>OY992539.1:13043041-14243041 GCA_963921195.1 Pegoplata infirma | reverse complement strand
GTACTACATCAAAAAAATTAAGTGGTTCTCATATAAAAACTGGAGTTGGTTGAGTTCCGTACACAGAAAATAAAATCGTCAAATTTAAATCAACAAACATCAATTGTACAACCAAATATTTAGTAAAAACGGCCGCCTGTTAATCCATAATACAAAACTTCAATTTTGTTTTCAACAAACTCAGTCAAGTAATTTTATTTCAAAATTCTTTTATCATGCCAACAAAAAGTGTTTGCGTTTGTTAAATTTCTTTGTTGAAAAAAAAAAATATTTGTCAGATCAACAAATTGTGTTTGTTGAATTTTTTTGTTGAAAAAAACAAATTTTTTTTTTCAACAATCAAAATTTACTTACGTTTGTTGATATTACAAATTTCCGTATAGGAGCACTTTCAGTGAAAAAAATAATTGTATTCACAAATATGGGGGTCAATATAACAATTCGTTTTTTTCTGTGTACGTGCAGCAGGGAAATTATCAACACAGAAAAGAAAATAGTCAAATTTAAGTCAACAAACTTCAATTGTAAATCAACCAAACATGATATCAACCAAACATTTAGTAAAAACGGCCGCCTGTTAGTTCATAATACAAAACTTCGATTTTGTTTTCAACAAACTCAGTCAAGTAATTTTTTTTCTAAAAGTGTTTGTGTTTGTTAAATTTCTTTGTTGAAAAAAAAGTTTCATTTGTCAGATCAACAAATTGTGTTTGAGTTTGTTGAATTTCTTTGTTGAAAAAAAAAAAAGATTTTTTACTTTTGTCAGATCAACAAATTGTGTTTGTGTTTGTTGAATTTATTTGTTGAAAACAAAAAAAACTCCTTTTTCCACAATCAAAATTTACAAACGTTTGTTGATGTTACAAATTTCCCTATAGGAGCACTTTCAGTTAAAAAAAAATAATTTTATTCACAAATATGGGGGTCAATATAACAATTCGTTTTTTCTGTGAACCGATCGAGCACTTGTTTTTGGAAATTTTTTTTATTTCAACCTCACACAAAATTGGCGTCCGATTTTGAAACAGATAGGTTTTCAATTTTCCCATACATTGGAGGTCCATCTTATTCTCTGACAAATATGTGATTCTCCCGCTAAGGTTAATGTCTTGTGAAAGAATACAAAACCAGCTGGATTTTTTAGGTCCTGATCACCTTATTTAAATTTAAAAGCCAACCTAATACTTTAATATACAATTACAATTTTTGCATCATTTGTTTTGTATTCTATTTTATAATGACACAATTTATTTTTTTTAGCATTGATGAGATTTTAAATTGAAAATCATTAATATTTATTTTCTGTGGTCTTCTGCCAACATGTGCTTGCTAAACAAGAAGTATACTTAGAAAAGGAAGAAAAATCAATTTTTCTAAGTTTTTTACTTTTAAGATAAAGAATTTCTTTCGAGAATTATAGACAATTTACACTGATCTTTTAAAATTGCAATCAAAAAGATTACCCACACAAAATTAAAATACAAAAAAAGTCTCTTTAAGTTTGGTGCAACTCTATAGTTTCTTCTATCATTTTCCAACACTGGAAAACACCAATAGAAAACCCGCCGTTTTGTTAACTACGCTAAATAGTATGTTTAAGCCATTTTTATTTGCAAACGCCGGCACTTTCCATTTGTATTTCAAAAATTTGAATTTAAAAATTTTTCATTTATATTTCAGAAAATTCCATTTGTATTTTATAATTTTCCATTTGTATTTCAGAAAATTCCATTTGTATTTCAAACATTTCCATTTATATTTCAAAATTTTCCACTTATATTTAAGAAAATACAAATTGTATTTCAAAAAAAGTATTTTCTTTTCTTTTCTTTTCTTTTCTTTTCTTTTCTTTTCTTTTCTTTTCTTTTCTTTTCTTTTCTTTTCTTTTCTTTTCTTTTCTTTTCTTTTCTTTTCTTTTCTTTTCTTTTCTTTTCTTTTCTTTTCTTTTCTTTTCTTTTCTTTTCTTTTCTTTTCTTTTCTTTTCTTTTCTTTTCTTTTCTTTTCTTTTCTTTTCTTTTCTTTTCTTTTCTTTTCTTTTCTTTTCTTTTCTTTTCTTTTCTTTTCTTTTCTTTTCTTTTCTTTTCTTTTCTTTTCTTTTCTTTTCTTTTCTTTTCTTTTCTTTTCTTTTCTTTTCTTTTCTTTTCTTTTCTTTTCTTTTCTTTTCTTTTCTTTTCTTTTCTTTTCTTTTCTTTTCTTTTCTTTTCTTTTCTTTTCTTTTCTTTTCTTTTCTTTTCTTTTCTTTTCTTTTCTTTTCTTTTCTTTTCTTTTCTTTTCTTTTCTTTTCTTTTCTTTTCTTTTCTTTTCTTTTCTTTTCTTTTCTTTTCTTTTCTTTTCTTTTCTTTTCTTTTCTTTTCTTTTCTTTTCTTTTCTTTTCTTTTCTTTTCTTTTCTTTTCTTTTCTTTTCTTTTCTTTTCTTTTCTTTTTTTCTCTTTATTTTTTTTATTTATTTAGCTGTTTAAAAACAAAGGTTTAGAAACAACTGCCTTAAACTGTTGCCGTTATTTTGCAAAAAATTTAACTGACTTCAAACAACTTAATTTGAATGTTGATCCTTTCAGTGCGGAAATTACAACAAACAAAAACCCACAGGTTTTAAGTTTAAGAAAATCCTTTAAATTCTGACGACTTTTTTCCATAAGTTTTGATAACTCTGACTTTTATAAATCTTCCCAGATAAAAAGCACATGTTTTTTAAATAGCGGCTTATGTTCTGAGTGATTTGTCCAAAAAATTCTGAAGACATAACCTCATCGAACATCTCAAAATCATTTGAAGTGATGCAATTACATTATCTTTCTAAAAATATAAAAAATCCATCATCCCGTGAACTTTTCGTTTAGGAAACCTCAAAGATTATGTGCGCCTTTTCATAAAAAACTTTTCATATTTATTAGATCAAAATAACCTCATTCTCAGATACATTTTTGCGTTAATGAACCTCTTGACTCACGAACTCTGAACTTTTTAGAATTGATTTAACTCAAATTATCTCTTTGTCATACTTAAGTTATGAAAAAACTACTCCCACGACTTATTTTATGGAAATTCAAGTTTTTGAATAAAATTTTCGAACAAAATTATTTTTTATGTTGAAATGTTCAAAATCAATACAATCAGTACATATTTCAAAAAATCAGTACAAATCAGTACAACGTCTTTTGATCAGTACACGTTATCAAAAATCAGTACATGTACTGATCAAATCAGTACGTATGGTCAGCCTATGTAAGTATATCATTACTTTACATTCTCTATTCGCAAAACAACATTCACAACATACCTATATGCCTCTGTACATATGATACATTTATATGTGACGAAACTCAAATCATAAAGAAATAAATTTAATACCTTTGAGTTTTGTCCAACATAACCAAAAAACATAGAGAATACAAACCTACAACGCCAGCATTTTGTTTTGTCGTCTGTATGTTAAAAAATAAAAACTATAAAGGGAAATGTTCCAACCCTTATAAACAGATTTTTATGAAATTTAAAATATATATACATAAAAGAAACAATTCTAAGGCTGGAGGGTCTCGGCCATATCGGGGATTAAGGGGTTCAAAAAATAGGTCTGAAAAGGGTAAACAAATTGTGTCTTGGATTTTTCTGCCAATTCTTCTTAAGAAACTATATGATGTTTTCATAATGAGAAAAAAGGTTTTTATAATAATTTTCTTTAAGTTTCATCACACTCAAAAAATTATGTCATTAACTGTTTGTAGTTTATTTAAAAAGTTTTCCGTTTAGTCGTTTTTAAAAGAAAAAACATTTGTTTGATGTTCAGTTTTTATTAATGACTACATCAGTCCTTTGTTTCAAAAATAACACACTAAAAAATAAAGAGTTTCACTAACATTTAATTTATAAAGTCATTTATTTTTGTTCTGTAAGTAAAAACTACTGATTATTCTTTAAATTTTTAATGATTTGTGTAAGTAATTTTTTTTTAAATTGTTGGTATTTTTTAATGATATATCATTAGTTTTTACCTACACAAGTCAGTTATTTGTTTGTAGAAAAAAAATTCAAAAAATTATTTATAGAAATATAAAAACATATTTGTATCAAGTGGCTTTGGCACGATGGGTAGAGTGTCTGGCCAGAATGTAGTTGATTGCGGGATCGATTCCCCAAAATTTTATTAAAAAATTTTAAAAAAATATTTCAATAGAAAATTGTATAAAATAACCTACGAAATCATTAATTTTTAATGTTTTGGTAGGTTATTTTTTTGGAATTTGTTGGTAAAAATAACAGAACTATCATTAATTTTTAAGGTTTTCGTAGGTTATTTTTTTCGAATTTGTTGGTAAAAAAGAATGAAAAAACCGTAATTTTTTAATGTTTAGTGTTATTTATTTTAGAAAATTTTGCCAACAGTAAAAAGTAAATGTTGATGTTTTTAAAACAAATGAATAATTACTGGGATGGTTTTCAATTGTTTATTCACTGGTTTTAAGTGTGTTTTTCTTTTGTTTTTGCCTACAAAATATTTTGAGTGCACATTCCGATTCGGAATTTGGATTTTGAATTGTTGTGTTATTAAATAAATAAAATATATGCCATGCTCCACCCCCAAATACATATGGCTCATTTACTTCAATAGTGACATAAATAAAAAATACTGATTTTGAAGAAAATGTGTTAAAAGTCTCAAAAGTCAAAAGTACATTTAAAATGTCATATTCTATTTCTAAGCGGTGCATTTGTTAAAATTTCAATCCCAATTTTAACACAATATAAGGCATGATATAACGTATAAATCTAAAACATTAACACAAAAATCATGCTTTTGGAGTTATGTTACTATTGTAGTAAATAAGCTTTATATTTAAAATTTACAATATAAATTTTAGTTTTAATTCGTTACATATATCAGTTGCCACTTTATTAAATATTACTATCGCTCATTAATTATGCCAATAATAAATTTTATATAAAATTTAAAACAAACATTTAATTACAAAACTGGCAATACATAATTTAAATTATGTGATTTTGTTAGCAAGTGAATTAGTGAAAATAAACAAAATAATTAAATGTTTTAATAATAATTGTGTTGTATTTGCATTAAAAGTGACATATTGCAAATTCAAAATGGATATTAACCTTACAGTCTTAATGTTGGTCACAACACACAAAAAAAACTTTGTCAAATTACCAGAAAAAGTCTCGTAATTCCATTTTACCAATATTTGACAGTTTTCCTTGTTTTTTAATAAAAAATTTTATATCAAAATTTATTTTTTTTTTTTGTAATTTTACAATATTTTATATAACTTTACAAATTTCCAAGATAATTTTACAAAAAATCTAGTAAATTCACGAGAATTCCTTGTAAGTTTTATTTTGCCAAAAAATTTGTAAATTAACAATTTTTTTGGTAAAAAAAACTTTTAAAATTACAAAAAAATTTTAATTTTTACTAGGAATTCTCGTCAAATAGGAGGTAGCAAAACATCTATTAAATTCACGAAACCTCCTTGTAAGTTTTATCTCGTCAATAAAATTATTAACTTAGAATTTTACTGGTAAAAATCTTGTAAAATTACTAGGAATTCTCGTCAAATTGGGGGTAGGAAAAAAAAGTTAGAAACTTTTCTTGTCATTTTATAAGGTTTTTTTGTGAGTGTAATAAAGTTTAACTAAAGTACCAATTATATTAATTCTAAGCGACATGTCAAGAACTCGCCCTAGGTGGAGGGTACAAAAAATTTCTTTAGCATAGATCTACATTTTCACAAAGTTTAATCAACAAACTCATAACCAAAAACAAGTCGGTAGTCAAGGGGTTAACATTAATTAATGATTGAAATGATACATGCTGGGGTTCTAGACCAAATTTTCATAATTAAAAGTGAATTCGTAGGTTGTAATAGATTGTAATTATAAAGTTAAATGAAAATAAAGTAGCAGCAGCAAAACAACTACTACTTATTACTTTAATGGAATATGAAACTATAAAATTAAGTTATATTTTCACACTAAAAATTTTTGGCACTCAACTACTTATTATTTTAACATTTAAATATTTTTACAGGTGAATTAGAAAACATAATACAAAATTTAATTAAATTTTAGATGCGCATACACTGAAAAAAAAAGTTTGTAAAATTACAAGTTAAATGTCTTGTAATTCTATTTTACTAATATTTTTGTCTTTTTACAAAAATTGTTGTATATTTAATAAAACGAAAACTACAGTTTGCTTTGTAATTTTACTATTATATGTTGGTAAATTTATTTTACAAATTTTTTAGTTAAATTTACAAAAAAGTGAATTATTTTACAAATTAAAAAAATATTACAATATGTTTAGTTTTTTTACACAAGAAAACTGTAATTGTACAACAAAATTTTACTTGATGTTATTTAGTCTTTCTACCCAAAAAATGTTTTATTACAAACATTTTTTTAAGATCGTTTACAAGGTTTTCAGTTTGAAATGTATGTATTGAAAAGTACAAAATGCCAATGTAATTTTTCAGAACTTATTTTATTACTAAAATTAATGTTGTTTTACAAAAAACAAAAATTATTCAACAATAGGACACGCAAAAATTTTCTAAGTTCAGATTTTTTTGCGTTTTGGAGTAAAAAATTTTGTTAAAAATAATTTTTTATAAATTAAAAATTTCATGTAAAAAAGTTTGGAAATTTTTTAAGTTCCGGACACAAAAATTTTTCAACTAATTGTAAGTTTAGCAAAAAATTTAATTTTTACACAATTTTTTTGTAATTTGCGTTAAGTAAAATACCACAATTTTAATGTGGTATTTTTATACTATATAATTGTTCTAGTTTTTTTTTGTATTTTTATCATTTTTTTAGTAATTTTTTTTAAATTTGGCACCTAAAATGTCAATAAAAAGCTGCCAATTATGAAAAATTAAAATTTTCTTATTTTAACAGGTACTTAAACATCCAATCTACAATATCAAAACAAAATTTTTTGACTAATTTTTCCTGAAAATATAAGAAATTTGTTGTATAGCCTCCTTCGCAATTCTCATATGTTCTACTTAAGAAAAACGAAATGTCGAAAAAAAATAAAAAAAGTGCAGTGTTATACATTAAGAAGTTTGTTAAAAGTGTTCAAGTGAAAAAAAATCATTTCATGTTGTTGAAGTGCTACTCCAGCTGCCGAAGAAGGAAAAATAAAATGCACCAATTGAAAAAACCTTTAAATTTACAAAACAAATATTTAAATAAACCAAATTTTTTGTAAATTTAAAAAACAAATATGAAAATTTAAAATACAAAATTGTATACTTACGAAAAACGTTGTAATTTTACAAAAATGAAGTAGAAAATACAAAAACAACATTGTAAATTTACAAATTTTTTGGTTAAACTACTGTTTTTACTGCAAAAAAAATAAGAAAACATGGTTAAACTACTGTTTTTACTGCAAAAAAAATAAGAAAACATTTTTATCGTTAATATACAAGTTTTTTTGCCACAAAAAACAGTAATTTAACCAAACAATTTGTAAATTTACAATTTTGTTTTTTGATTTTCTACTTTATTTTGTAAATTTACAACTTTTTTTGTAAGTTTACAATTTGTTTTGTAAATTTTATTTTTTTTTTGCAAATTTACAATTTTTATTGTAAATATGAATGCTTTTCAATATTTTTTTGCTGTAAAAACAGTAGTTTATCCAAATAATTTGTTAATCTACAATTTCTTTTTTTTCATTTTCTATTTTTTCTTTGTAAAATAACAACCTTTTTCTGTAAGTTTACAATTTTGTCGTGTAAATTTACCAAATTTTTTGTAAATTTCCAAAAAAATGTTTACCTCGAAGCTAATATTTTACAAAAAAAAAATTGTAAATTTACATTTTATCCCCGTAATATTTTTGTTAAATCAATTTACAAATTATCCGTAACATTACGGGGATTCTTGCTAGTACATATTTTACAAAGCCTGACCCGTAAAATCACGGGGATTTTATGTCATTTTACAAACTTTTTTTTTTGAGTGTAGTTACGTTTGGGCTTAAAGTAATGAAAATGGTAATGGGTACTCATTATAAATAATGTACTTTGTAATGATTACACTCAAAAAAATACGTTAGTAGATTTACTATTTTTTTTTTTTTGCTAACGCTAGTTAGCTAACTTTTAGCAAATTTTTAGTTGAGATTAGCATGTTAGCAAAAAATTCTTGTAGACTTCATTTAGCACATTAGCAATTTTAAACAAACTTTGAACTAATTTCTTTTGCTAAATTTGAAATTGAGTTGACTACATTTTTACAAGATATTTTGCTAATATTAGCAAAATAAATGGTAAATTTTTTTTTATTTTCAGAAAACTTAAAATGGCGCTATCTCGGAAACTAAGCCAGATAGAGCAAAATGGAGGCCATTTTTGGTTCTTAGAATCTCCATAGTATCGCCGGTCCTCTTCACATGTGTGGACCCCAATTGTCCCTAACTTTGGATCCAAAAAAGTTAGCATTCCCGAAAATATTAAAATACTCATATCTCGGTAAATATTGCCGACACAACAAAAAGTCCAAAAGCGTTTTTGTAGCTCTCAACACGTAGAACAAGACCGCAAAATAGTCAAAAGCTCTCCGAGTAATATTTTTGAAGTTATCGAGTTTTTTTAATTCTCAAGACCCCAGTGGTCCCCTATAATCACGTATCTCAAAAACTAAGCAAGATAGAGCGAAACGGACACAAATTTTGGATCAAAAACTATGACGATTTTTAAGGAACTCAACTAGGTCTAGGCCCATCGGGGTCTGGACCTATCGGGTCCGAACCCAATGGGGTCCTCAGATGTGTATAAACTAAGTTCAAAAAAAAAGTATTTAGTTAACTAATTATTGGCAAAACATTTTTGCTAACTTTAGCAAAAAAATCGTGGGTTCAAAATCAGCAAATTTTCTTGTAGGTTTACAAGCTTTTTTTGCTAACATTACAGTTTTTTTTTTTTGAGTGTACTTTTCACAACTCATTACCCTGTTTTTTCTGGGTAGCCTCGTAAAATCACGAGATTTTTTGGTAACTTTACAGGGGTTTTTTTGAGTGTACCTTCTATTTGACAAAAATTTCTAGTAATTTTACAAGTTTTTTACCAATAATTTATAATTTTTCAAGGTTTTTACCAATAATATCTGAAATTTAAATTTTTTTTGACACGATAAAATTAACAAGGTGGTTTCGTAACTTAACTAGATTTTTTGCTACCTCCTATTTTACGAGAATTCCTAGTAGTTTTACAAGTTTTTATACCCTCCATTTAGTGATAGAGGGTATATATAAGTTTGTCATTCCGTTTGTAACTCATCGAAATATCAGTCTGGGACCCCATAAAGTATATATATTCATGATGCCCGATCGATTTTAAGACATTCTAGCGATGTCCGTCTGTCCGTCTGTCCGTCTGTCCGTCTGTCCGTCTGTCCGTCTGTCCGTCTGTCCGTCTGTCCGTCTGTCCGTCTGTCTGTCTGTCTGTCTGTCTGTCTGTCTGTCTGTCTGTCTGTCTGTCTGTCTGTCTGTCTGTCTGTCTGTCTGTCTGTCTGTCTGTGGAAAATGCTCTCGCGGACAAAATATTGCATAGAGATGACTGAAACTTAACATATGTATTGGAAGTTCTCCCGAGAAGTTTGGTATTGCATTTGAGCGATATCGGTTCAGCGGTTCAAAAGTTATGAACGAAAATGTAAGCACACCTCAAAAATTTCAGTACATTCAACATAACCTAAAAATACAAAATGCTTTAATTCGGCTTCTGGTTGACATATGTTAACATAATTGAACACCAAATGGTATTTAAACAAGTACGAACATATTTTTTGACACAAAAAAAAAAAATCGCGAATTTTTTTTTTACCAAAATTTTTTTTCGCGGAAATTTTTTTTCAATTTTTTTTTTTTTTTCAAAAGTAATTTCCTTTTAAATAAAGTTGTTTGCAATAATCTTTTTGAAATTGTGGAGGGTATCACTACATTCGGCAAGGCCGAATTTAACTTTTTTACTTGTTTACTAATAATTTTGTAATTTTTACCAATAAAATTGTAAATTTACAGTTTTGTTGGCTCAATAAAAATTACAAGGAATTCTTGTGAATTTACTAGTTTTTTTTTGTAAAATTATCTTGGAAATTTGTAGAATTTCAAAAAAAAAATTGTAAAATTACAAAAAAAAAATGTAAATTTCGATCCAAATTTGTTTGTTAAAAAACAAGGAAAACTGTCAAATATTAGTAAAATGGGATTACGAGACTTTTACTAGTAATTTTTTTTTTTGTGTAGTCAAAACTTTCATACGATTTATTTTTATTAAAAAACTTAAATCCTTATAAAGTATTAAAATGTTTAAGGCATTGTTGAGGGTATTTATGGATTCGGGCATAACGAATTTAACATTTTTTTTTTTTAATACAATAATGAGTGATACTAATATTGTTGTGATATCGTCTGGTATTTATCGACCAGCATTTCAAAAGGTGTTTATTAATGTTTTTCAGCAAACATACATTAGACTGGCATTTTTTTGTATGTCAAAAAAGTTTTTCTTTCGATTTTGAACGTCCGGGCAAATTGTTTCTTGCTTTATAGCCAAATTGATTGAAATAACCCGAGGCGACCGGCGATCAAAGTTTAAGATTTTTTAAATTAACAAAAAAAATATGTCTGGCGACACGTCATATTTAATAATTTTGATGCGCTAAGTACAAATATCAAAATAAATAAAATCAGACAAGCGGTTTTCGAGATATCGCTATTTGAATTTTGCAAGAAATGGGTATTTTCTTTTTCCTAGATCTAAGATTTTTGTTTTTAAATCTTAAAATTTCTTATTTTTAACCGTTCATAGAGCTTAAGATATTTTTTCATTTAAACAAAGCTTGTGCCAAATCCACTCATCTTAACCCGTGGCGCTCTTCGATCAAAGTATTGGATTTGTGGAAAATTTCCACCTAAATTTTGATTATTTTTTTTAAGAAAAAAATGTCACTCTATACATACCTTTATATCTTTGTACCTTTTGTACATATTTACAAGCTCTTTGTCTCCCGCTCTTAATATTTTGGAACTTTTTAACAGAAGGTACGAAAACTGTTAGACGAGGAAAATACGATTATGTTAAATTAACATTGTTGGTTTGACAAATAATGCTAACTTTTTATATCGAAAAAGCGCTTAATAAATTAAAAAAAATGTATCAATTTATAATTTTTATGTTAATATTATTTAGGAAATACCTTTAAAAGTGTTTAAAACAAATTGTCAGCAAATAAAATATCATTGGATTTCCCGATAATCCACAAAAAAAACTTTTTTTACAGCTAGATGAAAAAAAAACGTTAGCTTTAGTCTGAAAATCACCAAACTGCAACACTTTTTTTTTGTTTATATCGAACTTAAGGGATTTTTTTTGGTTTGATCAAACGTCCAGTTCGATGGCGGACTTAGCAAAGGGAATTTAAGAGCGGCTTTAACAGAAGAAGAGCGAGTTCAGATCTCTTTAGTATTGATACTCCTTGATATTTATTATGATTTATAGAATGCTTGTGAATGAATTGTTGTGTACATAATTTTATTTATTATCAGTGAAAAGATTTTTTTGTATCGGAACCTTTTTGTAAATTATTAACTAAAAAAATTGTAAAAAAAAACACTTAATACTTTACGATACTTTTAATGGTAAATGATATATGAGGCATTCCACACCAAATGTCCAGCGAAAAAAAACATGTGTACCGTAAACTTCTGAATAGGTGATATGGATAGCCCTATATGGAACTTACAAAATTGCGTTTTTGGTTTTTAAATTTTTCAAAAACTGGGCTTAGGAGGCGTGGTCAAATATTGGAAAAATGGTAAAATTTGTGGCGAGTTACCTTGATTAAATATTTATCACATTAAAACGGAATGCACCACAATGTCAAAAATTTACGTTCTTATATAGTTTTGTATGGGCTATCGATTAAAATTTTTTTTTTTGGAAAATTTTCAGAACCCGTTCTGAAATTTTCCATTTTTTAAAAAAGCCAATTTATCAAAAATCCGGCCACTTTTTTTTTCTTTTTTATTTATTTTTTTAAAAGTTTAGATGTTTGTCCATCCACACAAAAAAAATCAGAAACACGTTCATCTTTTTTTTTCGAGAAAATCGCATTTGAACTTTAAATTTCATAACAATTTTGATATTTGCTTGTATTTTCTTGTGTCAACAGAGCGTATGACGAATATTTATGCAATTAATATTACTCTAAAAAAATCTTGCTTATATAAAGTTTTATTTAAACCCGGTGTAACTTTTTGCTTTTGAAGAAGTTTTTCGTATGAAAACAAGATTTTTATTGCACACATTTTATTTTTTAGTGCATATTTTTAGGTTTTTTAGTGCATATTTTGAATTTTTTAGCGCATATTTTAAGCGCATATTTTCGATTTTTTAGTGCATGAAAATCTCATTTTTGAAAAATAAAAAAAAAACAAATTTCAATTTTATTTGGATTATTTTTTTTTTAACAAAGACCCCACAAAACTAATGATTTCTCATTAAAAAATACGAACATTTTAAACAAAATTGCTCCCACAGTCCGTTAAAAATTAAAAGAATAATCATCTACTTACAGAACAAAAATAAATGACTTAATAAATTGAATGTTAATCAAAGTCTTTATTTTTTATGATGTCATTTTTGAAACAACGCAAAGAAGTGGCTGGTCAGAAGCAGCTGTAATCTAAAAATGCTACCACTATATTTTTTTAACACTTTCGCTACAAGTTTTTATTGGCTGAAAATTTGTAAAAAAATTTTTGTGGAAATATAGATCTATACCTAAGAAGTGTTTTTATTTTTATAAAAATATTCAACTGCGCCTCCTAGCGGAGATATGTATATTCAAGTAAAACTAAAACTCTGACAGGCTATATTTCCAAAAAGGGTTGGGATATTTCCAAAATTTGAATTTTGCATTTTTCTTAAAACATTTTTCAATAAAATGCGCTTTATAGAAAGCATGAACGATATTTCTACGATTTTTTAACATTTATTTTCTTAGAAAATTTCAATTCAGCGAACTTCTATTGCTTATAGAACAGCCTTGTTTGTATATTTATTCATCTGCACACATCCATCGTCAAGAGAAAAACTTAAAAATCATGATTTTTCCAAATCCAAATCATTTAAATGAAACATATTTTGTCAGATGCCCAAAGCGTTGAGTGTATCCATATGGATACAATGTAACGAAAGGGTTATTATGTATTTTGGTTGTTTAAGAAAAATTTAGCAATAAAAATTACAATTTTTGATTAAGCACTTTTTGCCAAACTTCTATCTACTAGGACTAACCTTAGTGCAAATTTTATTCCGATCGGAAGTCATCGGTTTCAAAAGTTGTGTCACTTGCGGCTGAAACCCCCCATTTTGCAAAAAAGTGCCTGATTGAAGATTTTGATTTTTGTTGCCAAATTTTTCTTAGACCTCAAAAATACATATGAGCAATTGTCATTAACTTTTAATATTTAAGAAAAAAAAAATTGCGATTTTTTTTCGTGGCACATTGATAAGACTTTGTAGGTAAATAACATTATAAATAAGTAATTCAAATCCGTCCGCGTGCATTAATTTGAGCGATCGCACCCAAAACTATGGCGGTTTAAAGTTAAAATTTTAAAAAAAAATTGTCAAAATTACATTTTTTATCCGAAGTTAACCAAACGTACCATTTTGTATTATGCTTACCCAGAGCTAAAATACATATTCAAACATGCATAAAATCTTTGCTAAATATCGAGATATTTGCATTTAACCAATTTTTTTTCGGCACATTTTCCAATATTTTGGAAATAAAAATGTTTCCAGCGGTTTTATTTTTTTTTTAGAAAAATATTACCAAATGCATTAACAAAATCTCAACAAATTCTTAGTTAACACCATTATTCTATCTCTAATAGGTAAGAAACAGCAGTGGTTTAAAAGGAACATTTTTGAAAAAAAATTTAATAATTTAGAATTTTTTTTTTTTTTTAATATTAAATGTCTGATTTTACAGTGTTGTCCTTCACTGAATATTGAAACTATTCAAAGTATGATTAATAATGCTAATATTAAGGTTATTACGAAATATTTTAACGTTATTACTAATTTTATCAAGGTTATAAAAAAATTTTAGCGATTTTTCGCGATTTTCGCGACTGCAAAAATCAATGGACTAATTTTGAAATGTTATTTGAATAAGACATGTCAAAATCTATCAAAATACATTTCTTTTCTACTTTATTTAAGTAATGTAAGATTTTATATAACCATTAAATTTAAAGGTATCAAAAATTTAAAACCACCGAAAAACCGCTTAAACGTCAAATTTTTTCGGGTGCGAATTAATTGAAGATAGAGAATTAAAAAGACTACCAAACGCGCCTTTCACCGACCAATTTCTATAAGCGGCCTGGATGTGCCTTAAAAAAAAGTGAAAAATGAAAAACACCGCGGAATTCGCCAATATTAACTTTTGATCAATGTTGCTTTCCATGATTTATTATATTTGCACATACCATTGTTTCTACATCTTCAACTTTCAGCCATGCACATTTGGCTGTCAAATAATGCAAAACTAAAATATCGAAATTTTGCCAAAAATTTAAAAAGTTCATAAAATTTTTGCAATTGAATATTTTTTGGGTGCGTTTGTAAATCAAGTGGGAAATGGTAAATTATAAAGTTCACAAAGCATTCGGAACCATTCGGAATAAAACTGATAGTGTGCCTCGCAAAAAACAGACTTTTTAAAAAATTCACGTTTTTTCTTCCCATGTTTGGAGAGCTGCAGCTTAGTAACAATTGCGAGCACATCACTCGAATCAGTTTCAGATTGTGCATATTTACAAGGGCTTTAACCATGTGTATTTGAATTTTAAAATTACAGTTTGCACCAAAAGCTACAATCAAAAAACCTCGAAAAATTGAAAATTGAAAAAAATTGGTATCAAAGATTTAGGTCCATGTAACTTTTTTCTTATTGATGGCACATCCACTGAACCTACACCAAATAATTGCCCAAGTCTACTGATTAAACGGTATTAAATTTGGAGCAATAGCTTTAACGCACCCAACAATATGGAACTTTGAACGAAAAATTTCATGAGAGTATCAAGCGATTTTTTTACATTTTTCAACTTTGCACGTTTCTTACCATGAGATAATGAGACTATTTGCGCTGTGCCTTTGCAGAATTACTCATTATAGTTCCCTTAACATATATACATTCACAGGTACCACGTAGTTTACAAATAAAAATGTTATTGCGAAATTAGTAAAATATCACAAGCGTTAAAAGTTAATGACAAAAGTCCATATTCAAAACAAGTAAAAAATGGTAAATTGGCCTTGCCGAATGTATTTACACCCTCCACAATGTAAAAAAATATTATTTGAAAAAAAAAAAAAAATATTTTGAAAAAAAAAAAAAAAAAATTACTTGTAAAAATACCACTCTGTGTCCAATTCTGTTCACATATGCCAACCAGCAGCCAATTTAAAGCATTTTGTATTTTTAGGTTATTTCGAATGTACCAACATTTTTGAGGTGTTCTTACATTTTCGTTCATAACTTTTGAACCGCTGAACCGATTTCGCTCAAATGCAATACCAAACTACTTAGGACAACAACAAATAAATGTGCTAAGTCTCAGTCATATATGTTAAGTACATTGGCCGTGATCACCATTTCAACAGACGGACATCGCTAGATCGCTAGAATCGATCACTGATCAATAATATACACACCGATATTTTGATGAGTTACAAACGGAATGACAAACTTATATGTACCCTATATCACTAAGTCGAAGGTATAAAAAAATTATAGCGGTCGCTTTTTTAGGATACAGCTGTGAGTCATAAAAAAAAAGGTTTTTTTTTCTTTAAAAAACAACTAACAATAAAGTAAAAATTGTTAGCAACACAGTTTTTGAGTGAACTGTTCCATATTTCAAGTTTCTATGACCATCATATCAGGAGATATAAAAAAGTATACTATTTTATTACTTTTTACCCCTTAAGAATCGGAATACGCAAAAAGTACTTTTTTCAGAATGTTTTATTGCCGGACGATCCTACATTCCAAATTTCTAGGAACATTATTTTTGGATTTAGTAAAAGTAAATTTTTTTTTATTCCATTACAATTGGAATTTAAAAAATAACTTACTTTTTTAGAAAGTTTTTTTTTTTGCTGAAGGGTCCTGCTATACAAATTTTGGTTTTTGGCCATTATTTCAACAGTAAGAAAAAGTACAATATGAAACTTTTTTTATCCCTTTTTGACCCTTGCAAATGCAATTTCCAAAAAGTACTTTTTCAGAATGTTTGTTCCGTCGGACGATCCTATATTGCATATTTCAAGTTTCTAGGACCATTTTAGGAAATATAAAAAGTACCAAAAGTACACTTTTATCCCCTTTTCACCCTTTCCGAATTTTCAAAAAGGAAATTTTTTAAGAAAAAGAAAAAAGTTACCAAAGTACGTGTTTTTACCCTTTTGTCCTCTTAAAAATTGGATTTTACAAAAAGTCCTTTTTCCGAAATGTTTTTTTTTCGCCGGAGTATGCTACATTTCAAATTTTAAGTTTCTTGGACCGTTATTTTAGGAAATTTAAAAAGTACTGAAAGTTCACTTGTTTACCTCTTTTACAAAGTAGTTGAAAAAATTATTTTTTTTAAAATAAATGATTTTTCTTTAAAAAAAACAACATCACTGATTACTTTCAAAATAAACTACAAACAGTTAATGATATAATTTTCCTAGAACATATACATAGTTATCAATTTCATTTCAATTTAAATCAAACGGGTAATTGGTAAAAAAAAGGGTGGATAATGTACATAATTTATATGGTAATTTTGTCAGATAGTAATTTATTGGAAAATAAACAAATTTTCCATCTGTTTTGATTAACACAAATGTATATGTAAATCACAACACTTACATTTAAAGGTGGTTCACACTTTAGAGTTTTTTTTTAAATGTTACGATTTTCAGACAACGGATTCTACACTCAAAAAAAAAAACTGTAATGTTAGCAAAAAAAGCTTGTAAACCTACAAGAAAATTTGCTGATTTTGAACCCACAATTTTTTTGCTAAAGTTAGCAAAAATGTTTTGCCAATAATTAGTTAACTAAATATTTTTTTTTTTAACTTAGTTTATACACATCTGAGGACCCCATTGGGTTCGGACCCGATAGGTCCAGACCCCGATGGGCCTAGACCTAGTTGGGTTCCTTAAAAATCGTCATAGTTTTTGATCCAAAATTTGTGTCCGTTTCGCTCTACCTTGCTTAGTTTTTGAGATACGTGATTATAGGGGACCACTGGGGTCTTGAGAATTAAAAAACTCGATAACTTCAAAAATATTACTCGGAGAGCTTTTGACTATTTTACGGTCTTGTTCTACGTGTTGAGAGCTACAAAAACGCTTTTGGACTTTTTGTTGTGTCGGCAATATTTACCGAGATATGAGCATTCTAAAATTTTCGGGAATGCTAACTTTTTTGGATCCAAAGTTAGGGCCCATTAGGGTCCACACATGTGAAGAGGACCGGCGATACTATGGAGATTCTAAGAACCAAAAATGGCCTCCATTTTGCTCTATCTGGCTTAGTTTCCGAGATATCGCCATTTTAAGTTTTCTGAAAATAAAAAAAAATTTACCATTTATTTTGCTAATATTAGCAAAAAATCTTGTAAAAATGTAGTCAAATCAATTTCAAATTTAGCAAAAGAAATTAGTTCAAAGTTTGTTTAAAATAGCTAATGTGCTAAATGAAGTTTACAAGAATTTTTCGCTAAGATTAGCATCTCAACTAAAAATTTGCTAAAAGTTAGCTAACTAGCGTTAGCAAAAAAAAATTAGTAAATCTAATAACGTATTTTTTTGAGTGTAATAACCGAAAACATAAAATTTAAAGTTTTCATCGAAATTAAACAAATTTATTGTTTAAAATAAAGTTGTTTAATCGCAAGTATATTTTTTTTTCAACAAAAATTAAAACAAAAAATACCAAAAAACAATAAATAAAAGTTTTATCGAAACAAAAAAAGTAAACGTTGGAACAAATATTGTTGTTATTGCTGTTAACAAATTTTGTCAATGGGGCATTCCATGCCAAATCGCACACTTTTGGACCCCCTTCGATTTCGGTTTTAATACCCGCCACTCCAGTGATAGGGTATATAAAAGTTTGTCATTCCGTTTGTATCACATTGAAATATTGGTCTAGGACCCCATAAAGTATATTTATTCATGATCCCCGATCGATTTTAAGACGATCTAACGATGTCCATCCGTCCGTCTGACTGTCTGTTGAAATCATTCTAACTTTTGAAAGACTTTACGGAAGCTCCTGAAGTTTGGCATATATGTTGGGAATTAAACTGGTCAGGTTGGTATTGCAATCCAGCAAAATCGGTCCAGGGGTTCAAAAGTTATGAGCAAAAGACTGAATTTCGGCAAGGGTTTTTTATGAATTTACGAGATAAAAAACACGATAACTTTCGACACGCAATCCTGAGAATGCTGAAGCTTGGCATATATATTACCAATTACCCTGGCCTAGTTCTTTGTCACTCAGAAATATTTTTACACTAAAAAAAATACACTCGAAAAAAATTTTACACTCAAAAAAAATTTTACACTCGAAAAAAAATTTAGTAAATTATTTTTTTTTTAAATTACACAAAATAAAATATTTCTAATCAAAAATGTTTTTTTTTTCTGGTAAGAAAATTTACTATCATTTAAAAAGGGCATTGTGGAGGGTATTTATAGATTCGGCCAAGTCGAATTTAACTTTTCTACTTGTTATACCCTACACCACTATGTAGAACAGGGTATAATGATTTTGTGCTGATGTTTGTAACAACCCGAAATATTGGTCCTAGAACTACCATTAAGAATACCGATCGACTTAGAATTACTTTTGGAGTCATTTAAGCGATGTCGGTCCGTCTGTACATTAGGGTGGCCCAAAATTCCTTTTGCTTCGCTACAGGTCAACGTACCTTAAAAAATTAAAGATGGTATCGTAACTAATATTTTAAGCCAAATTGCAGTACCCTACGACGATTAGAAGAGGATGCTAGGTGATCACATGTGTTTGCAACCTCTGAAGAAATCTAAAAAAAAAAAAAAATCCAATCCAAAAATTACTACATGGAATGGTATCGCTACCAGAGCAAATAAGTCACATATGGTCATTTTATCCTAAGGTTGTCTACAAAGGACAATAAGGACATTTTAGTTTCGATTAGGAAAAAAACATTTTTTTTTGATTTTATACTCAAATATATCAACACGAGATAGAATACTTCAATTCGCAAAATAAGGGCGAAATTGAGATATAAAAAATTGCCCCTGTGAAGGGTCAAAGGTCAAATTTTAGAAAATTTTGAATTTTTAAACATTTACAGATTTGCTGGGTGGATTTTGCTGAATCTACTTGATGTTATTTTAATTGGTCTACACTATATGGCAAATAATTAAAATTTAGAAATTTAACCCTTAAGTGCTGTTGGGGCCTATAATTTTTTTCATTTAATGGAGATAATGTAAGTGTATTTTGTTCAAAGGGTCGAATAGGCCCCACCAGCACCAAAGGGTTAATATTCTGAATTTAAATAAAAAGACATATGCTAAGACATTTTAAAATGACATCAAGTAGTTTCATATATTTCCACTCAGAAAATCTTTTAATGTTTAAAAATTCAAAATCTTCTAAAATTTGACCTTTGACCTTAGTTGGGGCAATTTTTAATTTCTCAATTTTGCCCTAAATTTGCGAATTGAAGTATTCTATCTCGTGTTGATATAATTCGGTCCAAAACATATGAAAATTGTAAAAAAAAACAAAAAAAATAAATAAAAGCTAAAAAAAGTGCCAAAAATCACTACTTTCCCGAAATACGCCGAAATTACATAACTGTAATAGCCAAATGAAAACAGCAAATCCTACAATTTTTGGGGTTTTTATTCCTTTATATATGCTTAACAAGTCCTTAAACTCCAGTAGTCGATTTTTTAAAATTTCTTTAACAAAAAAAATAAAAATTTAAAATTGGAGATTTGAAAATAGTGTTGAAAAATTCAGAAAACTTTAGCATTTATTTAAAACAAGTTAGCAAAACGCAATATGCAAAATATTTACCTTCTTAGTACATTGGGACTTGAAGAATAAAAAAAATGTTGTTACAGTAAATAATTTCAATAAATTTCAAAAATGGGGCTCGAATTCCTTAATTAAATGGTCTTACACACATTAGTTGCCTGGGGCAGTTGTAATAACTTGGCTGATTTTCAACCGATTTTAGTTTTTAATACCTTATTCGATAGACATTTTACTCCAAATCACAATTCTGTGACCATTTGAATTCAAATTTAACTCAAACTATCGAAAAAATTGAGATAATGGATAAAAAGTCATATTTTCCCCATATCCGATTTTCCTAAAATTTTGTGAGACATGTTTTTACCCCCAAATGCACATTTCTAGGGGGGGCCCGGTCAATATCTAACAACTTCGTTTTTTTTGGTGCACACTAATAGTCATTTATCAAATAATTTTTCCAATGACCCAAACAGAAATCAAAATTTTTTAAAAGCAATAAAAAAGGGACAACAACATCAAAACTAAAGACGAGATTATCAGGACACAAATCTGATCAAAAAGCTCTAACAAAACCAATTGAGCAAAAAACAGCCCTAGCAGCCCACTGTACATTAACTGGCCACAAACCCAACTTTAACAATGTGAGCATTTTGCAAGAAGAAAGCAACTATACAAAACGATACACACTAGAAATGTTACACGTAGTAAATACACCAACAAACTTACGACTGAACTACAAGACAGATACCGATAAGATTTCGCAAAAATACAAATACACAATAAACAAACACCGACATATAAAACAAAAATAAAGCGCAATCAATAAAACGAAATCAGTTGATGAAAATATGTTAGGACGTTTCGACTTGCAGTGAGGACGTTTCGACTTTTTTGTAATTTATAATATTACAGTGTTTTAAATGTATGTATTCATAAATGTTATTTTCTGTTTTATGTTATAAAATTTAAATGTTAAATATATGTGTATTTTGTAGACCCTGATGATGACCATCGATGATCGGTCGAAATATCGGAAGGAAAAATAAAAAAACAAAATTAAAAATACAAAAATTGTGCAGATTTTTTATTTATAATTTTTATGACCTTAAGCCAAACAAACCCCTACAACGTTTTTTTTTTGTTTTAATTTTCAAGACCGAAACCTTTGAACCGATTGGCCTTTGAACCGATTGACCACATAATTAAGCAGAATAACAATTTTCCCGGAAACATGGGGAAAATCAGAAGTTAAAGAAAAAATGTCACTCTAATGCGGCATGTCCGTATTTAACTTTTTTTTTTAATTCTGCCATTTTTAATAAAATATCTCTTTTTTTCCAAGTTGTCCAAAACGCCAAGAGCTAACATACATATCATATACTTCGTATACAAACCGTCATAAATTATTTACAACAAATGTTTTCTTCCTTAGGCTGTGTTTTTATTTACTCTTAAAATCATTTACACATATTTATTTAATAATGAATTTAATTACATATAAACTAAAGTTAATATAAATACAAATTCGCATTAAGTTTATTGAATGTATAATGTCATTGATTACTGACTGACATAAATACATATGCATATCAGTAGATTTGAAATTCGTTTTAATTTTTGATTTTTATGCTTAAAAATTAAATTATTGCATTTATTTAAGTGAATCAATGAAAATACAGATTATTATTTAAAATAAAATAAACATTAAACAAAAAGGACAAAAACAAAAAATAATTAGCTTAAAAATGTTAAATAAATAATGACAGAAACACGCATAAAACTAAAACTGTCAATTAGAAGAATTTTGTATATGATTTGCTTGAAAAAGGGCGTAAAGAACACAATTTTTAAAATTAAAAATAAATGATAAAAAATTAAATTAACTTCAGTGGGCCATAAAAAAAAAGAAATTCAAATTGACTTTGCAACACACTTTAGTGATTTTGTCTACGTCATTGAAGCAATTGAGGTTTTTTTGTTCTTGTTTCACAGTGAAATTTATTATGAGAATATCATAAGTAGAATTTTTGGGCCTCGAACTATATTATTACTATAATCGAATATTTTTGGTTTCATTACAAAAAATTGTAAATACTAAAACAGTATTTTTTCTGTTTTAATTTAAAAAGTTTTATGAATAACATATCGCTCATTTACTTGCATAGTGCCATAACTCAAAATATATGATTTTGCAGAAAATACGTATAAAGTTTACAACTGAAACTGGGTTTCCAGTAAAAAAGACCGGTACATAGAAAATGTAATAATGGCGTGTTCTCTTCCCAAACGGTGAGTTTAATAGATATTAATACGGACTTTTGACATAATATAAAGCATGATATAACAACTAATTTTGTAACTCAAAATCACGTTTTTTGAGTTATGACACTATCTGGGAAAAGAAAACTCAGAATCAGACACTTTTTTTTTGAAAAAATGTTTAAAAAAATGTAGCCAAAAATCGGAGTCTTTTTCTTTATGTAAAATGTCTCAGAATATAAAACTTTTCTATAGAAAAAATGTCTCAGAATCTGAAACTATTCCAATGGAAAAAATGTCTCTGAATCTGAGACCTTTTCTATAGAAAGAATGTTTCAAAACGCAAGACTTTTTGTATAGGAAAATGTCTCAGAATATTGAAACTTTTTCTATCGAAAAAGTGTCTAAGAATCTGAGACTCTATAGAAAAAATTTCTAAAAATCTGACACTTTTTCTATAGAAAAAGAGAAATTTTTTCTATAGAAAAAGAGAAATTTTTTCAATAGAAAAAATGCCTCAGCATCTGCCACTTTTTCTATAGAAAAAATTCCTCTGAATTTGAGACTTTTTCTGTAGAAAAAATTTCTCTTTCACTATAGAAAAATTGTTTAAAATTCGGAGACTTTCTATTAAAAAAAATGTCTCAGAATCTGAGACTTTTTTTTAAAGAAAAAACGTCTCAGAATCTGAGACTTTTTCTATAGAAAAAAATGTCTCAGAATTACAGATTTTTTCTATAGAAATAATGTCTCAGAATCTGAGACTTTTTCTATAGAACAAATGTCTCAGAACCTAAAATTTTTCTATAGAAACAATATATTTTTCTATAGAAAAAGACTAAGACTCTTTCTATAGAAAAAATATCTCAGAATCCTAGACTTTTTGTGTAGAAAAAATTAATCAGAATCTGAAACTCTAAGATTCTGAGACAGTTTTTCAGTTTTAAGATTCTGAAAAATTTTTTTCTAAAGAAAAAATCTTAGATTCTGAGACATTTTTCTATAGAAAAGGTCTCAGATTCTGAGAATTTTTTTAAAGAAAAGGTCTCAGATTCTAAGAAATTTTTTCTAAACAAAAAGTTTCAGATTCTGAGACATTTTTTCTAACGATAATGTCTCAGATTGTGAGACATTTTTTCTATAGAAAAAGTCCCCGATTTTGAAAAAAATTTTCTATAGAATAAGATTCATACTCTGAGACATTTTTTTAATTTTTCTATAGAAAAAATTTATATTTTTCTGTAAAAAAAGTGTCTCAAAATAGGAGACTTTTTCTATAGAAAAAATGTCTCAGAATCTGAGACTTTTCTATAGAAAAAAATTTTTCTTTTTCTATAGAAAAAATGTTTTAAAATCAGAGACCTTTTTTATAGAAAAAAATTTTCTATAGAAATGTCTCAGAATCTGGGACTTTTTCTATAGAAAAAATGTCTCAGAATCTGAGACATTTTCTCAGAATCTGAGACATTTTCACAGAATCTGAGACATTTTCACAGAATCTGAGACATTTTCTATAGAAAAACTGTCGCAGAATCTGAGACATTTTCTATAGAAAAAATGTCTCAGAATCTGAGACATTTTCTATAGAAAAAATGTCTCAGAATCTGAGACATTTTCTATAGAAAAAATGTCTCAGAATCTGAGACATAGAAAAAATGTCTCAGAATCTGAGAGATTTTCTATAGAAAAAATGTCTCAGAATCTGAGACATTTTCTATAGAAAAAGTGTCGCAGAATCTGAGACATTTTCGATAGAAAAAATGTCTCAGAATCTGAGACATTTTCTATAGAAAAAATGTCGCAGAATCTGAGAAAAAATGTCTCAGAATCTGAGACTTTTTCTATAGAAAAAATTTCTCAGAATCTGAGACATTTTCTATAGAAAAAATGTCTCAGAATTTGAGACTTTTTCTAAAGGAAATATTTATCTTTTTCTATAGAAAAAATGTCTCAGAATATTGAGATTTTTCTATAGAAAAAATATCTCATTTTCTGAGATTTTTTCTTTAAAAAAATGTTTCAAAATCTGAGAATTTTTCTACAGAAAAAATGTCTCAGAATCTGAGACTTTTTCCATAGAAAAAATGTCTCAGAATCTGAGACTTTTTCTATAGAAAAACTGTCTCAGA
This sequence comes from Pegoplata infirma, assembly GCA_963921195.1. Classification (NCBI taxonomy): domain Eukaryota; kingdom Metazoa; phylum Arthropoda; class Insecta; order Diptera; family Anthomyiidae; genus Pegoplata; species Pegoplata infirma. The sequence goes on along the minus strand of OY992539.1, from coordinate 14,218,505 downwards.
ATCTGAGACTTTTTCTATAGAAACAAGTAAGAAAATTATAGTCGGTCAAGACCGACCATATAATACCCTACACCAGAGTTTCCCGAAAAATGGGTCCCAAGTTCAAACATGGACTGATTAGATATATATTTTGTCAAATCTTTAATAAGTGTAAAAAGCACTCATAAATCAAATTTGAGTGGAATAGGCTTCTTTTTGTTGACAATAAATCGCTTCAACTGAATATCGGGCGAAATTTCCACATGGGACCTAAGTCCAAAAATGGTCCGATGATAATAAGATTTGATAAGGTTATTAAAGTACGCGTTTAACATACACAAACAGAATTTTAATTAAATATTTTCTATTTTCATGAAATTTGAGAGATTTATGTAAAAATCGGGAAGGTGGTTTGTATGGGGGCTACAAGAAGAACTGGTCCGATTTCTTTAAAATTCGGAATGGTGATTTGTGTGGATAAAACATGATTACCTGCCATATTTCGAAAAGATACCTATTAAAATGCGGCTATTAGAGTCATTTGAGCCAAAACTAAAGAGGACCTTTGTATGGGGGCTAGGTCTAAATATGGACCGATTTTTTCCAATTTCAATAGGCTTCGTCCTTGGGCCAAAAAAAGCTTAAATTTCAAATTTCAAGTCAATTGATTAAGAATTGCGACCTGTATCGTGTTTACACCGTTTACATGGACAGACAGACGGACGGACGGACGGACAGACGGACGGACGGACGGACGGACATCGCTAAATCGACTCAAAAAGTGATTCTAAGTCGATCGGTATACTTAAAAGTGGGTCTAGGACCAATATTTCGGGTAGTTACAAACATCAGCACAAACTCATTATACCCTGTACCACAGTGTGGTGTAGGGTATAAAAATGTCTCAGAGTCTGAGACTTTTTCTATAGAAAAAATGTTTCAGAATCTGAGACTTCTTCTATAGAAAAAATGTCTCAGAATCTGAGACATTTTCTATAGAAAAACTGTCTCAGAATCTGAGACTTTTTCTATAGAAAAAATGTCTCAGAATCTGAGACTTTTTCTATAGAAAAATGTCTCGAATCTAAGACTTTTTCTATAGAAAAAATGTCTCAGAATCTGAGACTTTTTCTATAGAAAAATTGTCTCAGAATTGAGACTTTTTCTATAGAAAAAAAATTATCTTTTTCTATAGAAAAAAATTTATCTTTTTCTATAGAAAAAAATTTATCTTTTTCTATAGAAAAAATGTCTCAGAATCTGAGACTTGTTTTTATAGAAAAAACATTTTAAAATCTGGGACTTTTGCTATAGAAAAAAATTTTCTTTTTCTATAGAAAAAATGTCTCAGAATCTGAGACTTTTCCTATAGAAAAATGTCTCAGAATCTGAGACTTTTTCTATAAAAAAAATATCTCAGAATCTGAGACTCTTTCTATAGAAAAAATGTCTCAGAATCTAAGACTTTTTCTATAGAAAAAATGTCTCAGAATCTAAGACTTTTTCTATAGAGAAAATTTCTCAAAATCTGAGTGTTTTTCTGTAGAAAAAATCTCAAACTTTTTCTATACTAAAAATGTTTCAGAATCAGCGACTTTTTCTATACGAAATTTTTTTAGAATCTGCATCTTTTTCTATACTAAAAATGTCTCAGAATTTGAGAGTTTTTATGTAGAAAAAATTGATCACATTTCTCTTATAGAAAAAGTTTTGGATTAAGAATTTTTCTTAGCTGATCAGGTTCTCTGGTGGGAGTCGAACGGTTGATCCCCATACTCATAGGCTAGCACTCTATCAACTAGGCTTTTAGGGCGCCAGCAGATTTTGTTTTTCAAAATTTCTAGATTTGAAATATAATTCAAAATGGGTGTATTTTCAAAAAAAAAAAAATTTTGTCTAAAAAGAAAAATATGCAAAAAAAATGATAAATTTTTTTTTTGTCAAAAAAAAAATTTTTTACATTCAAAAAAATAAAAACATTTACATCCAAAAATATTTTTTTTTTAATTATTAAAAAATGTTTTTATTAAAATAAAAATGTTTATAGTCAACATTTTTAGAGATATTTTTGGTTAAATGTGTTTTTTTTATCTTTTGTACCTACAAAGAAATAAAAGTGTATTTGCTCGGCCTTTTTATATATATTCAATTAGAGTATTTTTCTAGTTCGAGGCCCAAAATATTATAGTTATGATATTTTCCATTTTCATAAAAGATTATTTATTGCTTTAAAAAAGTTGCTCATCTCATAGTACATCTGTTTCACCCTTACTAAGGTATCTTCAGCAGAATTCTCTAAAATCTGCTGAAGATCTCTAAGTAAGGGTGAAACAGATCTGTACAAACGTACTATCAGTAACACTGTGCTACAGTGAAAAAATACTTCTGATGTGAAAAAACGTTTTTTTGGGACTTTGCTCACTAAACCTTGTGTAATTCAGAAAATTTTCAACCGATTTTAAATTTTTAACTGTTTTGGATAGAAGAAGGATAGGGCTTTTTATGTGTGTGAATTGGTCTATAAGGAAGATATGTATTGATTTTTTCAACAATATCTAATTTTTTTGTTATTTTTGAAAATTTTTTGAGTTTAACGATTTTTTTCTGCTATAGTTCGCTCAACAATATTTATATTTATAAACGTATTCTTAAAGAAAATTTAATTGTGAATACGATGAGTTTTATATCGATAAAATCGTTTAAAAATTGACAGAGCTGTGATAATTTTTCTAAAAAAGAAAATTAAGATTTTACATGAAATTGCCGTTCGGACAACCCAGGCAAAAAAATGAAAAAATTAACGAACATACTGAGAGGTCGCGTATCATTATTTTAAATGTTTTTGGTCCCTGAATTCGAATTTGACCTTGAAATTGCGCTATCTTATTAAGGTTTTGATATATCTATTTATGTTAAATATCTCAAAAACTTGATGCGATAGAGGATTTTAAGGGCCAGAAAAAGTCGCTGATTCTGAAACATTTTTAGTATAGAAAAAGTTTGAGATTTTTTCTACAGAAAAACACTCAGATTTTGAGAAATTTTCTCTATAGAAAAAGTCTTAGATTCTGAGACATTTTTTCTATAAAAAAAATATCTCAGAATCTGAGACTCTTTCTATAGAAAAAATGTCTCAGAATCTAAGACTTTTTCTATAGAAAAAATGTCTCAGAATCTAAGACTTTTTCTATAGAGAAAATTTCTCAAAATCTGAGTGTTTTTCTGTAGAAAAAATCTCAAACTTTTTCTATACTAAAAATGTTTCAGAATCAGCGACTTTTTCTATACGAAATTTTTTTAGAATCTGCATCTTTTTCTATACTAAAAATGTCTCAGAATTTGAGAGTTTTTATGTAGAAAAAATTGATCACATTTCTCTTATAGAAAAAGTTTTGGATTAAGAATTTTTCTTAGCTGATCAGGTTCTCTGGTGGGAGTCGAACGGTTGATCCCCATACTCATAGGCTAGCACTCTATCAACTAGGCTTTTAGGGCGCCAGCAGATTTTGTTTTTCAAAATTTCTAGATTTGAAATATAATTCAAAATGGGTGTATTTTCAAAAAAAAAAAAATTTTGTCTAAAAAGAAAAATATGCAAAAAAAATGATAAATTTTTTTTTTGTCAAAAAAAAAATTTTTTACATTCAAAAAAATAAAAACATTTACATCCAAAAATATTTTTTTTTTAATTATTAAAAAATGTTTTTATTAAAATAAAAATGTTTATAGTCAACATTTTTAGAGATATTTTTGGTTAAATGTGTTTTTTTTATCTTTTGTACCTACAAAGAAATAAAAGTGTATTTGCTCGGCCTTTTTATATATATTCAATTAGAGTATTTTTCTAGTTCGAGGCCCAAAATATTATAGTTATGATATTTTCCATTTTCATAAAAGATTATTTATTGCTTTAAAAAAGTTGCTCATCTCATAGTACATCTGTTTCACCCTTACTAAGGTATCTTCAGCAGAATTCTCTAAAATCTGCTGAAGATCTCTAAGTAAGGGTGAAACAGATCTGTACAAACGTACTATCAGTAACACTGTGCTACAGTGAAAAAATACTTCTGATGTGAAAAAACGTTTTTTTGGGACTTTGCTCACTAAACCTTGTGTAATTCAGAAAATTTTCAACCGATTTTAAATTTTTAACTGTTTTGGATAGAAGAAGGATAGGGCTTTTTATGTGTGTGAATTGGTCTATAAGGAAGATATGTATTGATTTTTTCAACAATATCTAATTTTTTTGTTATTTTTGAAAATTTTTTGAGTTTAACGATTTTTTTCTGCTATAGTTCGCTCAACAATATTTATATTTATAAACGTATTCTTAAAGAAAATTTAATTGTGAATACGATGAGTTTTATATCGATAAAATCGTTTAAAAATTGACAGAGCTGTGATAATTTTTCTAAAAAAGAAAATTAAGATTTTACATGAAATTGCCGTTCGGACAACCCAGGCAAAAAAATGAAAAAATTAACGAACATACTGAGAGGTCGCGTATCATTATTTTAAATGTTTTTGGTCCCTGAATTCGAATTTGACCTTGAAATTGCGCTATCTTATTAAGGTTTTGATATATCTATTTATGTTAAATATCTCAAAAACTTGATGCGATAGAGGATTTTAAGGGCCAGATTCGGATTCAGCGCGCCAAAAACCTTTACAAATATTGTACATGACCTCTTATGATAAATTCATTTTTTTTTGCCAGGGTTATCTGGACGGCGATTTCCTGCAAAATCTTAATTTTCTTTTTTAGAAAAATTATCACAACTTTGTCAATTATTATCCGATTTTTTCAATAAAAAGCTTATCGTATTTAGAATTAAATTATATTTAAAAAAAAGCTCATAAATATAAAGGTTGTTAAACGAACTATAGCAGAAAACAATCGATAAACTGGAAAAATTTTCAAAAAATAACAAAAAAAATTTGACATTATAGAAAAAATCAATAGATATCTTTCTTATATGTGTAGACCAATTCACACACATGGAAAGCGCTATACTTTTTCTATCCAAAAGAGTTAAAAAATTTAAAATCGGCTGAAAATATTCTGAATTACACAAGGTTTAGTGAGCAAAGTCCCAAAAAATTGTTTTTTTGACAATAACTCTAAAATTTGAGGGTGTCTGCAAATTTAATGGGCATTTTTGTGATCTACTCGACAAAACCAACAACCTATACCATGTCACATCAGAAGTATTTTTTCGCTGTAGCACAGTGTTATTCATTGCTTTAAAAAGTTGCCCATTTCATAATACATCAATACAGATCTGTTTCACCCTTACTAAGTTATCTTCAGCAGAATTCTCTTAAATCTGCTGAAGATCTCTAAGTAAGGGTGAAACAGATCTGTACAGACGTTGTATGAGATGAGTAACTTTTTTTATTAGAGAATTGTGCTTAAAATCCCTTAGTTATGGTGAAACAGATCCGTACAGATGTACTATGAGATGAGTAACTTTTTTGACACAATAAATAAATAACACTGCGTGACAAAACTAACCACTATTTTAGAAAACAAGAGGTACGACCATCATTTCAATATATTTCGGACATGCTGAATCGAATGGCGTACTCCGTTTTTCGATGTATGGTACAGTTTTCTTGTAAAATGTCATTAAAGATTGGCTGATTTTCAGCTGCTTTTTTAACAAAAAAATTCCAAAGCTAATGATTTTTAAATTTTATGGCATGGAAAACAAAGATACAATTTGTAGCCATATTTCAAATATAAATTTGGTTTAAAGCTTTTCATCTTAAGCCCTTAAATTCGCGGATTTCTTCATTTTTTTAAGTTTTCGCGAAATTAACCGCTAAATTGGTCTCTGATAAAAAACTTGCATTTTGTGGATCATAAAGGCGTCCATGACACTACGAATAGTGGACAAAAAACATATATTTTATATGGACCATCATGATGAAAATCGCGAAAAACCGTTTTTTTGTATATGGCAGCATCACTTTAGGAGATGATTGAGGCTTCATCTTTTAGTATATAATGTGGGAACCTTAAACAATGAACTGACCCAAAATTTGTCCAAAAAAGTTTTCATTTGCAAAAGTTATCTTAACAAAAACTATAATTATTGCATCGCAAACACTGAAATAATAGTTTTTGTTAAGATAACTTTTGCAAATGAAAACTTTTTTGGCCGAATTTTTGGTCAGTTAGTTGTTTAAGGTTCCCACATTATATACTAAAAGATGGAACCTTAAATCATCTCGAAATGTGATGCTGGCATATACAAAAAAACGGTTTTTCGCGATTTTCATCATGATGGTCCATATAACATAGCTGTTTTTTGTCCACTATTCGTATTGTTAGGGATGCATTTTTGATTCATTAAAAGCAAGTTTTTTTTATCAAATTTCTGTTAATTTCGCGAAAACCTTAAAAAATGAAGAAATTCGCGAATTTAAGGGCTTAAATTGAATAGCTTTAAACCAAATTTGCATAAGAAATGTTGCTACAAGTCATATTTTTATTTTCCATGTCATAAAATTTAAAATCCACTTACTTTGCAAATTTTTTTGTTAAAAAACTGGCTCAAAATCAGCAAATCTTTAACGACATTTTGCTAGAAAACTGTACCATACATCGAAAAACGGAGTACGCCATTCGAATCAGCATATCTTAAATATATTGAAACGTTCGTCACACCTCTTGTTTTCTAAAATAGTGGTCAGTTTTGTCACGCTGTGTAACTTGTATGTTAACAGATTATCTCAGTTGGTCTGTGGACACTATAACAAAAAAATAAAAAAACACTGATTAAAAATGAAATTTTGTGTCCTTTTTCAAGCATATCTCAAACAATTCAAGTGAAAAATTTGTAAACAAATATCAATTAATAAAACAGAAAAATAAACAATTCTACTGAAAAACAAATAACTATGTATTTTTAAAAAGGTTTAGAAAAAAATTCAATGGAATTAAATGAAAAAGTTTTGAAAAAAAAAATTCAATAGAATTGAATAAAAAAAAAAGAAATCATTGTCAAAATACTTTTATATTATTAAAAAATGTCAGTGTGTGGTTGATATAAATTTCTATGGTAAAAATTAACTATTAATTCTATTATATTTAATAATAAATTGTATAATAAAAAACAAAATAATAAATAAAATAGGAGTAAAATAATAATAATAATGTCTCGTTATGCTCATGTTATCAACATTTTTTTTATTTCATCATCTGTTGGTGTTGTACGTTTCTATTCATTGCTTTTTTCTGTTTTTTTTTTATGAATAGAATGTTAAAACACTAGTTTGATTGCCACGCACAAACAGAAAGGGTGGCATCTCATGACTTAAACTTTCCAACCAGGCCATATACAGCGGAGCTGAAACGATATTTTTACGTGGCATGGGTAATGTCATTACTACCAAATCCGATTTGGTAGATTGTTCTCGTAAATATTCACGTAAACGTAAATAACGATTTGTTTTATCCTGTACGCCCATCAAATCATCTTCACTTATAAATACTGTACGAAAGAAGAGAAAAAAGAAAAGTACAACAAAATGTTATTTTCCTAAATACATTTTACTTTACCCAATTATGAGTTCATTTAATTTTCATTTACTTACCATCATCTTCTTGTAATTGCGTGGTATTTGCCTGACTGTTTTCCTTTTCACTAACCACAAAATCTTTAATTAATTCATTAAAGAATTGTGTAGATGATTCCTGCGGTTTTTTTGTTATGTCCGGTATTAGCGTTAAATCGGAATAGTCAATACGGAATTTTGATAATAAACTTGCCATGGAACGTTGTTCAAATTCCAATTCAGCTTTTTTATTGGCCAAGGCATAAACTCTGTATAAACAAAAAAGAAAAGAAACGAAAATAAAACAAAATTATTTCTTTGTATGTATTTAAAAATTTAATTATAAATAGAATCGTAAAATTTTTGCTTTGCCAAACATATTGATGACCTTGACAAAGTATAAAAAAAACACAAAATTATTTAAAAAAAAATTTTTTGGAGAAAAAAATTGGTCAAAAAATTTTACTTTGCAGAATCCTTTTGAATAAAAAATGCCTGCAAATTTGTTACTTTTGCCTAACATTAAATCATGATAATGTTTTGCTGAAGATTTGGGTGTATTTGACAAAGCAAAGTTTTTTTTTTAAAAAAAAATAATGTTATATTGAAAAAAATTTTTGGTGGGAAATTTGTTTTTGATTGAATAGAAAATAAAAAATGTACGTAAAAAAAATTTTATGAAAAAAACATTTTTTATGGAAAACAGAAAATGCAAACAGAAAATGCAAATTCCTTCATTTGTGTCTGCAATTCCAGATCATGTTGGTAACCCTTGCGAAATAATGTAAGAGACAAAAAAGTTGAAAGAAAGTATGAAGTGAGGTTGAGATTGCTAGAAATAGAATTGTAGTGTTGGAAACTGTCAAAATTTATTCTGTAGAAACTAAAAATATTCACATATACATATAAAAAACAGTTTTCATTAACAAGACAAACCGACATTTAAAATCCTACTGATGATGACACTAACTGGGGTGTTTGAAACCGGTATAGGAAATACCAGAAATGTCTATAATTTTTAAAAATTCAATTTTTCTTCTGCATTTTTTAAACTTGAACCCTTATAACAAATATAATTAGAGCCCGTGCTCGATCTGTACTTACAAAAATATTTTGATTAAGATTATTTTAGCTCAAGGTCATATTTGTTGTACTAATCATTACGATGATATTGTCTAGGTAACAATTTTCAAGAAACTATTTATAAAGTTATATAAATATGGTTTGAATTGAGAAAGGTGTGAAAGAAAAATTTATTTTTTTAATTGATTGGTTTGGTGATTTTGCAAGACTTACTCGACACGTGTTTCGGAATTTGTCAAATTCCATTGTCAGGAGTATTTAGCAAATTGACAATCGTTAGTGCAAAACATATAGTCTTATATTAGTATGTAAGTAGACATAATGAAAATTTATGTACTAAATACACAACATAATACAGCTTTTAATTTCAAACGAAATGTCTAATCTAACCATCTCCATTAAATTCAAAACATACCTTCGTATGTATATAAAGACTGTTTAACAGACTATCATATACATACTAACAGTAGATCTCTTACGCGAGTAAGATGTTCACTGCTTTTTTTGTATTCCCTCTTATTCATAATATGAATAGAAGGTGTTCATGGCCATGAACACAGAAAAAAATATTCAATGGAAAAAAACAATTAAATATTTGCTCTGTTTCAAATTTGACATTCAATTAAGTTTTACTTGAGTCAATTAACCATTTGCTCAAATCTGAAAAATTCACAAAAAAAATCATAAAAACAAAAAAAAACTCATCATAGTAGGCTTTGAGTAACAATGCGATGAACGCTGTTGGGTTTTTTGTTTTAGTTTTCGTTAGTCGTCAAATAGAAGAGTACTTGCACGCACACAAGACGAAAAAAACAAAAATAATATAAAGCACAAAAAAAAAATAATAAACAAAAGACTTGAAAAGACTGACAAAAAACACTACAACTGTAAAATAATGATTAACCATTCACTCAAATCAAGCATTGGATTAATCAAAAATAACAGAAAAATTACAATTAACAAATTACTCAAATCAAGCATTGGTTTAATCAAGGAACAGTCAATGACTGACCTACAATTTTCGTGCTTGATCCAACAATTTTGCTCATTAGCTGACTTTTAATTAAAATAATGCTCAACCTGGTGTATTTCGTGCTTGATCTAACAACTCATTTTTATCCGTGAACATGTTCCAAAAAAGTAATTCACATAAGAAATGTGAAAATTAAAATTTCCTAATTTTTTGGTGTTCTAGATTTCACTTCCGAATTTCTTTTTCGTTTTGTTTCACATAAATAAAATTTGGTGAAAGTTAAACGAATGCACTTTGTTCCTTATAATTTTTATACCCTCCACTTAGTGATAGAGGGTATATATAAGTTTGTCATTCCGTTTGTAACTCATCGAAATATCGATCTGGGACCCCATAAAGTATATATATTCATGATGCCCGATCGATTTTAAGACATTCTAGCGATGTCCGTCTGTCCGTCTGTCTGTCTGTGGAAAATGCTGTCGCGGACAAAATATTGCACAGAGATGCCTGAACCTTAACATATTTATTGGAAGTTCTCCCGAGAAGTTTGGTATTGCATTTGAGCGATATCGGTTCAGCGGTTCAAAAGTTATGAACGAAAATGTAAGCACACCTCCAAAATTTCAGTACATTCAACATAACCTAAAAATACAAAATAATTTAATTCGGCTTCTGGTTGACAAATGTGAACATAATTGAACACCAAATGGTATTTAAACAGGTACGAACATATTTTTTGACAAAAAAAAAAAAAAAATCGCGGATTTTTTTTTACCAAAATTTTTGTTCGCGGAAATTTTTTTTTCAAAATTTGTTTTTTTTTTTCAAAAGTAATTTACTTTTAAATAAAGTTTTTTGCAATAATCTTTTTGAAGTTGTGGAGGGTATCACTACATTCGGCAAGGTCGAATTTAACTTTTTTGCTTGTTTAAATTTAAATTATTCGATTTCAACTTCGAATGAAAACGTGATCAACAAAACACTAAACTTGATGTCATGTCATTCGGAAATTTTCATGTGAATTGAAAAGTTGTGAAAGACAGAACAGAGGCCCAAATAATAAATAATTTAACAAAAAATATGAAAATAAAATTTTGATGAAAAAAAAATTTTAATGAATAAAAATTTTGATAAAAAAAAAATTTATAAAAAAGAAAATTTTGTAGTGAAAAAAAAGTTTTGTATGAAAATAAAAAGTTTTTTGATGAAAATAAAAAAAAAAGCATAAAATATAAAATATAAAAGAATTTGATGAAAAAAAGTTTTGGATGAAAAAAAAAAATTTTTTTGATGGAACAAAAATTTTGATAAAACAAAAATTTTATGAAAAAAAAATTATTTATGAAAATAAAAATTGATGAAAAAAAATTGATGAAAAAAAATTGATGAAAAAAAAAATGATAAAAATGAAGAATTGATGAAACATTTGACGAAAATTTAAAATTTATGAAACATTTGACGAAAAAAAATTGAAAAAGTGATGAAAATTAAGAATTGATAAAACATTTGATGAAAAATGAAAATCGATGAAACATATGACGAAATTGATAACATTTAGATGAAATAAATAAATTTTCAAATTTTGAAAATTGCACTTTTTTTGACTCTGGTTTATTTTATATTGTGCTCCAAAAAAATTTAATTTGTAGTTATTGACCCTAACTTATGTCTCACAAAAATTCAGGCTGATCGGACATGGGTAAGGCGGGCCGCATCGGCCTTGAATTTAAAAAAACGGATTACAAAGAAAAATATGTTTATTTTTTTTTTCGTTTTCTAAATTTTTTTTGGTTTTTTAAGTTAAATTTGAATTCAGGTGGTTACAGGATGTTGATTTGGAGTAAAATGCCTCTCTAATAAGGTACTAAAAACTAAAATTGGTGGAAAATCAGCCAAGTTATTAAAACTTCCCCAGGCATCTAACGTGTGGTAGACACCTTGATTAAGGAATACAATCCGATTTATGAAATTCATTGAAATTTTCTACTGTAATAACATTTTTTTTATTCTTCAAGTTCAAATGTAATTAGATGACATGTATTTTTTATATTGTTTTTGCTAACATGGTTTTAATTAATGCTAAAAATGCCTGCATTTTTTAACACTCGTTTGAAATCTCCATTTTAAACATTTTTATTTTTTTTTAAGAAATTTAGAAAAACCAAAAAAATATTACACTGAAACATGAAGAACAAAAAATGTTACTACAGTAGATAATTTCAATAAATTTTTAAAAATTTGACTCGCATTCATTAATCATGTAGTATGACACACTAGACTGGCATTTGTTTGCCAACTTTCGATTTTTCCAAGTGTCCGGGCAAATTTTTATTGTCCTAGGTCTAAAACTTATGTGGTACAAATTTTGAGGTCAATCGGATTAAATTTACCCGTGGCGCTAGGCGGTCAATGTTTTGGATTTTTGAAAAATTTTTTAAAATAAAATAAAACAAATATTTATCTTTCGACACATCAGAAATTTAAAATCTATTGGTTTTCGAGATATCGCCATTTCAAATTTATTAAAAATGACGGTTTTTTCCTACGTTCAAGAATTTAAAAAAAAAAGTCTCAAAATTTCATTCCGCCGACCCTTTTGTAGAGCTTCAGACAATCTTTCATTTAAAACTAATTTGAGCCAAATCCGATCATTTAAAGCCGTGGCGCCTATCATTCAAAGTCTTGGCTTTTTAGAAACTTTTTAACAAAAATTCTAAACTTTGATCGAAGGGTGCCACGGGTTAAAATGATCGGATTTGGCTCCAGTTAAGCTTAAATGAATGATTGTATAAAGCTCTATAAATTGGTTAAAATATAGAAATTTTTAGAGTTTTTTAAAAAAAATTCTTAAACGTAGGAAAAAACACCCCGTTTTGCAATTTTTTGACAAATTTTAAATGGCGATATCTCTAAAACCGTTTGACCGATTTTATAAATTTATTGATATTCGTATTCAGCATGCTAAAATTAATAAAAATAATGTATCGCAAGATATTTTTTTTTTATTTTTAAATTTTCAAAAATCCAAAATTTTGGTGGAAATTTTCCAAAAATCCCAAACTTTGATCGAAGGGCGCCACGGGTTAAAATGATCGAATTTGGCTCAAATTAGTTTTAAATGACAGATTGTCTCAAGCTCTACAAAAGGGTCGGCGGAATGAAATTTTGAGACTTTTTTAAAAAATTTCTTGAACGTAGGAAAAAACCACAATTTTTTGCAAATTTCAAATAGCGATATCTCGAAAACTGTTTGACCGATTTTATTTTTTTTTTTTATATTAGTGCTCAGCACATCAAAATTAACAAATATGATGTGTCGAAAGATATATTTATGCATTTTTTATTTTTTTTTTTTTAATTTTAATTTTTAATTTCAAAAATTCAAAATTTTCCGATTGGACTCAAATTGGTACCACGTGAGGTTTAGGCCTAGTAGAATAAAAAAATGCCCGGACTTTGAAAATCGGAGAAGAAAAAATTTTGCTATACAGAAAAATGCCAGTCTAATGCAACATGTATTTGTTTATTTTATTTTTTTAAAATTTTCAGAAATCCAAAAATTTTTGCCCGGCCACTCAAAAGTTAAATAAAAAATGTAACTCTTCTGTATTATATATAAACATTTTCTACAGGACGAATTTTTAACAATTTCCAACAAAACCAATTTCATTTTTTTTGTTTGCTTGCATGAAACAATATTTTTTTTAACTTATTTGTTTATATTATTGTGCAAATCTCCAACTTTGGTTTCCATATAGTACATATAATATTATTAGAAAATTTTTCTATTTAAACACAAAAAATAATTGAAAAGTTATAAACTACTTTTTATACAAATATTTATTTTTTTATTTTTAAATTGCTTTTATGACGTTAAATGAGTATATGGTTGATTCTCAGATTACACAGTGCAACAGCCCATTTAGGACCTCAACTAGAGATGGGCGCTGGTCACGTGATTTGCGTGATTCACGTGAATCACGCGTGAATCACGCGTGAGTGTGAGTGATTTTCATTTCAATCACGTGATTGTGAGTGAGTGTGAGTTGAAAAAAATTCTGAGTGAGTGATTAGTGAGTGAGTCATTTATTTTTTGCGTGAATTTGCGTGATTAGATTTTTTGATTTGTCCAATTTTTTTTTAATTTTTTGTAAAAAAATTTTTTTTGGATCTTTTTTCTATTTTTGGTCAGAAAATTTTATTGCGTGAGTAGATTTTGCGTGACTCACGCGTGAGCGTGATTGAAGCTTGCGTGAGTCACGCGTGAGCGTGAGTAACTTTTTTATTACTCACGTGAATAGTGAGTGAGCGTGAGTACAAAAAAAAAATTGCGTGAGTGATTAGTGAGTGATTCGATTATTTTTGCGTGAGCGTGAGTGAGTGTGAGTCAAAATCCACTCACGCGCCCATCTCTAACCTCAACCAAACCAAGATAATTTGAAAGTACTTATGTGTAGTAGTAAAAATCCCAAAGGGCTTAGCTCTATAACGTCTGAACCACTGAATTTTTCCATTTTTTTTTACGTTACAGAGCAAAACCAATTGGGGGTTTTACTACAACTCACAAGTACTTTCAAACTGTCTTGGTTTGGTTGAGGCCCTAAGAAATTACCCTTAAATTGTGTCACAGTGTTGTGGGACAAATAAAACTTTAATATTTTATTTAGATTGTTTTAATTATTATAAGAAAAGATTTTCAATTATCTAATATAAACAGAAATTCTATACATTTTAACAAAATTTTAATATCCCGGTGAAAAATGTCCGTGTATGGGTACACATGCCAGGATATATGGCTACATATATGCAGATATGGTTCATATATCCTCGTATATGTACCCATATACGAACATTTTTCACCGGGATAACTAAAATTTTTTGGCAAATCTTAAAATTTTTATGTATTTAGGCCTTTTGACATCAATTTCGCCATTATTATTTTATGATATCGTTGCCCTTTCTTGTTATCTTACATTGCCAGGCAAATGATGGTTGAATCACGGTTATCTCAGAATCAACCATATACAAAATAATATATTTTCGGTTGTTTTAAAGTGTTTACAAACAGATTGCAACAGAAACCAATCAAAAAAAGTTAAATGTTATATAGATGAATCAATAAATACCCTACCAGTGTCAAAAAAAAAAATATTTTTGTTGTTTTATATTCTTAACGTAAACAAATCTGACTAAATTTTTTTTTTAAGAAAACTTTTGCAGAATTTTTTTTTTTTTTGTTTGTTTTGAGTAAACAATTTGTTTGACTGAATTTTTTAGTATAAAAGGATTATTTGAGTAACAAAAACACTTTTTTGAATATTTTTGTAACATATAGTTTTCATACAAAGCGTGCTTAGTATGTTTTTCAATACATGAATTCGCTAAAAATCCAATTTACATTTCCTCATTGTTTCTCAAAAACTGGACCGATTGCGTGGAAATTAAAAAATTTCTAACATATTTGCCAATTTGTAGTAGCTTAAAAGTTGTCTTTCGCAAGTTAGCGTACTTTCTACAGACAGACGGACATTGCGAGATCGTTTTTAAATCGATTGAGTATCATGAAAATAAAGGCCCTTACCACAAGAAAACAAAAAGTCTATTTTAACAAAAGTTTTATTTTTAATTTCAAATTTTCAATAAATTTTTTGAAATTCAATTTTAAAAACATAAACAATTTTTATGGAAATAAAATCAAAAGCTGATTTTAAATATATTTTATTTTTCTATGGTAAGGCTGATTTACACTGCGAATCACATCAATAAGGAATCGAGTTTTTCACTTTTTAATCGAATATATCTTTGTAACGAATAAGCTGAAAAATATAAAAAAATGCACTAATAGAGACCATTATCTAGCTAATAATATCAAATAATAACAATAATCAAAAGACTAAAAGAAGTCCTTTAAAAAAATATTTTTCGGCAACTTGTTAAAAAATTACCAGGTTTTTATGAATCACTTGAATAAGGAATTTTGTAATACAGACCAAGTAGGACCTGAATCCAATTTGTAATGAATAGCAATCCATCAAACAACAAAAACAAAACAGTTTTGTTTTGATTTTCAATAAAAATGGGACTCCCAAAGTTTTTAGCTCTTCCGAAAAGGAAAAAGTACTGACTTTGAAGTTCAAAGTGTTAAAGGTCGTTGAAATCGCGGAAATAACAGAGAGGAAAAAAGCTGCTGTATGCAATTATCTAAATAACATTCAGAACCATGGAAAAAAATATGAATGGGCGAACTCAAATGGCAACAACTGAACGAGATCGACAAAAATTCTAAGAATTCCCTCAAATTCTACGCCGACATCTTTCAAAACTCTCAAATGAAGTGGCGTTAATGCGAGTATTTGTACAGTCCGTCGAGTTTAAAAGTCAAGTGAGTTCATAGCTCGTCGAAAATTATGCAATAACTAACCGCTGAATGTCAAACGTAGTAAGCAGCGCCTTAAACTCTGCAGGAATACAATGACACGGTCTGAAAAATTTTTCAAAGTAATTTTTTCTGACGAAAAAAAAATAATACCGTTGCATTAGACGGATACAATGGTTTTCGGTGATTTGAGACAATAAAACCCGTTTTTGCATAGCAGACAGATCATAGAAGGTGTTGTTATGGTATGGGGTGCGCTATTCTACTGTTACATCATTACTGTTCCTTACGTTACCATCGATGCTACTTAAGTTTGGAACTAAGGGGTGGCTTTTTTTGCAATTTGCAACAGACTATGAACTCATTTAATTTTTAATCGTGATGGACTGTCAAAATACCCATTAAAGCACCACTTTCTTTGAGAATTTTGCAACGTGTCAACGTGGAATTCGAGGGAGTTCTTAAAATTTTTTGTCGATTTCGTTCTGTTGTTGTCATTTCAGTTCGCCAATTCGCGTTTTTTCCATAGTTCTTAATGTTATTTAAATAATTGCCTTCAATAGGTTTGCTCCTCTCTATTATTTTCGCGATTTCAACGGCCTTTAACACTTTGGACTTTAAATACAGTACTTTTTCTTTTCGGAAGATCTAAGAGCTGTTGTGAGTCTCATTTTTATTGAAATTCGAAACAAAAGTGTTTTGTTTTTATTGTTTAAGGAATTGCTATCCATAACAAATTGGATTCAGGTCCTACTTGGTCTGTATTAAAAAATTCCTTATTCAAGTGATTCATAAAAAACTAGTAATTTTTTAACAAGTTGCCGAAAAATATTTTTTTAAAGGACTTATTTCAGTCTTTTGATTATTGTTATTATTTGACGTTATTAGCTAGATAATGATCTCTATCTGTGCATTTTTTTATATTTTTCCGCTTATTCGTTACAAATATATATTCGATTAAAAAGTGAAAAACTCGATTCCTTATTGATGTGATTCGCAGTGTACTCTATGGTATTCTATACCGATATTTCGAGCTGTCACAAACATAAGGACAAACTTAGATTTACCCTCATTCACTTACAATATGTTGAGAGTATCAAAACAAAAACTTACATTTCTCATCAAAAGTTATAACGTGACGTATGAGTTATATTCAATGTTAAGAATAATAAAATATTAATCATACGCATAGTTGCACCTAAAATTGTACTGCATATTATGTGACGTATGAGTTATATTGAATAAAAATATAAATATATATTCATCATACGCACAGTCGCACCTTTTTTTTTAATAAGAAATATGACGCAGTAGATTAGTGGTCGGCAGAAAGAGAGTATATCAATGGGTTGGTGCATGAATATAAATATGCATGGATTGGTGTATTTCTTTTACAAAGCATATTATCTAGGGTGATTAGACCGGTTTTTCGAAACCGGTTTAGACCGGTTTTTTGTGGATTGCAACGGTCGGTTTTTTAAAAATCTTAACTATTCGAAAACCGGTTAGGCCGGGTTTTTCACTATCGAAACCCGGTTTTTTTAAATCAATCTTTTAAAAGCATTTAAACTTGATATATTTCTTTTAATTGTAATTTGATTACTAAAAAGATGCTCAAAAAAAATTCCAACTGAATGCAAAACAAGCAAATATATAATTTCGACTTTGCCCTAACCCTTGACATTTCCAACCATTTGGGAATAATTTTTAATTTAAGTAACATTATTTTTGGAAGTTTCAAATTTTTACGTATAAAAAAATTATATTTTGTCGACGATCAAAATTATATTTTTGTTTAGAAATAAAAAAGTTGAAGTAGAAAATTTTCCATTTAAATTTAAAAATTTAAATACTTTTCATAAAATTCTAATTGTATTTCAAAAATTTCATTTGTATTTCAAAATTTTCTAAAGGCTTTTCACAAAATTGCATTTGTATTTAAAAATTTTGTTTGGTGTTTCAAAGATTTCCAAATTGTCGGTGCTCCGACCAAAAACGCTGTTTTTTTGAGTCAAATTTATGGAAATAGAAAATTTGCAATATTATTCAAATATTTATGTCCGAAATATTATTTTAAAGCACCCCGAAAGGACCTACAATAGCTGTTTTTAAGTCTCTTTAAAACAAATTTAAATACACATAGCGGTTTTGTTCAGAGCACCGACGAAATGCTTTTCAAAAAGTTTTTCGTTTGTGTTTAAAAATGTTCTACATGGTTTTAAGAAATTTCCATTTGTATTTCAGAAATGTTCATTTGCATTGTAATTTGTACAAAAAGAAACCTCTGAAATACAATTGAAAATTTTTGAAACATAAATGGAAATTTAGAAATATTAATGAAAATTTCTGAAATAAAATTAAAACATTTTTAAATAAAATTGAACATTACTAAAACATATTTTGAAAATTTCTTAAATACAATTTGTTTTATTGAACTACAATTTGAAATGGTTTAGACCGATTTTGTTGACAATCTCTGCTTTATAATGGCCGTGGTCTTCATTGCTTACCATAGATGGCAAAAAACAGAAAAAACCGGTTCAACCGGTTTTTCGTCAATTTAAAAAACCGAAACCGGTTTTTTTAAAAGTGCTTATTTTCGAACTATTCGAAAACCGGTTTTTGAAAAAAGTCGAATAATTGATCACCCTAATATTATCTGATTTGTCAAAAGATAATATGCTACATTAGACTGGCATTTTTCTGTATGGCCAAAAAAAAATGTTCTCCAATTTTCAAAGTCCGGGCATTTGTTTATTCTACTAGGACTAAAACGAATGTTGTACAAATTTGAGGTCAATCGGATTAAATTAACCCGTGGCGCCAGGCGGTCAAAGTTTTGGATTTTTGAAAAATTAAAAAAAAAAAAAAAAAATTTAAAATTTAAATTTTTTTCGACACATCATATTTGTTAATTTTGATGCGATGAGCACGAATATCAAAAAAAAAAATAAAATCGGTCGAACGGTTTTCGAGATATCGCCATTTGAAATTTGCAAAAAATGGCGGTTTTTTCCTAAGTTCAAGAAATTTTTTAAAAAACATCAAAATTTTTTTTTCCTCGGCAATTTCATAGAGCTTAACCCAATCTTTCATTTAAATCTAATTAAAAATCCAAAACTTTGAGCGAAGGGCGCCACGGGATAAAATAACCGAATTTGGCTCAAATTAGATTTAAATGAAAGATTGTCTTAAGCTCTATGAAATGGCCGAGGAAAAAAAATTGTGATATTTTTTAAAAAATTTCTTGAACGTAGGAAAAAAACCGCCATTTTGGGCATTTTTTTTTGGAAAATTTCAAATGGGGATATCTCGAAAACCGTTAGACCGATTCAAGAAATTTTATGACATTCGTTTTCAGCATGCCAAAATATTAGATTTAAATGAAAGATTGTCTTAAGCTCTATGAAATGGCCGAGGAAAAAAAAAAAATGTTGATGTTTTTTTTAAAAAATTTCTTGAACCTAGGAAAAAACCGCCATTTTTTGCAAATTTCAAATGGCGATATCTCGAAAACCGTTCGACCGATTTTAATTTTTTTTTGATATTCGTACTCACCGCATCAAAATATGATGTGTCGAAATTTAATTTTTTTTTTTTTTTTTTTTAATTTTTCAAAAATCCAAAACTTTGACCGCCGGGCGCCACCGGTCAATTTAATCCGATTGACCTCAAATTTGTACCACATAAGTTTAAAACCTTGGACAATAAAAATTTGCCCGAACACTTGGGAAAATCGAAAGTTCAGAAAAAAATGCCAGTCTAATGCTACATAAAGAAATATTTGTATTTTTAATGTTCTTTGTGGTAAGTTTTATTGACATTCGTGTTGTGTATGTGTAATTAGCCAATTAGGTTCGTTTATTGAGTGTTATGCGTGCCGATCACTACAGTAGAGTGAAAAATTTGAGTATAATCGTGGCGCCCGGCAATCAAAGTTCTGGATTTTTGAAAATTAAAAAAAATAAAAATTAAAAAAAATATATGTCTTGCGATACTTAATATCTAGACATCGCTATTTGAAATTTGAAAAAATTCGGTTTTTTCTTACGTTTTAGTAATTCTCAAAAAAATTTTCCTTGACCCTTTCATAGAGCTTGAGAGAAACTTTTGTTTCAAATTAATCTAAGCCAAAGCTGATCACTTTAACCTGTGGCGCCCTTCGATCAAAGTTTTGGTTTTCAAAAAATGTTTACCAAAAACTGTAAACTTTGATTAAAGGGCGACATGGGCTCAAATGTTCTGATTTGATTCAAATTAAGTTTAAATTAAAGTTTCTCTCAAGCTCTATGAAAGGGTTAAAGAAAAGAAATTTTGAGATTTTTTTTAAATTGCTTAAGCGAAGGAAAAAGCTGCCATTTTTTTATTTTTTTTACAAATTCTGACAAATTTCGAAACTCGTATCCCTTAAGTATTGCAAAAATTACCAACATAAATAAATTTAAAACAGAAAAATAGTTTTCGTTAAAATTATTCTATGAGAATATCATGGTTTTAATTAGTAAAGAAAATAATGACCTCGAGCTAGAATAAACACACTTAAAATATATTTGACAACTTCTGATTAATTTTTATTAAAAAATAAAAACTGTTAATAATTTTCAGGAAAATTATTTTTCTGTTTTAAATTAATTTATGTTGGTCATTTTTTGAATCTTGCGTGAGTCACGCGTGAGCGTGAGTAACTTTTTTATTACTCACGTGAATAGTGAGTGAGCGTGAGTACAAAAAAAAAATTGCGTGAGTGATTAGTGAGTGATTCGATTATTTTTGCGTGAGCGTGAGTGAGTGTGAGTCAAAATCCACTCACGCGCCCATCTCTAACCTCAACCAAACCAAGATAATTTGAAAGTACTTATGTGTAGTAGTAAAAATCCCAAAGGGCTTAGCTCTATAACGTCTGAACCACTGAATTTTTCCATTTTTTTTTACGTTACAGAGCAAAACCAATTGGGGGTTTTACTACAACTCACAAGTACTTTCAAACTGTCTTGGTTTGGTTGAGGCCCTAAGAAATTACCCTTAAATTGTGTCACAGTGTTGTGGGACAAATAAAACTTTAATATTTTATTTAGATTGTTTTAATTATTATAAGAAAAGATTTTCAATTATCTAATATAAACAGAAATTCTATACATTTTAACAAAATTTTAATATCCCGGTGAAAAATGTCCGTGTATGGGTACACATGCCAGGATATATGGCTACATATATGCAGATATGGTTCATATATCCTCGTATATGTACCCATATACGAACATTTTTCACCGGGATAACTAAAATTTTTTGGCAAATCTTAAAATTTTTATGTATTTAGGCCTTTTGACATCAATTTCGCCATTATTATTTTATGATATCGTTGCCCTTTCTTGTTATCTTACATTGCCAGGCAAATGATGGTTGAATCACGGTTATCTCAGAATCAACCATATACAAAATAATATATTTTCGGTTGTTTTAAAGTGTTTACAAACAGATTGCAACAGAAACCAATCAAAAAAAGTTAAATGTTATATAGATGAATCAATAAATACCCTACCAGTGTCAAAAAAAAAAATATTTTTGTTGTTTTATATTCTTAACGTAAACAAATCTGACTAAATTTTTTTTTTAAGAAAACTTTTGCAGAATTTTTTTTTTTTTTGTTTGTTTTGAGTAAACAATTTGTTTGACTGAATTTTTTAGTATAAAAGGATTATTTGAGTAACAAAAACACTTTTTTGAATATTTTTGTAACATATAGTTTTCATACAAAGCGTGCTTAGTATGTTTTTCAATACATGAATTCGCTAAAAATCCAATTTACATTTCCTCATTGTTTCTCAAAAACTGGACCGATTGCGTGGAAATTAAAAAATTTCTAACATATTTGCCAATTTGTAGTAGCTTAAAAGTTGTCTTTCGCAAGTTAGCGTACTTTCTACAGACAGACGGACATTGCGAGATCGTTTTTAAATCGATTGAGTATCATGAAAATAAAGGCCCTTACCACAAGAAAACAAAAAGTCTATTTTAACAAAAGTTTTATTTTTAATTTCAAATTTTCAATAAATTTTTTGAAATTCAATTTTAAAAACATAAACAATTTTTATGGAAATAAAATCAAAAGCTGATTTTAAATATATTTTATTTTTCTATGGTAAGGCTGATTTACACTGCGAATCACATCAATAAGGAATCGAGTTTTTCACTTTTTAATCGAATATATCTTTGTAACGAATAAGCTGAAAAATATAAAAAAATGCACTAATAGAGACCATTATCTAGCTAATAATATCAAATAATAACAATAATCAAAAGACTAAAAGAAGTCCTTTAAAAAAATATTTTTCGGCAACTTGTTAAAAAATTACCAGGTTTTTATGAATCACTTGAATAAGGAATTTTGTAATACAGACCAAGTAGGACCTGAATCCAATTTGTAATGAATAGCAATCCATCAAACAACAAAAACAAAACAGTTTTGTTTTGATTTTCAATAAAAATGGGACTCCCAAAGTTTTTAGCTCTTCCGAAAAGGAAAAAGTACTGACTTTGAAGTTCAAAGTGTTAAAGGTCGTTGAAATCGCGGAAATAACAGAGAGGAAAAAAGCTGCTGTATGCAATTATCTAAATAACATTCAGAACCATGGAAAAAAATATGAATGGGCGAACTCAAATGGCAACAACTGAACGAGATCGACAAAAATTCTAAGAATTCCCTCAAATTCTACGCCGACATCTTTCAAAACTCTCAAATGAAGTGGCGTTAATGCGAGTATTTGTACAGTCCGTCGAGTTTAAAAGTCAAGTGAGTTCATAGCTCGTCGAAAATTATGCAATAACTAACCGCTGAATGTCAAACGTAGTAAGCAGCGCCTTAAACTCTGCAGGAATACAATGACACGGTCTGAAAAATTTTTCAAAGTAATTTTTTCTGACGAAAAAAAAATAATACCGTTGCATTAGACGGATACAATGGTTTTCGGTGATTTGAGACAATAAAACCCGTTTTTGCATAGCAGACAGATCATAGAAGGTGTTGTTATGGTATGGGGTGCGCTATTCTACTGTTACATCATTACTGTTCCTTACGTTACCATCGATGCTACTTAAGTTTGGAACTAAGGGGTGGCTTTTTTTGCAATTTGCAACAGACTATGAACTCATTTAATTTTTAATCGTGATGGACTGTCAAAATACCCATTAAAGCACCACTTTCTTTGAGAATTTTGCAACGTGTCAACGTGGAATTCGAGGGAGTTCTTAAAATTTTTTGTCGATTTCGTTCTGTTGTTGTCATTTCAGTTCGCCAATTCGCGTTTTTTCCATAGTTCTTAATGTTATTTAAATAATTGCCTTCAATAGGTTTGCTCCTCTCTATTATTTTCGCGATTTCAACGGCCTTTAACACTTTGGACTTTAAATACAGTACTTTTTCTTTTCGGAAGATCTAAGAGCTGTTGTGAGTCTCATTTTTATTGAAATTCGAAACAAAAGTGTTTTGTTTTTATTGTTTAAGGAATTGCTATCCATAACAAATTGGATTCAGGTCCTACTTGGTCTGTATTAAAAAATTCCTTATTCAAGTGATTCATAAAAAACTAGTAATTTTTTAACAAGTTGCCGAAAAATATTTTTTTAAAGGACTTATTTCAGTCTTTTGATTATTGTTATTATTTGACGTTATTAGCTAGATAATGATCTCTATCTGTGCATTTTTTTATATTTTTCCGCTTATTCGTTACAAATATATATTCGATTAAAAAGTGAAAAACTCGATTCCTTATTGATGTGATTCGCAGTGTACTCTATGGTATTCTATACCGATATTTCGAGCTGTCACAAACATAAGGACAAACTTAGATTTACCCTCATTCACTTACAATATGTTGAGAGTATCAAAACAAAAACTTACATTTCTCATCAAAAGTTATAACGTGACGTATGAGTTATATTCAATGTTAAGAATAATAAAATATTAATCATACGCATAGTTGCACCTAAAATTGTACTGCATATTATGTGACGTATGAGTTATATTGAATAAAAATATAAATATATATTCATCATACGCACAGTCGCACCTTTTTTTTTAATAAGAAATATGACGCAGTAGATTAGTGGTCGGCAGAAAGAGAGTATATCAATGGGTTGGTGCATGAATATAAATATGCATGGATTGGTGTATTTCTTTTACAAAGCATATTATCTAGGGTGATTAGACCGGTTTTTCGAAACCGGTTTAGACCGGTTTTTTGTGGATTGCAACGGTCGGTTTTTTAAAAATCTTAACTATTCGAAAACCGGTTAGGCCGGGTTTTTCACTATCGAAACCCGGTTTTTTTAAATCAATCTTTTAAAAGCATTTAAACTTGATATATTTCTTTTAATTGTAATTTGATTACTAAAAAGATGCTCAAAAAAAATTCCAACTGAATGCAAAACAAGCAAATATATAATTTCGACTTTGCCCTAACCCTTGACATTTCCAACCATTTGGGAATAATTTTTAATTTAAGTAACATTATTTTTGGAAGTTTCAAATTTTTACGTATAAAAAAATTATATTTTGTCGACGATCAAAATTATATTTTTGTTTAGAAATAAAAAAGTTGAAGTAGAAAATTTTCCATTTAAATTTAAAAATTTAAATACTTTTCATAAAATTCTAATTGTATTTCAAAAATTTCATTTGTATTTCAAAATTTTCTAAAGGCTTTTCACAAAATTGCATTTGTATTTAAAAATTTTGTTTGGTGTTTCAAAGATTTCCAAATTGTCGGTGCTCCGACCAAAAACGCTGTTTTTTTGAGTCAAATTTATGGAAATAGAAAATTTGCAATATTATTCAAATATTTATGTCCGAAATATTATTTTAAAGCACCCCGAAAGGACCTACAATAGCTGTTTTTAAGTCTCTTTAAAACAAATTTAAATACACATAGCGGTTTTGTTCAGAGCACCGACGAAATGCTTTTCAAAAAGTTTTTCGTTTGTGTTTAAAAATGTTCTACATGGTTTTAAGAAATTTCCATTTGTATTTCAGAAATGTTCATTTGCATTGTAATTTGTACAAAAAGAAACCTCTGAAATACAATTGAAAATTTTTGAAACATAAATGGAAATTTAGAAATATTAATGAAAATTTCTGAAATAAAATTAAAACATTTTTAAATAAAATTGAACATTACTAAAACATATTTTGAAAATTTCTTAAATACAATTTGTTTTATTGAACTACAATTTGAAATGGTTTAGACCGATTTTGTTGACAATCTCTGCTTTATAATGGCCGTGGTCTTCATTGCTTACCATAGATGGCAAAAAACAGAAAAAACCGGTTCAACCGGTTTTTCGTCAATTTAAAAAACCGAAACCGGTTTTTTTAAAAGTGCTTATTTTCGAACTATTCGAAAACCGGTTTTTGAAAAAAGTCGAATAATTGATCACCCTAATATTATCTGATTTGTCAAAAGATAATATGCTACATTAGACTGGCATTTTTCTGTATGGCCAAAAAAAAATGTTCTCCAATTTTCAAAGTCCGGGCATTTGTTTATTCTACTAGGACTAAAACGAATGTTGTACAAATTTGAGGTCAATCGGATTAAATTAACCCGTGGCGCCAGGCGGTCAAAGTTTTGGATTTTTGAAAAATTAAAAAAAAAAAAAAAAAAATTTAAAATTTAAATTTTTTTCGACACATCATATTTGTTAATTTTGATGCGATGAGCACGAATATCAAAAAAAAAAATAAAATCGGTCGAACGGTTTTCGAGATATCGCCATTTGAAATTTGCAAAAAATGGCGGTTTTTTCCTAAGTTCAAGAAATTTTTTAAAAAACATCAAAATTTTTTTTTCCTCGGCAATTTCATAGAGCTTAACCCAATCTTTCATTTAAATCTAATTAAAAATCCAAAACTTTGAGCGAAGGGCGCCACGGGATAAAATAACCGAATTTGGCTCAAATTAGATTTAAATGAAAGATTGTCTTAAGCTCTATGAAATGGCCGAGGAAAAAAAATTGTGATATTTTTTAAAAAATTTCTTGAACGTAGGAAAAAAACCGCCATTTTGGGCATTTTTTTTTGGAAAATTTCAAATGGGGATATCTCGAAAACCGTTAGACCGATTCAAGAAATTTTATGACATTCGTTTTCAGCATGCCAAAATATTAGATTTAAATGAAAGATTGTCTTAAGCTCTATGAAATGGCCGAGGAAAAAAAAAAAATGTTGATGTTTTTTTTAAAAAATTTCTTGAACCTAGGAAAAAACCGCCATTTTTTGCAAATTTCAAATGGCGATATCTCGAAAACCGTTCGACCGATTTTAATTTTTTTTTGATATTCGTACTCACCGCATCAAAATATGATGTGTCGAAATTTAATTTTTTTTTTTTTTTTTTTTAATTTTTCAAAAATCCAAAACTTTGACCGCCGGGCGCCACCGGTCAATTTAATCCGATTGACCTCAAATTTGTACCACATAAGTTTAAAACCTTGGACAATAAAAATTTGCCCGAACACTTGGGAAAATCGAAAGTTCAGAAAAAAATGCCAGTCTAATGCTACATAAAGAAATATTTGTATTTTTAATGTTCTTTGTGGTAAGTTTTATTGACATTCGTGTTGTGTATGTGTAATTAGCCAATTAGGTTCGTTTATTGAGTGTTATGCGTGCCGATCACTACAGTAGAGTGAAAAATTTGAGTATAATCGTGGCGCCCGGCAATCAAAGTTCTGGATTTTTGAAAATTAAAAAAAATAAAAATTAAAAAAAATATATGTCTTGCGATACTTAATATCTAGACATCGCTATTTGAAATTTGAAAAAATTCGGTTTTTTCTTACGTTTTAGTAATTCTCAAAAAAATTTTCCTTGACCCTTTCATAGAGCTTGAGAGAAACTTTTGTTTCAAATTAATCTAAGCCAAAGCTGATCACTTTAACCTGTGGCGCCCTTCGATCAAAGTTTTGGTTTTCAAAAAATGTTTACCAAAAACTGTAAACTTTGATTAAAGGGCGACATGGGCTCAAATGTTCTGATTTGACTCAAATTAAGTTTAAATTAAAGTTTCTCTCAAGCTCTATGAAAGGGTTAAAGAAAAGAAATTTTGAGATTTTTTTTAAATTGCTTAAGCGAAGGAAAAAGCTGCCATTTTTTTATTTTTTTTACAAATTCTGACAAATTTCGAAACTCGTATCCCTTAAGTATTGCAAAAATTACCAACATAAATAAATTTAAAACAGAAAAATAGTTTTCGTTAAAATTATTCTATGAGAATATCATGGTTTTAATTAGTAAAGAAAATAATGACCTCGAGCTAGAATAAACACACTTAAAATATATTTGACAACTTCTGATTAATTTTTATTAAAAAATAAAAACTGTTAATAATTTTCAGGAAAATTATTTTTCTGTTTTAAATTAATTTATGTTGGTCATTTTTTGCAAGACTTAATCGACACGTGTTTCGGGATTTTTCAGATCCCATTTTTTTATTTAGCAAAATAAAAATCCTATAATACAAGTAGTAAAGGGTTGCAGTGATCAGATACTTAAAATACTTTTAAACCAAAAATTTCTCAGGAGCGGATAATTTTTCTGAAATGTATTCCTAGCAAAAACTGTATTGCTTTTCTGATTACACTTCCCATTACATTATACAGGAAAGTGCCAAAAGTAATCACTTTTGACTAAAAGTATTTACTATTGTCACTTTCCGGTATAAATGTAATTGGAAAAGTAATCAGAAAGGTAATACAGTTTTTGCTGGGTTAAAATCTTAGCTTTTTTATACAAAAAATTCTTGCAGAACCTAATAATTTTTCCATATAAAAACTGGAACTAAAAATAAAAAAAATTGGAATCTGAATTTTTTTTTATAAGAAAAATTTCGTAGAAATCACAGAATTTTTCTAAAAATCCTTTAGTAGAGAATTTTTTTATTTAAAAAATTGCTTCTCATCTATAAATGTTTCAACAAAAACTCCTACAATGCTTTATTGAAAAAATTAGAATTTTTATATAAAAAAATATCTCTAATTCTAAGAAGATTTTTATTTGTTGTTAACCAATATGTAACAAATAGAATTACAAAATAAATAAACCATCAACCTGTGGGCCTAAATTCTATGTACAGTCGAACTCGGTTATAACGAACTCGGTTATAACGAATTCTCGGTTATAACGAACTAATTCTAAAGTCCCGACGTTTTGGCCGCAATTTTCACACAAAATACTTCTTTTATAACGAACTCGGTTATAACGAATCCTCGGTTAAAACGAACTACTTATTATGGTCCCACGAACACAATTTCATGTATATTTACCTTTTTATAACGAACTCCCACAAATATTTTGAAATTTGCGGCAATTATGTTTACCAAACTCACAAATGGTTAGAAATTTTTGGTTAATATTATAATTTTGATTAAATTTGTTTATATTTTTAATGTTTTCTTCTCAAAAAGTAGTTTACTTTCAAAAAAACGTAAAAAAACAAAATTGGAACTTTTTTTTTTTTGGAAATACAACTAGGTTGATATAAAATATACCCCGCTTATAGCGAACTTCGCTTATAACGAATTATTTGTACTGGTCCCTCGGAGTTCGTTATAACCGGGTTTGACTGTATTTATAATATGAACCTCGATATTTGTTTTATATGTTGCATTAGACCGTAATTTTTTTGTATGTCAAAAAATGTTTCTTCAAATTTTGAAAGTCCCGCAAATTTTTATCATAGGCCTTTAGCATATGTGGCAAAAATTTGAGGCCAATCGTTATAAAAGCTTTGGATATGAGAAAATTAAATTAAAAACAAGAAAAAAAGTTAAATTCGGCCTTGCCGAATGCATTGATACCATCCACAATTACTTTAAAAAAAATATTTTTTTTTTGAAAAAAAAAATTCCGCGAAAAAAAATTTCCGCGAAAAAAAAAAATTGGTAAAAAAAAAATCCGCGATTTTTTTATTTTTTTGTCAAAAAATATGTTCGTACTTGTTTAAAAACCATTTGATGTCCAATTATGTTCACATATGTCAACCAGCAGCCGAATTACAACATTTTGTATTTTTAGGTTATGTTGAATGTACCAAAATTTTCGAGGTGTGCCTACATTTTTGTTCATAACTTTTGAACCGCTGAACCGATATCGCTCAAATGCAATACCAAACTGCTCGGGAGAACTTCCAACAATTATGTTAAGTTTCAGTCATCTCCGTGTTATATTTTGGTCGTGATCACCATTTCCACAGACACACGGACATCGCTAGAATGTCTTAAAATCTATTACTGATCAATTATATATATACTTTATGGGATCCTAGACCGATATTTCAATGAGTTACAAACGGAATGACAAACTTATATATACCCTCTGTCACCAGAGTGGAGGGTATAAAAAGAACAAATACAAAAAAATCTATTATTTATTTCAAAGAATACCAAAAAAAAAAAAAAAAAATCTGTCAAACAGTTTTCGAGATTTGAAATTCGACTGCCCGTCAATCAGTCTATATTTGCATATATTTATATTTTTTGAAAAACCAAATATGCAGTTTTTTCATTCGGGTCAAATTACCTACCGTGTAATGTATCGTAAGACATTTATTAATTTTTTTAATTTTAAAAAACCCAATACTTTAATTGGCGGGCGCCATGGGATTCAAATAGCGATTTCAGGGTCAAGGAAAAAATTTTTGAGATTTTTTTTAAATAAAACTCAATTTTTTTATTTTTAAATCTCAACATTTTCTTAAACCAAGAAAAATCCGCCATTTTTTTTTTTTTTGCAAATTTCAAAAAGCGATATCTCGAAACCCGTTCGACCTATTATTATTTCTTTATTTTTTTTTTTCAATTTTCAAAGACCCAAAACTTTCATCGCCGGGCGCCACGGGATTATTTAATCCGGTTGACCTCAAATTTGTACAACAAAAGTTTTCTGGCTAGGAGAATAAAAACTTTCCTGAACACTTGGGGAATTCAAAATATAAAAAAAACTGCCACTCTACTGCTGCATATTGACTACGTGAACTTGGCTGTTTGAAAATTAATTTCCAATAATTTCGAAACCACAAAAACCAATTGCAACATCAATAAAACTAATTATTACTAAAATTTAATCTATGGCACATGTATCATACAGCTTCCTACTATAAAGTGAGTAAATTAACACTCTGAAATTAAATTTTATTATGGTAGAAAACTGTGCTCATATGAAGAAGATGTTGTCGTTTCAATAAATATGGCAATGTATTTTTTGAAATAATTATAAATTTAATATTTATTTAATTTTTTCAAAAAAAAAAAACTTGTTTAAAGTTAAGGATTATTTTGACCCTTCCTACGGGATCCCAGTATGTGTAGTTCGTATATGAATAAGTGTCACCATCGATTTTGATCCAAAATATTTGTCAGATTCATTCCTATCGCGAATTTAGGAATTAAAAAAAGTGTACTTTTGGTAAAAGTGTACTTTTGGTACTTTTTTTATTCCCTGAAATAATGGTCAACGCAACTTGAAATTTGGAATGTAGTTTCCTTCGGTGAAAAAAACATTCTGAATTTAGTTTTTGGAAATTCCGTTTTTTAGAGACCCAGTTGGCAACGTCCTCGAGCCATCCTCAGTGACGGAGCGATGACATGTCAGAGTCACACCTGACATCCACAAGACATCTCTATGTACTGGGTTGAGGACAGTTTCATACAAAATTTTCAAAATGTCCTCACTCAAAGTCAGCAGTGGTCAGGGCTGACCTTCTGGGGACATGTCACCTAAGACTTCTTTGGGGAAATGTCTGACATAGGTCATGCAAAAATACAAAAAATTTTCGTACTTCCTTTAGTTTTTACTTTTATCCATTTTCCTTTATAAATTATCTTTCTCATATTTAGAAAAAACTTTTCGGCCTTTTTTAGTCCCAGCTGGATTTGAACCTGGAACCTCCAGTTTACTAGTCCCACACCTAACCACTTGTTTCAAATTTTATTTTTAAAATTGTTTGTCTGTTTATTACTTATATTCTAATTGTTAGATTTTTATTTTATTTTAATTAAGTCGATAATATTGCCATTTTTTTCTTGGAAATTGAAGAGTTGCCCAGATTTAAAATTCTAATTTAATATACTGCTATTCTGAAGACATTTCCTTTTAGACGTCTTAGAGGAATTGTCCACACTCTTAAAGCAAACATTCAGTGCTGACAATGTTAAGACATGTCATCAAGGATTGCCTATGATTTGTCAGAACCTGAAGACATTTCCTCAAGGAATCACTGTGGAAATTTCCTCAGTGACACATTTTCCAACTGGGGAGTAAAAAGCGTAAAAAAGAGTACTTTTGGTACTTTTTATATTAACTGAAATAACGATCATAAACACTTGGTATTTGGAATGTAGTATCCTTCGGTGAAAAAAACTTTCTGGAACAGTAATTTTTGGAAATTCCGTTTTAAGGAGGTAAAAGGGGTAAAAAATGTACTTTTGGTACTTTTTATATTAACTAAAATAACGACCACAGACACTTGATATTTGGAATGTAGGATTCTTCAGTTAAAAAATCATTGTGGAAAAAGTACTTTTTTTTAAATTGGGTTTTTTAGGGGGCTAAGGGGGTTAAAAAAGTGTTTTTTCTTGGCTTTTTTGGTACTTTGTTTTATTCCCTGAAATAATGGTCAACTCAACTTGAAATTTAGAATGTAGTATAATTCGGTAAAAAAAAATATTCTGGAAAAGCACTTTTTGGAAATTCTGTTTTAAGGGGATAAAAGGCGTAAAAAAGAGTACTTTTTGGTACTTTTAGTACTTTTACTCTTTATATTTACTGAAATAACCGTCCTAGAAACTTGATATTTGGAATGTAGGATCATTCAGTAAAAAATCATTCTGAAAAAAGTACCTTCTTTTTGAAAATTGCGTTCTTATGGGGGTAAAGTGGGTAAAAAAGTGTACTTTTGGTACTTTTTTTTATTCCCTGAAATAATGGTCAATGCAACTTGAAATTTGGAATGTTCGGTGAAAAAAATCATTTTGAAAGTATTTTTTGAAAATTCCGTTTTTAGGGGGTAAAAAGCGTAAAAATGAGTACATTTGGTACTTGTTATATTTACTGAAATAATGGTCAACGCAACTTGAAATTTTGAATGTAGTATCCTTCGGTGAAAAAAACATTTTGATAAAGTACTTTTTGGAAATTCCGTTTTTAGGGGGTAAACGATTTAAAAAAGAGTACTTTTGGTACTTTTTATATTTACTGAAATAACGATCCTAGAAATTTGATATTTGGACTGTAGGATCCTTCAGTGAAAAAATTATTCTGGAAAAAGTACTTTTTGCAATTGCGTTTCTTAAGAGTGTACTTTTGGTACTTTTTTTTATTCCCTGAAATAATGGTCAACGCAACTTGAAATTTTGAATGTATTATCCTTCGGTAAAAAAAAAAAACATTCTGGAAAAGTACTATTTGGAAATTCCGTTTTTAGGGTGTAAATGGCGTAAAAAGTAGTAATTTTAGTACTTTTAGTACTTTTAGTACTTTTACTCTTTATATTTACTGAAATAGTGATCCTAGACACTTGATATTTGGAATATAGGATCATTCAGTAAAAAATCATTCTGAAAAAAGTTACTACTTTTAGAAAATTGCGTTTCTTAGGGGGTAAAAAAATGTACTTTTTTCATTCCCTGAAATAATGATCATAGTAACTGGAAATTTGGAATGCAGGATCCTTCGGTGAAAAAAAAAAACATTCTGAAAAAGTACTTTTTGAAAATGCCGTTTCTAAGGATAGTAAAAGGGGTAAAAAAGAGTACTTTTGGTACTTTTTCTATAAATTAATATAATTATCCTAGACATTTGAAATTTGGAATGGATAGGATAGGATCCTTCGGTGAAAAAAAAAAAAAAAACATTTTGAAAAAAGTACTTTTTGGAAATTCCATTTCTTAGGGGTAAAGGGATTAAATGTGTGCTTTTAGTACTTTTTATATAACCTGAAATAGTGGTCCCAGTAACATAAAATTTGTGATGTAGAATCAAGAACATTCTGGAAAAGGTACTTTTGGAAAACTCCATTGGTACTTTTTATATTTTTTGATATAATGGTCTGGAAACTTAAAATAAAAGTAAGATGAAAAGTGTCTTTTGGAAATTCCGCTTCTAAGTGGGTGGGTAAAAGAGATAAAAAGGTGTTCTTTTGGTACTATTATGCAACGGCGTATGCAGGACTGTTTTTTCAGGGCCCAACAACAACAACAAAAAAATTTTTGTTGTTTTTATCGTGAGATTTGTGTTTTCCAATACATATAAAAAAAATATTTTTTTGTTGTTGTTGTTGGGCCCCCCTCTGTATACGCCGATGCTATTATGTATATTTCCTAAAAAAATTGTTTTTGGACCCCCAAAATAGCTAAACGGATTCAAAAAATAACGAAAATCGCTCCATCCTATTACATGATAGTTAACAAGAATTTTACCGTTTAAATATTAATATCAATTCGTTTGAAATATTAATTTTAACTTATTTCGAAACGCCTGTTAGCCAAATGCAACATAAATAAAACTATTTATTACTGAAATTTAATATGTGACATTTACAAAAAGCTCCATACATTCCAAAGGCGTCTTTTTACACTGTAAATAAAAATTTGATGAAATTTTCCTCAATTAGGGCAAAAAATTTTTACATTTTTATAAGATTATACTGTTTTAGATAAGGTTTTAACCTTTAACCAGTTAAAGACATTATGTAGGGTATTCATAAACTCCACCAAGCTGAATTCGACTTTTGTACTTGTTACCATTAATTGTTTTGATCACATGATCAATTAGTTTTTATTTATTTATTATATTTATGTATAACTCATTTTTAATAAATTCAACCTAACCGAGAACTGGTAACAATGACCTTCGTCTCGTTGTAGCGAAAAAAACCAAGGGTTCTGGTGGGTATCGAACCCACGACCCCCACGTTGAGAGGCTAGCACGCTACCAACTAGCCTACGGGGGCCCCCTCTCATTAATTGTAATTAAAACTTAACGTTAATACAAAAACATGATTTTTTTATTTTAATACAACTTACCTTAATTTACAGGATTGCCAAGTACGTCTAGTACTAATTATATACGGTAATAATAATGTTAAACCACCATCGTCATACAGCCACCAAACATCAATAACGGCCTGACTACGTTTGCGAGTAAACTGCGTCAATTGATTTAAAACTTCTTTGGGTAATTCAACGCCACCCGGTCCTTTAAATAAGGCAGCAGGATCATCATGTTTATTTTTAGATTTACGCAATGAGTTGGTCTGTGATTTAAAAAATAAAATGAGAAATAGTATTTATTGTTAAACAAATGTGAAATGAAAGTGTTCGCAACACTTTTTTTTGAAAAAAATCTCAATTGACTTATTTAAAATTTTTTTCAAATTAAAAAGAGTTTATTCAAGTTCGAGGCTATTAATTATCTCCATTTACATAGCAAGTACTTATTTTACCATTAATTTCTCTCTTAGAACATGGTCACAAGAGAATTTAAAACTTGGTAATCTTTAGTTTTGAATTAAAGATCGTTTTGAGAATTTTTCAATTATTTTCTATCATTAGAATTCTTTAGAAAATTGTGGCAATACAATGTGAGTTAAACTCTATGTCAATGTGAGTTAAACTATGACATGGCATCAAAAATATTTTGGTCATAAAATTTTATTATATTTATGAAGGTTTCATAAATATAAAGTTTCATGATTTCATAAAAAAATCATAAATGTGTCATATAATTTTTTAATCATATGATTGGAGCAATTATAATTTAATTCAAAAGATAATTTAAATTATTTCATAAATATTATGAAATGTTTTATAAATGCTGTGAAATATTTTATAGAAATTTTAATTGTTTATAAGAATTTCATTGTATTTATTAAACTATTTTATAGTATCAGTGAAATTTTTCATAAGTACGATGAAATTTTCCATAATCAAAGTCATTTGATAAACATTATCAAAAATGCCACAGTATTTATGAAAGATTTCATTAATACTTGCACATGATGAAATATTTAAGAAACACTATATTGAATCTATTTAGTCATTATATTTATGAAGGTTTAATAACACTGCAGAGCACAAAAAAATAAACAAGAGTTACGACCATCATTTCTATATATTTCGGACATGCTGACTCGAATGGCGTACTTCTTGCAAAATGTCGTTAACGATTTGCTGATTTCGATCCAGTTTTTCAACCAAACAAATTTTCAAAGTTAATGATTTTTAAATTATATGGCATGGGAAACAAAGATATGACTTGTAGCAATATTTCTTATACAAATTTGGTTTAAGGCTTTTCATCTTAAGCTCATAAATTCGCGAATTTCTTTATTTTTTGAAGTTTTACGCGAAATTAACCGCCAAGTTGGGCTTTGATAAAAAACTTGCTAAAAGCAAGTTTGATGCCTTTTTGATTCACTAAAAGAAAGTTTTTTATCAAAGACCAACTTGGCGGTTAATTTCGCGAAAACCTAAAAAAATTAAGAAATTCACGAATTTAATTTAAAAATTTTATTGTAATTTTCCAATCTTAAAATCATTTCTACTGCTCCAATGGTGCGTCATAAAGGGGTCATTTATAAGACCGACCCCCATTAATTTTTACGTCCTAACATTTCTTTGGAACAAACTAATACCCTATCTCAAATTTCTAAGGGGGCTCCCGCACAAAACGACATTTTTTAAAATTTGCTGCAACCGCTCTAACTGCCCTAATAGTGCCCTTAGAGCAAAAAAATGTATGGCCGACCCACAATATTTTTTTAGTCGTAGGGCGTAGGTATGTTTTAGAAAAATGTTGTAGGGTAAAAATAAATGGCCCCTTTTGGACGCACCATTGGACCGATAGAAGCTGATTAAATAAAACAAATTTACAAAAAATAAAAAAAATTGTATGGGGACCGCCTTAACAGTTAAAGATAGAGGGTAGGTGTATTCAGAGAAAATGTTTGGACTAAAAAAATATTGTGAGTCGGTCATACATTTTGTTGCTCTAAGTACACTATTAGGGCAGCTAAAACGGTTGGAGCAAATTTTAAAAAATGTCGTTTTGTGTGGGAGCCCCCTTAGAAATTGGAGATAGGGTGTTAGTTTGTTCCAAAGAAATGTTTGGACGTAAAAATTAATGGGGGTCGGTCTAGGAAATGACCCCTCTATGACGCACCATTGGAGCAGTAGAAATGATTTTAAGATTGGAAAATTGCAATAAAATTTTTTCTAAAAATTTTAACAATAGTAATAATCGTTATCCTATGATCCCACTGGGCAAAAAATTTGTAGAATCGATAGAAGTTTTACACAAAAAAATTTCAAAAAAATCGGAAAGTACAAACATTTTCAAAAATGAGATATAAATTTTAAAACTTAAAAATCGCATACGTACGTAAAAAAATAAAAATTTAAAAAAAAAATTAAATTTTGACCATTATTGAAGACATTATGAGTAAAAGAAGTTTGAGTAAAGGAATAAACTACCAATTTTTAAAAATTCTATATCTTTTGAACGGGTCATCAAAAAAAATCTGAAAATTTGCCACGAAGAGTTTTCGAAGGGTACTAAAAGCTGTAAACAAATTGGGAAAATCTAAGAATGTTATTCATTGTATCAATGTAACCCTTCTTAAATACAATGAAACATTTCATAAATATTGTCACTATGAAAAATTATGAAACTGCTTCAATGTTTTTATGAAACTGTTTCATTTGGCGAACTTTAATAAAGATTTTCATTATACTTATGACAGTTTTCGTATATATAATGAAGCTTTTTCTTTGAATGTACAGTAAAAAGAAATAAACAAATCTGTGACTTCAAAATTTGACCAGTATTACACCAACATATAATGAAAATATGCGTTAATTTTGCATGGTTTTGCCATCGGCAAATGTTTAATGCAGTTTTTGTTTTTGCTTCTAATGAAAATTACTAAATTTTTTGAAAGAAGAAACTCTATGAGAATATCCAAAGAGAGAAAGTTGACTTTACATACACACAGAAAAACAAATTTCCAACTGCATTTTTCAGATGCATCAACTCAAAATTCAGTTGCTGCTACTAAATTCGGCTGTGAAAACCGAATTTTGTAATTATACCCTCCACTCTAGTGATAGAGGGTATATATAAGTTTGTCATTCCGTTTGTAACACCTCGAAATATTGGTCTAGGACCCCATAAAGTATATATATTTGTGATCCTCGATCGATTTTAAGTCGATCTAGCGATGTCCGTCCGTCCGTCCGTCCGTCCGTCCGTCCGTCCGTCTGTCTGTCTGTCTGTCTGTCCGTCCGTAGAAAACACGCTAACTTTTGAAAGACTATACAGAGGCTACTGAAGTTTGGCATATATGTTTGTCATTTACCTGGTCAGGTTGGTATTGCAATCCAGCCAAATCGGTCCAGTGGTTCAAAAGTTATGAGCAAAAGAGTAAATTTCGGCAAGGGTGTTTCGCGAATTTACGAGATAAAAAAAACGATAACTTCCGAAAGACAATAATGAGACTACTGAAGCTTGGTAAATATCTTTGCCGTTCCCCGGGTCTGTTTGGTATTAAATTTTAGCTCAATCGGTCCAGTGGTTCAAAAGTTATAAGCAAAACCCTGAATTTCAGATTAGTTTCATCTAAAATGCCACGTGTTTTAACAAGTTTAAAAATAAAAAGCATTGGTGATAACTAAACAATGCTTTTCAAACTTGTTTAATTTTAAAGCAATGCTTTTTAAACTTGTTTAGTTTTAAAAGCATTGGTAACTTAAAAATTACACACGAAAAAAGTTTTACACTGAAAAAAAATTTTACACTCAAAAAAAATTTTACACTCAAAAAAAATTTTGTTTTTTTTTTTACAAAAATGACAATATTTTGTGTACATACATACGTGCATTCACTCAGAAATATTTTTACAGTAAAAAAAACATTACACTCGAAAAAAATTTTACACTAAAAAAAAAAATTAGTAATTTTTTTTTTTTTTAAATGACAAAAAAAAGGGTTTTTTACTCAAAATAAAATATTTCTAAACAAAATTGTTAATTTTTTCACGTTAAAAATGTACTACCCTATAAAAAAATGCATTGTGGAGGGTATTCATAGATTCGGCAAAGTCGAATTTAACTTTTCTACTTGTTTTTTAAACTAAAAGTCAAATATGTCAACTGAATTAAAATTTGACTACCGACATTCAATTATAACAGTCTTTATGCAAATGTATTAACCAAGTTTTTGTTGCATCAACTAAATTTTAATTGGAAATTAGAAAATTTGTTTTCTGTGTGTAAGTACTTGTTGTACAAATTTATACCACGGACAATAAATGGCCTCGAACTTGAATAAATACTTTCATTACACAATTAAATGGTCGAATTAAAACTAAATTTTATTATTATTAATGAAAAATTAGAAAAAAAAATTGTCTTATATTTACACAGTTAAAATTATTTTTTAAAAAATGTTATATTTATATTATAGATTAGCCCAGATGATGAAACTTAAAGAGTTTCGAAATATCGGCAAACAATAAATAAAATTTATTTCATGGCCTCTAGCTCAAACAACGCATTTATTATTAATGAATAAAAGTCGTATAAAAACCAGACAAGGAAAAACAATAAAAA
Source organism: Pegoplata infirma (assembly GCA_963921195.1). NCBI lineage: Eukaryota > Metazoa > Arthropoda > Insecta > Diptera > Anthomyiidae > Pegoplata > Pegoplata infirma. The sequence continues at coordinate 14,179,869 of OY992539.1, read as the reverse complement.
TTAAAATTCGTTATTGATAAAATTCAATTTTGAATTTTTCAAAAAATTCAATTTTGAATTTTAAATAAAATTCTAATGAATTTTATTTTAAATTCTTAAAAGAAATAAAATTCTAAAAAATTTTATTTAAAATTCTTAAAAGAATTTTATTAATAAAAAAAAAAGAATTTTATTTCCATACAATAAATAAATTTCAAACAAATAAATATTTTAATAATGTTCGAGTATTTCTATATATTAAGTTAACTTAATTAGCTAAATACATCCTCATATGATAGTAAATTGCCACTATCTTCTAATTTAATGTTATTTAATAATTTACTTAGTTCAAACTTATAATGCAATAGTATTTTTTTTTACAATTTCCAAATTCTGATCCACTTATTTATAGAAAACCTCTTAAAAAATTCTCATATTTTAATGTAATTCTCTGATTCTTAAAGCTTTTTCGAACAGAAACTTTATAAAGAAATTTGGTACACTTTTCTATAAATAGAATCTTTAATTTTATAACAATTTTCTATAAAAGTGTTTTCTGAGGCAGTTTTTCAGATTCTGAAACATTTTTGATATAGAAAATTATTAGGGTCTTAGACATTTTTCTAAAGAAACATTTTAAGACACTATTTTAACAGAAAATTTGAAGATATAGAGATAAATTTTCTATAGAAATTCTTACAAAATTCTTACAAACAGAAAAATGTTTAGATTCAGAGTGATTTTTTTCGTTCCAAAAAATCTCACATCTAATATAGTTTTCTATAGAAAAGTTTTGATCAATGATTTTTATAAAATTTTACTATATAAAAATTCTCAGATTCTAAAAGATTAAAAAAAAAATCATATTCTTTAAAATATTTCCATAACAAAAATTCTTAGATTTGAAAATATATTTCTCATAGAAGAGCTCAGACTCTTTAACGTTTTTCCTATTGAAAAGTTATCCGATCCTTAGAAATCTTTTTTGCAGAAAGATTCTTGGGATTCTGAAACAGTATTTTTTAGGAAAAACTCCCAGTTTCTGAGGGATTATTTTTTATAGATTTTTTTTCTATAGAAGTTATAACCTCTAATATATTTTTCCTACAGAAAAATTTTTAAAATTGTGGAAAATGTTTCATTAAAAAAACTCTTTTATTCAGAGTCAAATAAGCATTTAAATATTTTGTAAAGATAATGTCTGGAATTCTGAGACATTTTTCTAAAATATATTTGAGATATTTGTTTTCCCTTAGAAAATGATGAAAATATGTGTTATATTCAGTTAGAAAATGTCCACAACTATTATGCCATTTAAGTTTTTTATATGCAATTTTTTTAATTCTGGAATATTTTATCTTAAGGATGTAAAAAATTTTTTACTAAGAGACTTTTGCATTCTATCTATGTTAACATTCATTGTAATATGGATTTATTAACTTCTTTTTAATCAAAATTTACCATTAATTAACATACATAGTATTTAAAAATTCTAGTTTACCACATTTACCACATTAGTATAAACTAACAGTTATTACTTTGTTTTATTATTATTTGTTTTACAAAATGAAATTCAAACCAAAAATAAAAATCTTTAAATTTTTAGAATTTTATTTATAGGAAAATAAAATTCTATTTTTTTTGAGAATTTTATTTTTGGAAATAATAAAATTCAAATGTTTTTGAGAAATTTATTTAAACAAAAATTTTTTTTCAAATACCTTATGAATTTTAAATAAAATTCGAATTTTTCCCTTGTCTGATAAAAACAACTTTAATTAAGAAAAAAAAAAAACTATTAAATATTTCAGAAACAATTTTTTTATTATATAATTACACACAGAAAACAGATTTCCAAATTTGCAAAAGAAATTCAGTTAACACAACTAAAAATCGGTTGATACAATAGAATCTGAATTGAATTTCGGTAGTATAAACTAACTTCGATTCATACAACAGACATTTAATAGAAACAACAACTAAATTCGGTTGTCACACCCAAATATAGTAGCGACAACCGAATTATAAGTTGATACAACAGAAAAATTTGGTTGGAAATTCTTTTTTCTCTGAGTAACATTTTAATTGACTAAATTACATTTTTAACTGATTACAGAATATTTTTTTAAACTCACCAATAGTTGTGGGGATTTAGGATCAGCTGGATCTGGTAAGCCGGATACATCTTTTGGCTGTGTTCCAGCCACAAATGATAAATCACTTGTACTAGATGCTAAAATAAAATAATAGAATTTATGGAAATTTATTATTTGTTTTAAAAACACAAATGGAATTTTAATAAAAGGAATTTTAAATAAGTTTTAAATTTAAAAACTCATGCTGGGCTTTTTTTTTTTTTTTTTTTTTTTTTACGATGAACCAACACTCAGGGGATGCCCCTACTAATGCAATGCATTGTGTTGATATCAGGAAAATAGGTTATGAGGAGGAGGAAAGAGGGAGTAGTGTTTGTGTATATTTGACTTGAATTTATCTACATTGAAAGAAACTGGAAAGACCTCTGCGGGGAGATTATTCCACATACGGCTAGTTCGACTGATAAACGAACCTTCTCTGTAATGCGCTGTGCGATCAACTGGACAATCGACAACAAATGGATGTGATCTACTAGATAACCGAGTGTTTCGAACAAAAACTCGGGCTCTAGGGATAAGTTCACTTATCTCAGCAGAACACTTTCCATGGTAATATCGATAGAACAGAGTCACACAACCCACATTCCGACGATGCTCCAATGAGTCAATAGAGTTGGATACCCTAGTGTCATTGATAAGCATCAACGCCCTCCTTTGCACACGGTCCAAGAGCTCCAAAATAGACTTTGAAGCCCCTGCCCATATATGGGAGTTGTATTCCATCTTCGGTCGAATGTAGGTGGTATAAATAGTAAGGAGATCGGATGAGGTGAAGTATTTCTTACACCGGTTTAAAAAACCCAGACACTTGAATGCTTCTTTCGACACTTGAAAAACGTGCTTATTCCAACGGACATCACACTGAATTTTCATGCCCAGAACATCAAGAGTGTCTGATTCCTCAATACCAATACCACCCATATGTACAGATGACGCTGTTGGTTCCACATTTCTGTGAGTCAACATACAACATTGGGTCTTGCGTGCATTAAACTTGACCCTATTCGCAAGACCCCACTTAGAGATTGTCAACAGGTCTTGATTAAGTGTGTCATTCATAATCTGCCTTTTGCCCTCAACCTCAATAAGGCTTGGCCTACGATCAAAGGAAAATGAATGACAAATGTTGCTGTCATCTGCAAAAGAGTAGATAGGATTTGAAGTTTGACTTAGAAGGTCGTTAAGAAAAATAAGAAAAAGGGTAGGAGAAAGAACAGAACCTTGCGGTACCCCCGATTGGAGCTGGAACTCATCGGATGAGAACCCATCTATAACAACACGTATAGAACGATCCCTGAGGAAGCTCGAAACAAATCGAGAGAAGTCATTACCGACACCAAAGGCATTAAGCTTAGATATGAGCGCACCGTGCCACACACAATCAAACGCCTTGGAAATATCCAGAGCAACTACCTTACTCTCACCAAAGTGGTGGATCGATCGACTCCAACGTTCCGAAAGGAACGCCAACAGATCCCCGGTAGAACGAGTTCTCCGAAAACCATACTGTCGATCGTTTAAAAGTGAGTTAGCCTCCAGATACCTAACAAGATGGCAATTTACCATGCTCTCCATCACCTTCGAGAGCGCTGAGCATATTGCTATTGGGCGGTAGTTATCAGGGTTATTAGCAGCACCCTTTTTAGGGATTGGCTGCACATTGGCAACCTTCCAACAAGACGGAAAAACTCCCGCACGGTAAGACGAAATGAAAAGATTAGCCAGTGGACGCGCCAACGTCGAAGAGCACTGTTTAAGTACCAGTGCTGGTATACCATCCGGCCCCGGTGACTTATTTACGTTAAGATCCGCAAGAACCCTTTTAACTGCACGAGCTCGAAAAAATATCTTGGGCATAGTATGGGATACCCTCTCGATTTCGGGCAGTGATTGATTGCTTTCCGGCAAGAAAGAATTTCTTGCAAAAAGGCCAGCCAACAGGTTAGCTTTGTCAACCGGTTCAGTGAACACTTGGTCATCTTTTAAAAGAGTCGGAATAGAAGAACTAGCATTTTCTCTGACTCTTTTAACGAAAGACCAAAAGCTCTTACTGCCCCTAGGAGCGGAAAGAACTTTAGCACGAAGTCGCTGTTCGTATAGAAGCTTTTCGCGACTAAGTACTCTTGCACACTCGGATCTCGCCCTTTTGCGTAGCAGATCATTATTAGCGTTTTTGTCGTCACGCCAATTTCTGAACGCTTCCTCCCTGGATCTGACTGCGTTCCTGCAAGTCTGGTTAAACCAACATTTATCCTTCGGTTTAGCCGAAATCAGCTTTGATGGAATGAATGACTTCATTCCAAGCATTATAATATTTTCCACCATTTTCGCCGCGGCATCGACGTTACCGTCGAGAAAACAAAGTTTCCAATTGAAATGCCGGAAAAAGTCATTGAGCTCAGCCCAACGAGCCTTCTCATATAGAAACACAGAACGCTTCGTAGCTGGTGTTGAAACGTTACGAAGTTCGGAGTACGAGAAGGACGCGGAAATGGTGCAGTGATCCGAATTTCCCAGAGGTGCAAATGTCCTTACTTCATATTTGTCAGGATGTGAGGTAAGAAAAAGGTCGAGAGTGTTCCGGTGTTCATTTCCAACGCCCGTTAAGCGCGTTGGTTCGTTCACCAGTTGCGACAGGTGGTTATGCGCGGCGAATAACTCAACGTACTCGCCAACGGGAGTCGAATGGTTTGAATGGAGGATCCAGGAGGAGTTGTGAACATTAAAATCGCCAGCAACGGCAATTTCACTGCTCGGACAACTCTCCAGGATCCTCGAAATGGAATCGGAGAGGGTGTCTAGACCATCCAAGGAAGACACCCTTCCAGCGTTGGGACTCCTGTAAAGAAACCCGAAATGCAATGTGTGTGCCCTGATTCCGAATTTAACCCATAATGAGTTAAATTCGGGATCATTCATGCCCAATTGAGGTAGGCACTGATGCACAACATCATTGCGGACGTACACCGCAAGGCCCCTGTGAAAAATAAAAAGGGATAGCAAGTGATACCCAGGTACGTGGAAATCCTGTGGATCAGTATCTTCACGCACCTGAGTCTCACACAAGGCGAAAACATTCGGCCGATGGAAGCGAATGTGAGCATACACAGAAAAAAAGTTTGCTCTCAGTCCGCGTATATTGCAGAAGTCGATTCGAAATCTGCCAGTCATTTAAACGTTAGAAATAAATAAAATCAAGTCAAAATACACCTAACGTCAGTACAAATAACCAAAAGGTAGGTTTGATGCTGAAATTGGCTGCTATATGATCAGTGTTATACCTTTATCATATAGCAACCCAGCTAACAAACGCACAAAATGGCTCTTGCACAACGCGAGAAAACAAAGAAAATGGGGATGGGATTATTTTCGACAACAATGATGCGGACAGGGATGCATAAAAGCCCTTTGCTTGGACATTGAAAAAATTAATGAGGGTGTTTTGGAGTTTTGATGATAATTTTTGGGAATCCCAGGATCCTGGATAACAGTTGGCTCTATATTGAAGTTGCAGCCGTTATATGCAGGTGTTATTGTTGTTTTATATTTGTTTTTATTTTTCTCTTTTTATAATTAAGAGCACGAGTATTTTAATGTATGTTGAGTGAGTGTGTATATTTAATGCAGGCTTAAGAGTTTTTCTATTTTGTTTTGTGCTTAATATTTGTTTATTAGAAATTGAATGTTTTTTTTTTTATTTGAATTATTGTATGTGTTTTTATGTTGTTTTTATTTAATTTATTATAATATGATTTCGTTGCACTGATTTGCATTGAAAATAATTGCACTATTTTTTTTTTTTTTTTTGTTTAATTTTGTTAAATAACATAAAAAAATTTGCTATATTTAAAAGAGTACACCATACATTTCCAGCTAGCAACATAACTTGGTAATTTTACTATAAAACTCTGTAAAATGATTTTGGCACGAAAAAAACTGTTAATTTACAGAGTTTTAGTAAAATGTTGGTTAAAATATGAGCGCTTCTTGACAGAGAAAACTCTGTAGTTTTACTTTAAAACTCAGTAAATGGTTTGGACAAAAAAACAACAATTTACAGAGATTCTAGTAAAATAATTGTCAAATAAAGCACCATTTAGGAAAGATTCTGTAAATTTTCATATATTTGAAAAATGGCTACAGCAAAATTTTACAGAAAATACTCTGTAGACTTACAGAGTTTAGATTAATGCATGTTATTTGTAAAATTTTCATAAGATTATGAAAAAAAATTTGGATAAGTTTTTTTGGTACTTCTTAATTTTTTTTCTTCAAAAACTTTGTTGATAATCTGTAACATAAAGGTTAGAAAGTTTAAATTAATATAACAGATAAAACTTTCTTTTTTGTCACAACACCATACAAAGTATTTTCTTAAAATCTGTATTTAAACAGAAAACTATGTCAAATATCTGTTGAATTAAGATTTCAGTCATTTTACAAAGTATTTTACAGAATTACTATTTTGAGTGTACATATTAAAAAAAAAACAAAAAACTAAATAAATTTTTTAATTTTAATTTATTTGGAAAAGGAAAACTGTTACAGAATATAAAACTTTTTCAACATAAGCTTTAATTACACTGTGCTACACAAATTTGTACCCTTCATGAGACCAAAAAAACCAAGGTAGACTACAAGTGTACCAAAAAGTTTTTTTTCTCAAAAGCGTTTAAAAAACGTACAAAAAACTTTTATAAATGTGCTTCTAAGCTTTGTAGTTCCAAAAAGATAAATTACACAGTGATACTGTGTTATTATTCAATTATATTACGAAATAGATTAATTGTAATTCCAACAAGTGAGAGTGTTACATTCGGCTGTGCCGAATCTTTTATACCCTCCAAAATGTAAAAAAACAATATAAAAAAAATCCAGGGGCGTCTTTTTTTTCTTTTGGGATGGTCTGTGGGAGACGTTAGGGGGTACCTTCCCCTTGTGATTTTGAACTTCTTCTGAAATAAGAATGTTGCATTTGCTTAGCAAAAATACAAAAAACCATGTAAAAAATGTGGTTTTTCTTAAGTTGGTTTAGTTCTCCAAGGGGGAACTTTTTTCCCCTTGGTCCGATTTGACCCATTTCCAAACTTAACCTGCCTAGGAATATAAGACATATTCGTGCCAAACTTCGGAAGTCTATCTCTTTTATTTTGGAGATAAAAAACACGCTAACTTTCGAAAAGCAAATCTGAGGATGCTGAAACTTGGCACATTTTCTTGTCGTTCCCCTGGCCTGCTTCGTATTAAATTTCAGCTAAAACGGTCCAGTGGTTCAAAAGTTATTAGCAAAACCGTGAATTTCAGATTAGTTTCACCTTAAATTGACGAGTTGAAAACCCGTTAAACATGTTTTAAAAACATTGGTAAGTCACAAAAATATTTTACAACGTATTTTTGTCACTCAAGAATACTTTTACACTTAAAAAAAAATACACTTGAAAAAAATTTTACACTCAAAAAATTTTTACACTCAAAAAAAAATTTAGTAAAATATTTTTTTTTTTTCAAAATCACTAAAAAAAAGTTGTTTTACACAAAATAAAATATTTCTAATAAAAAATTCAATTTTTTTCACGTTAGAAAATTTACTATCACTTATATTTTTCGAATTACAACTGTAAATGATGTAAAAAAATAAAAAGGACAAAGTTGTATTTTAAAAACTAAATGCTATACATTTGTATATGCATAGCAAAACCCCTATGGACATTAGATATTTAAATATGTTGTATTTTTTCCATTTTAACACACATCAAAAAAATAAAGCCTCAAAAATAAATATTCACACAAACATACTTGACAAGGATATTTAGTCGTTAGTACGCATAATGTCATTATTCTAGCAAAGTGGAATCAATCATTATTTATCTGACTCAAAAAAAAAAAAAAAAACGGAAATAGCTATTTGTGTTATCTGAAGCTTTATATATAAAAATACAGTTGAGGTCAGAAAAATACCACGACCTTTGAACGTGACTTTTTTAAAACTTTTATCCTCTCAAATTATGTATTTAAAAAAGTAAGTATTAATTTTGAATAAAAAAACTTTAATTGAAAAAAACAAGAGTGTTAAATTTTTTTTAGATATTTGCGATAAATAATACAATTTTGTCATTATTTTAATATGTTTTTTTACCCTGTTAAATTGGAAATTTTCTAAAAAGCGCTTTTATGATTTTATTTAACGGGGCATTACAAATATCAAGTTTTTCGCACTTTTATTTCAGGAGATAGAAAAGGCACCCATTAACAATTTTTTATCCTTTTAAAATTATCAAAACCTGTATTTCTAAAACGTATCTTTTTCAGAAAGTGTTTTTGCTAATTCAATTTCAAGTTTCTATGACTATTATTTTAGGAAAAATAAAAGGGTACCAAAGTTCCTTTTTGCTCCCTTAGAATTGGAATTTCAAAAAAGTACTTTTTGCAGTGTGTTCTTTTTAGATCATTATTTTGAGGGCCCTTCTTTCAGGAAATATAAAAAGTACCAAAAGTTCACTTTTTTCGTCCTTAGAAATAGAATTTCCAAAAATCCTGCTTAAGGGAATATATTTTCCGGTAGGTTAACCGGCATTCCAAATTTTAGGTCTGTTGCTTTTTTAACGTCATTCAGTCACTCAGCTCACACTTTTTAACTAAAGTGTTCTTTCTTATAGTAGAGCAATTTTCCCAATATTTAGTAAAGTGTTACATAATTTTGGTAAGTTTAAAAAATCACGTCTTTTTTTTTGTATACCGATAAACATATGTGTATCATCAAATTTTATGATTGATTTGTCTCCCTGGAATCGCCATTGAAATAAAAAATGTATTTTTATTTTACCCAAATGTATACAAAATATAAAATTAATTTTTTTCAGCTCCACAACGTTCCGTTAATGTATGTGGGGCATTCCATGTCAAATCGGACACTTTGAAAATTTTTTTAGATTTTCCCAATTTGTTAACAGATTTTAGTTCCCTTCGAAAACTCCTTCGTGGTAAATTTTCATATTTTTTTGATGACCCGTTCAAAAGATATCGAATTTTTAAAAATTGGTAGTTTGCTCCTTTACTCAAAATTCTTTTACTCATAACTTCTTCAATAATGGTCCAAATTTCAAATTTTTTTTTTCAAAATTTTTGTTTTTTTGCGTACTTTCTAAAAAAAAATCCCAAAAAATTCTTAAAAGCGTTCTAGTATGCGATTTTTAAGTATTTAAATTTAAATCTCATTTTTGAAAATGTTTGTACTCTTCGATTTTTTTGAAATTTTTTTGTGTAAAACTTCTATCGATTCTACAAATTTTTTTGCCCAGGAGGATCGTGGGATAACGATTATTACAATTTTTTAAAATTTTTTTAAAAAAATTTATTGTAATTTTCCAATCTTAAACTCATTTCTACTGCTCCAATGGTGCGTCATAGAGGGGTCATTTATAAGACCGACCCCAACTAATTTTTACGTCTTAACATTTCTTTGGAACAAACTAATATCCTATCTCCAATTTCTAAGGAGGCTCCGACACAAAACGACATTTTTTAAAATTTGCTCCAACCCCTCTAACTGCCCTAATAGTGCCCTTAGAGCAACAAAATGTATGACCGACCCACAATATTTTTTTAGTCCAAACATTTTCTCTGAACACACCTACCCTCTATCTCTAATTGTTCAGGCGGTCCCCATACATTTTTTCTTATTTTTTGTAAATTTGTTTTATTTAAGCAGCTTCTACCGGCCCAATAGTGCGTCCGAGAGGAGTCATTATTGAGACCGACCCCCATTTTTTTTTACCCTCCAACATTTTTGTAAAACATACCTTTGCCCTATCTCGACTCCTTAAGTAGGCTCCCATACAAATAACAGTTGGAGCAAATTTTATAAAAATGTAATTTTGAATGGAAGCTTACTTAGCGAGTGGAGATAGGGCGTAGGTATGTTTTACAAAAATGTTTGAGGGTAAAAATAAATGGGGGTCGGTCTCAATAATGACCCCTCTCGGACGCACCATTGGACCGGTAGAAGCTGATTAAATAAAACAAATTTACAAAAAATAAAAAAAAAATTGTATGGGGACCGCCTTAACAATTAGAGATAGAGGGTAGGTTTGTTCAGAGAAAATGTTTGGACTAAAAGAATATTGTGGGTCGGTTATACATTTTGTTGCTCTAATGCAGTGATCGGCACCCATAGCACTCAGAACCCGAACACAATCGGAGATTTACACGTATATAACACGAATGTCAACAAACCTCACAACTAAGAGCATAAAAATACAACAACAAACAGGTTGATGTCGCTTTGTTTAAGAAATACTCCAACACAGGCTTATTTATATTCATACACTAATGCATTTGTATATTCTCTTTCTGCCGACCACTGCTCTAATGGCACTATTAAGGCAGTTAGAGCGGTTGGAGCAAATGTTAAAAAATGTCGTTTTGTGTGGGAGCCCCCTTAGAAATTAGAGATAGGGTATTAGTTTGTTCCAAAGAAATGTTAAGACGTAAAAATTAATGGGGGTCGGTCTTATAAATGACCCCTCTATGACGCACCATTGGAGCAGTAGAAATGATTTTAAGATTGAAAAATTACAATAAATTTTTTTCAAAAAATTTTAAAAAATAGTAATAATCGTTATCCCACATTCCTCCTGGGCAAAAAATTTGTAGAATCGATAGAAGTTTTACACAAAAAAATTTCAAAAAAAAAATCGAAGAGTACAAACATTTTCAAAAGTGAGATTTTAATTTAAAAACTTAAAAATCGCATACTAGAGCGCTTTCAAGAATTTTTTGCGATTTCTTTTTAAAAAGTACGAAAAAAAACTAAATTTTTGAAAAAAAAAAATTTAAATTTGGACCATTATTGAAGATGTTATGAGCAAGGAGAGGACTTTCATGCAAATGCATGTTTTTTCCCTTTGGTCATAGAACAGCATAAACAAGATATCTTTGCGAATCAAAGAATTTGCTTTAAAATGGCATCGATTCGTTAGTGCATATTTTTGCATATTTTGCTTAAAATGCATATTTTTGCATATTTTGCTATTATTACGCTATAAATGCATATTTTTAGGTCATATTTTGTATAAATTTTAGTTTTTTAGCTATTTTTTAGTATTTTTAGTTATTTTTAAGAACTTTTTATGATACATTTTTTTTTGCATTGAAGCAATTGTTTAATTTTTTTAGACAATTTTTTATTTTTTTTAATAACATTTTATACACGCTGTATATATGTATATCTAAGCTTAAAATGACATAATGAATTCAAATTTTATGTTTTTTTTAATAAAAGTAAAAAAACAAGTGAATATTTATGATTTTAAGTGCATATTTTGAGATTTTTAGTGCATATTTCAAGACTTTTTAGTGCATATTTTAGGCGCCTAAAACATAGTTTTTTAGTGCATGAAGGTCCTGTCCCTGGTTATGAGTAAAAGAAGTTTGAGTAAAGGAACAAACTAACAATTTTTAAAAATTCGATATCTTTTGAACGGGTCATCAAAAAAATCTGAAAATTTACCACAAAGGAGTTTTCGAAGGGTACTAAAAACTGTTAACAAATAGGAAAAATCTAAAAAAAAAATTTTTCAAAGTTTCCGATTCACATGGAATGCCCCATGTATATTAGGAATAATTTTTTTTTTCTTAATTTCACTGCAATGTGAAAATCGTATTTCAGATTTTCCGTCAGATTTTTTCATTTTAGTGTAAAATTCTATTAAATTATAAAAATTTATCGACCTTCTGTATTCATGCGTACTCGACACTGAATTTACAAACAAAAATTAACATATTATCACTCATATTACTAAATTGAAATATAAAAGCAGATACTACGCTAATATATGTATGTTTGTTCATTAGAGTGGCATTTATTTGTGTGGCAAAAAGGTGATAAAAATTTTAAATTTAAAAAAAAATTAAAAAAAAAAAAAAAAATGAAAACATGTGAAAAAGTTAAATTAGATTTAGTGGAATTCGCAATGCCCGAAATATTAGGAATACAAATAAATTTGTTTGCAAAATCATCAAAAATCAAAAAAATACAACCTGTATTGTGCGCACAACGTTTAAATGGAAAGAAACAGACATACGTCGCTAAATCTACTCTAAAAGGTGATTCTAAGACGATCGGTTCAATTAAAGGGTGATCTAGCACCAAAATTTTAGGTAGTTACAAACATCAGGAAAAAGTCATAAAATTTATAAAACCATGAATTTTAATTCGAAAAGGATCAATTAAAATTCGAAGACAAACAATTGTACTCTCAAAAAATTATGACGGATTTTACTACAAAAGACGGTTAAAACTACTACATTTGTTGTTTAGACGTCCAATACATTTCACGGTAAAATCAACTTAAAATTGTTGTTGTTTTTAACTATAGACTAACAACTATAAAAAGCGGTAAACACTACTTCAAATTACAGTTGTTTTTATTTTAACTTAAATTGTCTGAATTTCTGTACTAATGAAAAAACTTTTAAACGTCAAAAACCGTTAAAATTATTTGAAAATAATTTCTGCTGCATCTGACACTTTCAACTCGTTCAACACATCCGGTTTTCTAAAACTTTCTAGAAAACTATAAGTTTTTTATAGACTAAAAACAAACACATAAAACAACTGTTACTACAATGTAGTAATTTTTTGTATTTATTTTTTAAAACGACTACAAAAAATAGTTGTTTCAGATTTTTCATACAAAAACAACTGAAGTTGTAGGTGAAAACAACAACTACCATTTACTACACAAATGACCATCTTGTAGTAACTGCAATAATTTTCTAAGTGTAATTCGAAATACACTATGCACAAATTTAGTTTGAAAAAAAAAAATCAATTGCAATTTGAAGATTCTACTCGTAATTCGAAAATTCTAGTTGTAATTCGATGATTTTACTTTTAAAACTTTATTTGTAATTCGAAAACTCTATTTGTAAATTGCAAATTTCATTTGTAATTCGAAGATTCCAATTGAAATTCGAAAAACATCAATTGGTTTTTAAAATAGATAAAATATAAATTGAAAAAGATTAATTGTAATTCGAAAAAAATCAACTGTAATTCGAAAAAATCAAATTTAATTCGAAGATTTCAATTGTAATTGGAACAAGTAAAAAAGTTAAATTCGGCCTTGCCGAATGTAGTGATACCCTCCACAATTTCAAAAAGATTATTGCAAAAAACTTTATTTAAAAGGAAATTACTTTTGAAAAAAAAAAAAAAATTAAAAAAAAAAAATTTCCGCGAAAAAAAAAAATTTGGTAAAAAAAACCGCGATTTTTTTGTCAAAAAATATGTTCGTTCTTATTTAAATACCATTTGGTGTTCAATTATGTTCACATATGTCAACCAGAAGCCGAATTAAAGCATTTTGTATTTTTAGGTTATGTTGTACTGAAATTTTTGAGGTGTATAAAAATGTCAATTGTAATTCGAAAAAGATTAATTATAGTTCGAAAAAGATCAATTGTAATTCGAACAAGTAAAAAAGTTAAATTCTCCCTTTCCGAATGTTTTGATACCCTCCACAATTTCAAAAAGATTATTGTAAAAAACTCTATTTAAAAGGAAATTACTTTAAAAAAAAAAAAAAATTGAAAAAAAATGTTGCGAAAAATTAAAAAAAAACTCGGCTTTTTTCCATGTTTTGTCAAAAAATATGTTCGTACTTGTTTAAATACCATTTGGCGTTCAATTACACAGTGCAACACCCAAAATCGGAATGGGATGAAACCAAAAGCAAATGAAAGTTGACATATCCCATAACAAACCCCTCAAGGCTTTTTTCTAGCTCAGAGCTAGATTTTTTTTTTACACGCATTTGAAATTAGTGTACTTTTATTATAATTATAATAAAAAATGCTTGAAAATTGTATTAGTGGCGAATGATTAATATTGTAATTGCCTTTAAATAACAATCATACGCAACGGTGTCCAGTAGTTTATATTAATAATTGCCTTTAAATAACAATCATACGCAACGGTGTACAGTAATTTATTTTAATAATTTGGCTATTCAGTAAATAGGTATTGGAGCGATTGCAGAAAAATTCATACCAGTCATAGCTGAAGTAATTTTGAGCTTAAGTTTGGAAACTGGACCCTACATGTCCAATAAGGGCACCACTAGGGGCCTTTAAAGTAGGACATGTTTAGTACACAAAAACTTTAAATGCTTTAAAATCACCAACTTTAAATGCGTGTAAAATAAAATCTAGCTCTGACCTAAAAAAAAGGCCTTGAGGGTTTTGTTATGGAAAACGTCAGCTTTCATTTGCTTTTGGTTTCATCCCATTCCGAAAGTTCGATTTTGTATCACTGTGTTATATTCACATATGTCAACCAGCAGCCGAATTAAAGAATATTGTATTTTTAGGTTATGTTGAATTTACTAAAATTTTTGAGGTGTCCTTACATTTTCGTTCAAAACTTTTGAACCACTGAACCGATATCCCCCGAATGCAATACCAAACTTTTCGGGAGAACTTACAATAAATATGTTATGTTTCAGTCATCTCCGTGTAATATTTTGGCCGTGATCACCATTTCCACAGACAGACAGACGGACATCGCTAGAATGTCTTAAAATCGATTGGGGATCATAAAAAATCGATCGGGGATCAGACGGATAATTACAAACGGAATGACAAACTTATATATACCCTCCATCACTAACAATAAGTGGAGGGTATAAAAAGGTCAATTGTAATTTGGAAAAGATCAATTGTAATTCGAAAAAGATTGATTGTTTTTTCGAAATAGAACAATTGTAATTCGAAATAAATCAATTGAATTTCGATAAAGATCAAAGGTAGTTCGACAAAGACAGATTTTTATTCGAAAATTATCAGGTGCATTTCTAAGATTCCAATTGTTATTCCAAAAATATTAACTCTATTTCAATTAATGTTTGTCAAATTTTAATTGGAATCTGAGAATTACAATCGATCTCTTTCGAATTACAACTGTTTTTTTTTTCAAATTACCATTGATTTATTTCGAATAACAATCGATCTTTTTGGAATTACAATTGACCTTTTTCGAATTACAATTGATCTTTTTCAAATTACAATTGATTTTTTTAAGTACAATTGGAATTTCCGAATTATAATTGATCTCCTTCGAATAAAAATTGATCTTTTTGAGTAAAAATTTATTTTTTTCTAATTACAATTGATCTTTTTCGAATTGCAATTGATCTGATTATACCCTTTAACTACAGTATAAAGATATACTTACTTTGTCAGTCCATGTGTAACGAATAGAAATATCGGTCGGGAACCCCAGAAAGTATTTATATTATTGATCCATGATAGATTTTTAGACCTTTTAGCGATGGCTTTGTGTCCATCCATCTGTCTTTGGAAAGTACGATGCAGCCCGAGTAAAAAAGTTTTTATATAATTATATATTATTTGATAAAATTATATCAAGTTATATATAATTATATAAAATTATATATAAATGTAAAATTCTCATTAAAATTGTATAAAATTATATAAAATTATATATAATTTGAAAAAAAATTATATATATAATTATTATCCAGGATTTGGTGGATATAATTATATAAAATTATATCAAATTATACTACTATAATTATATCCACCAAATCCTGGATATAATTATATATAATTTTATCAAATTATATATAATTTTATACAATTTTTTGGATAATTTTACTTTTATATATAATTTTATATAATTATATATAATTTTATCAAATTATATATAATTACCTAAAAAACTCTTTTACTCGGGAGTCCAAACTAAAAGAGCTATAATAGTATCTGATCATGTCAAATTTGTCCCAATGTTGGCACAAATTTTAGATAGAATTATATCTCGATTTTGACCATTTCAGATATAAATATATTTAATAAGATACGAACATATATAAATAGATATAAACAGATCAAATAAGATCTAATCTATAAAAATCGACTTTTTACGGCTTTTTTGTACATTTTTTAAACAGTTTAACCATTTTTGTGTCTGAAGTAGATCAGATGTAGATCAAAAATGAAAAATTTAAACAAAAATGCCTCACTAATCTGTATGCATGAATTTGTTTGAGTGCCAGTAACTAAAGAGAGAAAAGAAAAATAAATATATTTAAAAGCTAAATAAGACATCAAACTTAAATTGATGATGACTACATGGAGAACCAGGATACTACCCGTATGGGCGTATTTGTTGTTTTACTAGGTTAGGATGACAACGATTATCATGGTAATTTTCATCCTCTTGTTGTTGACGATGAAATTTAAATTGATACTTAATGCATGCCTGCCCTTCTTACCTAAATAAACCTACATATGATTACGTATGTATAAGCATTTGAAACATTTAAATTAGATTATCATAAATATTTTCAATAATGATTTCAAAATAATTTATCATTTTCAAATTGACACCAATTGATTTTATTTTTTAACTAATGCGATTTCTTCAAATCTTTTGATAAAGGTTACAAAAATAAAATATTTTTTTTTTTTTTCAGAATAAAAAAAAAATAATGATGGAATTTTTATAGAACTTTGTTTCATAATCTATGAATGGAATTTATCTTTTTAAAGTGTTTTCTGTCACGACGAGTTTTATTTTATGTAGATTAAAATGATGGCTTGATGCTAATGAGCAAACAATAAATTACATATTTGTAAGAAATGTACAATGACATATTTTTTCGAAAAAAAAATGGTTGTAGTTCGAAGAAAACATTTATAATTCGAAGATTCCGTTTGATTTTCAAAGATTCTACTTGTAATTCGAAAATTAAATTTTTAATTCGAAAATTCCAATTGTAATTCGAAAGAGATCAATTGTAATTCGAAAAAGATCAATTGTAATTCAGAAAAGATCAATTGTTATTAGAAATTTTCTTTTTAATTCGTAAATTCCAATCGTTACTCGAAAAAGTTCAATTTTATTTCGAAAATGATCAATTGCATTTCAAAAAGATCAATTGTAATTCGAAAAGATGAATTGTAATTCGAAAAATATCAATTTTAATTTGAAAAAGATCAATAGTAATTCGAAAAATATCAGCTGTATTTCCAAAAAGATCAATTGTTTTTTTGAAAAACATCAACTGTGATTTCAATTCGAAAAAGATCAATTTTAAATCTGAAATAGATCAATTGAAATTCGAAAAAGCTCAATTGTATTTCGAAAAAGATTAATTTTAATTCGAAAAATCTCAATTGTATTTTGAAAAAGATTGTAATTTGAACAAATGAGAGTGTTAAACTCGGCTGTGCCGAGACTTTAATACCCACCAATATGTAAACAAAAAAATGTTCAGAAGCTAGTGTTTTTTTTTTAAGAGGAGGAGCTCGGTTGTATACGTTGGTGGACACTAGGGTGGCTCGTTTTTGGGCTTTTCTCTCTGATCAAATTCTAATACCCGCCAAAAGTGTCGGTCCCCTAAGGGTAACTTACATGCAAAATATCACTCCGATCGGAGTTTATCTTCTGTCTCCACTTTAAGCCTCAAAATTGGGGTTTTTGCAAAAAAGGGCTTTAAAAAAAAATGAAAAAATTGAAAGTCTTTTTTATTAAAATAATTAAAAAATTATTTTTGTATAATATTTGATCGTAAATACTTAAATATGAAATTTAAAGATTTTACGGTATCATTAACCAGTTCAAACTTGATACCAAAAAAATGGCATGATTTTGGGGGTGTTTTCAAAACACCTTTTTTCAAAAATTGAAAATTTTATTAAAAAAAATTTTAAATATACCATTTTTTCTTTCTGAATTTATTAAGAACACCTTGGAGAAAAAAAATATGAAATATGGCGGATATCCGTCGAGCCACTTTTCGGGAATCGCGGGTGGAAGTTAGCGGATTTCAAGAAAATGTTGGTTTTATCAATAATTTGGATTAATAAAATCTTATAAATTTCTTTTTTCTGTAAATTAACGGTTTTTTGGTGTCGTGGCATTCTATTAGATAACTTTAAGTCTGTCATGAAATCTTACAGATCTATGACGTCTTAAACACACATTGGCTGGGGGTCAAAAATGACCCCCGCGGAAAATTTGAAGTTTAGAGCTTAAATTTTGTGCTATACACAAGTATAAAACGGCTTTTATGTTTTTTACCCCCACTATTATTTTGTATTAATATATTACCTTAAACAAAATCGTTAACCCTTCTTGGTAGGGGGTCAAAAATGACCCATGCAATAAAAAGTATATATTTTTTCATATAAAATTAATTTGTGACAATCTATTAGATAACTTTAAATCAGCCCTAAAATTTCACCTGTTTAAGATATCTTTAACCCACATTGGCCAGGGGTCAAAAATGAAAAACTTTTCGGCATAGTGCTTGAATTTTTTGATATCAACAAAATTTATATTTTTTATTGAATGGGTCATTTTTGACCCCCCTACCAAGAAGGGTTAACGATTTTTTTAAAGATAATATATTAATACGAAATAATAGTTGAGGTAAAACACACAAAAGCCTTTTTATACTTGTTTATAGCACAAAATTTAAGCTCTAAACTTAAAATTTCTTGCGGGGGTCATTTTTGACCCCCAGCCAATGTGGGTTAAAGACGTCCTAGATCGGTAAGATTTCATGACAGACTTAAAGTCATCTAATAGAATGCCACGACACCAAAAAACAGTTAATTTGCCCAAAAATGAAATTTATAAGATTTTATTAATCCAAATTATTGATAAAACTAACATTTCCTTGAAATCCGCTAACTTCCCCCCGCGATTCCCAAAAAGTGGCGCGACGGATATCCGCCATATTTCACATTTTTCTTCTCCAAGGTGTTCTTAATGAATTCAGAAAGAAAAAATGGTATATTTAAAATTTTTTTTAATAAAATTTTCAAATTTTGAAAAAAGGTGTTTTGAGAACGCCCCCAAAATCATGCCATTTTTTTGGTATCAAGTTTGAACGGGTTAATGATACCGTAAAATCTTTAAATTTCATATTTAAGTATTTATGATCAAATATTATAAAAAAATTTTTTTTCATTATTTTAATAAAAAAACTTAATTTTTTTTTTTTTTAAGTCCTTTTTTCCAAAAACCCCAATTTTGAGGCTCAAAGTGGAGACAGAAGATAAACTCCGATCGGAGTGATATTTTGCACGTGAGTTACCCTTAGGGAACCGACAGTTTTGGCGGGTATTAGAATTTGATCAGAGAGAAAAGTCCAAAAACGTGCCACCCTAGTGTACTAGAATAATTTCGCCGTATGTGATTTTATACATATTCACAAATAAAATTCTTGTTTCTTAAAGGTAAATGAATATTTTAAGAAATTCCTTTTAAAAGTAACTAAAATATTTCTATGCTTTTGACTTTTAGTACATAGACAATAAGGGCAAACAAGAACTATAGATATATACTGCACGTCAAAATATGCAACGGAAAAGAGCAAAGTTAACATACAGTGACAGACAAAATAATTGACATAGAGCTATCTACAGTAGATGCAATTTGTTAAAGGCATAGTTAAAAATACTAAAGCTTTTTTTAACCAATGCAGCATTAATTTAAAAAGTGTTTGGTAGGTTATTGAGTTAATAATAAATTTTCTATGAGGGTCAAATTTGAAAATAAAATTATTTATAAAAAAAAATTTTAAAAATTTTTTAAGTCAATTTTTCCAAATCCAAAAATTAAAAATTTTCAAAATGGTTAATGTTATTACTATTTTAATTTTTTTTTTTAACATTTTCTAAAAAATGTCTATAGATAAATTTATTTTCCAGTTCGACCCTAGTAGCTCATTTATTATTAACTGAATCTGGATGCTATAAAGCTTAAATTAAAGCTTAATAAATACCCTACAAAACACCTTTTAAAATAAACTGCATTGATAAAAATATTTGGTAATTTTAACTATATCTTTAACAAATTGGATCTACTATAGCTCTATGTGAATTCTTTTGTCTGTCACTGTATACTAGGGATGCCAAACGGGATTGACATTTACAAATCCCGGGATTCGGGATTTTAAAATTCTAATCCCGGGATCCCGGGATTTTTCGGGATTTCGGGATTTTTCGGGATCCCGGGATTTTTCGGGATTTCGGGATTTTTCGGGATTTCGGGATTTATTAAAATTAAGGTTTTTTTACGTAACATTTTTAATAAATTTTTTATGTAATTAAATATTCAATTAATTCATAACCATTGAATATTTTTCGTAAAGTTTCACATATTTACCACAGAAAAACCGAAAATTTTGGAACAGCTATGACCGATTTGAATAGACTCCAGCGATGTGCGTCTGTGAAAGACGCGATGCAGTCGAATTCAAATGATTAGAAAATATTTTTTTTCGGTCGGCCTCTTTTGTAGACGTGGATATAAAATATTTGTTTTAATAATGATAAAATTGTGTTAATAAATTTTTTGCAATTCCTCGCGAGGGGAAGGTGTCTCCAACGTCATCTGCCAATACAAAATTTTTAGTAATTGTCCTATTGGTAGACGAATCGCACTTTAACTGTTTTCTTCCCTTTGCGATAAATGTTTACAAATACATTTATTACGCTTTAGTAACAGAATTTTATCATTATTTATATTATTTTTTATATTTACGCCCACAAAAATGGGCGGGACGAGAAAAATAGCATTTTCTTAAAAATGTGTCATTTGCTTAACAAAAGTACAAATTGGTAAACAAATTTGGGTTTTCAGAGGCTGTTTTGGTTCTTCAAGGGGGAAATTTTCCCCTCATCCGCTTTAACTCATTTACGAACTAAAACTGTTAAAAATAAACTTTACAGATGGATTACTTAATGATCCCTTAGAAATTAAAATCTCCGCAAAATTTAACTGTTTCTTAAAATATTTGACCTGTAGGGCTCCTTTTTAGACAAGAAAATTCAAACACAGTAAAAAAATGTTTTACTTTGTTCGGAATTTTCCGATTTCGAAAACCATTTCCTGCAGGAACAATATTGACCATAAATGGCATCAATTCTGACTCCGCCAATTTTTAAATTCGAAAAAAGGAAAATATGCTTCACACTTCTGTATATACGACCTGAAAATTAAATTGTACTCCAAAAGTGTAAGAGAATTTAAGCTCAACATGCCTCATTTGAAAGATATTTCAAACACCTTTCAAACGATATCCATTTTGTTACCATCGGACAACAAACACTGAAGAAATAGTCAATTTTGATTACAATATTTGACAAAAAAATCCCGAAATCCCGGGATTTTTCGGAATTTCTCAATCCCGGAAAATCCCGAAAAATCCCGGGATTGAAAAAAATAAATCCCGGGATTCGGGATTTATCAATCCCGAAAAATCCCGGGATTTCGGGATTCGGGATTTCCCGTTTGGCATCCCTACTGTATACTGACAACTAAGAAATTTATAGTCGGTCACGACCGACCATATTATACTCTAAAGCAGTAATTGACAGAAAAAAGGTCAAAACATGCACCGATTAGTGATGTTCATTAAAATCTGTCATTTATTTAGATTACACCATTTACAGATGTAATTAGAGAAAATTCAATTGTAATTCGAATATTGTATTTGTAATTCGAAGATTCGAACATTCCATTTGTAATTTGAAGATTCCAATTAAGATTTAATAAAAGACCAAATGTACTCCCAAAACATTATCTGTAATTCGAAAATGATTAATTGTTATTTGAAAATGATTAATTCTGTGGCAAAAAGGAAAAACTGCATAAGTGTTTTTTAATATTTTTTTTCGAGATCACTTTTAAAACATAAATTTTAATAAAAAAATCACTGTTAATTGACATTTTCAATAAAAAATAAGCTGTAGATTATTTCTACAATCATGATAGGGGTTAAAATGTAAAGATTAATCGTATATAAGTCGCGACCTTGGGACAACAAGGTTCTATCTGTGCCTATTTCTTTAAGCAAATAGAACCTTGTTGTTCTAAGGTCTCGAAGTACACAAAAAAAAAAAACTTTTGTCAAATTACAAGGAAAAGTCTCGTAATCCCATTTTACTAAAATTTGACAGTTTTCCTTGTTTTTTAACAAAAAATTTTCGATCGAAATTTAAGTTTTTTTTTTGTAATTTTACAATTTTTTTTTGTAATTTTACAAATTTCCAAGGCAATTTTACAAAAAAAAAATTATAGTAAAATCACAAGAATTTCTTGTAAGTTTTATTTTGCCAAAACATGTGTAAATTAACAATTTGATTGGTAAAAAGCTTGTAAAATTACAAATTCTCGTAAACACGGAGGTAGCAAAAAATCTAGTAAAGTCACGAGAATTCCTTGTAAGTTTTATGTAAAACTACAACACTAAAAAAATTATGTCATTAACTGTTTGTAGCTTATTTAAAAAGTATTACGTTTTGTCGTTTTTAAAAGAAAAAAAAACATTTGTTCAATGTTCAGTTTTTTAAATGACTATTTCTGTTCTTTGTTTCAAAAATAACAACATGAAAAATAAAGACTTTCATTAGCATTCAATTTTTAAAGTCATTTATTCTTGTTCTGTAAGTAAAAATAAGTAATTTTTCTTTATTTTAATGATTTGTGTACGTTATTTTGATACTCTCCAGTTAGTGATAGAGAGTATATATAAGTTTGTCATTCTGTTTATAACTCATTGAAATATCGGTCTGGGATCCCATAAAGTATATATATTCATGATCCCCAAACGATTTTAAGACATTCTAGCAATGTCCGTCTGTAATATACTCCCGAGAAGTTTAGTATTGCATTTGAGCGATATCGGTTCAGCGGTTCAAAAGTTATGAACGAAAATGTAAGGACCTCAAAAATTTTAGTACATTCAATATAACCTAAAAATACAAAATGCTTTATTTCGGCTGCTGGTTGACATATCTATATATATAAAAGAGTAATGTGACTGACTGACTGACTTATTGACTGATTCATCATCGCCCAGCCCAAACCGCTGAAGCTAGAGACTTGAAATTTGGACTGTAGGTTCACCTCCCGGAATATAGATCCACTAAGGCTGGATTTTTGCCAGTGTTGATTCTAAGGGGGTAAAAAGGGTAAAAAACTGTACTTTTGGTACTTTTTATATCTCCTGAAATAATGGTCATAGAGACTTGAAATTTGGACTGTATGTTCACCTTCCGGAACATAGATACACTAAGGCCGGATTTTTGCCAATGTTGATTCTAAGGGGGTAAAAAGGGTAAAAAACTGTACTTTTGGTACCTTTTATATTTCCTTAAAAATTGGTCACAAAAACTTAAAATTTGGACTGAATCTTCACCTCCCGGAATATAGATCCACCAGGGCTTGGTTTTTGCCAATGATGATTCTAAGGGGGTAAAAAGGGTAAAAAACTGTACTTTTGGTACCTTTTATATTTCCTTAAATAATATCACTAGAAACTTGAAATTTGCAATGTAGGTTCACCTCCCGGAAAAAAGATTCACTAAGTCTGGTTTTTTGCCAATGTTGATTCTACGGGGGTAAAATGGGCAAAAAAGTGTACTTTTGGTACTTTTTTTATATACTGAAATAATGGTCATTCAAACTTCAAATTTGAAATGTAGGATCCTTTAGTGAAATAAAACATTCTGGAACAAGTACTTTCTGAAAATTCTGTACCGTTTATAAAACGGTAAAAAGTACCTTTTATAAAAAGTACCTTTTATAAAAAGTACCTTTTATAAAAAGTACCTTTTATAAAAAGTACCTTTTATAAAAAGTACCTTTTATAAAAAGTACCTTTTATAAAAAGTACCTTTTATAAAAAGTACCTTTTATAAAAAGTACCTTTTATAAAAAGTACCTTTTATAAAAAGTACCTTTTATAAAAAGTACCTTTTATAAAAAGTACCTTTTATAAAAAGTACCTTTTATAAAAAGTACCTTTTATAAAAAGTACCTTTTATAAAAAGTACCTTTTATAAAAAGTACCTTTTATAAAAAGTACCTTTTATAAAAAGTACCTTTTATAAAAAAAGTACCTTTTATAAAAAGTACCTTTTATAAAAAGTACCTTTTATAAAAAGTACCTTTTATAAAAAGTACCTTTTATAAAAAGTACCTTTTATAAAAAGTACCTTTTATAAAAAGTACCTTTTATAAAAAGTACCTTTTATAAAAAGTACCTTTTATAAAAAGTACCTTTTATAAAAAGTACCTTTTATAAAAAGTACCTTTTATAAAAAGTACCTTTTATAAAAAGTACCTTTTATAAAAAGTACCTTTTATAAAAAGTACCCTTTATAAAAAGTACCTTTTATAAAAAGTACCTTTTATAAAAAGTACCTTTTATAAAAAGTACCTTTTATAAAAAGTACCTTTTATAAAAAGTACCTTTTATAAAAAGTACCTTTTATAAAAAGTACCTTTTATTAAAAGTGCCTTTTATAAAAAGTACCTTTTATAAAAAGTACCTTTTATAAAAAGTACCTTTTATAAAAAGTACCTTTTATAAAAAGTACCTTTTATAAAAAGTACCTTTTATAAAAAGTACTATTTATTAAAAGTACCTTTTATAAAAAGTACCTTTTATAAAAAGTACCTATTATAAAAAGTTCCTTATATAAAAAGTACCTTTTATAAAAAGTACCTTTTATAAAAAGTACCTTTTATAAAAAAGTACCTTTTATAAAAAGTACATTTTATAAAAAGTACCTTTTATAAAAAGTACCTTTTATAAAAAGTACCTTTTATAAAAAGTACCTTTTATAAAAAGTACCTTTTATAAAAAGTACCTTTTATAAAAAGTACCTTTTATAAAAAGTACCTTTTATAAAAAGTACCTTTTACAAAAAGTACCTTTTATAAAAAGTACCTTTTATAAAAAGTACGTTTTATAAAAAGTACCTTTTATAAAAAGTACGTTTTATAAAAAGTACCCTTTATAAAAAGTATATTTTATAAAAAGTACCTTTTATTAAAAGTACTTTTTATAAAAGATACTTTTTATAAAAAGTACCTTTTATAAAAAGTACCTTTTATTGTTTTTTTTAACTTTATCTTGTATTATTTCAACTAAAACACTGCTAAATAAAATGTAAAGTTTATTTTGGGACAAAAAAATCTATAGAAATGTTAAAAATATTTCGGGACGGAGGAAGTACCTTTTATAAAAAGTACCTTTTATAAAAAGTACCTTTTATAAAAAGTACCTTTTATAAAAAGTACCTTTTATTAAAAGTACCTTTTTTAAAAAGTACCTTTTATAAAAAGTACCTATTATAAAAAGTACCTTATATAAAAAGTACCTTTTATAAAAAGTACCTTTTATAAAAAGTACCTTTTATAAAAAGTACCTTTTATAAAAAAGTACCTTTTATAAAAAGTACATTTTATAAAAAGTACCTTTTATAAAAAGTACCTTTTATAAAAAGTACCTTTTATAAAAAGTACCTTTTATAAAAAGTACCTTTTATAAAAAGTACCTTTTATAAAAAGTACCTTTTATAAAAAGTACCTTTTATAAAAAGTACCTTTTATAAAAAGTACCTTTTATAAAAAGTACCTTTTATAAAAAGTACCTTTTACAAAAAGTACCTTTTATAAAAATACCTTTTATATAAAGTACGTTTTATAAAAAGTACCTTTTATAAAAAGTACGTTTTATAAAAAGTACCTTTTATAAAAAGTACCTTTTATAAAAAGTACCTTTTATAAAAAGTACCTTTTATAAAAAGTACCTTTTATAAAAAGTACCTTTTATAAAAAGTACCTTTTATAAAAAGTACCTTTTATAAAAAGTACCTTTTATAAAAAGTACCTTTTATAAAAAGTACCTTTTATAAAAAGTACCTTTTATAAAAAGTACCTTTTATAAAAAGTACCTTTTATAAACAGTACCTTTTATAAAAAGTACCTTTTATAAAAAGTACCTTTTATAAAAAGTACCTTTTATAAAAAGTACCTTTTATAAAAAGTACCTTTTATAAAAAGTACCTTTTATAAAAAGTACCTTTTATAAAAAGTACCTTTTATAAAAAGTACCTTTTATAAAAAGTACCTTTTATAAAAAGTACTACCTCCGTCCCAAAATAATCTTAACATTTCTAAATTTTGGCTGGGATTATGGAGGATTTTTTGAAAAAGCTTTGTTTTTTTTGTTAATACATATCGGGACATATCAATAATTTAAAAATTCTTTATAGCTTTGCAATTTTTCAATTCACGTGCAAAATGGATGCAATAAACTGCATCCAGATAAATGACACAACTTGTTTTCGACGTTACAAACAGGCATGGTGTCCACTATGGTCGAAAAGAGGAAAATTATTACAAAATGCGGCGTATGAAATAAGAAATTTTATGCTAGAGACCCTTTTAACGGTTTTTAATAAATGCATTATGGATGCAATAGGGACATCTTGCAAATATTTTTAATTAATTTTGTTACAGTGTTAGTACACGAGATTAGTATAAGATTGTTTTTTTTAACTTTATCTTGTATTATTTCAACTAAAACACTGCTAAATAAAATGTAAAGTTTATTTTGGGACAAAAAAATCTATAGAAATGTTAAAAATATTTCGGGACGGAGGAAGTACCTTTTATAAAAAGTACCTTTTATAAAAAGTACCTTTTATAAAAAGTACCTTTTATAAAAAGTACCTTTTTTAAAAAGTACCTTTTATAAAAAGTACCTATTATAAAAAGTACCTTATATAAAAAGTACCTTTTATAAAAAGTACCTTTTATAAAAAGTACCTTTTATAAAAAAGTACCTTTTATAAAAAGTACATTTTATAAAAAGTACCTTTTATAAAAAGTACCTTTTATAAAAAGTACCTTTTATAAAAAGTACCTTTTATAAAAAGTACCTTTTATAAAAAAGTACCTTTTATAAAAAGTACATTTTATAAAAAGTACCTTTTATAAAAAGTACCTTTTATAAAAAGTACCTTTTATAAAAAGTACCTTTTATAAAAAGTACCTTTTATAAAAAGTACCTTTTATAAAAAGTACCTTTTATAAAAAGTACCTTTTATAAAAAGTACCTTTTATAAAAAGTACCTTTTACAAAAAGTACCTTTTATAAAAAGTACCTTTTATAAAAAGTACGTTTTATAAAAAGTACCTTTTATAAAAAGTACGTTTTATAAAAAGTACCCTTTATAAAAAGTATATTTTATAAAAAGTACCTTTTATTAAAAGTACTTTTTATAAAAGATACTTTTTATAAAAAGTACCTTTTATAAAAAGTACCTTTTATTGTTTTTTTTAACTTTATCTTGTATTATTTCAACTAAAACACTGCTAAATAAAATGTAAAGTTTATTTTGGGACAAAAAAATCTATAGAAATGTTAAAAATATTTCGGGACGGAGGAAGTACCTTTTATAAAAAGTACCTTTTATAAAAAGTACCTTTTATAAAAAGTACCTTTTATAAAAAGTACCTTTTATTAAAAGTACCTTTTTTAAAAAGTACCTTTTATAAAAAGTACCTATTATAAAAAGTACCTTATATAAAAAGTACCTTTTATAAAAAGTACCTTTTATAAAAAGTACCTTTTATAAAAAGTACCTTTTATAAAAAAGTACCTTTTATAAAAAGTACATTTTATAAAAAGTACCTTTTATAAAAAGTACCTTTTATAAAAAGTACCTTTTATAAAAAGTACCTTTTATAAAAAGTACCTTTTATAAAAAGTACCTTTTATAAAAAGTACCTTTTATAAAAAGTACCTTTTATAAAAAGTACCTTTTATAAAAAGTACCTTTTATAAAAAGTACCTTTTATAAAAAGTACCTTTTACAAAAAGTACCTTTTATAAAAATACCTTTTATATAAAGTACGTTTTATAAAAAGTACCTTTTATAAAAAGTACGTTTTATAAAAAGTACCTTTTATAAAAAGTACCTTTTATAAAAAGTACCTTTTATAAAAAGTACCTTTTATAAAAAGTACCTTTTATAAAAAGTACCTTTTATAAAAAGTACCTTTTATAAAAAGTACCTTTTATAAAAAGTACCTTTTATAAAAAGTACCTTTTATAAAAAGTACCTTTTATAAAAAGTACCTTTTATAAAAAGTACCTTTTATAAAAAGTACCTTTTATAAAAAGTACCTTTTATAAAAAGTACCTTTTATAAAAAGTACCTTTTATAAACAGTACCTTTTATAAAAAGTACCTTTTATAAAAAGTACCTTTTATAAAAAGTACCTTTTATAAAAAGTACCTTTTATAAAAAGTACCTTTTATAAAAAGTACCTTTTATAAAAAGTACCTTTTATAAAAAGTACCTTTTATAAAAAGTACCTTTTATAAAAAGTACCTTTTATAAAAAGTACCTTTTATAAAAAGTACTACCTCCGTCCCAAAATAATCTTAACATTTCTAAATTTTGGCTGGGATTATGGAGGATTTTTTGAAAAAGCTTTGTTTTTTTTGTTAATACATATCGGGACATATCAATAATTTAAAAATTCTTTATAGCTTTGCAATTTTTCAATTCACGTGCAAAATGGATGCAATAAACTGCATCCAGATAAATGACACAACTTGTTTTCGACGTTACAAACAGGCATGGTGTCCACTATGGTCGAAAAGAGGAAAATTATTACAAAATGCGGCGTATGAAATAAGAAATTTTATGCTAGAGACCCTTTTAACGGTTTTTAATAAATGCATTATGGATGCAATAGGGACATCTTGCAAATATTTTTAATTAATTTTGTTACAGTGTTAGTACACGAGATTAGTATAAGATTGTTTTTTTTAACTTTATCTTGTATTATTTCAACTAAAACACTGCTAAATAAAATGTAAAGTTTATTTTGGGACAAAAAAATCTATAGAAATGTTAAAAATATTTCGGGACGGAGGAAGTACCTTTTATAAAAAGTACCTTTTATAAAAAGTACCTTTTATAAAAAGTACCTTTTATAAAAAGTACCTTTTTTAAAAAGTACCTTTTATAAAAAGTACCTATTATAAAAAGTACCTTATATAAAAAGTACCTTTTATAAAAAGTACCTTTTATAAAAAGTACCTTTTATAAAAAAGTACCTTTTATAAAAAGTACATTTTATAAAAAGTACCTTTTATAAAAAGTACCTTTTATAAAAAGTACCTTTTATAAAAAGTACCTTTTATAAAAAGTACCTTTTATAAAAAGTACCTTTTATAAAAAGTACCTTTTATAAAAAGTACCTTTTATAAAAAGTACCTTTTATAAAAAGTACCCTTTATAAAAAGTACCTTTTATAAAAAGTACCTTTTATAAAAAGTACCTTTTATAAAAACTACCTTTTATAAAAAGTACCTTTTATAAAAAGTACCTTTTATAAAAAGTACCTTTTATAAAAAGTACCTTTTATAAAAAGTACCTTTTATAAAAAGTACCTTTTATTAAAAGTGCCTTTTATAAAAAGTACCTTTTATAAAAAGTACCTTTTATAAAAAGTACCTTTTATAAAAAGTACCTTTTATAAAAAGTACCTTTTATAAAAAGTACCTTTTATAAAAAGTACTATTTATTAAAAGTACCTTTTATAAAAAGTACCTTTTATAAAAAGTACCTATTATAAAAAGTACCTTATATAAAAAGTACCTTTTATAAAAAGTACCTTTTATAAAAAGTACCTTTTATAAAAAAGTACCTTTTATAAAAAGTACATTTTATAAAAAGTACCTTTTATAAAAAGTACCTTTTATAAAAAGTACCTTTTATAAAAAGTACCTTTTATAAAAAGTACCTTTTATAAAAAGTACCTTTTATAAAAAGTACCTTTTATAAAAAGTACCTTTTATAAAAAGTACCTTTTACAAAAAGTACCTTTTATAAATAGTACCTTTTATAAAAAGTACGTTTTATAAAAAGTACCTTTTATAAAAAGTACGTTTTATAAAAAGTACCCTTTATAAAAAGTATATTTTATAAAAAGTACCTTTTATTAAAAGTACTTTTTATAAAAGATACTTTTTATAAAAAGTACCTTTTATAAAAAGTACCTTTTATTATTTTTTTTAACTTTATCTTGTATTATTTCAACTAAAACACTGCTAAATAAAATGTAAAGTTTATTTTGGGACAAAAAAATCTATAGAAATGTTAAAAATATTTCGGGACGGAGGAAGTACCTTTTATAAAAAGTACCTTTTATAAAAAGTACCTTTTATAAAAAGTACCTTTTATAAAAAGTACCTTATATTAAAAGTACCTTTTTTAAAAAGTACCTTTTATAAAAAGTACCTATTATAAAAAGTACCTTATATAAAAAGTACCTTTTATAAAAAGTACCTTTTATAAAAAGTACCTTTTATAAAAAGTACCTTTTATAAAAAAGTACCTTTTATAAAAAGTACATTTTATAAAAAGTACCTTTTATAAAAAGTACCTTTTATAAAAAGTACCTTTTATAAAAAGTACCTTTTATAAAAAGTACCTTTTATAAAAAGTACCTTTTATAAAAAGTACCTTTTATAAAAAGTACCTTTTATAAAAAGTACCTTTTATAAAAAGTACCTTTTACAAAAAGTACCTTTTATAAAAATACCTTTTATATAAAGTACGTTTTATAAAAAGTACCTTTTATAAAAAGTACGTTTTATAAAAAGTACCTTTTATAAAAAGTACCTTTTATAAAAAGTACCTTTTATAAAAAGTACCTTTTATAAAAAGTACCTTTTATAAAAAGTACCTTTTATAAAAAGTACCTTTTATAAAAAGTACCTTTTATAAAAAGTACCTTTTATAAAAAGTACCTTTTATAAAAAGTACCTTTTATAAAAAGTACCTTTTATAAAAAGTACCTTTTATAAAAAGTACCTTTTATAAAAAGTACCTTTTATAAACAGTACCTTTTATAAAAAGTTCCTTTTATAAAAAGTACCTTTTATAAAAAGTACCTTTTATAAAAAGTACCTTTTATAAAAAGTACCTTTTATAAAAAGTACCTTTTATAAAAAGTACCTTTTATAAAAAGTACCTTTTATAAAAAGTACCTTTTATAAAAAGTACCTTTTATAAAAAGTACCTTTTATAAAAAGTACTACCTCCGTCCCAAAATAATCTTAACATTTCTAAATTTTGGCTGGGATTATGGAGGATTTTTTGAAAAAGCTTTGTTTTTTTTGTTAATACATATCGGGACATATCAATAATTTAAAAATTCTTTATAGCTTTGCAATTTTTCAATTCACGTGCAAAATGGATGCAATAAACTGCATCCAGATAAATGACACAACTTGTTTTCGACGTTACAAACAGGCATGGTGTCCACTATGGTCGAAAAGAGGAAAATTATTACAAAATGCGGCGTATGAAATAAGAAATTTTATGCTAGAGACCCTTTTAACGGTTTTTAATAAATGCATTATGGATGCAATAGGGACATCTTGCAAATATTTTTAATTAATTTTGTTACAGTGTTAGTACACGAGATTAGTATAAGATTGTTTTTTTTAACTTTATCTTGTATTATTTCAACTAAAACACTGCTAAATAAAATGTAAAGTTTATTTTGGGACAAAAAAATCTATAGAAATGTTAAAAATATTTCGGGACGGAGGAAGTACCTTTTATAAAAAGTAGCTTTTATAAAAAGTACCTTTTATAAAAAGTACCTTTTATAAAAAGTACCTTTTATTAAAAGTACCTTTTTTAGAAAGTACCTTTTATAAAAAGTACCTATTATAAAAAGTACCTTATATAAAAAGTACCTTTTATAAAAAGTACCTTTTATAAAAAGTACCTTTTATAAAAAGTACCTTTTATAAAAAAGTACCTTTTATAAAAAGTACATTTTATAAAAAGTACCTTTTATAAAAAGTACCTTTTATAAAAAGTACCTTTTATAAAAAGTACCTTTTATAAAAAGTACCTTTTATAAAAAGTACCTTTTACAAAAAGTACCTTTTATAAAAAGTACCTTTTATATAAAGTACGTTTTATAAAAAGTACCTTTTATAAAAAGTACGTTTTATAAAAAGTACCTTTTATAAAAAGTATATTTTATAAAAAGTACCTTTTATTAAAACTACTTTCTATAAAAGATACTTTTTATAAAAGATACTTTTTATAAAAAGTACCTTTTATAAAAAGTACCTTTTAAAAAAAGTACCTTTTATAAAAAGTACCTTTTATAAAAAGTACCTTTTATAAAAAGTACCTTTTATAAAAAGTACCTTTTATAAAAAGTACCTTTTATAAAAAGTACCTTTTATAAAAAGTACCTTTTATAAAAAGTACCTTTTATAAAAAGTACCTTTTATAAAAAGTACCTTTTATGAAAAGTACCTTTTATAAAAAGTACCTTTTATAAAAAGTACCTTTTATAAAAAGTACCTTTTATAAAAAGTACCTTTTATAAAAAGTACCTTTTATAAAAAGTACCTTTTACAAAAAGTACCTTTTATAAAAAGTACCTTTTATATAAAGTACGTTTTATAAAAAGTACCTTTTATAAAAAGTACGTTTTATAAAAAGTACCTTTTATAAAAAGTATATTTTATAAAAAGTACCTTTTATTAAAACTACTTTTTATAAAAGATACTTTTTATAAAAGATACTTTTTATAAAAAGAACCTTTTATAAAAAGATACTTTTTATAAAAAGTACCTTTTATAAAAAGTACCTTTTAAAAAAAGTACCTTTTATAAAAAGTACCTTTTATAAAAAGTACCTTTTATAAAAAGTACCTTTTATAAAAAGTACCTTTTATAAAAAGTACCTTTTATAAAAAGTACCTTTTATAAAAAGTACCTTTTATAAAAAGTACCTTTTATAAAAAGTACCTTTTATAAAAAGTACCTTTTATAAAAAGTACCTTTTATAAAAAGTACCTTTTATAAAAAGTACCTTTTATAAAAAGTACCTTTTATAAAAAGTACCTTTTATAAAAATTACCTCTTATAAAAAGTACCTTTTATAAAAAGTACCTTATATAAAAAGCATCTTTCATTAAAAGTACCCTTTATAAAAAGTACCTTTTATTAAAAGTAGAGGAAGTACAATTTTTGATACTTTTTTTCCTAAAATTATATTTATAGACACATTTTATATTTCCTAGAATCTTAAAATTTGTAATGTATGCAAATTCGGTAAAAAAAGTGGGGTAAAAAGGCTAAAAAAGTGTATTTTCGGTACCTTTGATATTTTTTGACGTAATGGATCTAGAAACTTATAATATAATAATTTGCTAAAATAATGATCCTAGAAAATTTAAATATGGAAAAAGACGATCCTTCGGTGAAAAAAAAAATTTTGGAACAGGTTCTTTTTGGAAATTCCGTTTATAACGGGGGCAAGAAAGTGCAAGAAGGTACTTTTTTTTTTGTTCTTATAATAATGAAAAAATTGTAAATTTGAATTATTCTTATATTTCTTGAAATATTAGTTCGGAAACTTGATATTTTAAATAAAGGATCACCTAGCACAAAAAACAGTTTTTGAAAAATTTAATTTTAAGGGAAATGGAGGCAAATGGTTATTTTTACCTATCTAACATTAAACTCAAAGCCCCAGAAATAACACCCAAGAGAAGGACATATTTTAAAATTTAAACTTTTAGAACGGGGAACGAAATGGAATAGATCGGGGAACAATATGGAATGATACTTTTTCATCAAATTTTTCGTATTTTACTTTTTTAACTCAATTCCAAAAATTTATTCCAATTTCTTTATTTACTGAAATATTTATTCACTCCAAATCCAAAATCCCGATATTAGGGCTCAAAAATTATTCAAATTTTATTGTTTAAATTTTTCATTGAAATATTATTTTGTGAAAGACTTAAACGTGCAGAAGTAAATAAAACAAAGACTACGTAGGGGAATTTTCTTGAAATCGGAAGAGCAATTCTGATCCTTCTATTCTCCGGTATTCAATGCAACCGGTAACGAAGTACCGGGATGGTAAGCTAGTTTAAACATAATTGAACACCAAATGGTATTTAAACAAGTACGACTTGGACTTTTTTGTTTTTCGCGGAATTTTTTTTTTTTAATTTTTTTTTTTTTCAATCTTTTTGAAATTGTGGAGGGTATCACTACATTCGGAAAGGCCGAATTTAACTTTTTACCTTTTTTTTAATTATTGGCATTTTTTAAAGAGAAGTCATTAGGTTTTACATACTTGTGTTGGTTATTTTTTGTACAACAAACATTAAAAAAATTAGTTATAAAAAATACAAAAACATGTTTGTATGAAGTGACTTTGGCACGATAGGTAGAGTGTCTGGCCAGAATGTAGTTGATTGCGGGATCGATTCCCCAAAAATTTTATTAAAAATTTTTTAAAATTAAATTCAATAGAAAAATTGTAAAAATAACCTACGAAATTATAAATTTTAAATGTTTTCGTCGGTAATTTTTTTGAATTTTTAATGTTTTGGTAGGTTATTTGTTTCGAATCTGTTGGTGAAAAAAATGAAAGTGACGTTATTTTTTAATGTTCAATGTTATTTATTTTAGAAAATTTTATTAACAGTAAAAAACAAATGAATAATTACTGGGATGGTTTTCAAATGTTTTATCACTTGTTTTAAACATGTTTTTCATTTGTTTTTGCCTACAAAATATTTTGAGTGTAGGCATTCTCGTCAAATAGGAGGTAGCAAAAATAAAAATAACAAATTTTCCTTGTCATTTTACACACTCAAAAAAATAACTTAGTCAAAATATTAGTAAAAGGTGTTGTAATTTACTTCAACCAAACTTTAGCAAAAAAAATTGTAAAACTTTAACTTTTACAGTTTTTTTTGGCAATTTACTATTGGTAAAATACAAAAATTTTGTGGTACTTTTACTATATTTTCTTGCTAGTTCTTTTTTTTATTTTACTATAATTTTAGCAAAAATATTAGTATTTTCCTTAAAGAAATTGTAATACTTTTTATTTTTTTCTTAGTTTTAAGAAAAAAAAATGTTTAAAGTGTTCTAGTGTGAAAAAAAACTCATTGCAGATTGATGATGCTGCCAACACCATAGCAAAGTAGCCATCCATCA
Organism: Pegoplata infirma; assembly: GCA_963921195.1. Classification (NCBI taxonomy): domain Eukaryota; kingdom Metazoa; phylum Arthropoda; class Insecta; order Diptera; family Anthomyiidae; genus Pegoplata; species Pegoplata infirma. The sequence continues at coordinate 14,144,825 of OY992539.1, read as the reverse complement.
ACTGCATGTGCGCTCAAAAATAGGCTACACAATTTTTAGTATTTTTTACCATATTTTTTTTGCTAATTTTACCATATTTTTTGCTAATTTTATATGAAAATTTTTTAAAATTTGCCACCTAAATTGTTAATAAAAAGTTGATGATTTTGAAAAATTATTTTTTTAAAATGTTAACACATAGTTAGATATCTAATCTTTAATATCCAAAAGTATTTTTTTTTATTTTTTTTTTAAATACATGTGAAAAAAATTAAAAATTCGAAAAAAAAATTGTTAATTTTTTACAAATTTTACCTGAAAATGTAAGAAATTTCTTGTGTAGACTACTACGCAATTCTCATTTGTTCTACTTAAGCTAAAAAAAATGACGCAAAAAAATAAAAAAAGTGAAGTGTTGTTCTTTAAGTTTTTTGTTTAAAGTGTTTAAGTGAAAAAAAATCATTTTGGATTTTGATGTTGTTGGAAGTCCAGTTACTGCAACTACAGCTGCTGAGAAGAAGGCAAAAGAAGATGCTGCCACCATCAAGCCGAAGAAACCATCCAACAACTGAAGTAATAGTTGATGCTGCTATTACTACATTTAAAGAACGTGGTGCTCAAAAGCAGGCAAACATTTTTTTAGTATATTCACCAAATTTTAAATCAACTACTAATCAGAGAAAAAAATTACTAAATAAAACAGTTTTTTTTTACCAAATTACAAATTTTTTTTATCTATTTCAATTTTACCATTTTTTTGGTAATTTTACCATATTTTTTGATAATTTTACAAGGTTGATTTTTTACAAAAATAAAATGGTATTCTTGTAATTTTACCATTTTTTTCCTAGTTTTTTGATTAGCAAAATGGTTTTGCTAATATTACCAAAATTTTTGCAACGTCCAAAACTACAGATTTTTTTGCTAATTTTAACCATTTTTTTTGCTAGTTTTACAATATTTTTTTTTTTAGTGCAAGATTGTTTTTGAGTGTAATGATAATTTTTTTGTTTCTTATCGATTTATTGCCATTTTGTAATTTCAAATACTTGTTTTAATAAAACTACACTTACCTTTATTTAATTTAATATCATTATCTGTTGGTGATGTATCATTCGAAGCATCTTTATTTATTGTTGGTTGTAGCGTTATATAAGGATGATGAAGTGCAGCAAGTCACATATCAAAAGTGTAATATGCATATTCAAAATTGTATATTGTTTATGTGCCAAATAGAATACATAGTAGTAGAATGTACAGGTGCAATATTTATATTTATATTACAAAATGGAAAAAAACATGCAAAATATAAAATAAAAATATTATTAAAAATTAAAATTATATATAAATATTAGAGAACTCATATGTAACAGTATTTTAAAAAAATTGTTTTAATGCTCCCCGTGTGTTAACTGCACAGAAAATAATATTTTAGGGTTTATTTCAATTAAAATGTTAATCGTTATTTAGTTTAATATCAATTAAATATTTATTTGATTTAATTAATATATCTTAATATTTAAGTAAAGCTTTACTTTATTACTTTCCAGGTTACAAATGTTCGTATATGGGTACATATGCGAGGATATATGGCTACATATGGTGCATTCCATGTCAAATCGGACACTTTGAATTTTTTTTTTAGATTTTCCCAATTTGTTCACAGTTTTTAGTACCCTTCGAAAACTCCTTGGTGGTAAATTTTCAGATTTTTTTGATGACCCGTTTAAAAGATATCGAATTTTTAAAAATTGCTGGTTTTTCTTTCAAAATTTTTGTTTTTTACGTACTTTTTTAAAAAAAATCCCAAAAAATTCTTAAAAGCGCTCTAGTATGCGATTTTTAAGTTTTAAATTTTTGAAAATGTTTTTACTCTTCGATTTTTTTGAAATTTTTTGGAGTAAAACTTCTATCGATTCTACAAATTTTTTGCCCAGGACGATCGTGAAATAACGACAATTACTATTTTTTAAAATTTTTTTAAAAAATTTTATTGTAATTTTCCAATCTTAAAATCATTTCTACTGCTCCAATGGTGCGTCATAGAGGGGTCATTTATAAGACCGACCCCCATTAATTTTTACGTCTAAACATTTCTTCAGAACAAACTAATACCCTATCCCCAATTTCTAAGGGGGCTCCCACACAAAACGACATTTTTTAAAATTTGCTCCAACCGCTCTAACTGCCCTAATAGTGCCCTTACAGCAACAAATTGTATGACCGACCAACAATATTTTTTTAGTCCAAACATTTTCTCTAAACACACCTACCCTCTATCTCTAATTGTTAAGGCGGGCCCAATACATTTTTTTTTATTTTTCGTAAATTTGTTTTATTTAATCAGCTTCTACCGATCCAACAGTGTGTCCGAGAGGGATCATTAGTGAGACCGACCCCCATTTATTTTTACACTACAATATTTTTTTACAACATACCTACGCCCTAAATCCATTCCCTAAGTTGGCTTCCATTCAAAATTACATTTTTATAACATTTGCTCCAACTGTTATTTGTATGGGAGCCTACTTAGGGAGTGGAGATAGGGCGTAGGTATGTTTTAAAAAAATGTTGTAGGGTAAAAATAAATGGGGGTCAGTCCCACTAATGACCCCTCTCGGATGCACCATTAAACCAGTAGGAGCTGATTTAATAAAACAAATTTATAAAAAAAATAAAAAAAAATTGTTTGGGGACTGCCTTAAGAGTTAAAGATAGAGGATAGGTGTGTTCAGAGAAAATGTTTGGACTAAAAAAATATTGTGGGTCGGTCATACAATTTGTTGCTGTAAGTGCACTATAATGGCAGTTAAAGCGGTTGGAGCAAATTTTAAAAAATGTCGTTTTGTGTGGGAGCCCCCATAGAAATTGGAGATAGGGTATTAGTTTATTCCAAAGTAATATTAAGACGTAAAAATTAATGGGGGTCGGTCTTATAAATAACCCCTCTATGACGCACCATTGGAGCAGTAGAAATGATTTTAAGATTGGAAAATTACAATAAAATTTTTTCAAAAAATTTTACAAAATAGCAATAATCAATATCACACGATCCCCCTGGGCAATACATTTGTAGAATCGATAGAAGTTTACAAACATTTTCAAAAATGAGATTTAAATTTAAAAACTTAAAAATCGCATACTAGAGCGGTTTTAAGAATTTTTTGGGATTTTTTTTTAAAAGTACGTAAAAAACAAAAATTAAAAAAAAATTGAAATTTGGACCATTATTGAAGAAGTTATGAGTAATAGAAGTTTGAGTAAAGGAACAAACGGGTTATCAAAATAATCTGAAAATTTACCACGAAGGAGTCTTCTAAGGGTACAAATAATTGTAAGCAAATTGGGAAAATCTAAAAAAAAAATTTCAAAGTGTCTGATTTGACATGGAATGCCCCATATATAAAGTTATAGACCATATATGAAACTTTACTTTTTTACTATTCCGGTGAAAAATGTTTGTATAGGGGTACATTAGGGCGTTTCATCAATAACTTTTTGTTGGATTTTTGCAACTCTTGAAGCTGAATATGTATTATAATTGCCTAAAAGATTCAACTAGCTCAAATCGATTTTATCCAAGAAATGAGGTTATGAAACATCATTTTTTTATTTTTTTTTTTTCTGGTGTCTTTTTTTTACAAAACCGGATACATTACTTCTAAATGTTGCTAGCCACCTAAAAAAAATATTCGCGTTCAAAATTATAAGTTCAAGGGTCACTAAGATGACCTTAAAAGTAAAAAATCAAAAAACCGGGGTTTTATCAAAATAACCGGTTTGCCAAAAAAACCGGGTGTGGGGTATTATATTATTTTTTTCCAAAATTTTAGCCATGTCTTTTTTTCAGTGTAAGTTGTTAAATATGCCCAACAACCCGATTTTTTATCAAAAAAAAGTTTCGAGACCGGATTTGTGACAACACACAGAAAACAAATTTGCTAATTTCCAACTGAAATTCAGTTGTTGAAACAAAAATTCGGTTGATGCATTTCTATTAAGTTTGTAACAATTAAATATCGGTAGCTGCAACTAAATTTTGTTAATAAAACTGTTTTTTAATTAAAACAACTAAAACATTCGTCTTCCGCAGCGAAATTTAATAACAGCAACCGAGTTTTGAGTTGATGCAACTGAAAAATTCAGTTGGAAATTTATTTTTCTCTGTGCAGGAGAATAACACTGTGCTACAGTGACAAAATACTTCTGATGTGACATGGTATAGGTTGTTGGTGTTGTCGAGTAGATCACAAAAATGCCCATTATACTTGCCAGACACCCTCAAATTATTGAGTTATTGTCAAAAAACGTTTTTTTCGGACTTTGCTCACTAAACCTTGTGTAATTCAGAAAATTTTTTACCGATTTTAAATTTTTTAACTGTTTTGGATAGAAGAAGGATAGGGCTTTCCATGTGTGTGAATTTGTCTACACATATAAGAAAGATATCTATTGATTTTTTCTATAATATCTAATTTTTTAGCTATTTTTTTAAAATTTTTTGAGTTTATCGATTTTTTTCTGCTATAGTTCGTTTAACAACCTTTATATTAATGAACGTATTTTTAAAGAAAATTTAATTCTGAATACGATGAGCGTGATCCGGAAAAAATCAGATAAGAATTGACAGAGTTGTGATATTTTTCTAAAAAAGAAATTTAAGAAAAAAAAAATTATCATAAGAGGTCATTCATGTACAATATTTTTAAAGGTTTTTGGCGAGCTGAATCCGAATTTGGCCTTTAAATTGCTCTATCGCGTCAGGTTTTTGAGATATTCAATATAAATTCATATATATATAAAAAATTAATGAGATAGCGCAATTTCAAGGTCAAATTCGAATTCAGGGGGCCAAAAACCTTTAAAATAATGATACGCGACCTCTCAGTATGTTCGTTTATTTTTTTGTCCGGGTTGTCTGAACGGCAATTTCATGCAAATTCTTAATTTACTTTTTTAGAAAAATTATCACAACTCTGTCAATTGTTTTTCGATTTTTTCGGCTTAGAGCTCATAGTATTCACAACTAATTTTTTTTTAAGAATACGTTTATAAATATAAATATTGTTGAACGAACTATAGCAGAAAAAAATCGATAAACTCAAAAAATTTTCAAAAAATATCAACAAAATTAGATATTGTTGAAAAAATCAATACATATCTTTCTTATATATATGGACCAATACACACACATAAAAAGCCCTATACTTCTTCTATCCAAAACAGTTAAAAACTTGAAAATCGGTTGAAAACTTTTTAAGTTACACGTGGTTTAGTTAGAAAAGTCCGAAAAAAAGTTTTTTGACAATAACTTTAAAATTTGAGGGTGTCTGGCAAGTTTGATGCGCATTTTTGTGATCTTTTCGACGAGACCTACAACCTTAACTACCTCATTTCAAAAGTATATTCGATTTTGTGTTTTTTGTAGTACAGTGTAATTGTAATAATGTGTTAAGTGTGGCGTTCTAATCGCATAAAGTTTTTTTTATGATTTGTAGCGGAAAAATCGTTTTTTAGGAATATAAGGAATATAAGGATATATAAGGAATATTATTTAGAGACAATTGGTGCCCTAAGGGTTAAGGCAACTGACCAAATAAGTTCAGCATCCTTAAGAGCAATGTTAAAGCTTTATCCTCGCCTTTTTTTTAAGTCGCTAACGCATCGGATTCATCCGCTATGAGTTGTCAAAAATGCCCAAAACGACGATTTTTTTGAACTTTGACCTCAATTTGAACTTTGACCTCAAAATATTTGTTGTTTGCACATGTGGGTTCTCTAATAAACATGCTTTGATTTTAATTAATGGAATACAACATTCATGCATACATACATATATTCTTACTAAACATATTTAGGTATAGCCTGAAGTATCCTTAATGGATTGTTTACGAGTACATCATTATATTTTTTGATATGATTTCATCTAGTTAATAGTTAGACTGTGTAGAAATCTAACAAAGTGGTTGTATCAAAATTTAATAATTTTAAAATCTATTAAGCTTAAAGGGTATTTGACCGAATAAAAAAACATTTGCCACAAAATGATTATAGTTTGGCTTTAGACTCAATAAATATGTAAGTGTGCATGAATATTGTATTGGCATCATTTAGAGTAGTATTTATTTTTTACTATCATTTTTTTTTAAGTGGCGTAAGTCCATTATTAGCATTAAATATATAAAGAACAAATTCTGAATTATTTTTACTAAAAAAAATAAATTATTTTACCTTTAAAATATTATATTTTGAGTAGGTTTATTTTAGCTCGAGGTCATTATTTCCTTTACTAATCAAAACTTTGATATTCTCATGGAATAATTTTCAAGAAAATTGTTTTTCTGTTTTAAATTTGTTGAAGTTGGTAATTTTTGCAAAACGTAGTCGACACGTGTTTCGGAATTTGTCAGATTCCATGATCAAGACTATTTAGCAAATATTAACACACTATTACTACAAGTAGCAAAGGAAATTTTAATGTCAAATTGCTAATGTTCAAACTTGTAGTATTAGGATTTTATATTTGCTAAATAGTCTTGACAGTGGTATCTGGCAAATTCCGAAATACAATTTTGTATATGTTTTAGTTCGTATTAAATGCAACTTACACACCAATTTCAGCCAAGTTCATTTCAAGTTGGCGTTGAGCAATAAATTTTGCTAAAATTTCTTGTTTTCATAAACGCGCATTCCTGATTATGTTCTTATATTCACAAATAAAATAATTTAAAAAAATAATTAAAAAAAATTGGACTTACGCAACTTTCAACAAAAAAAAAAAACTTTTAACATATATTTATCATTTTCTGATTTTACTACCCATTTGTGTTAATAAGCTTCCAAACAGATTACACTAATCGGCAAAAATTTAAAAAAGGGAAATCGATTTTGTGTTTACAAAAATAAAGCTGTCTGAGCATTCAAATAACATTTTATGTAAATAAAATTGTACAATATGAGAATTTTTTTCGATTTGAAAACACAAATTTTATAAACGGTCTGAATAAGAACTGCCCGTGTAAAAATCGATAAGATCTTATCTGATCTGTTTTCATCTGATAATGTATAACTGAATCTGTTTGTGTTTAAATTTATCTTAACAAATCTACTTAAACGTCGAATTTGTGACAATGATGACCAAATCCGAGATATAATTAGATCTCGATTTAGTCCATTTTAGATATAATCATATGCAATTTGACATGATCGTACATGAATAGATAAAAACAGATCAGGTAGCATATAATCCATTATTAATCGGGTGATCAAAATTCACCACCACAAAATCTATCTGTATCAAAAAGATCATTTGCCACAATGATTTTAATGCCGATTAGTGTTCTTATGTTTGAAATGCGTTTTAACATACATACCTTGTGATACATTGCGGCTTAGCGAATCCATGCTGCCACTCAAACCATTTTGTGCATTTCGTTCAACCGCACTTAGATCAGCTGAACTTTCATTGGGTTGCAATGTCCGAGGTACATCTATAATATTCCTTTGTGCACTGCTTTCATCACCCAATATTTGTGAGCAATCCAAGCCTTCTGGTACACGCAATATAGCAACGGATAAGTACATGTCCAAAGCCTTAAATACAAAAAAATAAATATGTGATTATATATAAAGTGTATTTGTTTGATTGTTACTGCTATTGGTTTTTTTTGATGTGGATGTTATCGAATCGAAAAGGCTCTTATTGTGTAGACAGTGGTTTGGTGGTAAATTTTTAATGCAGTTTAGATTTTTATTAAAATCAAGTAGAAAAGTTAAATTTGATTTGCAAGGGAAGTCTACCTAGTGTCATCTTTGAACTACAATAGATCTTTTTCAAAATGCATTAAAATTGATTTTTTCGAATTACAATTGGTCTCTAGAATTTTCGGATTACAAATGGAATTTTTGAATTACGAGTAGAATCTTCGAATTACAAATAGAATTTTCGAATTAAAAATTAAATCTTCGAATTACAATTGATCTTTAAAAAAAATGTCTGGAAAATTAAGACTAATTCTAAAAACAGTTGGGTAAATTTAAATAATTGTGGCGGACGTTATTGATTCGAATGATTCGCATTTCAACATCATCTTTCCTTAAAATTTAATTTTAACTTTCGCACTTAATTTCCCACCCTGTTAATGTTTTTAAACACCGCTAATTGTAGTTAATGTGCCATGTACTTTATATTTAAATATTTTTTATGTTCATATGGTGTTTTTCGTTTAAAGTACCCGCACAAAATTCATTTTAACATCATAATGTTTTGTCCACTGGTCTCTAATTTTAAAAGTGATGAAGAACGCCACCTCTAAAAAACTAACGATTAGGGAACGCAAAAAATGAAGTTGTTGGATATTTTTTGGATGTAAAAAAATGTCTCATTAAATTTTAGGGTAAACTGATAAGTTTGAAAAAACAGTTTTCTCAATTTTTTCGATAATTTGCAATGTTGGCAATCGATATCTTTTCAATATCGTTATCCGTTTCAAAACCCTTTAAATTGAATACCGGTACCAATGCCGAAACTCAGTTTTGGTATCGGATACCGGTATCCAAAAACCTTTTCCTTCGGTACCGGTATTGAAACGGGTTTTCCTAAAAAACCATTTTTTTTTTTATAAAAAAAAAAAAAAATAAATAATAGAAAATTTTTATTTTTTTGGTTTTTGTAAATGAAAAATCGTACTCCAAATGCCTCCCCGAAGTCTCATAAAAATCAAAAAAATCTTTGGGCTACTACATCGTGGATTAAGTAAAAAATTAAAAAAAAAAAAAAAAAAATCATACTTCAACCGCTATGCGGGAGTAGAAGAAAATTATTGATTTTTACGAAATGTTGGGATCTCAAAATTTTTTCCCTTTGAAATTTTTTTTAAATTTTCTTTCTTAATTTATTTTTTAACATGATAATGTTTTTAGGCTGGTGTGTAATTTTAAAAAAGTTGCAGGACGTCACCTCAGTTTGACTATATAAGCTAACAATTAACGAAAAAGAAAACAAGAATTGCTATTTTCATTTTCTAAAAACCAAAAATTTTAGTTCACCTCATGGTGAATAAAATTGTTTTTCACCAGCTGGTGAATAAAAAGTAACATAATTATTTTTCAACCAAAAAAAAATTTTTTCATCAAATTTTTTTTTTTATCAATTTTTTTTTTTCATGAAATTTTTTTTTTCATAAAATTTTTTTTTTCATCAAATTTTTTTTCCATCAATTTTGTTTTTTCATCAAACTTTTTATTTCATCAAAATTTTTTTTCATCAAATTATTTTTTTATCAATTTTTTTTTTATAATTTTTTTTTTTTCATCAAAAATTTTTTTTTTCGTCAAATTTTTTTTTCATAAATTTGTTTCATATATTTTATTTTTTTTATCAACTTGTTTTTCGATCAAATTTTTTTTTTCATCAAACTTTTTTTCATAAAATTTTTTTTTTCATCAAACTTTTTCTCCGTCCGTCTGTAGAGGACACGATACAGTCCAAAATAATATAGCTAGATTTTCGAAGTTTGGCACGAATATGTCTTATATTCCTAGGCAGGTTAAGTTTGGAAATGGGCCAAATCGGACCAAGGGGAAAAAAGTTCCCCCTTGGAGAACTAAACCAACCTCTGAAAAACGGTATTTTTTTGCAGGGTTTTTTGTACTTATTAAGCAAATGCAACATTTTTATGTCAGAGGAAGCTCAAAACCCTGCGTGTGGACCCAGCAGATAAAAAAAAATTAAAAAAAGTTTGACCCGCCCCTTTTGTGGGCGTGGATATAAAAAATTTATTTTAATAATGATTAATTGGATTAAATAATTGGAAGAATCATAATAAATCCATTTGCTAACATCTATCGCATGGGGAAGGTGTCCCCCAATGTCTCCCACCAAAACCCCCAAACCCCGCCGCCCCTCACAAAAAAAAAAACGCTCCTGATTTTTTTTTGTACATTTTGGAGAGTATAAAAGATTCGGCACAGCCGAATTTAACACTCTCACTTGTTTTTTCATTAATTTTTTTTTTCATCAAAATTTTTTTTCATAAATTTTTTTTTATCATATTTTTTTTCATCAATTTTTTTCATCAAATTTTTTATTATCCATTGTTTTCTCACCAAAAATTTTTTTTTCATCAATTTTTTTTACATCAAAAATTTTTTCTTTTCATCAAAAACTTTTTTTCATCCAAATTTTTTTTCACCAAAAATTTTGGGTTCATTAAATTTTTTTTAACATAATTTTGTTTTTCATGAAAAAAATTCATTTTTTTTTACCAAAACTACTTTTTCACCAAGTCTTTTGCATACAAATTTTCCATTTGTTTATCAAATGTACATAAAACAAGTGAGAGTGTTACATTCTTTGGTGCCGAATCTTTTATACTCTCCAAAATGTAAACAACACTTTTTTGCACTTATTTTTGCACTCACTTACGAAATGTACAGCTCTTTTGGGTTTTTAATGGGGGACTGATATTTCAATTCGTTTTGCATGGAATAGCAAAGTAATATAACATTATTTTTTCTAAAAAAAACTTTGCTTTGGCAAGTACACCCAAATCTTCCGCAAAACATTATCATGACTTAATGTTTTGGGCAAGAGTACAAAATTTGCAGGCATTTTTCTATAGAAAAAGTCTCAGATTCTGAGATATTTTTCCTATAGAAAAAGTCTCAGATTCTGAGATAATTTTCCTATAGAAAAAGTCTCAGGTTCTGATACAGATTCTGAGACATTTTTCTTATAGAAAAGGAATCAGATTCTGAGACATTTTTCCTATAGAAAAAGTCTGAGGAATTTTTCCTATAAAAAAAGTCTCAGCTTCTAACATATTTGTTATAGAAAACGTCTCAGATTCTGAGACATTTTTCTTACAGAAAAAGTCTCAGATTTTAAGACATTTTTCTTACAGAAAAAGTCTCAGATTCTGAGACATTTTTTCTAAAGAAAAAGTCTCAGACTCTGAGATATTTTTTCTAAAGAAAAGGCCTCAGATTCTGAGACATTTTTCCTATAAAAAAGTCTCAGCTTCTAACATATTTCTTATAGAAACGTCTCAGATTCTGAGACATTTTTCTTACAGAAAAAGTCTCAGATTCTGAGATATTTTTCCTATAGAAAATGTCTCAGATTCTGATTTTTTTATAAAAAATTATGGTTAGATTTTTTTATAAAAAATTTAGGGATCTCAAAGTTTTTTCCTTTGGGAAATTTTTTTTTAAATTTTCTTTCTTAATTTATTTTTTTCTTCTTTTTCTTTCTTTTTTTCTTTCTTTTTTCTTTCTTTCCTATTTTTTCTTTTTTAAATTTGGTCTGGGGGAGGGAAATTTACCCTTTTCCCCCCCATGTATATACACATTTAGTTCAAAATAATTTAAAAATCTCCACAAAATCCTAAAAACTTTTCACTTAAATTTAAAAGTACTTTAACAAATTCAAATCACTGTTTATTTTTTGTTTCGATTTTAAATCCTTAACATACCTTGTGCATAATATTGAAATATTGATTTAAATCCTTGTGATCACATGTCTGCCAATCAGTTTTGTAACCCATTAATAATATATTTGGCTTAAGTTTACCAATACCAGCAGCCTAAACAGGAAACAAATAAAAAAACGAAAAAAAATATTTTAAACAAATAACAAACAAAGAAAATGCCATTAATCAAAATAGAAATATATACAGAAAAGTTTAACAACAAATGACCTCTAGCAAGGATAAAAACTCCTTTTGAAATAAAAAAAACAGGAAGTCAACATTTCTTACATTTGTTTAACTACACGTTTTCAACATAATATTTAAATACGCTACATTAATTACCATTTGAATTTACTTTTTACACACTAACCTGCATTAATGCTCTGGAGCCAGATTCAAAATCTTCACCATCCACCAATGCATAGAAACCTTTAACGCGATGTCTGCGGAACCATGAGGTAGCACGTTCTTGCAAATAATTACGATAACGTTGTGAGCTCGAACCACGCAATACGTGACCACAAACCATAAGTGATAAGTTCTTTGTTAGCATATAAGCAAAGTCGACAAGCACAGGACGTGTATTTGGCAAACCGGATAGCACCAATATTTGCGGACGATAGTTCTTAACATGCTCCTCCACATTGTTCAATTGTTGCACTGACAACAGGGCATTCTTGTATGTTTGGGCTTGGGTGGTTGAACCCCAATTGACATCTGGCTTACGGTAGGCCACAATTAAGTACAATGCCAATACGACGGCAAATGTAATCAAAGCCGTAGCCCATGATATCAAGAACATGACAGCCACACATAATATAGAACCCACGAGACTTAGCCACATGTTATAGTACTAAATGAAACAAAAACAAAAACATTACAACAAAAGGATGTTTCATGAAACCGGATAGAAACAAAAAAAAAATGAACTCAAAGGATGTTTAAAATGAACATACATACTACTTACTACATTAGGTATAACTATTTTGAGAATTTCCTTTTTCTAATGTTCACACTAACATTGAAATTTGGTTAAAGATGAAATTTTAAAAATTTTATGAAAAAAAGGGTTTAGATTCTGAGACATTTTTAATACAAAGAAAAAGTCTCAGATTCTGAGAATTTTTTTTTTCTACATAGAAAAAGTCTTAGATTCTGAGACATTTTTTCTAAAAAGAAAAAATCTCAGATTCTTAGACAATTTTACTATATAGAAAAAGTCTCAGATTCTGAGACAATTTTTCTATATAGAAAAAGTCTCAGATTCTGAGACAATTTTTCTATATAGAAAAAGTCTCAGATTCTGAGACAATTTTTCTATATAGAAAAAGTCTCAGATTCTGAGACAATTTTTCTATATAGAAAAAGTCTCAGATTCTGAGACAATTTTTCTATATAGAAAAAGTCTCAGATTCTGAGACAATTTTTCTATATAGAAAAAGTCTCAGATTCTGAGACAATTTTTCTATATAGAAAAAGTCTCAGATTCTGAGACAATTTTTCTATATAGAAAAAGTCTCAGATTCTGAGACAATTTTTCTATATAGAAAAAGTCTCAGATTCTGAGACAATTTTTCTATATAGAAAAAGTCTCAGATTCTGAGACAATTTTTCTATATAGAAAAAGTCTCAGATTCTGAGACAATTTTTCTATATAGAAAAAGTCTCATATTCTATGACAATTTTTCTATATAGAAAAAGTCTCAGATTCTGAGACAATTTTTCTATATAGAAAAAGTCTCAGATTCTGAGACAATTTTTCTATATAGAAAAAGTATCAGATTCTGAGTCATATTTTCTATATAAAAAAATCTCCGACTCTTAAAAATTGTTTCTATATAAAAAAAAGTCTTAGATTCTGAGACATTTTTTCTATATAAAAGAAGTCTCAGATTCTGAAACATTTTTACTATATAGAAAAAGTCTCAGATTCTGCGACATTTTTTCTATATAGAAAACGTCAGATTCTAAGACATTTTTCTTATACAGAAAAAGTTTCAGATTCTGATAAATTTTTTCTATATAGAAAAATTTTCAGACTTTAAGGCATTTTTCCTAAACAGAAAAATAAAATTTATCTACAGAAAAAGTCAAAGATTATGATAAATTGTTCATATAGGAAAAGACTCAGATTCTGTGACTTAAGAAAATAATTCATATTTCAATGTTAGTGTAAACAATTTACAGTGACTCACATTTTATTTCGTGCAGTAGATAAAATTTCGTTTAAGACAAAGTTTTTAATATCAATGATATAGTTAATCAAATGACTATTTTTCTGGAGCAAAAAAATAATAAATGTTATTTGTAGACTTAGAAAACTTTTTTTTAATATTCTTTGTAAATTTTTGTAAAAATTTTGTATATTTTTTGAAATGTTCTAATAGTTATTATTCAGTTATCAAGTAACTCTGCTCAACAAATTTGAGGTTGCCTAGTTCATTTTAAATGAGACCCCCAGAATAAAAAGAAAGTACACGAATAATACACTAAAACACCCATTGGGGCTTTTAGTATGCAACATGAACATTTTTTTTTGTACCACCGATTTTTTTTTTTTCAAAGGAATGTAAAATAAGTAAAATAAATTATCTCGGACGAACCAATTTTAACCTCAGATTGCGAACACGGTAAATGTCTTTCTTGATTATAAATCTGGGTTGCCCTACTATTACATTCCGACGAAAATCAAAATCTTCGACAGAGCCACTTAAAAAAAAAAATCGCTTTAAAAGTCAAAAAATTTGCATTTTAAGTTTATTTCGAAAACGAAAAGAAAGATGAAAAAAATATTAAGACAAAGAAATATGAAAAAAACATTAAAAACGCAAAGTTTTTATCTCGGAATTTAAAAGTACAATTTTTGGAAACAAAAACATTGCGATTGCAAAATGTTAATTTGCAGTTTTATTGTATTTTTCCCGTGAAATAATTTCTTGTCTCTGGTCATTTTTCATATCTCTCATGGTTTTCGAGATAATATGTAAATTTTTTGACGTTTGACAGCGATTTTTTTTTCAAAAACTGCCCTGGCAACGATTTTGATTTTTATGGGGCACCCCAGATTCATAATCAAGAAAGACATTTACAATGTTCGCAACTTGTGGTTAAAGTTAGTTCGCCCGAGGCGTATCACATCAAGTGTTCCACATTTTCCAGTTGAATCCTTGCAGCACATTTATTATTTACTCAATCTGAACGTTATCAAGCTTAAATTAAATCTCAATAAATTTCCAACACAGCATTTTATTATAATAACACTCCTTTGATAACAACAAAGTTTGACATCATAAGCTTTACTATCTACTGCACGAAACAATAGGTGAGTCACTGTACATATTCTGCAAAATATTAAATAATTAACATACTTTGAATGTTGGGCGCCAACCGACCGGCTTGGCTAAACTGGCATGGAATGTACTAAAGTTGATTAACATATAAGCTGCCAAAAAGAAATTTGAGATAAGTGGAGCTATGAGATTTAGTTCACCGATTAAAATGAAACTAAAACCAGCCACATTTAACAGCCATCATAAATTTCATCCACAAATCCACAAAAAACACATATATGCATATTAAATAGAGTAGAGTTGGAACAAAAAAAAGAATGAGAAAAAGTAGACAAAATTAGTAAATTTATTATAATACAATTAAAGGATCGATTACACAGTGTTTAGATAAATTTGTAACTGGCAAATAAAATTTATCCATTTCAATACAAACAAATCTTTATTTCCTATAAAATCTAAAAAAAAAAACTTGTAGGGATTTTTTGGGTTTCACAAAATTTTAAAAATGAGAGTCTAATTTTTAATCAAGTTGTTTGCCACACCACACGTTTGTTGCATGGGGAAGTTGTAATAACTTGGCTGATTTTTAACCGATTTTAGTTTTCAACGTTAAAAATTAAGTTTTAGTTACTTTGAATAAATTTTTCATATTTTTTTTCTAAAACTACATTTAAATATCAACAAAATGTTGTCCAAGTTTTTTTTGAAAGTCGAAATTTTAATTGAAAATTTAAATTTTCAGATTTTTTTAGAAAAAATCTATATTTTGAAAAATCGATTAATTTACACCAATTTAGAATAAATGGCTGAAAATTGGTGTACAAGTTGCATTTAATACATTCTAAAACATATAAAAACAAGTAAGAAAGTTATAGTCGGTCAAGACCGACCATATGATACCCTACACCAGTCCTTTCCGATAAATGGGTCCCAGGTCCAAACATGGACCGATTGGGTCTGTCTTTTGTTAGATCTTAATTTAGTGTAGAAAACACACACAGGTCAAATTTTAGTGGAATTGGCTTATTTTTTTTGTCAATTGACCGATTTAACTGAATATCGGTCCAAATTTGTATATGGGGAACTAACTCCAAAAATGGTCCAATTATATTCCGATTTGATTAGGCTACTTAAGTACACGTTTAAAACCTAAAAATAAAATGTTTATCAAATATTTCCATTTTTATAAATTTTGAGGAAATTATGTGAATATCGGGAGGGTGGTTTGTATGGGGACTACCAGAAGGACTGACCCGATTCCTTTGAAATTTGATATGATGGTTTGTGCATTCAAAATATCATTACCTGTTAAATTTCAAAACGATACCTATTATAATACGGTTATTAGAGGCTCTTAAGCTAAATTCCAAGGGGGCGTTTGCATGGGAGCTAGGTCTAAACATGGACCGATTTTCTCCAATTTCAATAGGCTTCGTCCTTGGTTCAAAAGATGCTTAAATTTCAAATTACAGGTCAATTGA
Organism: Pegoplata infirma; assembly: GCA_963921195.1. Lineage (NCBI taxonomy): Eukaryota > Metazoa > Arthropoda > Insecta > Diptera > Anthomyiidae > Pegoplata > Pegoplata infirma. The sequence goes on along the minus strand of OY992539.1, from coordinate 14,128,604 downwards.
TTGAAAATTGCGACCTGTGTCGTGCTTAAACCGATAAATGGACAGACGGACGGACGAACAGACGGACGGACATCGCTAAATCGACTCAAAAAGTAATTCTGAGTCGATCGGTATACTTAAAGGTGTGTCTAGGAACAATATTTCGGGTAGTTACAAACATCAGCACTAACTCATTATACCTTGTACCACAGAGTGGTGTAGAGTATAAAAATTTGTAAAATCGATGTGTCGGTTCCGAAAATGTGTGATTTGGCATGGAATGCCTCATGTAAAATTACCCTGGAAATTTGTACATTTACAAAAAAAAAATTGTAAAATTACAAAGAAAAATTAAATTTTCGATCAAAAATTTTTTGTTAAAAAACTAGGAAAATTGTAAAATATTGGTAAAATGGGATTACGGGACTTTTTCTAGTAATTTAACAAAAAACAAATAAAATTTACCATTAAAATATAGCTTAAGCAAACACTATGAAATCAAACCTTTTAAAAATTTTCAACTAATTCTATTTTATTTAGCTAACACCATACATGGGACTTGAGATCGGCATTATTTGTATGGAAAAAAATTTTTTCTTCCGATTTTGAAAAAAATAAAATAAAATAAAATAAAATAAAATAAAATAAAATAAAATAAAATAAAATAAAATAAAATAAAATAAAATAAAATAAAATAAAATTAACTTGGCAATAAATGTTAATGATTTTGACATTGGCATCAGTTCCAAACACCAATGAAATTTTAATGCCAAATTAAAAATTCCCATGTATGGCTTTTACTTATTTAATTACTTACGCTACTGCAATAATAAATGTTAAGACATAACCCCTTACAGGTTCATTATTTTTACCAAAACCTTTGGCAAACCAAACAATTTTTGGATAAAGTTCATCTTTACACAAGGCCTAAATTAGAAAAAAAAAGAAAACAGTGTAAATATTTTAACAAAATATTTTTTTTTGTGTATGTAACTAATTAAGAAAAAGTTTTTAATTAAAATTGTGGCAAAATACACACAATGAAATTACCTGAAAAACTTTTGGTGCCGATACTAAACTTGCCAAGGCTGATGACAGTGTTGCAGCAAAACAACCAGCATAGATAAGAGGACCGAAACCAGACACTAATTCAATTACTTGAAATGAATTACTCAAACCATATTCGCAGTCAACTGTAGGATAAAATAAATAAAATAAAAATTAAGATGACGTTTATTTGTACACTCAAAAAAATACATTCTCTGTCTAAGCAGCAGAAAAATCTGCAGAAATTACACCCAATTTGAGACATATGAGAAATCTGCTGATTTTAGCAGACGCGATTTGCTGAATATCTGCCATAATTATTTAGGTGAAATCAGCAAAGAAATCAGTGGACACAGCAGATAAATCTGCTGATTTTAGCAGGAAAATCTGCTGATTTTAGTAGAAAAATTTTTTCAGCAGAGCACTTCTCTGATTTTAGTAGAGAAATCTGCTGATTTCAGCAGAAAAATCTGCTGAAATTAAATCGAGTTTAGGCCATATGATAAATTGGCTGATTTTAGCAGACTGACAATGAGTCATTTTGTTTGAATAAAATAAAACTTTTTCCAATTAAAAAAACTATTTAAATTTTGTGCGTAAAGTTTTTTCAAGATCGCGAAAAATTGAAATAAAATTTTTTAGATATATCCTTATTTTCAAAATATCAAAAAAAAAAGTTATAACCTCAATGGACATTTCTGATGTCGATCGTCTTTAAAAGCTCATGTTAATTTCTTGAAGTCGAACGACGTTCGTATTAGGAAAATTTGCAGGTTGAAGTAATATATTTAGAATTTTGCAAGGATTATCTATTTTGATGTGAATACCGCCATTATTTTTTTATAACTACTAACAAGGAAGGGCACCCACCGATTGTCCTGAAACTTGAATATGGGAATGAGGGGCAAAAAATAAGAGTTATCTTTTTTTTAGCTGCCCAATCTCAAACGTAACAAGTAGAAAAGTTAAATTCGACTTGGCCGAATCTATGAATACCCTCCACAATGCCCATTTTAAGTGATAATAAATTTTCTAACGTGAAAAAAATAACAGTTTTTATTAGAAATATTTTATTTTGCTTAAAAAAAATTTTTTTTAGTAATTTTTGAAAAAAAAAATTATTTACTAATTTTTTTTTTGAGTGTAAAATTTTTTTGAGTGTAAAACTTTTTTCGAGTGTATTTTTTTTTTTGTTTTGGTATAAAAATATTTTTGAGTGACAAAAATACGTTGTAAAATATTTTTGTGACTTACCAATGTTTTTAAAACAGGTTTAACGGGCTTTCAACACGTGAATTTTAGGTGAAGCTAATCTGAAATTCACGTTTTTGCTAATAACTTTTGAACCACCGGACCGAATTGGCTGAAATTCAATACGAACGAGGCTGGAGGAACGCAAAATATATTTGCCAAGCTTCAGCATCCTCAGCATCCTCATCGAAAGTTATAGTGCTTTTTATCTTAAAAATTCACGAAAAACCCTTGCCGAAATGCAGTTTTTTGCTCATAACTTTTGAACCACTTGACCGATTTCGCTGGATTGCAATACAAACCTGACCAGGTAAATGCCCAACATATATGCTAAACTTCAGGAGCCTCCGTTAAGTCTGTCAAAAGTTAGCGTGTTTTCAACAGACAGACAGACGGACAGACGGACGGACGGACAGACGGACGGACGGACATCGCTAGATCGTCTTAAAATCGATCGAGGATCATGAATACATATACTTTATGGGGTCCTAGACTAATATTTCGAGGTGTTACAAACGGAATGACAAACTTATATATACCCTCTAGCACTAGAGTGGAGGGTATAAAAAAGGGTTGCCACCTTATGAAAAATATGAGCTTTCGCGAAAATACATATAAAAGCCGAACTAGCTGGAATTTCGCCAAACGAAAAAATACGGGTCAGCTTAATTTTGATAGAGATTATTATACCCTCCACTCTAGTGATAGAGGGTATATATAAGTTTGTCATTCCGTTTGTAACACCTCGAAATATTGGTCTAGGACCCCATAAAGTATATATATTCATGATCCTCGATCGATTTTAAGACGATCTAGCGATGTCCGTCCGTCCGTCCGTCCGTCTGTCCGTCTGTCCGTCTGTCCGTCTGTCTGTCTGTCTGTTGAAAACACGCTAACTTTTGAAAGACTTTACGGAGGCTCCTGAAGTTTGGCATATATGTTGGGCATTTACCTGGTCAGGTTGGTATTGCAATCCAGCGAAAGCGGTCCAGTGGTTCAAAAGTTATAAGCAAATGAGTGAATTTCGGCAAGGGTTTTTCTGGAATTTACGAGATAAAACACACGGTAACTTTCGAACGGCAATTCTGAGGGTACTGAAGTGTGGCATATATATTTGCCGTTCCTCTGGTCCAGTTCGTTTTAAATTTCAGCCAAATCGGTGTAGTGGTTCAAAAGTTATTAGCAAAACCGTAAATTTCAGATTCGCCTCACCTTAAATTCACGTGTTGAAACCCCGTTAAACAGGTTTTAAAAACATTGGTAAGTCACAAAAATATTTTACAACGCATTTTTGTCACTCAAAAATATTTTTACACTAAAAGAAAAAAAAAATACACCCGAAAAAAATTTTACACTCAAAAAAAAATTTTACACTCAAAAAAAAATTTGGTAAATTATTTTTTTTTTTTCAAAAATTAGTTAAAAAAAAAGTTTTTTTAAACCAAATAAAATATTTCTAATCAAAAATGTTATTTTTTCACTCTAGAAAATTTACTATAACTTAAAAGGGGCATTGTGGAGGGTATTCATAGATTCGGTCAAATCGAATTTAACTTTTCTACTTGTTATATATGATTTTGGCGGTCGTGCGTATATACATCTCCATATAAACTACCCCGAGGATTATACATTTTTGACAATAACGAAATTAACGAAGCTGAATTTGGACACGACCGATACACCATTGGAAAGCCCTTCAAAAAACTTTTCGAACTGTATAAAATGTTCATATAATTTCTTTTGAACAAATGGGAAAAATGCTCAAAAAAACGAAAAAATCCCCTTTTTCCCCTTCCCCTTTGACCCGCTAAATGTGTAATTTTGGCGGCAATAAAAAACAAGTAACTATTTTTGCAAGTTTCAAGACAACCGGTGGGTGACCTGTGAAAGACCTTCCTTGTTAGACAATTTAAAAGAAAAGCATTTGAAACTTCATGCAAAATAGGTTATGTATTATGCAAAATTTATTTAACTTCTTGGAAGAAATTTAATGCAAGAATGTTGCAATTTACAAGAACTTGTGGCATGATTACCATCATCAAGTTAGTCAAACTTATTGAAAAATAAAAATTATAAAAAATTTAATAAAATTTAAAAAAAAACAAGTGAGAGTTTTAAATTCGGCTGTGACGAATTTTGTAAAATGTAAAAAAACTTAAAAAAAAAATTTGGCAGGGTAGTTTCTTTTTTTTTGGGGAGTTGGTGGGGTCAGTGGGGGACGTTGAGAGCACCTTCCCATCGTGATAAATATTTGCCATCGTAGCCCTCATTTTCCTTGTTGCACAGTGTTACTGTTCTAACGTGAATACTAGAGCACCCACAAAATGTATGGGATGTGCAAAAGTGTATTTTTTATCGCTCCCCGCTCATTTTCGGTTGAGTTGGGAGTAAAAAATAATATCTATCCAGAAATTGGACTTCTAGGTTGCAAACAGACCAAGCAGTTTGAACTTTTGACCTCAAAAATGGGCTAAAAAACCTTTATAGATTAATTTGGCTGTAACTCTTAAAATAAAAGTTTTTCGCAATTAACTTTCATAACAATTTTTATGTAGAATTAAAATGCAAAGATTTTTCTCTCATACTGTTTAGACCTAAATATGTCCGATCGCGGTGTTTTAAGCGGTTAAAGTCAAAATTCGGGTCAGAACTTTTTTTTAAAAAATTCTCGTAAATTTTTAAATTGGGGACAATTTGAGCTCTTTGCACAATTCACTAGGGTATTGAATGTACTTTTCCAAAAAAAAATTTTTTTGCAAAAATATATCGACCCTTCCATGAAAAAATCCCAAAGTTCTTCTCTGAATCTCTTTTTTTTACCATTCAACCTCAATATAGGCGAATACTCACTTTGTAATTCCGTGAGTTTCGCACCGAAACATCTGTCTAGGATTTCCCTAAATATATATGGGGTATTCAGTGCCAAATTGGACACTTTGAAAATTTTTATTTTAGATTTTTTAATTATTTTTAAATTTTTTTTTAAACCCATTAAAACCCCCATCCAAGTTAGTTTTCAAAATTTTTTAATTACCCGTTCCAAAGATATCGAATTTTCCAAAAAAACAACTATCGTTTTCCGTATTTCTATCAAAACAAATTCAAAAATGGTCAACATTTTTTTTTTTTAATTTTTGTTTTTTTATTAAAAATTTCTTTGTGTTCTAATATGCGATTTTTAAATGATTGCACTCTTTGTTTTTTTTTTTAATCTTTTCTTAAAATTTTTTATTTGATTTTTTTTTTAATTTTTTGTGGTAAACTTAACATTTTCTTAAAGTTATAAGCTTCAGTAGATCGTGGGATTATGGTAATATATAAAAAAGAATTAAAAATAAAAAGGTAATTAATATATTCAGCGGTTTTTGAGTTTTTTTTGCTGTCTTCCAATCTTTATTAAAACACTTTGATGAAAAAAAGAAAAAATTTTAACAAATTATTTCGAATTAGGACCATTTTTAAAGAAGTGATAAGTAAAAAACAGAAAAAATCGTGTTTTTTTTTATAATTCCATATTTTTTGAACGGATTATCAAAAAAGATATCAAAATTTACTTGGAATGGGTTTTTGAAGGGTACTACAAAATTGAAAAATATAAAATTAAAAATTTTCCAAGTGTCCGATTTGGCATGGAATACCCCATATATACTATGTGGAATCCTAGACTTATCTTTCGTTGCGTAAAACACGCACTTACAAAGTGAATATACCCCCATAACGTGGTTGGAGGTCAAAAAAATTGTGGTTCAGAGTAGGATTTTGGCAATTTTTCATGGAAGGGTCGATATATTTTTGCAAAAAAAATTTTTTGGAAAACTACATTCAATACTCTATTAAATTATGCAAAGAGCTAAAATTTTCCCCAATTTAAAAATTTATGACAATTTTTTAAAAAAAGTTCTCACCCAAATTTCGACTATAATCGCTAAAAACACCGCTATCGGACATATTTAGATCAAAACTGTATGAGAGAAAAATCTTTGCATTTTGAATCTACAAAAAAATTGTTATGAAAGTCGAAAAAAGTTTGTAAAATTACAAGTAAAAGTTCTTGTAATTCTATTTTACTAATATTTTTGTCTTTTAACAAAAATTGTTGTATATTTAATAAAACGAAAACTACAGTTTGCTTTGTAATTTTACTATTATATGTTGGTAAATTTATTTTACAAATTTTTTAGGTAAATTTACAAAAAAATTAATTACTTTACAAATTAAAAAAATATTACAAGGTGTTTAGTTTTTTTACACAAGAAAACTGTTATTGTACAACAAAATTTTACTTGATGTTATTTAGTCTTTCTACCAAAAAAATGTGTTATTACAAAAATTTTTTTAAAATCGTTTACAAGGTTTTCAGTTTGAAATGTATGTATTGAAAAGTACAAAATTCCAATGTAATTTTACAAAACTTATTTTATTACTTGAATTAATGTTGTTTTACAAAAAAAAAATTTAATTATTCAACAATAGGACACGCAAAAATTTTCTAAGTTCAGATTTTTTTAGCGATTTGGAGTAAAAAATTCCGTTAAAAATAATTTTTTATTAATAACAAATTTCATGAAAAAAAATTTTAGAAATTTTTTAAGTTCCGGACACAACAATTTTTCAACTAATTGTAAGCTTTGGCAAAAAAAAATAATTTTTACACCATTTTTTGGTAATTTGCGTTAAGTAAAATACCACAATTTTTATGTGTTTCTACTATATAATTGTTCTAGTTTTTATACCCTCCAACTACAGTATGGGGGTATACTCACTTTGTCATTCCGTGTGTAACGCATCGAAATATCGGTGTAGGACCCCATAAAGTATATATATTATTGATCAGTGATCGATTCTAAGACATTCTAGCGATGTCCGTCTGTCCGTCCGTCCGTCCGTCCGTCCGTCCGTCTGTCCGTCCGTCTGTGGAAGACACGATACAGTCCAAAATAAAAATGGTAGACTCCTGAAATTTGGCACATATATGTCTTATATTCATAGGCTGGTTAAGTTCGGAGATGGGCAAAATCGGACCAGGGGGAAAAAAGTTCCCCCTTGAAGAACTAAACAAACCTCTGAAAAATACCATATTTTTACATGATTTTTTGTGTTTTTGTTTAACAAATCCAACATTTTAATGCTACAAGAAGTTCAATGTCCTGCATTTGGACCCACAGAATTAGAAAAAATCGTTTTACGGTCCGCCCCCCCCCCCCCCCTTTTATGGGCGTGGAATAATTTTTTTTTTTATATAATGATAAATTTGTATTTCTTTAGTGCAAAAAGCATAAGAATTATTTTTTTAACACTTATTCGAGAGGAATTGTGCCCCCCAATTACCACTACCGACCCCCCCCCCCCAAAAAAAAAGACGCCCCTGCAATTTTTTTTTTTATTTATTTGCATGTTGGAGGGTATAAAAGATTCGGCACAGCCGAATTTAACACTCTTACTTGTTTTTTTGTATTTTTACCATTATTTGGTAATTTTACCATATATTTTTGGTAATTTTTTTTTTAAATTTTGCACCTAAAATGTAAATAAAAAGCTGCCAATTATGAAAAATTAAGTTTTTCTTATTTTAACAGGTACTTAAACATCCAATCTACAATATCCAAAAAAAATTTTCCGACTTTTTAAAAATACTTGTGGAAATAATTAAAAATTCAAAAAAAAATTGTTATTTTTTGACTAATTTTTCCTAAAAATATAAGAAATTTCTTGTGTAGCCTACTTCGCGATTCTCATATGTTCTACTTAAGAAAAACGAAATGTCGAAAAAAATAAAAAAAGTGTAGTGTTATACATTAAAAAGTTTGTTAAAAGTGTTCAAGTGAGAAAAAAAATCATTTCAGGTTTCTGATGTGCTACTCCAGCATCCGAAGAAGGAAAAATAAGATACACTATTGGAAAAAAACCTTTAAATTTACAAAACAAATATGTAAATAAACCAAATTTTTTGTAAATTTACAAAACAAATATGAAAATTTAAAAAACAAAATTGTATACTTACGAAAAAAGTTGTAATTTTACAAAAATGAAGTAGAAAATACAAAAACAATATTGTAAATTTACAAATTTTATGGGTAAACAACTGTTTTTACGGCAAAAAAATTTACAATTTTTATTGTAAATTTAAAATTTTTATTGTAAATATACGTGTTTTTCAGTATTTTTTTGAGGTAAAAAAAGTAGTTTTACCAAATAATTTGTTAATCTACAATTTATTTTTTTCATTTTCTATTTTTTCTTTGTAAAATAACAACCTTTTTCTGTAAGTTTACAATTTTGTAATGTAAATTTACCAAATTTTTTGAAAATTACAAAAAAAAATGTTCACCTCGAAGTTAATGTGCTCGATTCTCGAATACGACTTCACCATTCACCCAATTTTTAAGATTTTTAAATTTGTTTTTGTAATTATTAAACATATTAACTAGATCTTTTATTGTTACAAGAAAAAAAATTAAAAATCTTAAAATTCGAAAGAATATCAAATTTTCAATAATTGGGTGAATGGTGAAGTCGTATTCGAGAATCGAGCACAATATTTTACAAAAAAAAATTGTAAATTTACATTTCTTTTGTTAAATCAATTTACAAATTATCCCCGTAACATTACGGGGATTCTTGCTAGTACATATTTTACAAAACCTGCCCCGTAAAATCACGGGGATTTCATGTCATTTTACAAACTTTTTTTTTTGAGTGTGGTTTGTATGGGGGCTACAAGAAGAACTGGTCCGATTGCTTTAAAATTCGGCATGGTGATTTGCGAATACAAAACACGATTACCTGCCAAATTTCGATGGGATACCTTTCATAAAACCGTTGTTAGAGTCATTGGCGGCAAATTTTAAAACGTCCCCTTTTTATGGGGGCTAGGTCAAAACATGGACCTATTTTTCCAATTTCAATAGGCTTCGTCCTTGGGCCAAAATAAGCTTTAATTTTAAATTTCAAACCGGTTGATAATTACGACCTGTATCGTGTTAGTACCGTTACATGGACAGACAGACGACGGACGGACGGACAGACGGACATTGCTAAATCGACTCAAAAAGTGATCAGCACAAACTCATTATACCCTGTACCATAGAGCGGTGTAGGGTACAAATACTTTTTAACCAAAACAAACAAATGCAAATTGTTAATTTTCAGTAATGAGCTAATATTGAATATTATTTTTAGGAAAACGTACACTCAAAGTAATTTCTTTGTTAAATACTCTGTAAAATTACTGTAATCTCAATTCGACAGATATTTGACAAAGTTATCTGTCGAAATACAGATTTAAAAAAAAAATTAGAGCACAAAATATAAGCTCTAAGCTTTAAATTTTTCGCGGGGGTCATTTTTTACCCCCAGCCAATGTGGGTTTAAGACGCCCTAAATCTGTAAGATTTCATGACAGACTTAAAGTTATCTAATAGAATGCCACGACACCAAAAAACCGTTAATTTGCACAAAAATTAAATTTATAAAATTTTATTAATCCAAATTATTGATAAAACCAACATTTCCTTGAAATCCGCTAACTTCACCCCGCGATTCCCGAAAAGTGGCCCGACGGATATCCGCCATATTTCACATTTTTCTTCTCCAAGGTGTTCTTAATAAATTCAGAAAGAAAAAATGGTATATTTAAAAATTTTTTTTAATAAAATTTTCAAATTTTGAAAAAAGGTGTTTTGAAAACGCCCCCAAAATCATGCCATTTTTTTGGTATCAAGTTTGAACGGGTTAATGATACCGTAAAATCTTTAAATTTCATATTTAAGTATTTACGATCAAATATTATACAAAAATAATTTTTTAATTATTTTAATAAAAAACTTATTTTTTTTTTTTTTTAAGTCCTTTTAAAGTCCGAAAACCACAATTTTGAGACTCAAAGTGGAGACAGAAGATAAACTCCGATCGGAGTGATATTTTGCATGTGCGTTACCCTTAGGGGACCGACACTTTTAGCGGTATTAGAATTTGATTAGAGAGAAAAGCCCAAAAACGAGCCACCCTAGTCCCCACTCCACCGAGCCCCTCTTCCGCCCAAAAAAAGACACCCCTGGCATTTTTTGTTTGGTATAATGAGTATGTTCTTTTTACAATTTTTTTGACGCGATACAACTTACAAGGAGTTTTCGTGACTTAACTAAATTTTTTGCTACGTACTAGGAATTCTTGTAAAAATTAGGAGCTTTTTTTGTAATTGTAGAACATTTTTACCAATAAAATTGTAAATTTACAACTTTTTTTTGCGAAATAAAACTGACAAGGAATTCTCGTAAATTCACAAGATATTTTTTTTTTGTAAAAAACCTTGAAAATTTGTTAAATTACAAGAAAAACTGTAATATTACAAAAAAAAAATAAATTTCGTTTAAATATTATTTGTTAAACAACAAGGAAATTGTCAAATATTGGTATAATGGGATTACGAGATTTTTTTCTAGTAATTTGACAAGGTTTTTTTTTGAGTAAATCTACTCAGAATTCAGCCTTGTAGTCCCCATACAAACCACTCTCTCGATATTCACATAATTTTCTTAAAATTAATAAAAACGGGAAATATTTAATTAAAATTTTGTTTGTAGGTATTAAATGTGTTCTTTGGTAACCTAATCAATTCTTACTACACTCAAAAAAAACCTTGTAAAATTACAAGAAAAACTTGTAACTATTTTTTTGTTTGCTACCTCCTATTTGTCAAAAATTCCTATTAATTTTACAAGCTTTTTACCAATAATTTTGTAATTTTTTTTGACACGATAAAAATTACAAGGAGGTTTCGTAATTTTACTAGATTTTTTGCTACCTCATATTTTACGGGAATTCCTAGTAATTTTACAAGCTTTTTACCAATAACATTGAAAATTTACAGTTTTTTGGCCCAATTAAAATTACAAGGAATTCTCGTGAATTTACTAGATTTTTTTTGTAAAATTATCTTGGAAATCTGTAAAATTACAAAAAAAAAATTATAAAATTACCAAAAAAAATTAAATTTCGATACAAATTTGTTTGTTATAAAACAAGGGAAATTGTCAAATATTGGTAAAATGAGATTACGAGACTTTTTCTAGTAATTTGACAAGTTTTTTTTTTTTTGTAGGTATTAAATGTGTTTTTTGATAACCTAATCAATTCTTAATATAATTGGACCAATTTAGGACTTAGTGCCCATATAAAAATTTCACCCGATATTCGTTAAATCGCCGGGCAACACAAATAAGGCAATCTCACTTAAATTTGGTTGATGTATGGTTTCTACACTCAAAAAAAAAAGTTTGTAAAATGACATAAAATCCCCGTGATTTTACGGGGCAGGTTTTGTAAAATATGTACTAGCAAGAATCCCCGTAATAATTTGTAAATTGATTTAACAAAAGAAAGTGTAAATTTACATTTTTTTTTGTAAAATATTAACTTCGAGGTGAACATTTTTTTTGGAAATTTACAAAAAATTTGGTAAATTTACAAAACAAAATTGTAAACTTACAGAAAGAAAAGGGTTGTTATTTTACAAAGAAAAATTAGAAAATGAAAAAAATAAATTGCAGATTAACAAATTATTTGGTTACACTACTGTTTTTACCGCAAAAAAATATTGAAAAACTTGAATTTGCAAAAACAAAATTAAAATTTACAAAACAAATTGTAATCTTACAAAAAAAGTTATAAATTTACAAAATAAAGTAGAAAATCAAAAACCAAAATTGCACTAAAAAGTGGTACATTTACAATTTTTGTTGTATATATACCATTTTTTCTTATTTTTTTGCCATAAAAACAGTAGGTTAACCAACAATTTTTTAAATTTACAATATTGTTTTTGTATTTCCTACTTCATTTTTGTAAAATCACAACTTTTTTCGTAAGTATACAATTTTGTTTTTTAATATTTGTTTTGTAAATTTACAAAAAATTTGGTTTATTTACATATTTTTTTTGTAAATTTAAAGGTTTTTTTCCATTGGTGCATCTTATTTTTCCTTCTTCGGCAGCTGGAGTAGCACTTCAACAACCTGAAATGATTTTTTTTTTTCACTTGAACGCTTTTAACAAACTTTTTAATGTATAACACTGCACTTTCTTATTTTTTTCGACATTTCGTTTTTCTTAAGTAGAACATATGAGAATTGCGAAGGAGGCTACACAAGAAATTTCTTATATTTTCAGGAAAAATTAGTCAAAAAACAAAATTTTTTTTTTGAATTTTGAATTATTTTCACAAGTATTTTTAAAAAATTAAAAAAAAATTTTTTGGATATTGTAGATTGGATGTTTAAGTACCTGTTAAAATAAGAAAAACTTAATTTTTAATAATTGGCAGCTTTTTATTGACATTTTAGGTGGTATTTTACTTATTTGTGGTATTTTACTTGACTCAAATTACCAAAAAATGGTGTAAAAATTCAGTTTTTTTGCTAAAGCTTACAATTAGTTGAACAATTTTTGTGTCCGAAACTTAAAAAATTTCCAAACATTTTTTTCATGATATTTTTTATTTATAAAAAATGATTTTTAACTAAATTTTTTCTCCAAAACGCAAACAAAATCTGAACATAGAAAATTTTTGCGTGTCCTATTGTTGAATAATCAAATTTTTTTTTGTAAAACAACATTAATTCTAGTAATAAAATAAGTTTTGTAAAATTACATTGGAATTTTGTACTTTTCAATACATACATTTCAAACTGAAAACCTTGTAAACGATCTTAAAAAAAATGTTTAATAACTGAAAACCTTGTAAACTATCTTAAAAAATGCTTGTAATAAAACATTTTTTTGGTAGAAAGACTAAATAACATCAAGTAAAATGTTATTATACAATTACAGTTTTCTTGTGTAAAAAAACTAAACACCTTGTAATATTTTTTTAATTTGTAAAATAATTCACTTTTTTTGTAAATTTACCTTAAAAATTTGTAAAATAAATTTACCAACGTATAAAAGTAAAATTACAAAGCAAACTGTAGTCTTCGTTCTATTAAATATACAACAATTTTTGTAAAGAGACAAAAATATTAGTAAAATAGAATTACAAGACCTTTTACTTGTAATTTTACAAACTTTTTTTTTTGAGTGTACACTTATTAAAGGTCTAATAAAATGTAAATCAAATAGGTCCACGTTAGGACTTGGGACCCATTTTCCGGAAAACACAGGTGTAGGGTATCACATGGTTCTTACTTGTTTTTTATTTTTTGCCTCATGCAAGATCCAATATCATGTTGCACAGTGTTATGTACCTTCAGTTTTTAAACTAACAATACTTTATTTTTCAAACATATCTCAACAACAAGAATATTTATGACTAAACCTTTTGTAATTTATTTGTCAGCCATAATCATTTTTTCCCCAAACTAGTATATACAAAACAGGTCACGTTTTATGTACTTACCTCCAGTACAATTCAAAAAGGCAAGTGAACCATTAACCATATCAGCAACATTGCCGGTGGCATCACGAGCAACAGTAGCACCAGCTATTAAAACCATAACCAAATAAGTGATTGTTGTTATGAGAATGGCCAGCAAAGTACCTTTGGGTATGGATTTTTGGGGATCCTTAAAAAGAAAATAAAACAAAATAAAAACAACACGAGATAATAATAAAAATCAGACTTAAGTTAAACAAATTAATTAATGATAGCAATTTAACCTTTAAATCACCGGAAATGTTTGCCCCAGCCAAGATACCAGTTGCTGCCGGAAAGAATATGGCAAAAACAGAAAAGAAATCATGACGTACACCTTTTTCCGTACGATAATCAGCAAAAAAGTTCTCTTTAAATAATGTCACTGTGAAAATGGTAGAAAAAAATACAAAAGGGAAAAAGTTTAAAACAAACGTAAAATTGTAAAGTAACAACAGATTATGAGATATTGCAAATCATTCAACTTACTGTTATAGCCTAAGAAACCTTGGGCACGTTCTTCATCATTTTTGGGGCCAATAAGACTGCCAATCATAAAGTCAGCAATGGCTATTAATAAAATTATTAATAAACCGATTTGTGCCTAGAAAAAGATTTTAAAAATTAAATATTTTTAATTAAGTGCAAATTAGTAAAATATTAAAACACTATAAAAAAGACAAAGCAAAAATTTTCTTAAAAACTTATTGTTAGTTAAATTTAACTAAAAAATGGTAAATTTTCTAAACTATAGGAAAAAAAATGTTGTTCATTTAAAAAAGAGTAACGGTTCTCAAACGGTGGGTCGCGATCCACAAGGGGGACGAGGAAGCATATCTGGGGGGTTGCAAAAAATTAAGAAAACATCGTGCGGCCGAATCTATGAATACCCTCCACAATGCCCTTTCAGTGATAGTAAATTTTCTAACGTGAAAAAATAACATTTTTGATTAGACTTTTTTATCAGTAATTTTTGAAAAAAAAAAATAATTTACTAAATTTTTTTTTTGAGTGTAAAGTTTTTTTGAGTGTAAAATTTTTACGAGTGTATTTATTTTTGTTTATTAGTGTAAAAAAATTTTTGAGTGACAAAAATACGTTTTAAAATATTTTTGTGACTTAACATGTTTAACGGGTTTTCAACACGTGAATTTAAGGTGAAACTAATCTGAAATTCACGGTTTTGCTAATAACTTTTGAACCACCACACCGTTCGTATTGAAATTCAATACGAACTAGGCCAGGGGAACGACAAATATATATGACAAGCTTCATTATCTTCAGATTTGCCTTTCGAAAGTTATCATGTTTTTTATCTCGTAAATTCACGAAAAAAACCTTGCCGAAACTCTGTCTTTTGCTCATAACTTTTAAACCCCTAGACCGATTTTGCTGGATTGCAATACCAACCTGACCAGGTAAATGTCCTACATATATGCTAAACTTTAGCAGCCTCTGTTAAGTCTTTAAAAGTTAGCGTGTTTTCAACAGACAGACAGACGGACAGACAAACGTCACTAGATCGTCTTAGAATCTATCGAGGATCATGAATATATATACTTTATGGGGTCCTAGACCAATATTTCGAGGTGTTACAATTGCAATGAAGCTCAATAATTATTAATTTCCCCTTGAGTTTAGTTAATTTTCCCATTTTTTAGTTCACATTTTTTTTCTGAGTACAATCTCTCAACTTACTTTAGCTTCCCATTCCATGCCAACAACAACAATAATTAACAATATAAATATTGTTACAGTGCCAATAATGCGAACATCTTGTATGCCACCATCAATAATTTGTACACCCAAGGAATTTAATAAATCCAACATTGATTCACAAAAACCCACCACATACATGGCACACGCTACAGCATTTGCCAGTGAGAATATTAAACCAATCGAACCACCAAACTCCGGACCCAAAGAACGTGATATCATATAATATGTGCCACCTGCAAGAAAAGCATAGAAAGAAATTAGAAAAATCATTATTGATGTTATAGTTGCAAGTTTAACAAAAGACGGATATTAAGTATGTACAAACTAGATAATTTGTTAAATTCATTGTTTTCTTAAGATAACACTGTGCAACAGTGAAAAAAATTACGGGTTTCCGACAGTTGATTCTGGTAGAGGAGACCAAAAAAATACGTGTGTCGGCGTTTTGAAAGATCACATCAGAATATTGTTTTACACTAAAAAAAAACCTTAATTACAAGAAAAAATTACAAGAAATATTTTTAACTTTTTTTTGGTAGCTCCTATTTGACAAGAATTCCTTGTTGTTTTACAAGATTTTTACCAATAATTTTGTAATTTCACAAGCTTTTTACCAAAAAATTGTAAATTAAAACTTTTTGACGCAATAAAACTTACAAAGAGGTTTCGTGATTTTACTAGATTTTTTGCTATCTCTTATTTTACGAGAATTCCTAGTAAAAATTACGAACTTTTTTGTAATTTTACAAGATTTTTACCAATAAAATTGTAAATTATTACAAGACATTCTCGTAAATTTACTAGATTTTTTTTTTGTAAAAAACCTTGAAGATTTGTAAAATTACACACAAAAAATTATTGGCTAACAATTTTCAATTAAATCTATTGATCAACAAAATTTAAATGTTTTAATTAACATTTTTGTTATTTTCTTTAACTATCGAATTACAAATTTTCAGCATACCAGATTATTTTTCGCTTTAATTTGTTTGAACAGATTAATTCAGAAATATTCAAATTAATCGGGATTTACTTTTTTTTATTGTTGGCAACATATTGGAAAGCAAAAAAGATGCATTATTGGATGATTTTGTCATAAGCTTATAATTCGTTTGTTAGATCAGTCATTATTTTGATTGACTATAAATAAAAAATTGATCAATCTTTTGATCAAAATCGAAAAAATGTTTGATTGAAAAAATTTTCAATCAATCACCTACAATTTGATGATTGGTTTAACAATTTTTTTAATTGGAGGAATTTCAATCAATAAATTGATTGAATCCGCGTTTTTGTTGATTGAAATTCGTTTCAAATTTTTTCTGTGTACAAGAAGAACTGTTAAATTACAAAAAAGAAATGTAAATTTTAATCGAAAATTATTTGTTAAAAAACAAGGAAAACTGTCTAATATTGGTAAAATGGGATTACGAGACATTTTCTAGTAATTTGACAAGTTTTTTTTTTTTTTGTTAGTGTAGAGACGGTTTAAGTTTCTCAGCTGGCTGTAGGCAAAATCGCCCAAAGAAAAATCGCCCAAAAAAGAAAATGAAATTTTGCCCAAAAATTTTTCATACAAATTTGGACCATATTTCATATGAAAAGTTACATAAAATTTTTGGGCACATTTTTATAGTTTTTGGGGCAAATTTCGAAATAAAACATTGGGTGATTTTTCATTACGAAAAATTGCCAAAAATAAAATATGAAAAATTGCCCATTTTTAGTTTGTTTGAATTTTTGTCAAAATCTTAAAATGTCAAAACCGAAATAAGTTGCAATGAAACAGCTAATGGAAAAATTGCATATCTAAACAAATAGTTTATTAATTTTTTAGAAACAATACAACGAATTGATTTTTTTTTTAATTATATACTTAACTAAACAAGAACAAGTAAAAAAGTTAAATTCGGCCTTGCCGAATGTAGTGATACCCTCCACAATTTTAAAAAGATTATTGCAAAAAACTTTTTTTAAAAGGAAAATACTTTTGAAAAAAAAAAAGAAAAATTTTGACGAAAAAAATTTCCGCGCAAAAAAAAAAATGGTAAAAAAAATCCGCGATTTTTTTATTTTTTTGTCAAAAAATATGTTCGTACTTGTTTAAATAACATTTGGTGTTCAATTATGTTCACATATGTCAACCAGCAGCCGAATTAAAGCATTTTGTATTTTTAGGTTATGTTGAATGTACTAAAATTTTTTTTGATTTCATAAATTTTGAACCGCTGAACCGATATCGCTCAAATGCAATACCAAACTTCTCGGGAGAACTTCCAATATATATATATTATATTAACATATATATCAATATATATATGTTAAGTTTCAGTCATCTCCGTGTAATACTATGGCCGTGATCACCATTTCCACAGACAGACAGACAGACAGACGGACATCGCTAGAATGTCTTAAAATCGATCGGGGATCATGAATATATATATACTTTATGGGGTCGCAGACCGATATTTCGATGAGTTACAAACGGAATGACAAACTTATATATACCCTCTATCACTAAGTGGAGGGTATAAACAGCTGATGAACAACCTTCCCGTTGTGTAGTAACAGACAAAGGTTCTAGTGGGAATCGAACTGACAACCCCTGCACTTACTTCCAGATTATCAGATTTCCTACTAATATACCACTTCCAGTAGAAAATCAAAAGTAATGAATTAAAAGAGAGCGTGGAGGTGCGATGAAAGCGCCGATGCACAGTGCCACATTTGGCCAATCTAGGACGATAAAAATCCAATTTTATTTATATTGACTAGAAATTCGGTATAAATGTTCGTTTTGACTTCAAAAACAACATTATGAAAAATATGGGAGGCCAGTTAACGGCCACGCCCACTTTTTAAAAAATGTTTAATTATGGTTGTAATTTCTTTAAACTTGGTATATATACTCTCAAGGACTTTAGAAATAATATCACAAAAAAAAGGGGCGGTCAGACAACTGCCACTCCCACTTTTTAAAAATATGTTTAAAAAATATGTAAAAACAAGGTTTACATATCGTCCCACTGTAGTCGGCGTCGCAGACGGTCGCAAAAGTTAGCCGTTGAAATAAGTACTATGGATATTGGTCAATATGTCTTCCATCAAAAGAAATAAATATATAATTTTCTTTTCAAAAATTTTTATTATGTTAAAAATTTAATAAAAAAAAGAAAAAATTGTTTAAAAAAAGAAGAAAAGATATGACTTAAATCCTTTAAAATTACCAAAAAAGAGTGTATAAATATCTTTTTTTGTTAAAAAGTTACAACAGTTTAAAATCGACTTAATTAATGCGAAATAATGAACACTATTTTCAGGATTTTACAAGATGCAACTTTATGCACCCACATCTTAATAACTAATAGAATTATAGTTCTTATATGAGTAGTTCGGTGTTATTTGGAATGTTTTATAATACATACAAACAAATCATAAAAATCGGGGAACTTTTTTTTTTTTATTTTTGTCGTGCTAGATTGGCCAAATGTGGCACTGTGCGATGGTGAAAAATTTTAACAAAAAATCGCGCGATTTTTAACAACAAATTTTAACAAAAATTCGAGCGATTTTTTGTTAAAATTTGTTGTTAAAATGTATATTACCCACTTAATATTTTTTACATCAATTTATGAAATTTCTGACATATTCACACAATTTTTCCAAATGTCCCCAATGACAAGTCAGCAGTGTGCACCATCATCAGTGGCCACCAACAATGCTTAAGACAGCGGCTGACTTGTCATTGGAGACATTTGGAAAAATTATATAAAGATGTCAGCAATTTTATAAAGGGATGATCAGCAGTATGTCAAGGGGGGATTTTTTTTGCCGACTCGGTATGAATGAAAGAACAAGCGCTAGAAATAGACGATAAATAACTGTCAATATCTATAAATCTATCGACAACTTTTACAATTTTGGGTCAAGACTAATTTTTGGTTAACGCAATTCAAAAAATACAACACTAGTTTAGTGAAGACAAGTTTCAGAAATTTGAAGTTTCAGATTACTTAGATTGTTCGTCTCAATTTAAATCCAGTTTATAATGACAAAATTAAAATCTTTTTTATTTTAAATTCTTACTTTACTAACGAGATAATTTGAATTTATTTATATCCAGTTGACTAAGAATTATTCAGTTCTGAAGACAAGCAACCACTCAATCTTTGGAAGATGAATTGAATTCGGCTTTTTAAAAGACATAAGCGGAAGCTAAACCAAAATGGGAATTTAAGCTGAATTCGATGCTAATAAAAAGCTATTTAAAAATAAAGTTTTTCCACCAGAATAAAATTTTTACCTATAACCGAAAATAACCGAAACCGATCGGTTATTCAATTTTTGATAACCGAAACCGCGGTTACTAAATTTATCGGTTATTCAGAAACTCTAAATGTACATACATATTTTTTTTGTCACTTCTCATTTGATTTGGTTATGACCTATATATTATTCGCCATAAATTTTAAACTAACTAAACTAACTTTAAGCTAATAAATATTTTTTTTACCAAAAATCCAATGTTTAAATTAAGCATAATCATTTTAACCTCTCTTTTAGTATTCAACATTATCATAGAAAAACAATAAATATTTTTCCATTAAAATTATACAAAATTTTCTAAAAATTTTGGTTTTCCTAGTTTCAAAACTTTTCCTACCACAAACTTTGAAGTACTTAACATAAAATTGCCATTTCTTGTCTCAACTATGCATAATTAAATAACGTAATATACTTCAAAATCACGGCACGGTAGACGATTGCTGTTGTTACAGAAAATAACCCCTAAAACAATGACGGACGAACTCTGTCATTTGTGGTTTCAGTGGTGAACAATTTTGTAGAAAAAAGAATAATTAACAAGTTAAAAAAAAGTTAAATTCGGCCTTGCCGAATGTATGAATACCTTTTACAATGTAAAAAGATTAATGGAAAAAAAAAAAAAATGTAAAAAAAATAATTGTGAAAAAAAAATTTTCGCGGAAAAATTTTTATTGCTGAAAAGAAAAATCAGCGAAAAAAACTTTTGGTATGAAAAATTGGTAGAAGAAATTTAGTTTGAGAAAAGAAAAATTTGATAAAACAAGTAGAAAAGTTAAATTCGACTTTGCCGAATCTATGAATACCCTCCACAATGCATTTTTTTAAAGGGTAGTACATTTTTAAATTAACAATTTTGATTAGAAATATTTTATTTTGAGTAAAAAACTCTTTTTTGTCATTTTTTTTTAAAGAAAAATTACTAATTTTTTTTTTGAGTGTAAAATTTTTTTCCTGTAATGTTTTTTTTACTGTAAAAATATTTCTGAGTGAATGCACGTACGTATGTACACAAAATATTGACATTTTTGTAAAAAAAAAACTAAATTTTTTTGTGTAAATTTTTTTTTGAGTGTAAAATTTTTTTGAGTGTAAAATTTTTTTTGGGTGTAAAATTGTATTTTTTTTTTTTTAAAGAAAAATTACTAATTTTTTTTTTAGTGTAAAATTTTTTTCCAGTGTAATGGTTTTTTTACTGTAAAAATATTTCTGAGTGAATGCACGTACGTATGTATACAAAATATTGACATTTTTGTAAAAAAAAAAATAAATTTTTTTTGTGTAATTTTTTTTTTGAGTGTAAAATTTTTTTGAGTGTAAATTTTTTTTTGAGTGTAAAATTTTTTTCGAGTGTAATTTTTAAGTTACCAATGCTTTTAAAACTAAACAAGTTTAAAAAGCATTGCTTTAAAATTAAACAAGTTTAAAAAGCATTGCTTAGTTACCACCAATGCTTTTCAAACTTGTTAAAACACGTGGCATTTTAGATGAAACTAATCTGAAATTCAGGGTTTTGCTTATAACTTTTGAACCACTGGACCGATTGAGCTGAAATTTAATACCAAACAGACCCGGGGAACGGCAAAGATACATGCCAAGCTTCAGTAGTCTCATTATTGTTTTTCGAAAGTTATCGTGTTTTTTATCTCGTAAATTCTCGAAACACCCTTGCCGAAATTTACTCTTTTGCTCATAACTTTTGAACCACTGGACCGATTTGGCTGGATTGCAATACCAACCTGACCAGGTAAATGACAAACATATATGCCAAACTTCAGTAGCCTCTGTAAAGTCTTTCAAAAGTTAGCGTGTTTTCTACGGACAGACAGACAGACGGACGGACGGACGGACATCGCTAGATCGACTTAAAATCGATCGAGGATCATAAATATATAAACTTTATGGGGTCCTAGACCAATATTTCGAGGTGATACAAACGGAATGACAAACTTATATATACCCTCTATCACTAGAGTGGAGGGTATAAAAAATTCCACGAAAAAAAAGTTTGTACTTGTTTAAATAGCTTTTGGTATCCAATTATGTTCACATATCTTAACCCGCACACTGCACACTGGGTAACTTGAGCCACTTTTAATATTTACAAACAAAGTTTTGGACCGATATATAGTAGGGCTGCCAATTCCGAATCCCGAAATTTCGGATTTTTGTCATAAAATTTGAGTTTAAAAATCCCGGGATTTTTGAAAATCCCGGGATTTTTAAACTAGGGATGAGATTTCCATGCAAATGCATGTTTTTTGTCGATAGTCTAAAAACGATATCGACCAATTACACAGCTCTACAAGAAAATGCGTATTGGAATCTGGTTGGTGATTTGGATAGTGTTTGTTGCGCTGATTCCAAATCCGTAGCCCAAATTTGTCTATCACGTCAGGATTTTGAGTAATTCGCAGTTAAAGTGCCGAAAATGGTCATTTTTGACCCATTTTAGAAGCTTATAAAATAGTATCCAGGCATGCGAATGACTTGGTATGAAGCTCATTCGAAAGTCTGTAATTTTCTCTTAAAGATAAGATAAAATGTTCTAAAAAATTAATTTTCTAAAATTGTAAAAAAATCATTAGCAAACAACCTTCCATTTTTTGAATATTTAGTTTGTTAACACAGTGTTTTTTAACAAATTTCCATACAAATTCATACGTAAATTTTAGATTTAAAGCACTTGTGGCTAATGATTTTTTTACCATTTTAGAAAATTAAAATCAAAGAAGATTTGATCTTGTCTTAAAGAGAAAATTACACACTTTCGAATGAGTTTGATACCAAGTCATTTGCATGTCAGGATCTAATTTTATAGGCGTTCAAAAATGGCCAAAATGAGCCTTTTTTGACACTTTAACCGCGGTTTTCTCAAAATTGTGACGTGATAGAAAAATTTGGGTGACCGTTTTGGAAATGGGGCACCAAAACCTACCAACTTTTGTTGGTTTCATCCAAAACGCAGCGACAAACCTCAGATTTGTAGAGCGGTGTTATCTTTCCGAATCAAGAAATTTGCGTTAAAATGGAATCGATTTGTTTTTTCATATTTTTGCATATTTTGGTGAAAATGCATATTTTTGCATATTTTGGTTTAAAATGCATATTTTGTGCATATTTCCAACTTTTAAGTGCATATTTTTGCATATTTTGGCATAAATTATCAAAAACACAAATTGAAATATTTTTGCTATAAAAACTGTTATAAATTTTAAAAAATAATTTTTAAAGTAAGAAAAATTATTTTTTCTTTTTAATTTTTTTTTATAGATTGTCTTAATTTCTAACAAACATCTTTCTAATTTAAAGTTTCAAATGTTACTATTTAAGCACGGCATTATTTTTTGATTTTTAAGAAGTTTTCCTATGAAAACAAGATTTTTATTGCACACATTTTAGTGCATATTTTTAGGTTTTTTAGTGCATATTTTGAATTTTTTAGCGCATATTTTAAGCGCATATTTTCGATTTTTTAGTGCATGAAAATCTCATCCCTAATTATAACCAACATATTCATGTAATCAATAATTCTATTATGTTACACCCTCCAAAATTCGTGTATCTGCATTAGAAGTCCGTCCTATCAATGTGTTAAAAAAAAATTAAAAAAAACAACTTACCTCCTTTTATGACACCATTAGTACTGATAGCTGACATGGACAAGGCTGTTATACTGGTGACAACGGTAGTAGTTAAAATTAATATAAAACCTTCCAATATACCAGCCTGTCCCACCACCCAACTGAGACGCAAAAACAGCATGACACCCCAAATATTTAAAAGGCATCGCACCAAAACACCTTTGATCCAACCAAATTTAAGCATGCCATTCATGGCACCCCCACCTTCTGGATCATCATTGCGACTCAAGCTGTTAGTATTCTGGCAACGAAAAAAAAGCGAAAAACAAAAAATAAAATTAAATCAAGCAAAATTAAAAACAACAAAAACTCATAAATATTATTGTTTTGCTAAAATTGTGTTGAAAAATCAAAAAAGTCTTTTTTAAAATTACAATGTATGTACATGATGATTGTTATGTACAGATTTCAAAACATAATAAACATAATTTAGGTACAGGGTGATTTCGTAGTAGCGAGGATATTGAGTTTTCAAATGAAACATAATAATGAGTGATAAAATTTTCCATGATAATAAAAAAAAAACATAAAAAAAATTTAGATTCTGAGACATTTTTCCTATAGAAATATTCTGAGAAATTTTTCCTATAGAAACATTCTCAGATTCGGAGAAATTTTTCCTATAAAAAAAAAAATTTTTTTTTTTTAAAAAAAATTCTCAGATTCTGAGACATTTGTCTTACAAAAAAATTCTCGGATTCTGAGACATTTTTCTTATAGAAAAATTTTCAGATTCTGAGACATTTTTTTTATAGAAAAATTCTCAGATTCTGAGACATTTTTTTTACAGTAAAATTCTTAGATTCTGTGAAATTTTTTTGTATAGAAAAATTCTCAGATTCTGATACATTTTTCTTATAGAAAAATTCTAAGATTCTGTGACATTATTCTTATAGAAAAATTCTCAGGTTCTGAGCCTTTTCCTAAAGTAAAATTCCCAGATTCTGAGAAATTTTTCTAATAGAAACATTTTCAGATTTTGAGACATTTGTATTATAGAAAAATTCTCAGATTCTGTGACATTTTTCTTATAAGAATATTCTCAGATTCTGTGACATTTTTCTTATAGAAAAATTCTCAGATTCTGATACATTTTTCTTATAGAAAAATTCTTAGATTCTCTGACATTCTTCTTATAGAAAAATTCTCAAATTCTGAGACTTTTTCCTAAAGTAAATTTCTCAGATTCTGATACATTTTTCTTCGAGAAAAATTCTCAGATTCTGAGACATTTTTCTTGTAGAAAAATTCTTAGATTCTGAGACATTTTTCTTGTAGAAAAATTCTCAGATTCTGAGACATTTTGCTTGTAGAAAAATTCTCAGATTCTGAGACATTTTTCTTATAAAAAAATTCTTAGATTTTGAGACATTTTTCTTATAGAAAAATTCTTAGATTCTGAGACATTTTCCTTATAGAAAAATTCTCAGATTCTGATTCCTGTAGAAAAATTCTTAGATTCTGAGACTTTTTGTCTGTAGAAAATTCTCCGATTTTGAGACTTTTTGTCTGTTGAAAAATTCTCACATTTTGAGACTTTTTGTCTGTAGAAAAATTCTCAGATTTTGAGACATTTTCTTAAAGAAAAATTCTCAGATTCTGAGACATTTTTCATATACAAAAATTATCAGATTCTGAGACATTTTTCTTATAGAATAATTCTCATATTCTGAGACATTTTTCTTATAGAAAATTTTCGTATTCTAATACATTTTTCTTATAAAAAAAATTCTCAGATTCTAATACAGTTTTCTTATAGAAAAATTCTCAGATTCTAATACATTTTTCTTATAGAAAAATTCTCAGATTCTGAGACATAATCAGATTCTGAGACATTATCAGATTATGAAACATTTTTCGTATAGAAAAATTCGCAGATTCTGAGACATATTTCTTATAGAAAAACTCTCAGATTCTGAGGGATTTTCCTTATACAAAAATTCTTAGATTTTGAGACATTTTTCTTATAGAAAAATTCTTAGATACTGATATATTTTTCCTATAGAAAAGCTCTCAGGTTTTAAATCATTGTTCCTATAGAAAAATTCTCAGATTCTGGACATTTTTCTTATAGAAAAATTCTAAAATTTTGAGACATTCTTCTTATAGAAAAATTCGCAGATTCTGAGACATTTTTCTTATAGAAAAATTCTCCGATTCTGAGAAATTTTTTTTTATAGGAATATTCTCAGATTCTGAGAAACTTTTCTTATAGAAAAAAAAAATTATCAGATTCTGAGAAACTATTCTTATAGAAAAATTATCAGATTCTAAGACATTTTTCTTATAGGAATATTCTCAGATTCTGAGACATTTTTCTTGAAGAAAAATTTTCAAATTCTGAGACATTTTTCTTATAGACAAATTCTATTTACTAAATAAGTTTTGAATCACCCTGTTTATGATATGAATATAAAATTTATTAATAAAGGAATCCAAAAAAAAAAAACAGATAGCTTCACAAATGAAATGAATGAGCAGCAATTGTGATAAAGATGAATTTTCGCAATGAAAAACATTTGAATTACATATGAAAAACAAACAAGTATTAAGCATTTTATAAATATATTGTATTTATATGCAAATACTGTATTGCTATAATCAAAGAGAAATTTTTAGTTAGTCCTTGAGTTAGGAACGATGAAAATACGAAAAATAGCGATACAAAAAAAAATTTTACACTAATTAAACAGCGTGACAAACCTGACCACTATTTTAGACAACAAGAGGTGTGCCCAACGTTTCTATATATTTGAGACATGCTGATTCGAATGGCGTACTCCATTTTTCGATGTATGGCACAGTTTTCTTGCAAAATGTCGTTAAAGATTTGCTGATTTCAAGCCAGTTTTTCAACAAAAAAATTTGCAAAGTTTATGATTTTTAAATTGTATGACATGGAAAACAAAGATATGACTTGTAGCAATATTTCTAATGCAAATTTGGTTTAAAGCTTTTCTTCTTAAGCCCTTAAATTCGCGAATTTCTTAATTTTTTGAGGTTTTCGCGAAATTAACCGCCAAGTTGGTCTTTGATTAAAAACTTGCTTTTAGTGAATCAAAAAGGTATCCCTAACAATACAAATAGTGGACAAAAAACAGCTTTGTTATTTGGAACATCATGATGAAAATCGCGAAAACCCGTTTTTTGGAATATGGCAGCATCACTTTACGAGATGATTTAAGGTTCCATCTTTTAGTATATAATGTGGGAACCTTAAACAATTAACTGACCAAAAATTTGGCCAAAAAAGTTTTCATTTGCAAAAGTTATCTTAACAAAAACTATAATTATTGTGGGGTTAACACTAAAATAATAGTTTTTGTTAAGATAACTTTTGCAAATGAAAACTTTTTTGTCCAAATTTTTGGTCAGTTAATTGTTTAAGGTTTCCACATTATATACTAAAAGATGGAGTCTTAAATCATCTCGTGAAGTGATGCTGGCATATACAAAAAAACGGTTTTTCGCTATTTTCATCATAATGGTCCATGTAACATAGCTGTTTTTTTGTCCACTATTCGTATTGTTAGGGATGCCTTTTTGATTCACTAAAAGCAAGTTTTTTATCAAAGTCCAACTTGGCGGTTAATTTCGCGAAAACCTCAAAAAATGAAGAAATTCGCGAATTTAAGGGCTTAAGATGAAAAGCCTTAAACCAAATTTGTATAAGAAATATTGCTACAAGTCACATCTTTGTTTTCCATGACATACAATTTAAAAATAATTAACTTTGCAAATTTTTTTGTTGAAAAACTGGATCGAAATCAGCAAATCTTTAACGACATTTTGCAAGAAAACTGTGCCATACATCGAAAAATGGAGTACGCCATTCGAATCAGCATGTCCGAAATATATAGAAATGATGGTCGTAATTCTTGTTTATTTTTTAGTGTTCCGCAGTGTTATGTAAAGGCGAAACAAGTTGAAAAGCTGACAATTAGATTCCGAGTCAACTCAAGAAGTCGCACGTCGATAAATAACATGGCCAAGCAATTTGACATTCGAATTTGTAAAGAGCACGTAACGACTTTATCTTTTTATATAAACACTTTAGGTGTTGACATAATAAGTTTTTATTGCAAAAAAACATATAAATTCGAAAAAAAATTAAATAATGATTTTCAAGGAAATGGCGCCCAAGCTGGGGCCCGATTATGAATCACTAAGCAGAAACACAAAAACCGGCGCCAACAAGAGAGTAAGAGTAATACCAAATTTTGCAACGGCAAACAATGCGATTCAATTAGTTATTAGCGTACTTTAAGTAACAATTCACTTGACTGAGCTTACTTAATCAGTAAGTTTAAAGTGACGAAACAGTTTGGAAATGCCCGATGCAGAATTTACTGAAAAATATCTTCAACTGAACTTACGACTGTGACAAACAAATACATTACTAGATCTGGAAGTGCAAATGAAAGCAGAAGAGATTGTCTTTATTCCAGAAGAAACCATCTCTAGACCACTAATTGGCCGTTGTAGGGAAGTATATAAATGTTTATCTAAATTTTCCATTTTGGGATTTTACAAAGGCTTTACAAAAAAAGTTTCAAAATTAATACTACTTTAAACCCGAACTTAAAAAATTCAATTTAAGACAGTTCGGGTTTTGTTTTGAGGTTATGAAACCCGAGGTTTTGGTAACAGTTTTAAGCGAAAAAGAAACAACGAATTAGGAAAAGCTTAACTCCGACATTTCGATGTTTTAAAATGGTTTGTTGAAATTGTATGACTGGTCGATATTTTTAGCATTTTTAAACCGAAATTTTCGTTCGTTTCAGGTCCAGTTTTGATGCTGTAAACCCAGATGTTGTGGTTACATTTTAATCCGATAAAGAAACTCTAGTCTTAGATAGACTGACCATTCGTACCGATTTGATCAGTACATGTACTGATTTTTGATCACGTTTACTGATCAAAAAACGTTGTACTGATTTGTCTTGATTTCTTAAAATTTGTACTGATTGTACTGCCCAGCAAAATTTTCTGTTCCAAATAATCGGTTCCAGAACACATCATATTACTCTGCAACCGGTTCTACTTAACATTCCAGAATCAATGATTTTTGTTTGAAATTATCCCGAAAGCAATCGTTTTTTAGAGCAAGTAGTTTTTTTGGAAAATAATTTTACATAGAAAATTTTGTTGTGATTACCGTAGAATGTACTACTATTTAAGAATCTATTGAACCAGGAATTTGTTCCAAAAAATTTTCCTGGGTGAATTTCCGTAATATGAGTCGTCAGAGTTGTTTTTTATAACTTAAGTCTGAAAATGAGATAATTTATAAAAACGCAAAAATGAATCTAGGTTATTTTGATCTTCCTAAATTTATATGAAAATGCGCACAGAGTCTTTAAGGTTTTCTATAACGAAAAGTTCAATGGGCCGATGGATTTTTTATATTTTTAGAAAGATGATGTAAATTTCATGAATCCAAATGATTCTGAGATCTTAGATAAGGTAATGTCATCAGAGCTTATTCCAAAAAGCGCTCAGAAAATCAGGGCCTTCAAAAAAAAAAAAAAACAGGAAAAGTTGTCAAAATTTCTTATTATCAAAACCTGTGGAATTTTGTTAAATTTTCTGCACTGAAACAATCAAAACATTCAAATGAAATTGTTTAAAGTCAACTAAATTTTCTACAAAATAACGACAACAGTTGTTTTTAGCAGTTGTTTTTACTCAAAATACTTGGGGTCAAGTTAGTTTAACCAACATTTTTTCAGTGTTGAAAAAACATCAATGTTTTCTCATAGAAAAATACATAAAATCTTGGGACTTGCAATTTTTGCTAAACTCTATAACAATTTCTACAGTTTTTTGTATAAAAGCTCTAATTATTAGCAATATATATTCTACAAAAGCTTGTTCTGAGATTAAAAAAAAGGAATATACCACAACAAAATCGAAATTTTCATCAATATAATATACATCCGCACTCTGAAAATAGAAGAAAATGTAATAAATATTATACAATTTTGGGCACTGCGCACTCTACACACATAGTAAATGAGAAACAACTTGTGCTTTGGTCACATTAATCTTAATTTTAAATTTATCACCTTACAAGGGAAGTATCTCAACCCTTATGAACCGATTTGCTTGAAACGTAAAATATATATAAAAGAGACAATTCTAAGGTTGGGGTGTCTCGGCTTATCGGCCATATCGGGGATTTAGGGGTTGAAAACATGCGTAAAAAATGGTAAATGAGAAACAACTTGTGCTTTTGTCACATTAACCTTAATTTTAAATTGATCACCTTTTAAGGGAAGTATCTCAACCCTTATGAACCGATTTGCTTAAAACGTAAAATATATTTAAAAGAGACAATTCTAAGGTTGGGGTGTCTCGGCTTATCGGCCATATCGGGGATTTAGGGGTGCAAAACATGCGTAAAAAATGGCGAAAAAATATTTTATTTATTTTTTATTTTTTATTTTATTTTATTTTTTTAGCCATTTCTTTCTAAGAAACTATATGATATTTACATATGAGAAGAAGGGTTTTTTTAATCCCTATCTAACGGTGACATAACCTTGTAAAAATTTGTCTTCGTTAAATACTTTTTTCATGAACATGTGTATATTTTGGGGGGTATTTATATGAAGACATAGACCTACGATGTCCATATGAATACGAAATAATCCTTATTAAATTTAAGCCGACATGTATTTTGGCTCTAGAGGATATTCCTGTTAGTTCGGGAGTTATCGAAATTTTCCCGGAAGTCCACATTGTTTCATAAGAGGACAACGAAATTTTGAAACACTGATGTGGCCGATAAGCCAAGACACCCCAACCTTAAAATCGTCTCTTTTATATATATTTTAAGTTTCAGGCAAATCGGTTAATAAGGGTTGAGATACTTCCCTTTTTAGTATTAATTTCTTTATAAATAGTAAAGGTGTATTGTATTATCTTAGAAACAATTTGTATTTGAAATCCTTTGAAGGGTTCATGTGCTATTCGTTAAAGCCGATTAAAATCATTTTAACTTAATTCCATTTACTTACGAAAGTACTTTATTTTAAGTCATAATGCCTAAAAATATTAAATACATATGTGTGTGACAAAATTTGCTCGTGTAGAAGAAGAAAGTTATAAAAAGTTTTATGTGTTTTAAAATAAACCACAAAACATTTACGCACAAAGACAAATGAAACGTCAGACGGACTGAAAAATATTTTTTGCCTAAACAATAAGGTGGGACTTGTTTTAGGCGTAAGACAAATTTTCATGCAAATTTTAAGAGACTGAGTTTTTGTTTACAATTAACCCTAACATGGGCGCCAGGAAGTTTACAAAAACCGTAATATAAAATAAGAGTCGCCCTAATGAAAAATAAGAAAAGTAAAGAAATACCTTGAGGAAACCACTTTGCAACAAAATAATAATAAATCGAGAAGAGCATCTGCTGCTGACAAATGTATGTATGTGTGTCAGTCAGTCTGTGTACAGATAAACTTATAAGACAAATATTTATTATGATGTCATAAAGGCGCAAAGGAAATCGAAAATGTCTATATGTATATGCGCATATTTACCTAACAAATAAACAAAACATAAGTTAAATTAGACTAGGCCGATTCTAAAAATACCCTCCGCAAAATCCAAAATATTTTTTTTTTAATTTTAATTTTTTACCGAAAAGAACATTGAACAGTTCATGCGAAAAAAAAAATTATCATCTGTAGAATTTTACAGGGGACGATAAAATCGCAGGAAAAGTTCAAAAACAAAAGCCTCAAGGCTTTTTTTTAGTTCAGCGCTAGATTTTTTTTACACGCATTTGAAGTTGGTGAACTTTTATTATAATTATAATAAAAATCGCTTGCAAACTGTATAAGGCGTATACTTAATTTTGTAATTGCCTTTAAATAACAATCATAGGCAACGGTGCACAGTAATTTATTTTTAATAATTTGGCTATTTAGTAAGTAGTAGGGTGATCAGCCGATTAATTGCTGTTCGATTAATCGAACAATTTTAAACGAATAATTGTTCGACTAATTTAAAATTGCTAATTTCGATTTATGTTTGTAATTATACAATTTTGTGTTTTTATGTTTGCTGTGATTTATATTAATAATGTTGTAATGTGATAAAGTTTAAAATTCTTATTATTGTAAGTTTTTATTATTTATATTTGTGCAATTATTGTGTGTTAATGTTATGTTTTTATTTTATTTAAATAGACGACCCTTGAAAAAGTAACCAAAAAAGTTACGAAACGTCGGGGAAATATGTGATAAAACTGAGTTTTATTTTACATTTACAAAGTTAGGCCCAATTAGCTTAAAATAATAAATTATTAAAGAAGATTAATCGAAGAATTTATGCCGATTAATCGAATAAAAATAATATATGTTTTTGTATGGAAATATGTATTTTTTTTTTTTTAACTGTGCAATTCGCTATCTCGGCCGAAGTGAGTGACTACAAAATTTGTACGTAAAACAAAAACAAAAAATTCAAATTTGTTTTTGTTTTACGTACAAAATTTCTAGTCACTCACTTTTTACGATATACTGATTCAGGGCATAAGTTTTAAGTCAAATAAAAAATGTGACCATTAAAATTAAAAAAAAAAAAAAAAACAGCCACTATAGTGGTCCTTATTTTAATTTTTTTCGGATTTTTGCTGCTCATGAATCTTGGATTAGTTAAAAAATTGTGCCAAATTGGTTTAAACTATGCGCTAAAATCGGTTAAATTTTTCAGTTTTGAGCAAAAACCCCACTAAACCCAATAAATTTTGTGAATATGCTCAAAACAAAATATTTTTTGTTTAACATTTTTCCAAGTATAGTCAGATAATAATTATAAAAATTTTGTTATATCGGTAATCTATATAAATTTGCAACAAAAATAATTTTTGAATTCTACACATTTTTAAAATCTCCAAAGTTATTTTTTTTTTTAAATTTTCTCAAACAAAATTGCAGAAAACTTAACTTTGTAACGTGACGTTACAAATAATAGTATACTTATTTAAATATAAGAAAGTACTTTTTCCTATACCGGTGACCAACTACTTTTCCCTTTACCTAATATCATTAAACTACCAGACAAATAGCATTGAGAAGTAATTCTCATTTAGTTGATAAAACGGATCACATATAATGTCAAAGTTGTATCAACCAAATCAACGAGAAACCAGTTGGAGTTCGTGTATACTTCGTAGAAAATACGAAGTATAACCGTAAGCCGACCAGATTCTTGTTCGCAATTTCGACCTAAGTCGAAGTTGGTATGTAGTTACTAGTTTGTACCGTATTTCCAGTAAATATTTTCCGAACCGTATTTATCCAGTATACCTCGTTTATATTTCCCGAAACCTGACTTGTAAAGTACTTTTTGTTAATATTTCCCGAACCTGATTTATCCAGTTTTTCCTGTTTCCCGAACCTGATTTATCCAGTATGTTCTGTTAATATTTCCCGAACCCGTGTTTCCAGTTAATATTTTTCCGAACCTGAATTATCCAGTATTCCCTGTTAGTAGTACCCGAACCGTATCAAACCAGTTTATATACGAAATCTCTCGTATATTTCGTTCGTAGTTTATTTACGAAGTCTTTTGATTACTTCGTTAATAGTTTGTTTACGAAATCCTTTGAATATTTCGTTTGTAGTGTATATACGAAATCTTTTGCTTATTTCGTTCGTAGTTTATTTACGAAGTCTTTTGATTACATCGTTAGTAGTTTGTTTACGAAATCCTGTGATTATTTCGTTTGTAGTTTATAACTAAATCTTTTTCTTATTTCGTTTGTAGTTTATTTACGAAGTCTTTTGATTACTTCGTTAATAGTTTGTATACGAAATCCTTTGTTTATTTCGTTTGTAGTTTATAACGAAATCTTTTGCCTATTTCGTTTGTAGTTTTGACACGAAATCTTTTGCATATTTCGTTCGTAGTTTATTCACGAAGTCTTTTGATTACTTCGTTAATAGTTTGTATACGAAATCCTTTGTTTATTTCGTTTGTAGTTTATAACGAAATCTTTTGCTTATTTCGTTCGTAGTTTATTCACGAAGTCTTGTGATTACTTCGTTAATAGTTTGTATACGAAATCCTTTGTTTATTTCGTTTGTAGTTTATAACGAAATCTTTTGCTTATTTCGTTTGTAGTTTTGACACGAAATCTTTTGCATATTTCGTTCGTAGTTTTTTCCACGAAGTCTTTTGATTACTTCGTTACTATTTTATATACGAAATCTTTTGCTTATTTCGTTCGTAGTTTACTTACGAAGTCTTTTGATTACTTCGTTAATAGTTTGTATACGAAATCCTTTGTTTATTTCGTTTGTAGTTTATAACGAAATCTTTTGCTTATTTCGTTCGTAGTTTATTCACGAAGTCTTGTGATTACTTCGTTAATAGTTTGTATACGAAATCCTTTGTTTATTTCGTTTGTAGTTTATAACGAAATCTTTTGCTTATTTCGTTTGTAGTTTTGACACGAAATCTTTTGCATATTTCGTTCGTAGTTTTTTCCACGAAGTCTTTTGATTACTTCGTTACTATTTTATATACGAAATCTTTTGCTTATTTCGTTCGTAGTTTATTTACGAAGTCTTTTGATTACTTCGTTAATAGTTTGTTTACGAAATCCTTTGATTATTTCGTTTGTAGTTTATATACGAAATCTTTTGCTTATTTCGTTCGTAGTTTATTTACGAAGTCTTTTGATTACTTCGTTAATAGGTTGTTTACGAAATCCTTTGATCATTTCGTTTGTAGTTTATAACGAAATCTTTTGTTTATTTCGTTTGTAGTTTATTTACGAAGTCTTCTGATTACTTCGTTAATAGTTTGTATACGAAATCCTTTGTTTATTTCGTTTGTAGTTTATAACGAAATCTTTTGCTTATTTCGTTTGTAGTTTTGACACGAAATCTTTTGCATATTTCGTTCGTAGTTATTCACGAAGTCTTTTGATTACTTCGTTAAAAGTTTTTATACGAAATCCTTTGTTTATTTCGTTTGTAGTTTATAACGAAATCTTTTGCTTATTTCGTTCGTAGTTTATTCACGAAGTCTTTTGATTACTTCGTTAATAGTTTGTATACGAAATCCTTTGTTTATTTCGTTTGTAGTTTATAACGAAATCTTTTGCTTATTTCGTTCGTAGTTTATTCAAGAAGTCTTTTTGATTACTTCGTTAGTATTTTATATACGAAATCTTTTGCTTATTTCGTTCGTAGTTTATTCACGAAGTCTTTTGATTACTTCGTTAATAGTTTGTATACGAAATCCTTTGTTTATTTCGTTTGTAGTTTATAACGAAATCTTTTGCTTATTTCGTTCGTAGTTTATTCAAGAAGTCTTTTTGATTACTTCGTTAGTATTTTATATACGAAATCTTTTGCTTATTTCGTTCGTAGTTTATTCACGAAGTCTTTTGATTACTTCTTTACTATTTTATATACGAAATCTTTTGCTTATTTCGTTCGTAGTTTATTTACGAAGTCTTTTGATTACTTCGTTAATATTTTATTTACGAAATCCTTTGTTAGACACGAAATCTTTGGCTTATTTCGTTCGTAGTTTATTTACGAAGTCTTTTGATTACTTCGTTAATAGTTACATACGAAATCCTTTGTTTATTTCGTTTGTAGTTTAGACTCGAAATCTTTTGCTTATTTCGTTCGTAGGTTATTTACGAAGACTTTTGATTACTTCGTTAATAGTTTGTATACGAAATCCTTTCTTTATTGCGTTTGTAGTTTAGACACGAAATCTTTTGCTTATTTCGTTTTTAGTTTATTTACGAAGTCTTTTGATTACTTCGTTAATATTTGGTATACGAAATCTTTTGTTTATTTCGCTTGTAGTTTATAACGAAATCTTTTGCTTATTTCGTTCGTAGTTTATTTACGAAGTCACTTAATTACTTCGTTAATATTTTCTTACTAAATACATTGTGTGTACTACGTAAGATCGCTCTTCATAGCCCTCTTACTGATTCAAAGGAAGCAAACCTTTGCCGATCCTGGACAAACTAAGTTTACCCCAGCTGGAAAATACAAACGAAATAAGCAAAAGATTTCGTTATAAACTACAAACGAAATAAACAAAGGATTTCGTATACAATAGGGATATAAGCAAAATAGGAACCTATCATAATCGTATGGGCAATTTTATACTGATAACAAAAAACGTTATCCGGGGACATTTTGGTCCAAAAACCTTCGGCACCGATTGCAATTTCTAAAACACCATAAATTTACACTTTTTTATGTTTTATGGTGGGATTCCTTCCCATTAACCGTTTTTTGGCTTTTTATCGTTTTACAACAAAAATAAAACAATAACAAATTTATAAAATGGTTTTCGACACTAGAAATACGGGGTTTCCGAATAATAAAAAAAAAATATTAGCGAAAACTTCATCGCGATCGGTGCCGAACCTTTTTTAACATTCGCGAAAAAAAGAACACACATTTCTTCTTGATTTTTCATGTACTTTCTAAATATGATAGGTCCTTTTTGATATTTGCAAAAAAACGCAAATGGTTATATCCCTAGTATACAAACTATTAACGAAGTAATCACAAGGCTTCGTGAATAAACTACGAACGAAATAAGCAAAAGATTTCGTTATAAACTTCAAACGAAATAAACAAAAAAGGATTTCGTATACAAACTATTAACGAAGTAATCAAAAGACTTCGTGAATAAACTACGAACGAAATATGCAAAAGATTTCGTGTCAAAACTACAAACGAAATAAGCAAAAGATTTCGTTATAAACTACAAACGAAATAAACAAAGGATTTCGTATACAAACTATTAACGAAGTAATCAAAAGACTTCGTAAATAAACTACAAACGAAATAAGCAAAAGATTTAGTTATAAACTACAAACGAAATAATCACAGGATTTCGTAAACAAACTACTAACGAAGTAATCAAAAGACTTCGTAAATAAACTACGAACGAAATAAGCAAAAGATTTCGTATATACACTACAAACGAAATATTCAAAGGATTTCGTAAACAAACTATTAACGAAGTAATCAAAAGACTTCGTAAATAAACTACGAACGAAATATACGAGAGATTTCGTATATAAACTGGTTGGATACGGTTCGGGTACTACTAACAGGGAATACTGGATAATTCAGGTTCGGAAAAATATTAACTGGAAACACGGGTTCGGGAAATATTAACAGAACATACTGGATAAATCAGGTTCGGGAAACAGGAAAAACTGGATAAATCAGGTTCGGGAAATATTAACAAAAAGTACTTTACAAGTCAGGTTTCGGGAAATATAAACGAGGTATACTGGATAAATACGGTTCGGAAAATATTTACTGGAAATACGGTACAAACTAGTAACTACATACCAACTTCGACTTAGATCGAAATTGCGAACAAGAATCTGGTAGGCTTACGGTTATACTTCGTATATTCTACGAAGTATACACGAACTCCAACTGGTTTCTCGTTGATTTGGTTGATACAACTTTGACATTATATGTGATCCGTTTTATCAACTAAATGAGAATTACTTCTCAATGCTATTTGTCTGGTAGTTTAATGATATTAGGTAAAGGGAAAAGTAGTTGGTCACCGGTATAGGAAAAAGTACTTTCTTATATTTAAATAAGTATACTATTATTTGTAACGTCACGTTACACGTTTTTTTTGTTAATCAAATATTAAAATACTTGTTATTAATGTTGTTTATTTACTCAAGTAACATTTTTTCTAAAATTGTCAGACAAAAATCTTGTACACTCAAAAAAAAAAACTGTAATGTTTGAGAACCCCATTGGGTTCGGACCCGATAGGTCCAGACCCCGATGGGCCTAGACCTAGTTAGGTTCCTTTAAAATCGTCATAGTTTTTGATCCAAAATTTGTGTCCGTTTCGCTCTACCTTGCTTAGTTTTTGAGATACGTGATTATAGGGGACCACTGGGGTCTTGAGAATTACAAAACTCGATAACTTCAAAAATATTACTCGGAGAGCTTTCTTGTTCTACGTGTTGAGAACTACAAAAACGCTTTTGGACTTTTTGTTGTGTCGGTAATATTTACCGAGATATGAGCATTTTAAAATTTTCGGGAATGCTAACTTTTTTGGATCCAAAGTTAGGGCCCATTAGGGTCCACACATGTGAAGAGGACCAGCAATACTATGGAGATACTAAGTACCAAACATGGCCTCCATTTTGCTCTATCTGGCTTAGTTACCGAGATAGCGCCATTTTAAGTTTTCTGAAAATAAAAAAAAAATTACCATTTATTTTGCTAATATTAGCAAAAAATCTTGTAAAAATGTTGTCAACTCAATTTCAAATTTAGCAAAAGAAATTAGTTCAAAGTTTGTTTAATATTGCTAATGTGCTAAATGAAGTTTACAAGATTTTTTTGCTAACAGCCAATCTCAACTAAAAATTTGCTAAAAGTTAGCTAACTAGCGTTAGCAAAAAAAAATTAGTAAATCTACTAACGTATTTTTTTGAGTGTAATTTAGAAAATTTCTGAATTTGGAATTGTTCGATTAATCGAACAATTTAAAAAATTTAATCGTTTAATCGAACAATAAAAAAACCCTATGAATTGAACACCGTAGTAAGTAGGTACACGACCGATTGCAGCGAAATTCCTACCGGTTATAGCTGAAGTAATTTCGAGCTTTAGTTTTTTCTTAAGAAACAATATAAATATCTGCACATATTTTGGAAGTTTTTCCCGACATTAAATTTTAATGTAATTAATTAATGTTCTGATATTTTTTTCCCCCAAAAATTCCATACCAATTTTTTTAATTTTTGGGTAAATTTCACTATTAAAGATTTACCAATTTTTGGGAAGACATTTGTCAATTTTTGGGAAGACATTCCCTGCAAAAAATTTTTTGAGAGCCCAAAAAGACTCAGAAAATAATAAGAACATATATTTTTCAGAGTCTTTTATTAGAGCGCTCAGAAAGAGGGGTCAGCGCTTGTAAAGAGGGTAATATGTTAGAAGGAAAAAACACTCATATTGATATGATTTCTGAGCGTCTATAGACTCTTTTATGAGTCATTTCCAAGACCAAGTATACGCTGGGTTATTAATAATATGAAATGCTACAACATTTTTAGAAATAACCCAGCAAAAACTAGGTAATGTGTTGTGAAAAGTAATGACTGCCAATTACATTACTTATAACAACTACTCATTACCCACTGCATTACTTTAGTCCAAAAAGCAACTAGTGGCTTATATTGTAATATGTAAGTACTTATTTGCAAAAATATAAATAATAAATTATTGAGAATGTTAAAAATAAATACTTGCAAGTTAACTTGTATAATTAAGTCCAATCAGAAAAAAACATTATTTGTTTTACCTTTTTAACTTAAAGTTTCGCGAAAACGAATAATCCAATGATAAATAGTTATTTCAAACTCTGTTTGCAACTATTTATTTTATTCAATACAAGTAACTACTTATTTTACTCATTATAGGTAAGTAGTTATTTATCTCCCTACTCGTAAGCTTGTAGGCACTAATTATTTTTGTCTCACGGCCTTTATAGAATAAGTAGTGTTTCATGCAATGAGTAAGTACATACCAATAATTATTACTAATTACTATACTCATTACTAGTAATGCAAAAATTTGCTGGGAAAGTTCTCGAATTTTGAAATTTTTTTAAAAGAGAAAAATATCTTAGATTCTTGGACATTTAAAAATGTCTCTGAGACAGAAAAAGTCACAGATTTTGAAATAATGTCCCAGATGCTGAGACATATTTTTGTTGTAGAAAAAGTCTTAACGGGAAAATGTTTCCTTAAGCAAATAATTCTATGATTTTAAAATGTTTGTGCAAAGAAAAAAATACTTAGATTCTACGACATTTTCCTAGTTTTTGAGACTCCTTTTCTTTAAAAAGATTCTCAGATTCTGTAAAACTTTTCACGTAAAAAGTCTCAGAATTAAAAATATTTTTTCGATGAAAAACTCTATAGTCCTAGACAGATTTCCTAAAGAGAAAGTATAAGATCTTGAGACATTCTTCATGTACAAAAAAGTCTCGGATTCTAACACATTTTAATAACCTCCAACCACGTATGTCATTCCGTATCGGGGACCCCATAAAGAATATATATTATTGATCTATGATAGATTCTAAGAAGGTCAATGAAAGTCTGTCCGTCTGTCTGTGAAAAGCATGATGCAGTCCAAACTAAAAGAGCTAAACACCTGAAGCGTAGCACGAATATGTCTAATGTTCATAAGTAGACTGGCTAAGTTTGGGAATGGGCAAAATCGGATCAGAGGGAAAAAAGTTCCTCTTGAACTGAATCAACCTCTTTTTTTACATTTTTGTTAAACAAATGAAACATTTTTATATTATAAAATGTTCGAAGTCCTGCACATAGACCCAGGGGACTACAAAATTATGTTTTTTTTTTACCCACCGCCTTTTGTGGGCGTAGATTTAAAAAAATCATTAACATAATGTTAAAATGATATTACTAAATTGCAAAAAGTGCACTAACAATTGAAGACTCCCTGGTGGCACCCTCCGATCGTCATGAAATTTTAATATGTTGTTCATAACGAAAATTAATTTGACACGATTTTCTTTAGCGGCCCAAAGATTTTTTTTTTTTTGGGGTCGATTTGTATGGGTGGATGTTGACCTTTTTCAGTTTTTTACTATTTATGCCTATTGAATCAAAATTAGTATAGGCATATTTGGTATCAGATTAAAGGAATTTAAAAGACCTATCAGATGGAGCTTACAACGCACTATGCTTCGTCCCATGGACAAAAATCAAAAAAAAAATTTTTGTCTCAAATTGTGTTTAAATACAGATTTTTTGAAAGATAATAAGGTATCTCAAATAAATATTAACAAAAATATTTTTTCTGATTGCTTTTGCCACCACGAGAGGGCGCTAAACTCAGAGAATTTTATGCAAAAATGACTTAACAGGAAAATGTGTTTTAGTTGTTTCACAAAAATAATTCCCAAAAATCCATTTTTTAATAAAATGTTTCGAAATTTTGTTTTCAAGTACTTTGATATATTTGTAATTAAATTAAAATATAGAATTTTGCATATATTTACAAAAAAAAATATTTTTTATTGCGCATAAAAGCAAATTTTTCTATTAAAAATCCAAAAATTACTAAAGTTTGACGGAGTTTAAAAAAAAATTATATAAAATTATATATTTTTTTCGTGGATATTTTTTTAGTTTATACTCTTATCTAACAGCTTATTCAAAAATTAGGGCCCACTTTTGACCACAAATTAAAAAAAATGCGACTTTTTAAATGCCTAAATTCATGATTTTTACTCAAAATTTAGTCATTTGAGAGTATTTAATATCATTGTGCAACACGATTTTATGTTTTAAATGGGTAAAAATGCAAAATGAAAGTATATCCCAGCAAAACTTAGATTACCAAATAAGGTATAAAATAAGGTATATGATCTCTTATTTTATACATTGCAGCATTGATGATTTTAACAGGCGATGAGACTCAAAGTAATGCATCCACATTATCACATAGAATACCAGTAAGGTATAAAATAAGTCATAAATTTATAACGAAGAATACCAGTAAGGTGTAAAATATATGATATTTTATAGGTTACGAGTAAGGTATATAATATAGCATACCAGAACGTAATATATAAGGTGTTACGAGTAGTGAAAAAGTAATTTTGTATTAAATTTACTCACGTGATTGTAAGTGAGTGTAAGTAGATATAATATGCTAGTGAGTGTGTGTCGTTAGAAATTTTTTGTCGTGAGCCCATCTCTAGTTTAAACTTATGCATTTTTTTATAAAATAATTATTTTTTATGTTATTGTAATGCATTATGCATTTAATTCTAAATAATGCATTATTTCAAACTTTTAAATAATACATAATATAACCAAATATAAATCATCCATGATATAATGTTTAGAAATAATAAATATGAAATACATTTTTCCAATAATCATGCATTACGTACCAAATTATTAGTAATGCCTTATTTTTCACTTTAAAATAATACGTTGTGGAACAAATGTTTGGTAAGACATCCTAAAATAATGCTACAAATAAGGTATATACATTACCTGGTAATGTGTTATATAATCACTACCCATTACCAAAGTTTTGCTGGGATTATTAGTAGACCAAAACCCTTGAAGAATTTCGAAAATTTAGCTCGAGTTCTTTTATGGCCCACTGAAGTTTTTAATTTTTGTTTTTTTCAAAGGCGCTCAGAAGAAGTCATTCAGAATAAGTAAAAAAAAAATATATTAAATTTAATTTTGTGCTAAATGAGGTTAATTGATGTCTTCGGTAAAATTGGATGACGGTTCTTTTCTAAGAATATATTAACCCTCTACCTCCCATTTTTGGGGTCATTTTAGTCCCTTTTCCAAATACCCTCGTAGAATAACACTTACACTTTCGATTAAATAGTTAACAAGTTATACAAAAATTTTCTGCATCGAATTTCATTATTAGTTGTAAAAGACCAAAAGTTCATGAGATAAAAGCAAAATGCCTAAAAAAAAAAATTATTTTAAATTGTTAAATTGTATTTCACCAAAATCTTGTGAAATAATTTAAAATAATGTAACAAATGTACTTCTAAGCTTACTGTTAATAGATGTATTCAGTAAAATTCGATGTTTCTTTTTTCTTAGAACATATTAACCCTCTATCTCCCATTGTCAGGGGTCATTTCAGTCCATTTTTAAAATATTCTTATGAAAACCACTTAAACGTGTGTGTAAAGTGTTAAAATGTTCTACAAACATTTAGTAGATTTTTTTAATCATTCCAATCGCCTTATTTAAAGACTTCAAAACAATTCATGGGTTTTGGTTTACAAATGGCATACTTTCATTTTTTGTTTTGTTCAATATAAGATACACTCCGTGAAAGTGACCCCAAATTTGTTGCACAGTGTATTCTACTGAAAAATTATAAATTATAAGGAACATTAAAAAAGGAATTTAGTATTACGCTTTAACCTTTAAACGCTCGTTTTATTGAATTTTATAAGAATATTTGAAATGAGGACTAAAATGACCCATTAAAATGGAAGATAGATGGTTAATACGTTCTAACAAAAGAACCGCCATTAAATTTCACTGAAGAGAAGTATAAATATTTTTTATCTCAATAGTTTTTTAGTACATTTTTCGACTTATTTCCATCTACTTTGGTAAACGCTATTTAACAATATGTGATAATTAACAATTTTACTTTTTAAAGCATTTTTATTATATCGCACGATCTTTTGCCATTTGACAACCCCTAGTAAAATTTGATGCTTAACATTTTTGTAGAAGATATTAACTATTTAAACGCACGTTTTAGTGATGTTCTACGAGGATATGCAAAAAAAGGACAAAAATGACCCCTAAAAATGGAAGATAGGGGGTTAATGTATTCTAAAAAAAGAACCGCCATCAAATTTTACTACAGACATGTATAAACATTATGTAGCTCAGAAGTTGATTTAATACATCTCTTTGACCTTTTTTAGACGACATAAAAAATAAAAATAACTAATTTTTTAAAATAGGATGTTTTTATATTTTCCACACTACTAATCCGATTTTGCCCAAATTTGGTATTAATATATATCTAAGGAATATTAATTTGCTTACAAAGTTTTTTTACGATCGAACAATTTTCGTAGGTGTTATAGCGTTTTAAAGAAAAAGGATATATGGCAGGACCTTGAGTCCTTGCTCCGATTTAAATGAAAATTTATTCACAAGTTGCTAGTTGAATGTGTATCAGCGTGACCACTTTTTGTAATTTTGTGGGCATTATTGAAGCTAAAATTATTTTTTTCAATTTCAGGACACATGGGCGGTAGGCGTGTCCTTGCACCGATTTCTCCAAAAATTCAAATTTTTCTTAACTAAGACGTTTTATGCACGTGTACCAAATTTCAAAAATATGTGACAACTCCTTCTATTTTTGTCCCTTCGTTATATGGGAACGAAGCACTGTGCAACGTGCCAAAACACTTAACATTTTTCGAGATATTAAAAAAAAGGTCTAAAATTTTGTTAAAAAAAAATATATATAAAAAATTTTACTAGAAAAATTCTATTTTGGGCAAAAATCCATTTTTAGTAATTTTTGTAAAAACTAATTTTGAGTCCAACAATTCTTTTTGTTTTATTAAGAAATGTCTTTCAAAGCGTGTTAAGTGTTACACACGGAATGACAAACTTATACATATACCTATAGGATACAAGTGGAGGGTATAAAAATACAGTATGAGATGAAATCTTAAGAATGATGAAACCCACAAACAATTCAAGCAAGAAAAAAAATCAATATTTTGTAAGGTTTTTATATAAAAATGATTTCTTTTTATTGTGTTTCCTGATTTCTGAGATTTGTTTCACTTACTAAACTGCCTTCTAGGTGCATTAAAGTATGGTAGAAATTTTGTAGAAATATTGTTGAAAATTTATGAATTCACTTCATTTCCACTGCGCTAAAAACTTCGCAAGTCAAATGCAGTAAAAAAATGTTCGTGAAAGTAATGAAAAAGGGCATAAGCTTAACGAAAAATAATTCACGTTTGAAACCGAATGGTTTGAATGAAAGTGGTGCCATTATGGTTTCATGTAATGAAAACTTACATGGAAATAATAAAGTCGTACAACTTGTTTGAAACGTTTTATAAAGTTTTTCATGAAAGGTATGAAATCATTCATTGATTATATGTAGAATAGCAGTAGGTAA
Source organism: Pegoplata infirma (assembly GCA_963921195.1). Classification (NCBI taxonomy): domain Eukaryota; kingdom Metazoa; phylum Arthropoda; class Insecta; order Diptera; family Anthomyiidae; genus Pegoplata; species Pegoplata infirma. The sequence continues at coordinate 14,084,484 of OY992539.1, read as the reverse complement.
GTACAATTGTTATTAAATTCATTAATAACAATTTTTGGTGAGTCACGTGTTACCGACACTGAAATTTTATTTAATTTACTTTATTGTAGTATACAAGGCAGAAAAAATACACTTTTAATTTTTTTTCAGTTTTACTTAGTTTTATCCAAACTTAAATTGTAATAAGTACCCCTGCAGGAAAAATTTGTCTCCTGATCCGAAATCACCTATCCTGCGACTGCTAAAAACGGGACATATCACTCAAAAACTGACAAAACAATCGCAAAAAAACTTATCCCGTAACCGGATACAATAGGACAAACCCAAATTTTCCAATTTTTACCAAGTGTCGAACAAAATTTAAAATTCCCAGACACATTTTTTTACGTTTTGTATCAAAAACATTTCATCAAAAATGATTTGATAGAAATATTCCCAAGCTACTAAACACAGAAAAAAATAAAAAAAAATTTTGAGTAAATTTTTAATACTATTGAGTAAAAAATTACTCAATTTTCCACCAGTAAACGATTTAATAGTATTGAGTAAACTTTTAATAAAAAATTATTAAAAGCTTAATAAAAAATTTGAGTAAATTATTAATTCACACTATTAAATCTTTACTTAAAATTTTTTAATATTTTTAAGTAACTTTTTAATTGTGTCAGCGTCCAACCTGAATCAAATTGCGTCGCGTAAGGCGTAACGCCCAATAATTTTTCGTTTCTAATATTTAAATGTGACGTACCTAAATCAAACGGACGTAAAAATTTAAAATTTGATGTGTTTGTTTTTGTTTTTTTTTTACGTCTTGCGCTACGCATTTGATTCTGGTTTGACCCTCAAGTAAAAATTTACTCAAAATGTATCAAATTATTTTTTTAAAAAGTTTAAAAAGTTTCTAATTTTTTTTCCAAAAAAATTGCTTTTACAAACTTTACCAAATATACTTATGTCTTCAAGACAAAGTAAAATTTTATAAAGATGATTTCAAACTTTCATATACATATACAAAAAACAATAAACTAAATGAGAATTCAAAACACCAAGAGAAAAAAAATAAATAAAAAAAAATATTAAATTTGTATTAAATTATTTACTCAAATTTTATTTTCAATTTTTGAGTAAATTTTTAATTGCGTCAATTAAAAAATTACTCAAATTTTTTTTAAAAAATTAAACAAGTGATTACTCAAATTTGTTTCCTCCATATTATTTTCTGTGAACATTTTTCGTACACACAAAAAAAAATGTTTTCCAATTAACGATTTTCATAGTATTTATAAACAAATTCATACAATTTATTAACTTTTTCATAGTATGTATGAAAAATGTTAAATAGTTCTTAAATTTCACATATTATGATTTATTCATAAATACTATGAAAAAGTTTATAAATATTATGAAAAAGTATGAATTTGTTTATAAATACTATGAAAGTCGTTCATTGGAAAAATTTTTTTTTGTGTGTGTCGAAAAATTCTTCGTTTTGTTATCTTCATTCTTTTACTTCTAATGTTGTGGTTGTCAACTTTCTAATGTTGCGGTTGTCATACTGTGTACTACTTATCATATATGTATGTATGTCACATTGTAATGAAATAAAATGTTTTAGGTTTAGGTACTTCCTCCATATACACTAGAGTGTCCCTTATTTTGGAAATGTTGGAAATCTTGAGACGGTACCCGCTCATTTTTTTCCTTTTGACTTAAAAATAACTCAGGAAAAATTTTACGCCCCTAGGACCACGCCTTCCCTACGCGACGGGGCCTTAAAGAGCGGGGCCTTAAAAATCATTTTTCCATACAAACCAAAAAATTTTTTTTTTGATTTTTAATTTTTTTGTTATTATTTATTATATTACTTGGTTTGCTTATTCACGACAAAAAATTTGATATTGGTGGGATAAGTCTTTCAGCGCTAAAAAATTTTTCGCAAAAAAAAATTTTGAGCCGCCGGGGTCCTACAGTAAAAAATTTTTAAAAAATATTTTTTTTTAGTTTTGACCAGCAACGGGTTTAGCTGCTATGTTGCTTTAAATGATATATATTCATAAAAAAATATTTTTTGTATCTGTGACATCTTTATCGTGTTCTAAAAAAGGGTAAAAAATGCATTGTTGATTTATTTCGATACACGATAAAGATGTCACAAATATGAAAAATATTTTTTTTGGAATATATATCATTAAAAACAACATAACAACTAAAACCGTTACTTTTCAAAACTAAAAAAAAATATTTTTTAAAAATTTTTTACCGTAGGATCCCTACGGCTCAAAATTTTTTTTTCGAAAAAGATAAAGATGTCACAGATATGAATAATTTTTTTTTTGGAATATATATCATTTAAAGCAACATAGCAGCTAAAACCGTTGCTGGTCAAAACTAAAAAAAAATATTTTTTAAAAATTTTTTACTGTAGGACCCCGGCGGCTCAAAATTTTTTTTTTGCTAAAAATTTTTTAGCGCTGAAAGACTTATCCCACCAAAATCAAATTTTTTGTCGTGAATAAGCAAACCAAGTAATATAATAAATAATAACAAAAAAATTAAAAATCAAAAAAAAATTTTTTTGGTTTGTATGGAAAAATGATTTTTAAGGCCCCGTCGCGTAGGGAAGGCGTGGTCCTAGGGGCGTAAAATTTTTCCTGCGTTATTTTTAAGTCAAAAGGAAAAAAATGAGCGGGTACCGTCTCAACATTTCGAACATTTCCAAAATAAGGGACACTCTAATATACACATATGTATGAGAATACATGCATAAATAGTTGTAAAGGTAACAAAATTATATTACAAAAATAAATTTTTCATTTTAAATTAAATTTTTTTTAAATCATGTGGATACAGTGGAAAAATTCAATTTGTTTTGGTTTTTTTTTGAAATTTATTGCACATCCATTTAATTTAATTATGTCATTTTTATTAAAACTACTTAGAGACATAAGAAGGTTCACCAATTTGTGGTATGATTTTTTTAACCCTACAACCACAGTATGGGAGTTTACTCAGTGAGTATTACTGACTTTGTCATTACGGGTGTAACGCATCGAAATATACCTCTAGAACCCCATAAAGTACACGCAGAGAAGATATATGATTGTAGAAACCAAAATTTAAGAGAGTCATATTATGCAACAAACCTTTTATGATTGCTGTAAACATATTATGATACAATTTTCTATCATAATATGACGCTCTTAAATTATGGTTGTCAAAATCAATCAATCTCCTGAATTTTGGTATGAATTTGTCTTATAATATGGTCTTATATTAGGGGGAGAAAAGTTCCCCCTAAAGGAACTAAACCAACCTCAAACAAGTAAGAAAGCTATATTCGGCTGTGCCGAATCTTTAAATACCCTCCACCAATGTGATGATTTAAAAAACAAAAAAGTTTCAGGAAATAAAAAAGGACCAAAAAGTGTACTTTCGGTACCTTTAATAAAAGGTACTTTTTATTAAAGGTACTTTTTATAGAAGGTACTTTTTATAAATGGTACTTTTTATAAAAGGTACTTTTTATAAAAGGTACTTTTTAAAAAAGGTACTTTTTATAAAAGGTTCTTTTTATAAAAGGTACTTTTTATAAAAGGTACTTTTTATAAAAGGTACTTTTTATAAAAGGTACTTTTTATAAAAGGTACTTTTTATAAAAGGTACTTTTTATAAAAGGTACTTTTTATAAAAGGTACTTTTTATAAAAGGTACTTTTTATAAAAGGTACTTTTTATAAAAGGTACTTTTTATAAAAGGTACTTTTTATAAAAGGTACTTTTTATAAAAGGTACTTTTTATAAAAGGTACCTTTTATAAAAGGTACTTTTTATAAAAGGTACTTTTTATAAAAGGTACTTTTTATAAAAGGTACTTTTTATAAAAGGTACTTTTTATAAAAGGTACTTTTTATAAAAGGTACTTTTTATAAAAGGTACTTTTTATAAAAGGTACTTTTTATAAAAGGTACTTTTTATAAAAGGTACTTTTTATAAAAGGTACTTTTTATAAAAGGTACTTTTTATAAAAGGTACTTTTTATAAAAGGTACTTTTTATAAAAGGTACTTTTTATAAAAGGTATTTTTATAAAAGTTTTTTTTTTTTATAAAAGGTACTTTTTATAAAAGGTACTTTTTATAAAAGGTACTTTTTATAAAAAGTACTTTTTATAAAAGGTACTTTTTATAAAAGGTACTTTGAATAAAAGGTACTTTGAATAAAAGGTACTTTTTATAAAAGGTACTTTTTTAAAAGTTACTTTTTATAAAAGGTACTTTTTATAAAAGGTACTTTTTATAAAAGGTACTTTTTATAAAAGGTACTTTTTATAAAAGGTACTTTTTATAAAAGGTACTTTTTATAAAAGGTACTTTTTATAAAAGGTACTTTTTATAAAAGGTACTTTTTATAAAAGGTACTTTTTATAAAAGGTACTTTTTATAAAAGGTACTTTTTATAAAAGGTACTTTTTATAAAAGGTACTTTTTATAAAAGGTACTTTTTATAAAAGGTACTTTTTATAAAAGGTACTTTTTATAAAGGAACCTTTTATAAAAGGTACTTTTTATAAAAGGAACCTTTTATAAAAGGTACTTTTTATAAAAGGTACTTTTTGAAAACGGTACAGAATTTTCGGAAAGTATTTGTTCCAGAATGTTTTATTTCAGGATCCTACATTCTAAATTTCAAGTTTGAATAAAATTTCAGTAAATAAAAAAAATACCAAAAGTACTTTTTTACCCATTTTACCTCAGTAGAATCAACATTGGCAAAACCCGAGCCTTAGTGAATCTTTTTTCCGGAAGGTGAACCGACATTGCAAATTTCCATTTTCTAGTACCATTATTTAAGGAAATATAAAATGTAACAAAAGTACATATTTTTACCCTTTTTACCCTATTAGAAAAATCATTGGCAAAAACCCCGCCTTAGGGGATCTATATTCCGGGAGGTGAACATACAGTCCAAATTTCAAGTCTATGTGACAATTTTTTAAGGAAATATAAAAGGTGCCAAAAGTACAGATTTTTTTCCCTTTTTACCCTCTTAGAATTAACATTGGCAATAATCCAGCCGTACAGGATCTATATTCTACGATGTAAACATACTGTCCAAATTTCAAGTTTCTATGACTATTATTTCAGGAGATATAAAAAGCACCAAAAGTACAGTTTTTTACCCTTAAGGGGGTCACCCTTAGAATTAACACTGGCGAAAATCCAGCCTTATATATATATATATAGTCCCGTTGTTCCTTTTAGGAGCATAGGGCCTCCAGCCTTAATGGATCTATATTCCGGGAGGTGAACATACAGTCCAAATTTCAAGTCTCTATGATCATTATATCAGAAGATTTAAAAAGTACCAAAAGTACAGTTTTTTACCATTTTTACCCCCTTACCATTGGCTAAACTCCAGCCATAGTGGATCTATATTGCGGGAGGGTAACATACAGTGCAAATTTCAAGTCTCTATGACCATTATATCGGGAGATATTAAAAGTACCAAAAGTACAGTGTTTTACCCTTTTTACCCCCTTAGAATCAACATTGGCAAAAATCCAGCCTTAGTGGATCTTTATTCCGGAAGGTCAAACTACAGTCCAAATTTCAAGTCTCTAACTTCAGCAGTTTGGGCTGGGCGATGATGAATGAGTATCTCAGTCAGTCATATTACTCTTTTATATATATAAATTTTCCGGATTTGGGCGATTTTTGCCATAAAGTTTATTTATGTCTTTTATTATTTAACAAAATTTATTTTTTTAAATGAAAATATTTTTTTTTAAGAAATCTGAACAAAATTGAATTTTGGCGATATTTTACATCCGATTTGGCGACAAAGCCAAAAAAAAGTCTGGCATCCCCGTTAATATGACGAAGCAAAAAATGGACACACACATGCTATATAAAAATAACTATTAATTTTTTTATTATTACTTAACGAACTTTTTTTTAATTAAATTCAGATTTTGTTTTACATATTTTAAAGCTTTTTTGTAAAGATTTTTTTCCTTCTTCTCAGTTTTTTTTTTCATTTCCGTTTTCTTTCTTATGTATCACACAAAATATGAGTTAATTTAGGGTTATGTTGAAAAAAACTATGTGTTTTTTAGTACTTCGCTCATAACTTTTAAAATACTTAACCGATTTAAAAGAAAATACATCAGTTTTTGCCTGGGAAAATTACGCAACTTTTGGTAACCCAAGCGTTTAAATCGGTTTCAGAGTATTGCCAAAAACGTGATTTCAACAGACAGACAGACGGACAGACAGACAGACAGACAGACAGACAGACAGACAGACAGACAGACAGACAGACAGACAGACAGACAGACAGACAGACAGACAGACAGACAGACAGACAGACAGACAGACAAACAGACAGACAGACAGACAGACAGACAGACAGACAGACAGACAGACGGACATCGCTAGATCGACTTAAAATCGATCAAGGATCATGAATATATATACTTTATGGGGTCCTAAACCAATATTTCAATGTGTTACATACGGAATGACAAACTTATATATACCCTCTATCACCAGAGTGGAGGGTATAATAATGCATTTAAAATCATAATCGCATCAAAAGTTGGATAACCCTTTATCTAAATTGAAAAAAAAAGAAAAACAAAAATTTTTATACAATATATTGAATGAAATTGACAGTGCACTCGTTAAAGTATTGAAAAGTCAGCCAATTGAAAAATGCATCAAAAGTGCTATTCGAGTAGGTGCATAAACGTTTATGGTGTACAAACGATAGTTATTGATAAATGCTACTTTTTGTTTTCTATTTTATTGCTTATTAAGTGAAACGATATGACCCCCATGTTTTTTTCAATATTGTTAATTAAGTTTAATTTTAATTAATAGAACAAATTGTGTGTACTACACCATTTTCAGCAGTAAAATTTTTAAAATTGATTAATTCTCAAATTCACACTTTTTAAATGCAGCGTGTCTTCAGGGGGTTTTTTAGCAGATTCTAAGAAAATGTTTATGAAAAAAATCTTTAAATTTATGACTTAAGTTCAATATACAAATTGGCCGATTATAAAACATTTTCTTTTAGATGACTCCGAAATTTTTTTTTTTCTAAACATTTTATCACTATTTGAAAAATTCTTTTTATAGAAAAATACTCAGATTGTGAAAAAAATGTCTCTATAGACAAGTTCTAAAAGTTTTAAATATTTTTTTTTTGTATATTTTGAGTAGGTTTAATCTAGCTCGAGGTCATATTTCCTTTATTAATTTAAACAATGATATTATGATGGAATAATTTTCAAGAAAATTATTTTTCTGTTTTACATTTACTTATTTATGTTGATACTTTTTCTACAATGCCCAAAATATTCTGAATTTTTTAGTGGGTTTTAACGTAAATTAAAGTTTTTACTAAACATTTATTTGAGTAGAAATTTTTTTTTGTGATTTTTGAAAAAAAAAAAATAGTGTAATTTTTTTTATATTAAATTTACTTAAAAACATTTTTTTACTAAAATTCGTGTGAATTCCGAATGTTTTGGGCATTGTGGAGAGTATTCATGAATTCGGCCAAGTCAAATTTATTTTTTTTTTTAGAGAATAATCACAACTGGAGTGGGAAGCGTTTTTCCGCAACTGTTCACATACGTTTTATATGACAACAAAATTCCGCCGCGTTTTTCCGCCCAACTAGATTCAATTCTATTTTTATGAGGACAATTGCGTTTTTCCGCTTCCAGCTCCAATTGTGATTATACTCTTACTTGTTTTATATTAGGTTGGGATTTTAAAACCAATTATAATTAAAAACTAAAATATCGTTAAAAGCCATAATCTCAGCAATTTGTGAATAAATTTTTTTTTAAATATTTAAAACCGCTTATTAGTTCTCCAAATCTCAAAACATATGTCCCTGTTTTGTATACAAAATAATAAAAAAGTACCTTTTATAAAAAGTTTCTTTTATAAAAAGTACCTTTTATAAAAAGTTTCTTTTATAAAAAGTACCTTTTATAAAAAGTGCCTTTTATAAAAAGTACCTTTTATAAAAAGTACCTTTTATAAAAAGTACCTTTTATAAAAAGTACCTTTTATAAAAAGTACCTTTTATAAAAAGTACCTTTCCCGAGTAAAAATAAACATATATTACAATATATAACTTGATACAAACATAATAAATTATATATGATTATACATCCGTGAGATATTTTCTAAATTTTCTTAATGCAGTCATATGTAGTAATATATAATTGAATCATGATTCGGATTAAAAGGTGTACGGTTGATATAATTATATAAAATTACATGAGGGTCAATACAAAATTTGTTTTTCTGTATAATTTAATATAAAATTATATATATCCTATTCTGTTCCATATATAACACTATATGTTTCCATTTAACCAACAATTTTCTAAGTTTTTAAGGCAAAGTATAAGAAACTTTTTAAAATGTTCCTAAACATTTCCTTGTAAGGGTTATGTATATCACCTATCTGGTTCGAAGCGTACCCGAACATTTTTTTGTTTAAGAAAATTATATGTTTGGTGAATGTATCGTTGACCTGTGGTGTAACTCAACCCAAACCAAAAAACACCCGGATTTTACATGTTTTTATGCAATTAGATCTAATTAGATCTGGTCAAAACTCGGATGAAATCAAATCATATTTTATACAAATTGATCTTTTTTAATGCAAAAACATCCACCATTTTTCGGATCAAATTGCGTTTAATTATATATTGTATTACATATCAATATATATTGCATCATATAAAAATTTTTACTCGGGTTTATAAAAAGTACCTTTTATAAAAAGTACCTTTCATGTAAAGTACCTTTTATCAAAAGTACCTTTTATCAAAAGTACCTTTTATAAAAAGTACCTTTTATAAAAAGTACCTTTTATAAAAAGTACCTTTTATAAAAAGTACCTTTTATAAAAAGTACCTTTTATAAAAAGTACCTCTTATAAAAAGTACCTTTTATAAAAAGTACCTTTTATAAAAAGTACCTTTTATAAAAAGTACCTTTTATAAAAAGTACCTTTTATAAAAAGTACCTTTTATAAAAAGTACCTTTTATAAAAAGTATCTTTTATAAAAAGTATCTTTTATAAAAAGTACCTTTTATAAAAAGTACCTTTTATAAAAAGTACCTTTTATAAAAAGTACCTTTTATAAAAAGTACCTTTTATAAAAAGTACCTTTTATAAAAAGTACCTTTTATAAAAAGTACCTTTTATAAAAAGTACCTTTTATAAAAAGTACCTTTATAAAAAGTACCTTTTATAAAAAGTACCTTTTATAAAAAGTACCTTTTATAAAAAGTACCTTTTATAAAAGTACCTTTTATAAAAATTACCTTTTATAAAAATTACCTTTTATAAAAAGTACCTTTTACAAAAAGTACCTTTTATAAAAAGGTTACCTTTTATAAAAAGGTTACCTTTTATAAAAAGGTTACCTTTTATAAAAAGTACTTTTTATAAAAAGTAACTTTTATAAAAAGTACCTTTTATAAAAAGTAACTTTTATAAAAAGTACCTTTTATAAAAAGTACCTTCTATAAAAAGTACCTTCTATAAAAATTACCATTTGTAAAAAGCACCTTTTGTAAAATGTAACTTCTGTAAAAATTACCTGTTGTAAAAAAAACTCCCGCCAATTCAGCTAGTATACGCTATGTGTCGTTAAATTCTTCCTCAAACATTTGCTGCGTAAATCGGGGGACATTTGCACTATGATTATGCTAATAAAGTCTATTTTAATTTTAAAATAAATGTTAAATATAAATTCAAAAATCAATTAGCTGATTAATTTTTGTTTAAAACCGCACAGAATTAGCCAGGCAGACAGACAACTGGCAAAAATAATATCATCAAATTATTTAAAATTATTAAAGAAGCTGCAAATGTTAAGGTCATGAACCACAATTGCAAACCATTAATAATATTTCTATACGTTGGTGTACTCGCAAAGTACAAATGAAAATTTATTAAGGGTAGATATTTTATTTAAACTGCATAACAAATTTCACTTGAGGTTATTGAACCGACAAGACTCTTGACTTTTTGGTAATTTATGAATAGTATTAAATAAAAACGTTAAACTTTAAAGTAAACATGAATATTTTTTTTTTTAAATATTTAATAATCTAAAAAATAAAAATTCTTACCTTTCCTGTTAAAGTGGCATTATGTAGTTCATCCAATGTGGGGCGGTAGGCAGCTTGTATAGACATAATATTACGATAATTATCCAAACGCGGTAAAGCTTCTCTGGTAAAATGTCTAAAATGGCAAAAAGGAAAAAAAATTTTAACATTTTTAATATAATTTTTTTTCTTGTTATTGGGACATTTTATTTAAGGGGGGTTGAAACTAAAAAAAACAGCCTTAATGTAAGAAATTTTTAAACAGTTATAAAAATATATGTGCTTAATATTTTTTAGATCGGTTTTCATGAATTTACGAGATAAAAAAACACGCTAACTTTTGAAAGACAATTCTGAAGATGCTGAAGCTTAACATATATATGTTCCCCAGGCATGGTTCGTATAGAATTTCAGCCAAATCGGTCATGTGGTTCAAAAGTTATTAGCAAAGCCGTGAATTTCAGATTAGTTTCACCTTTAATTCACGTGTTGAAAACCCGTTAAACATGTTTTAAAAGCATTGGTAAGTCACAAAAATATTTTGCAACGTATTTTTGTCACTTAAAAATATTTTTACACTAAAAAAAAATACACTCGAAAAAAATTTTACACTCAAAAAAAAATTTAGTAAATTATTTTTTTTTACAGCTGATTTTGTCATTTGATAAAAGCATCTCACAATTGGGGGGCAACCCTGTCAATTCTAGTTCACCAAATTTTGTGCTATAAAATTTTAAAAACATGACGATAGTTTATGTTTCAAATAAAAAACTGAGTTAAAAAATATTCTTTTATAGCTATTTAAAAATTGCTAACATTAATAAGGCTGTTTTTTTAGTTTCAACCCCCCTTAAATATTAAAATAAAACTCCTACTCACCGAAAACTTTTACCATATTTCGTATCATATTCATTTTCCAAAAGTTCACGATCTTCATTTGAATCATCAGAGTCATCATCGTTTTGTGGTGCTACTTGAAAACGTGTTGTCTGCAGGTCTTTAAAACGTGATGGCTTGTCTTTATCACGAAAACTGCTTTTGATGGATTGTCTAAAAATAAAAAAAAAATACAACATTTTAAATATTTTAATAACAAAAGTTTAACTTTTCAATATCAAGAATCCTAATAACAACATAAAATAATGAATTGCTAAGAATGAAACAACAAAAAACACTCAAAATATTTAGTAGGCAAAAACAAATGAAAAAACATATTTAAAACAATTGATAAAATATTTTTTTTTTTTTTTTTTTTTTTTTTTTTTTTTTTTTTTATATTTGAAAACCATCCCAGTAATTTTTCATTTGTTTTAACAAACATCAACATTTATTTTTCACTGTTAATAAAATTTTCTAAAACAAATAACATTGAATATTAAAAAATAACGCCACTTTAATTTTTTTTACCAACAAATTCGAAAAAATAACATTAATAAATAAAGTTGTGTTACTTTTACCAACAAATTCAAAGACAATTACCTACGAAAACATTAAAAATTAATGATTTTGTAGGTTATTTTTATATTTCTCTAAATATTTATTTAATTTTTTGTCTACAAAAAAATAACAAACACAAAAGTAGGTAAAAACTAATGAATTCTCTTTAAAAAATGCCAAAAAAAAAAAAAAAAAACACGTACACAAATCATTAAAAATTAAAGAAAAATCACTTATTTTTCCTTACAGAACAAAAATAAATGAATTTAAAAATTGTATGCTAATGAAAGTTTTTATTTTTTATGTTGTTATTTTTAAAACAAAGAACAGAAATATTCATTAAAAAAACTGAACATTGAACAAATGTTTTTTCTTTTAAAAACGACAAAACGTAATACTTTTTAAATAAACTACAAACTGTTAATAACATAATTTTTTGAGTGAACGCAACCACTATATTGTTATTAAATTTACAAAAAAAAAACAAGTAATAAAGTTAAAGTCAGTCAAGACTGACCAAATAATACCCTACGCCAAGTGTTTTTCGGAAAATGGGTACACTCAAAATATTTTGTAGGCAAAAACAAAACAAAAACACATTTAAAACCAGTGAATAAACAATTGAAAACCATCCCAGTAATTATTCATTTGTTTTAACAAACATCAACATTTATTTTTTACTGTTGACAAAAATTTTCTAAAAAAATAACATTAAAAAATTACGTTTTTTTTCATTCTTTTTTAACCAAAAAATTCGAAAAAAATAACCTACGAAAACATTAAAAATTAATGATAGTTCTGTTATTTTTACCAACAAATTCCAAAAAATAACCTACAAAAAGATTAAAAATTAATGATTTCGTAGGTTATTTTTTACAATTTTCTATTGAAATATTTTTTTTTAAAATTTGTAATAAAATTTTGGGGAATGAATCCCGCAATCAACTACATTCTGGCCAGACGCTCTACCCATCGTGCCAAAGTCACTTGATACAAACATGTTTTTATATTTCTATAAATAATTTTTTGATTTTTTTTCTACAAAAAAATAACCTACTTGTGTAGGTAAAAACTAATGATATCTCATTAAAAAATACCAACAATTTAAAATAAAATTACTTACACAAATCATTAAAAATTTAAAGAATAATCAGTAGTTTTTACTTACAGAACAAAAATAAATGACTTTAAAAATTAAATGTTAATGAAAGTCTTTATATTTTAGTGTGTTATTTTTGAAACAAAGGACAGAAGTAGTCATTAATAAAAGCTGAACATCAAATAAATGTTTTTTCTTTTAAAAACGACTAAACGTAAAATTTTTTAAATAAACTACAAACAGTTAATGACATAATTTTTTGAGTGTACCAAGTTCAAACATTGATCTGAGTGGATCCATATCTTGTTAGGTGGTTATTCATAAAACCTGAAATATAAACAAAGTAGGTTTATTTGATAGATGTTGCAGGCATATTTGTCAAAAAAACCCACAATAAGTCTACTATAAGTACACTCAAAATATTTTGTAGGCAAACACAAATGAAAAACACATTTGAAACCAGTGAATAAACAATTGAAAACCATCCCAGTAATTATTCATTTGTTTTAACAAACACCAACATTTATTTTTTACTGTTGACAAAATTTTGTAAAATAAATAACATTAAAAAATTATGGTTTTTTCATTCTTTTTTGCCAACAAATCCGAAAAAAATAACTGACGAAAACTTTAAAAATCAATGATAGTTCTGTTATTTTTACCAACAAATTCCAAAAAAAAACCTACAAAAACATTAAAAATAAAAACAAAAAATTTATGATTTCGTAGGTTATTTTTTACAATTTTCTATTGAAATATTTTTTTTTTTTTAATTTGTAATAAAATTTTGGGGAATCGATCCCGCAATCAACTACATTCTGGCCAAACACTCTACCCATCGTGCCAAAGTCACTTAATACAAACATGTTTTTATATTTCTATAAATAATTTTTTTAATTTTCTTTTCTACAAAAAAAAAACAACACAAGTAGGTAAAAACTACACTCAAAATATTTTGTAGTGAATAAAAAATTGAAAACCATTCCAGTAATTATTTATTTGTTTTAACAAACACCAAAATTTATTTTTTACTGTTAACAAAATTTTCTAAAATAAATAACATTAAACATTAAAAAATTACGTTTTTTTTTATTCTTTTTTACCAAAAAATTCGAAAAAAATAACCTACGAAAACATTAAAAATTCATGATAGTTCTGTTTTTTTTACCAACAAATTCCAAAAAATAACCAACAAAAACATTAAAAATTAATGATTTCGTAGGTTATTTTTTACTATTTTCTATTGATTTTTTTTTTTCTAAAAATTTGTAATAAAATTTTGGGGAATCGATCCCGCAATCAACTACATTCTGGCCAAACACTCTACCCATCGTGCCAAAGTCACTAGATACAAACATGTTTTTATATTTCTATAAATATTTTTTTTTTCAATTTTTTGTCTACAAAAAAAAACCAACACAAGTAGGTAAAAACTAATGACTTCTCTTTAAAAAATGCCAGAAATTAAAAAAATAACGTACACAAATCATTAAAAATTAAAAAAGAATCACTTATTTTTACTTATAGAACAAAAATAAATGACTTTAAAAATTGAATGCTAATGAAAGTCTTTATTTTTTATGTTGTTATTTTTGAAACAAAGAACAGTATTAGTCATTTTAAAAACACTGAACAAATGATTTTTCTCTTAAAAACGACAAAACGTAAAACTTTTTTAATAAACTACAAACAGCTAATGGCATAATTTTTTTAGTGTTGGTACGAGATTACGAAAGCGCATTTAGTAAAATTTGCATTTATCAGATGTAAAATGGATTACCCTCGTTTATTTACGTGTTTCAAGATTTTTGGGAATTTTTAATTGGTAATCTACAAAATAAAATTGTAAAGTTACCATCAATAAATTTTCTTTAAAAATTGTAAAAAAAAAATTGTGTTATTAAAAAAAATGGGTTTTTTTTTTTTATTTGGGAATATTTTGTGTATATTTTGTTAAATTTTTGGGGACAACGAAAAAAAGTACCAGGCAACGCAAGTTGTGGTGTTAAAAATGTACGTTTACCATTCACAAACATAATTTTCCTGACCCACACAATGTCCTCTATTATAAGGTATATCCCCTGAGCGTTGGTCTAATTTTAAAAATAAATGTCTTTAATTAATTTAAGCAAATCATTACCCATTCTGCATTGTTTAATTACTAAATGTGGGGAAATCAAATTTTTTGTTCTACATTTTTTTTTTTTTTGAATAACACACCCTGTTATTAAAATTTTGTTTCCTTTTTGGGGGTGGAGGGGTTTAACGGAAATTTAATTACACTCCTACTCACGTAAAGATTGTAGAAAAGTTTTATATAAATGGCTTTAACAAAATGTTAACAATAGCAATATACATTTAGATCTCTTGTAATTTTCTTAGGATGCTTGAAAGCAACATGGTTAAAAAGTTGTCAAAAAACAACAACAAAAAATGGGGTGTTTAGAAAAATTTCAAATTGTAAATTACGATAAGATTAAAATATAAAAGAAAACAAAAAAAAAACAAGTAAAAGAGTTCAATTCGGCCTTGCCGAACATATTAATAACCTACGCAAAGTAAAAAATATTATTGTAAAAAATACTTTTTTCGGAAAAAAAACAAAACTTTATTTGAAAAAAAAAAATGTGTTAAAAAGATGAGTAAAAAAAATTAATTTTGAAAAAAAAAAAATCCGCGAAAAAAAAATATTTTGGTGAAAAAAATAAAATTCCGCGATTTTTTTTTTTGGTAAAAAAATATGTTTTTACTTATTTAAATAACATTATTTATGCAATTCTGTTCAAATAAGTCAACCAGCAGCCGAATTAAAGCATTTTGTATTTTTAGGTTATGTTGAATATATCAAAATTTTAGGAATGTCCTCACATTTTCGTTCACAACTTTTAAAATTGCTGAACCGATATCGCTCAAATGCAATACTAAATTATTCGAAACAACAGCAGTTTAAGTTTCAAGCAGGGCTTACTGCAAGAACTTGATAAGCAACATTTTATTTTTTGGTATTCTTTGCGTTCTACTGATGTTCCACAGACAGATTTTTGGCAGAATTCTAGCTTAAACCCTTCCTACAAGTATCTTAAGTATGAAAGTTTACTAAAGTTATATTTTCGACATTATTTCAAAAGTTTTAAGGCAAAAATCACCATAAAATTAAATGTTGCTTATCGAGTTTTTACAATAAGCCCTTCAAATATATTGCCCATGATCGCCGTTTCAACACACAAAAAATTAATAATATATACTTAATGGGGTACCAAACCGATATGTTACAAACGGAATGACAAACTTATATAATTTCTTTTTTTATCACCAATTGTAAGTAAAGGGTATAAAAATGAATTTAAATTAGAGTGCCACTGGACCGACTTTGCTCAAATATAAAATCAAACTGCTCATAACTCAAACATTGCACTGGCATTTTTATTTTCTGAAAAAAAAAAACATAACCAAAATTTAGGAAAACATTTGAAAATGTTCCTAAAATTTTGTAAAATTTAACAAAAAAATTTTATAAACTTTGACGAAAAAATGTTAGTTCATTTACTTATATGTAAATAGTTTACAGTTTTATTTTAAGGGAGTTCTTTAATATAAGGAAACAAATTCTTATTGCCAAGGAAATTTTTTCCAAACCTAAGAATATTATCTTTATTTTTAAGATATATATCTTAAAAATATGTGCAAGTTTAGTTAAAATTAACTTAAAATAACTTCAGCATATTTATCTTCTTACAATTGAGGAAGTTTACTTCTAAGAATTTAGTTAAGAGCTTCTTGGAATTTAGTTAATAACTTCTTCTGCACGAGATCCTAAATTCGGATCTAAAATTCGGCATTCCCGAGATTTTATATATGCACATATCTCGGTAAAAACTGCTGACACGACAAAAAGTCCAACGGCATTTTTGTAGCTCTTGACTTGTTGAACACTTTCGCAAAATACTTGAAAGCCGTCCGAGTAATAGTTTTTGACTTATTCAGTTTATAAAATTCTTAAGACCCTATCAAGCCCCTAATTTCCGTATCTCAAAACCAAGAAGGGTATAGCGAAACGGACAAAAGTTTTGAAACAAAATCTATGGCGACCCTTAAATAACCCAACGGGGCCTCGAGCTAATCGGGTCTGAACCCCAATCTAGTCCTCAAATGTGTATGAACTAAAATTTAGTAAAATATTTTTCATTTTCTAGTTGAAATAGTTTTCCTTATTTTTAAGAAAAATATAAACTAAAAGAAATGAAAAAAAATCTTAGAAGCCAAATCCTTACCATTTTTTCTAAAAATTTTGTTAATTTTTCTATTTTTTACCTCCCTTTTTTTGAGTGTAGTACATTTTAAAATGAATACAAGTAACTGCTAAACTTTTCGACAAGGGAAGTATTCCAACTCTTATAAACCGATTTTTCTTAAACTTAAAATATATATAAAAAAGAGACAATTCTAAGGTTGGTAGTCTCGACTTATGATCCATATCGGGGATTTAGGAGTTCAAAAAATGTCGAAAAAGTTTTTTATTTTTTTTTTTTTTTTGAGCAATTTCTTCTTTACACACCCCTCTTCAAACAAGTTTAGGTTGTGTTAAAATGATAACAAATTCGGCTAGTGGCATTTCACTCCTCTTTATTTTGAACATTAAAAATCACTAACACGAAAATCCTGGCTGATCCTGTTTGCGAGTTATTGCTAAATAATTGCACTGTTCGACAACAAAAACTTCCCATTGAAAATTCCAACTGATTCTTTAGATTTTTATCTCCTGAAGCCAAATAATCCATCCAAATTTTTTCATATAAATTGTACTTCCTGATTCCAAAACTGCAATCCAAATTTTTGTAGCATGTTCCGTTTTTGAGATATTCGCGTTCGAAATTTTCGCGTAGAAAAATTTTCAAACGTGAATATCTCGTAAACGGAACATGCCAGAAGTTTTGGAATCAGGAGGCCCATTTTATACGAAATCAAGTCCTGTTGTGGAAGAATTTGTAACAGTAGACCACCAAAATTGCGAAATTATTGGTCATTTGACTTTTTAACAGCGAATTCTTCACAAAATGGTAAGTTCTAGAAAAAAATGGATGCCAGCTTTGAATTCAGGAGAACACAATCTATAAGAATCTGTTGAATATTTCACTTGAAGTTTTATGTTTTCGAACAGTGTAATTACACTGTGCTACAAAAAACCCAAAATTGAATATACTTTTGAAATGAGGTAGTTAAGGTTGTAGGTCTCGTCGAAAAGATTACAAAAATACCCATCAAACTTGCCAGACACCCTCAAATTTTTAAGTTACATATTGTAAAAAAACGTTTTTTGCGACTTATCTCACTAAACAACGTGTAACTAAAAAACTTTTCAACCAATTTTCAATTTTTTAACTGTTTTGGATAGAAGAAGGATAGGACTTTTTATGTATGTGAATTGGTTTATACATATAAGGAAGATATGTATTGATTTTTTCAACAATATCTAATTTTTTTGTTATTTTTTGAAAATTTTTGAGTTTATTAATTTTTTTCTGCTATAGATCCTTTAACAACATTCATATTTATTAACGTATTCTTAAAGAAAATTTGATTGTGAATACGATGAGCTTTATGCCGAAAAAATCGGATAACAATTGACAGAGTTGTGATAATTTTTCTAAAAAAGAAAATTAAGATTTTGCATGAAATTGCAGTTCGGACAACCCAGGCAAAAAAAAATAAAAAAATAAACGAGCATACTTAGAGGTCGTGTATCAAAGTTTTTTGGCCCTCTGAATTCGAATTTGACCTTGAAATTGCGCTATCTTATTAAGTTTTTGATACATAAGTTTATGTTAAATATCTCAAAAACCTGACGCGATAGAGTATTTTAAACACCAGATTCGGATTCAGCGCGCCAAAAACCTTTAAAAATATTGTACATGATAAATATATTTTTTTTTACGTGGGTTATCTGAAAGGCGATTTCCTGCAAAATCTTTAATTTCTTTTTTAGAAAAATAATCACAACTCTTTCAATTGTTATCTGATGTTTTCAGGATAAATCTTATCGTATTTAGAATTGAATTTTCTTTAAAAATACGTTTATAAATGTAAAGGTAACGAACTATAGCAGAAAAAAATCGATAAATTCTAAAAATTTTCAAAATATAACAAAAAAATTAGATATTATAAAAAATATCAATAGATATCTTTCTTATATGTGTGGACCAATCCACACACATGGAATGCACTATCCTTCTTCTATTCAAAACAGTTAAACAATTTAAAATCGGTTGAAAATTTTCTGAATTACACAAGGTTTAGTGTGAAAAGTCCCTAAAAAACGATTTTTGACAATAACTCTAAAATGTGAGGGTGTCTGGCAAGTTTAATGGGCATTTTGATGATCTACTCGACAACACCAATAACCTATATTATGTCACATCAGAAGTATTTTTTCACTGTAGCACAGTGTTATTAAGCAATAACTCGAAAACAGGATCAGCTAGGATTTTTGTGTTATCGATTTTTAAAGATCAAAATAAAGAGGAGTGAAATGGCATTTTGTCATCATTTTAACACAACCTAAACTTGATTGAAGAGAGGTGTGTTTAGAAACTATATGATGTTTTCATATGAGACAAAGATTCTTTTATACCTATCCAACTGTAACGGATTTGTTTTTGAAGGTCGACATTGTTTCATAAGGTGGCAATTAAATTTTTAAACACCGATATGGTCAAAAAGACGAGACACCCCATCCTTAGAATTGCCTCTTTTATATATATTTAAAATTTCAGGCAAATCTGTTTATAAGGGTTGGAGTACTTCCCTTATATAAGTATGCAAGTAAACTATTTACCATCACACTTTTCTGAGAATTTCTATCACTGAAGGCACTCTAATGTTGACATTGTATATGTTAGTATTATCAAGTTTTGAAGTATAAAGAAGATTTTACTACAATAAAAACAACAAGCACAAATGTTTTACAAAATTAATTTTGTTAATCCTTTAAAGTATTTAACGTCTTAAAGTGCGTTTAAACATGAATAAATTTTAAATTTTATTGATTGAATTTGGTTAAGAGAAGTGATAAGCAATTTAATTATACTATTTCAATAAATACTTAACACTATTTGTTTGCGTTTCTATACCATTTCACATACAAGGGAACTATCCTAACCGTTATACACCGATTTGCCTGAAACTTAAAATATATAAAAGAGACAATTTTAAGGTTAGAGCGTGTCGGATTATTGGCCATAACGGGTATTTAAGGGTTCAAAAAATGTGTAAAAAAGGGGTCTTTTCGAGTTTTAAGTTTTTTCTTCTTTAGAAGCTATTCGATGAAAGAAACTTTATTTGATACCTATCTAACGGTGGCATATCCCATTGAAATTCGCCTCGTTAAATTTTTATTCACAAAATGTTGAACCCACCATATTCAAAAATTTGTTAAGTTTAAGTAGACAACTATGATTGCTCCGGACGTTATTCGTCACACCCCTCTTCAAGCAAGTTAAGATTGTGTTAAAATTGTGACCAAATCGGGTAATTACATTTCACTCCTCTTTATTTTGAACTTTAAAAATCGTTAACACGAAAATCCTAGCTGATCTTGTTTTCGAGTTATTGCTAAAAAATTACACTGTTCGACAACAAAAACCTCCCAGTAAAAAATCCAACCGATAGATTTTGCTCTCCTGAATCCAAATCTGAAACCCATTTTTTTCCAAAATAGCGCCATTTTAAGTTTTCTCAAACTTTTTTGCTAATATTAGCAAAAAAGCTTGTAAAAATTTGGTAAACTCAATTTTAAATTTAGCAAAAAAAAATTAGTTCAAATTTTGTTTAAAATTGCTAATGCGCTAAAAGAAGTTTACGAGATATTTTTGCTAACATGCTTATCTCAACAAAAAATTTGCTTAAGGTTAGCTTACTAGCATTAGCAAAAAAAATTAGTAAATCTACTAATGTATTATTTTAAGTGTATATGCTAGAAAAAATTGGATTACAGATTTGGATTCAGCAGAGACAAATCTTAAAGAATCAGTCGAATATTTCACTTGTAGGTTTTTCTTGTCAAACAGTGTAATTATTTAGCATTTACTCAAAAACAGGATCAGCTAGAATTTTCGTGTTAACGATTTTTAAAGTTCAAAATAAAGAGGAGTGAAATGCCACTACACTATTTTGCCACCATTTTAACACAACCTAAACTTGCTTGAAAAGGGGTGTGTCGTGTTAGTTGGGCAGTTTATTTTTTCTTTTTCATAAGGTGGCAATAAAATTTTTAAACACATAAGTATATGGCCGGCAACCTTAAAATCTGCTCTTTTATATACATTTAAAATTTCACACAAATCGATGTGTAACGGTTGGGAAAGATCCCTTGTTAGTTGCAGAGGGAATATATAAGTTTGACATTCCATTTCGTCGCTGCGCCTAAAAATGGAGTCATGTGTTTTGGGGCAAGTGTTCAGGAGAGCAAAAAAACTGTTTATTTTCGTCCCTTCGCGATATTTTTTAAAAGTTTGTTCTACAAAAAATTCTTGTACCGATATGCAATCCACATACTGCAAAAAAATTATGAAACATTTAGCGGTTTTCAAGTGGTGCAGAAATTTTCAAAAAACATACACATAACTCCTTTTTTAAGTACTTTTTGGAACAAAATTTAAAGAAATGGAAATATTTTTTACACATAACTCCTTTTGCTTATGAAACTATTCTTATTGTTAATTTCTTTTCGAGAGGGACAAAGACTAAATATAGTTTGTTGGCGGTTTAAAGCAACATTAGTTGGACAAGGTCCTTAAAATTTTGATATTTAAAAGCTCTTCACTAAACAGCGAACAACAGATTTTTCGCAAAACTGGTGCTGATTTTTTGTTTTTCTTGTAAATATTCAAGAGCTTCGACATAAATTGACATCTGCGAAAGATGCTGTACTTTAGATACTAAAATTTTTCGCCGTCAATGATTTAATTGCTTTCACAAGGCTTTATTACCCGCCATTTAGGATTTAGATAAGAGGATGAAAATTTGCAAATATTTTGCAAAAAATCTTGAACAATTCATTCAAAATACTTGGATGCTATCTGTGAACCTCATATTACTAAAAAAGTGGTCCATTTTGTCACGTTCTGTTACTTTTTTTATCAAAAAAAGGTATGTGTAGCTTAACACATAACTCCTTTTCAGACCTTTTTTTAGTATGACGAACACATAGCTCCTTTTACTAACTTTTGAACCAATCAAGATATCAAATAACGGTTTAGTGAGTAAACGTATGACCAATAGGGGATCATAAAGATGTAATAAAAAAAATTTAAAAAAACTACACATGACTCCATTTTTAGGCGCAGCGACGATTTGTAACATCAAAATATTGTTCTACACACAAAAAAACTTTGTAAAATCCCATTTTACCAATAGTTGATAGTTTTCCCTGTTTTTTAACAAAACATTTTCGATCTTATCGATCATTTTCGAGTTTTAATGTGCCACAAAAGTTGTAAATTTACAATTTTATTTGTAAAAAACTTGTAGAATTACAAAAAAGCTCGTAATTTTTACTAGGAATTCTCGTAAAATAGGAGGTAGCAAGAAATATAGTAAAGTCACGAAACCTTTTTGTAACCCAGCAGAAATTTTGCTGAACGTTCAGCAGCTTTTGGAAGGGGAACTTGAGTAAAGGAGCGCATCCAATTGCGCTGAATTCATGCATGATTCCCTAAGGCGATGTCCCACTTTAGAGCGCTAGTTGGATACACAGAAACAGCGCTCTTTAGATGCACTGAAATCACGTGTCTTTAGAGCGCTGATTTAAGCAGAATAAAGATGCTGTAAATTCATGTATCTTTTTAGCGCTGATTTAAGCAGATTAAAGATGCAGTGAATTCATGTATCTTTGTAGAGATGATTTAAGCAGAATAAAGATGCTGTAAATTCAAAGTTGAAATCAAATAACTAAAATTTAAAAAAATATAACAAAAAAATTCATTCGTTTTACTTTACAAAACTTTATTTATGTGAAACAAAATGAAAAAAAAAAAAAATTTTTTTTTGGGAACAGCGGTCAAAGATGCTATGATTGAAGCGCTCTTTGCAGCGCTGATTAATGCGCAATAATGATGCAGTCAAATCATGTGTCTTTGTCTAAAACTCATGTTTTTTTATTCAAAAAGTGTTAAAAATATTGAAAAGGAAAGCAAGTGTAAAATTTTATCAAAAAATAATTACACATTATAAGTTTTATATAAAAAAAAAATAAAATTTTTTCCCCTTCCTTTTACTGCATCCCTAAGAGCGCTCTTTGGATGCGCTACGGTATGCTATAAACAGATGCTGTGTCGCCAAAATCTCGATTTATTTCTGCTGGGAAGTTTTATAGCGTCAAAAAAATGTAAAGTTACAATTTTAATGGTAAAAGGGTATTAAAATTAAAAAAATATTGGTAAAATTCTTGTAAAATTACAAAGAATTCTTGTCAAATAGGAGGTAGCAAAAAAAAAAAATTACAAACTTTTCTTTTAATCTTACAAGTTTTTTTTTTTTGAGTGTAGAGTTTTATGCAATAAGAACTAATAATTATTTCTAATTACTATATTCATTTCTAGTATCGCAAAAATTTTCTGGGATATCAAATATATAATATTTATATTATACAGTATATTAAAATAATTTTAAAATAATCCTTGTTATTATAAAATAAAAAAGCGTAATTCTGATTTTTCATATTAGGCATTATTTTAAAACTACCTAGCTACAAAAAACATCAATTGATGACCCCCTTCCCTTCGCGATAAATTTGGGCAATTTGATTTGTTATGATGATATTTTAATAATTAAATTAATAAATTTAATAATTTTTGTTATATTCACGCCCAAAAATGAGGGGGGACTAAAAACAATTACATATTTAAGTCCCCTGGGTCCAGGTCCTGGACTTTGAACTTTTTCTGACATAAAAACATTTTCTTTGTTTAAAAAAAGTTCAAAAATCCCTGTTAAAATGGAGTTTGTTAAAGGTTGCTTTAGTTCTTCAAAACAAAACTTTTTTCCCCTGGTTTAATCTTGCGTACTGACGAACTACACAGAAAAAAATTGAAATTAATTTCATTCAACAAAAACGCGGATTCAATCAATTTTTTGATTGAAGTTCCTCCAATTAAAAAAATTGTTATACTAATCATCAAATTGTAGGTGATTGATTGAAATTTTTTTCAATCAAACATTTTTCGATTTTGATCAAAAATTTGATCAATTTTGTTTTAAAGTCAATCAAAATAATGATTGATTTAACAAATGAATTGTAAGCTTATGACAAAATTATAAAAAAATGCATCTTTTTTGCTTTCCGATTAGTTGCCAACAATAAAAAAAAGTAAAGCCCGATTATTTTGTATATTTTTGAATTAATCTATTCAAATAAATTAAAGCAAAAAAAATCTGGTATCCCGGTGAAAAAAGTTCGTATATGGAAACATATACGAGGATATATGGATTCATATATGAAGATATATGACCATATATGAACCATATATGAACACATGTGTACATATATGAACATATGCGTGGGCATACATAATTATGTATGAATCATATACGTCCATATAGAAGAATTCCAAAATTTTTGACTACAAAAAAACACTTTTTCGACCTTACCTATTTTAATTGTCTTAAAAATTGGTATATATGTTCTTCTGATTTTTGTTGAATTTCGGTTTTTGTTATTTAGTCAAAATTGTGAATGGTTCGCGTTTTATCGCTGTTCAAAGTAGGTATTTTGCAACAATTATATGATAAATACACAATGTTTAAATGATCATATCTTTGGAACGCATCATCCGATTATCACGAAATAAAGCGCAAAATAATGGTTATGTCCTGTACTTAAAACAGAATTTTGAAAAAGGATAGGATGCTTTGCAAAAAGGATATTGAAATTAAAAAAATGTCCTTAATTTGCAAATATCTCAAAATGCGTATCTTTAATTTTCCTTTATTTTTTTGCACATATAGCTCAAAATGTACTTAACAACATATGCAAATTCCAAATTGGGGTGATAAGCGGTTTAATTGTAAACGCGGTTTCATGAAACGCCTTATTGATTTTTGTTAATAACTCTCGTTTACAAATGAAAAATAATTTCTGCGCACTAACCGCGAATAATTTTTTTATATGTATTTTTGATCGCTAAACTCAAAGACTTCATTAAAACAACATTTCGCGAATACATTTTTGTTAAATTAATTTTTTAGCGTTTTTTGGAGGTATTTTAACTATTTTGCTTATATCTTAAGTTCTGTTTATCTAATCTTCTCGCAATAAAAACCAATCTAAAGATAGTCAAATTTCCAACAAATCCTACATTCATTATTTTCTCGTCAGTTCATAGCTTTACGCGCAAATAATTTTTTTAGCGTTATTTGAAGGTATTTTGACTATTTTTCTTTATCTTGAGTTTCGTTTATCGGATCCTTCCAAAATAAGAACCAAATTAAAGACAATCAAATTTCCAACAAATCCTTCATGCATTATGTTTATATCAGTTCATAACTTTACGCGCAATAGGCAAACATATCACTAGTATAAGTTTTTTGATTAACAAATCGTTAAAAAAAATTAAAGAAATAGAAATCTTTGCAATTAATTATTTTTTTTTTTATTTATCTGCAAAGCCTGAACATTTAGAAATATAATAAAGTTGATTTGATGAAAATCAATAGGTTTACTCCGAAGTTATCACAAATTATATGAAAATACATGAGAAAAGCACTAAAGGTATTATATTGATACATAAAAAAAGTAAAAAATTAAGCTGTTTAAAAAATACAAGGAAAATCTTTAGAATAGTTTCATAAAATTTTTCATAACTTTGGTATTTGCTCATAGATTTGAATGAAACCCTTTTATAATCGTTGTAAATGTTCAGGCTTTTAAGATAAATAAAAAAATTGCTAATTTGTAACGATTTCTGTTTTTAAATTTTTTTTAAAATGAGCTTTGTTAATAAAAAAAAATGGTTTCCCTTGTTGCCTATTGCGCGTAAAGTTATAAACTAATATAAAAATAATGAATGAAGAATTTGTTGGAAATTTGATTATCTTTAATTTGGTTCTTGCTTCGGAAGGATCAGATAAACGGAACTCAAGATATTAGAAAAATAGTCAAAATACCTCCAAATAACGCTAAAAAATTTATTTGCGCGTAAAGCTATGAACTGATTAAATAATGATGAATGTAGGATATGTTGGAAATTTTATTATCTTTAGTTTGGTTTTTATTGCGAAAAGATCAGATAAACAGAACTTAAGATATAAGCAAAATAGTTAAAATACCTCCAAAAAACGCTAAAAAATTAATTTAACAAAAATGTATTCGCGAAATGTTGTTTTAATGAAGTTTTTGAGTTTAGCGATCAAAAATACATATAAAAAAATTATTCGCGGTTAGTGCGCTGAAATTGTTTTTCATTTGTAAACGAGAGTTATTAACAAAAATCAATAAGGCGTTTCATGAAACCGCGTTTACAATTAAACCGCTTATCACCCCAATTTGGAATTTGCATATGTTGTTAAGTATATTTTGCGCTATATGTGCAAAAAAATAAAGGAAAATTAAAGATACGCATTTTGAGATATTTGCAAATTAAGGACATTTTTTAATTTCAATATCCTTTTTGCTTAGCATCCTATCCTTTTTCAAAATTCTATTTTAAGTACAGGACATAACCATTATTTTGCGCTTTATTTCGTGATAATCGGATGATGCGTTCCAAAGATACGATCATTTAAACATTATGTATTTCTCATAAAATTATGGCAAAATACCAACTTTGAACAGCGATAAAACGCGAACCATTCACAATTTCGACTAAATAACAAAAACCGAAATTCAATAAAAATCAGAAGAATGGATATGTTAATTTTTGGATAAATTGAACCACCATCGGCTGATTGCCTATGCTATTTTAAATGGAACCAGTCTATACGTAAAGTGAACCCATATGTAAATATATGGCATATATGTAAATATATGAACATATTTGTGCGCATATATGATCATATATGCTTCATATATGTACATATATGCCATATATTTACATATGGGTTCACTTTACGTATATGGACGTATATGATTCATACATAATTATGTATGCCCACGCATATGTTCATATATGTACATATGTGTTCATATATGGTTCATATATGGTCATATATCTTCATATATGAATCCATATATCCTCGTATATGTTTCCATATGCGAACTTTTTTCACCGGGATGTTGAAAATTTGTAACAAAAAATTGCAATAATTTTAATCAAAACATTGATTGACTCATTTAAATTTTGTTTATCAATACATTTAATTGAAAATTTTTAGCCAATAATTTTTTGTGTGTAAATCAGTCTACATTACATAGTTTTGACAACTTTTTTTTAAAAAAAAAAAACAATCTAGTAATGTTAATCGACCCCTGACATTCGAATAAATTTAATTGGAATTCGAAAAAAAAAAACATAAAAATTTTTGATAAAATTTAAAAAAAAATTATATACTACCTCCGTCCCAAAATAATCTTAACATTTCTATATTTTGGCTGGGATTATGGAGGACCTTTTGAAAAAGCTTTGTTTTTTTTGTTAATACATATCGGGACATATCAATAATTCAAAAATTCTTTATAGCTTTGCAATTTTTCAATTCACGTGCAAAATGGATGCAATAAACTGCATCCAGTTAAATGAGACAACTTGTTTTCGACGTTACAAACAGGCATGGTGTCCACTATGGTCGAAAAGATGAAAATTATTACAAAATGCGGCGTATGAAATAAGAAATTTTACGCTAGAGGCCCTTTTAACGGTTTTTAATAAATGCATTATGGATGCAATAGGGACATCTTGCAAATATTTTTAATTAATTTTGTTACAGTTTTAGTACACGAGATTAGTTTAAGATTGTTTTTTTAATTTTATCTTGTATTATTTCAACTAAAACACTGCTTAATAAAATGTTAAGTTTATTTTGGGACAAAAAAATCTATAGAAATGTTAAAAATATTTCGGGACGGAGGTAGTATTTTTTTTGGGGGCAACAATCGATTAAATTTCTGTAACAACTCGCAATAGCTGATTTCACTTTGTTACGACATAAAATTTGTTATCATTTTTACGAACTTTTTTAATGCTGGATGGTTCCAAAATAATACCTCATATGTATATTTAATTTCATATTTAGGTATTACAATCGCAGCTTATTGTAAGTATTAACCCACTGTGGCAACTTATTATTTCCGATGGCTCATTAAAGTACTTTAGGATCGAACCAGAATCAAATTGCGTAGCGCAAGACGTAAAAAAAAACAAAAACCAACACATAAAATTTTAAATTTTTACGTCCGCTTGATCATAGAGAAAACAAAGTAAAGACATTGTAATTGAATCAACTCTCTTTTTTTCCTCTCACGCGAAGTCTGTCTGGGATCAAGAAAAAATTTTGATTTAAAGTCATGAAATTTGAATTTTATTTGCACTTTTAATATTTTTTTTTAATTATATTGAATCATTAACATTTTAAGGACGTAAATTTCATAAATTAGTTTTGTTTAAAACAATATAAAAGTCTTATTTTTAAAGAAAACAAAAAGCCTTTTTTCAATTCCTCTTTTTACCTTTATTCTATTAATCCAGGCAGTTAATGTTTGAGTTTTTGAGGTGCATGCCTAGCCCCTGGTTTGATATATGTAGGTACCTCACATTAAAATTATATATTTGGCGTTACGCCTTATGCGACGTAATTTGATTCAGGTTCGACGCTGAGATAACAAATTTGTATTTACTCTCATAGTTTTTGAATTCTCATTTAGTTTATAGTTTTTTGTATATGTATATCAGTGATGGGCATTTTTGTAATTCCTATTCCGAATAGACTTAAAAATGCTGCTTGTGCGCTGTCGACACACGTACAGTATAAAATTCTGGTGCTTGAGCAAATTTGTTGACTTTTCGCTTGCTACTACCCACACAAGCATAAATGTTATAGTAAGTGTGTGCGCACCACTGATGTATATGAAACAAAATTTTTGTTTTTCTTTGTAAAAAAAAATTTAAAACTTTTTAAAAATTTTTATAAATTGATAAATTTTGAGTAAATTTTCACTTGAAACAATTAAACGGTTAATTAAAAAACCCAAAAATTTAATTAAAAATTTACACAAATTTTTTGGCAAACATTTAATAAATTTTTATTAAAAGTTACTCAATACTGTTAAATCGTTTACTGGTGCAAAATTGAGTAATTTTTTACTCTATAGTATTAAAATATTTTTTTACTTTTTTCTGTGCATACTAAATACATATATTTAGCACTTCTAGATCGAAAACCAGAACATGGCAACACTAAGGAGTACATATAAAAATCAGCTGTTTTTAGTTTATGTTTTTGTACATCGTTTAATGGTGCAATATCATAAAAAATTATAATAGGTCAAACAGTTTTCGAGATATCGCTGAAATTTGCAAAAAAAAATACGGTTTTCCTCACATGATCATTCACAAATGGGTTATTATATAAAAATGTCATTATTACAAAATTAAATTAATAATTATTAGCAATATTGTTTTTGATAATCATACATATTATATCGACAAATACCGAAATAATAAGGCATATCAGACAACACTGTTTAACAAGTTTAAAAGGACTGAATGTATTTTGAAAGAAACCAAAAAAAATGAAAACTGTCTGCATTTTTAACACTGTTTTAAAATCTCCAATTTTAAATTTTTTTTTTTTTTTTTAAATTTGGAAAATTCAAAAAAACTTAACACTGGAAAATGAAGGATAAAAATGTTGTTACTGTAGATACTTTCAATAAATTTCAAAAATGGGTCTCCAATTCCTTTATCAAGTGGTATGACACACGTTAGATGCCTGGAGAAGTTGTAATAACTTTGCTGATTCTCAACCGATTTTAGTTTTTAATACCTTATTAGAGAGGTACAAATCATAATTCTGTAAAACTGATAGTAAAGGGTACTTTTTACTATCACACATTTCCATTATACAAACGTAATTTCAACATTTTAGCGAAATATTTTTTTAAAAAATTTGGCTAAAAATTTTTCACTTATTAGATACGATTAGGTTTCAATCAAAAATGAATCCAAAAATCTTTAGGAAGTTGGTAAATTTTGATGTGTATAATGGAAAAATGTGATAGTGGAAAGTACCTTTAAGTAATTAAAACACTTTGTAGGTCAAAATCTACTGTTAATTTTCACTCGTTCACCTTAAATTTGTAGAACAGTGTTATTATTGACAATTGAAATTTTAATTTTTCACTTTGTTTTTGTCAAAAGGATTTATAGAAAAAATCTGTTTTTTTTTTGCTGTAGTCATTAAATACAATTTTAATTTGTTGGTAAAACAAGCTTAACGAATAATAAACAGACCTACACAGTTAAAAATTCCAGTCATTAAGCTATAAGTACTTACTTTCAAGTTTAGGCTTTATGCTCTTTGTTATAATTTTTGTTTTTACAAACAAAATCAATAAATAAAGGTGGTACAAGATATTTGATGTTTTCTGAATTCAGGTTTTGTAGAGCCTTTTCGTCGAATAAATCAGATGAGTAAGAGAGAGAGAGAGACTCCTACACTCAAAAAAAAACCTTGTTAAATTACAAGAAAAGTTTGTAACTTTTTTTGTTTGCTACCTCCTATTTGACAAGAATTCCTTGTAATTTTACAAGCTTTTTACCAATAACCTTGTAAGTTTACAAGTTTTTTACCAAAAAAAAGTGTAAATTTACAATTTTTTTGACGCTATAAAACTTACAAGGAGGTTTCGTGACTTTACTAGATTTTTTGCTACCTCCTATTTTACAAGAATTTCTAGTAATGTTACAAGCTTTTTACCAATAATTTTGTAATTTTACAAGCTTTTAACCAATAAAATTGTAAATTTACAACTTTTTTTGCGGAATAAAATTAACAAGGAATTCTTGTGAATTTACTATATTATTTTTGTAAAAAAATCTTGGCAACTTGCAAAATTACAAAAAAAACAAGTAAGAAAATTATAGTCGGTCAAGGCCGACTATATAATACCCTACACCAGAGTTTCCCGGAAAATGGGTCCCAAGTTCAAACATGGACTGATTAGATCTATATTTTGCCAAATCTTTAATAAGTGCAAAAAGCACTCACTTATCAAATTTGAGTGGAATAGGCTTCTTTTTGTTGACAATAAATCGTTATAAGTTTGTCATTCCGTTTGTAACACATCGAAATATTGGTCTAGGGCCCCATAAAGTATATATGGGGCATTCCATGCCAAATCGGACACTTTAAAAATTTTTTTTTTTATTTCCCCAATTTGTTTACAGTTTCAGTACCCTTCGAAAAATCCTTCGTGGTAAATTCTCAGATTTTTTTGATGACCCGTTCAAAAGATATCGAATTTTTAAAAATTGGTAGTTTGTTCCTTTGCTTAAACTTCTTTTCCTCATAAATTCTTCAATAATAGTCCAAATTTCAATTTTTTTTTTCAAAATTTTTGTTTTTTTACGTACTTTTAAAAAAAAACGGAAAAAATTCTAAAAAGCGCTCTAGTATGCGATTTTTAAGTTTTAAAATTTAAATCTCATTTTTGGAAATGTTTGTACTCTTCGATTTTTTTGAAATTTTTTTGTGTAAAACTTCTATCGATTCTACAAATTTTTTGCCCAGGAGGATCGTGGGATAACGATTATTACTATTTTTTAAAATTTTTTGAAAAAATTTTATTGTAATTTTCCAATCTTAAAACCATTTTAACTGCTCCAATGGTGCGTCATAGAGGGGTCATTTATAAGACCGACCGCCATTAATTTTTACGTCTTAACATTTCTTTGGAACAAACTAATACCCTATCTCCAATTTCAATTTAAGGGGGCTCCCACACAAAACGACATTTTTTAAAATTCGCTCCAACCGACCCCTAGTGAGACCGACCCCCGTTTATTTTTACCCTACAACATTTTTTTAAAACATACCTACGCCCTATCTCCACTCCCTAAGTAGGCTCCAATACAAATAACAGTTGGAGCAAATTTTATAAAAATGTAATTTTGAATGAAAGCCTACTTAGGGAGTTGGACTAAAAAAATATTGTGGGTCGGTCATACATTTTGTTGCCACTATTAGGGCAGTTAGAGCGGTTGGAGCAAATTTTAAAAATTGTCGTTTTGTGTGGAAGCCCCCTTAGAAATTGGAGATAGGGTATTAGTTTGTTCCAAAGAAATGTGTAGACGTAAAAATTAATGGGGGTCGGTCTTATAAATGACCCCTCTATGACGCACCATTGGAGCAGTAAAAATGATTTTAAGATTGGAAAATTACAATAAAATTTTTTCAAAAAATTTTAAAAAATAGTAATAATCGTTATCCCAAAAAATTTGTAGAATCGATAGAAGTTTTACACAAAAAAAAATCAAAAAAATCGAAGAGTAGAAACATTTTTAAAAATAAGATTTAAATTTTGAAACTTAAAAATCGCATACAACAACGCTTTTAAGAATTTTTTGGGATTTTTTTTTAAAAAGTACGTAAAAAAAAAACAAAAATTTTGAAGAAAAAAAAATTGAAATTTGGACCATTATTGAAGAAGTTATGAGTAAAAGAAGTTTAAGTAAAGGAACAAGCTACCAATTTTTAAAAATTCGATATCTTTTGAACGGGTCATCAAAAAAATCTGAAAATTTACCACGAAGGAGTTTTCGAAGGGTACTAAAAACTGTAAACAAATTGGAAAAATCTAAGAAAAAAAATTTCAAAGTGTCCGATTTGGCATATATGTTGATCATTTACCTGGTAAGGTTGTTATTGCAAACCAGTCCAGTGGTTCAAAAGTTATGAGCAAAAGAGTAAATTTCGGTAAGGGTTTTTCGCGAATTTACGAGATAAAAACACGATAGCTTTCGAAAGACAATAATGAGACTACTGAAACCTGGCATGTATCTTTGCCGTTCCCCAGGCATGATTCGTATAGAATTTCAGCCAAATCGGTCCAGTGACTCAAAAGTTATTAACAAAACCGTGAATTTCAGATTAGTTTCACCTTAAATTCATGTGTTGAAAAGCCTTAAACATGTTTTAAAAACATTAGTAAGTCACAAAAATATTTTACAACGTATTTTGATCACTCAAAAATATTTTTACACTAAAAAAAAAATACACTCGAAAAAAATTTTACACTCAAAAAAAAAATTTTTTAAATAATTTTTTTCTTTTAAAAAAGTACTAAAAAAAGTTTTTTTACACAAAATTAAATATTTCCAATCAAAAATATTATTTTTACACGTTAGAAGATTTACTATCACTTAAAAAGGGCATTGTGGAGGGTATTCATAGATTCGGCCAAGTCGAATTTAACTTTTCTACTTGTTTAATTTTGAAGCAATGCTTTTTATACTTGTTTAGTTTTAAAAACATTGGTAATTTAAAAATTATACTCGAAAAAAATTTTACACTCAAAAAAAACTTACACTCAAAAAAATTTTACACTCAAAAAAATGTATTTTTTTTTTTACAAAAATTACAATATTTTGTGTACATACGTACGTGCATTCACTAAGAAATATTTTTACAGTAAAATAACATAACACTCGAAAAAAATGTACACTCAAAAAAAAAAAATAGTAAAAGACTTTCTTACTTAAAATAAAATATCAAAATTGTTAATTTTTTTATACGTTAAAAAATGTACTATTCTTTAAAAAAAGGCATTGTGGAGGGTTTTCATAAATTCGGAAAAATCGAATTTAACTTTCCTACTTGTTTTTTGTGTGCAGGACAACGTCTGTCAGGTTTTACGTAGAAGAATTTATTGCTACGACAAATTTAAATGTTCCGAATTCAAACGCTTTCTTTCAAATTTAGTTACGCGTTATCCGCCCCCCCTGATTTCATGGGGTTATTACTATAAAAGGGCTCGTTAATTTTAAAAATGGTATATAATAATGCTGGTAACGAAATACTGGTAGAGCATGCTAGTTTTCTATTAAGAAATAAATTTCCTGTGAAGACTTTAGTATTTTTATTCCATTAATCAGATTACATTGTATAAATATTTTTTTTTTAAATATGAACTTGAGCTGATTTAAACTTGAGAAAAAAATCAACAACATACTTTATGAAGTTTCAATAAAAAAAATAAATAAATCCAAACAAAGAAATCTATTTTAACAAATTTACTATTTTTACTTTGTTTCTTAAAAAAAAAAGTCAAACACCAAAGTGTTCATATTTTTTTTAACAGTTAAACTAGAAAAAGGATCAAAAACCTTTTTAAAAAAAAAATGTTTTCTTAAGACTACAGACACATGTAGTTAAATGTATAACTAACTATAAAAGGTATACTTATTGGGGCGTTTATTTTTATTAAATGAAAAAAATATTCTTAAATTTTGAGAAGCCATAAAAATATAAATATTTTTATTGTAATTTGGAAAAAATATTCCGGGAAAAAAAAAAATTTAGTAAAAAAAAATTATGTGAAATTTTTTTTTTTTTTTAAATAGGTTTGTCGGTATCCAATTCTGTTTACGTTTGTCAACCAAAAGCCGAATTAAAGCATTTTGTATTTTTAGGTTATGTGGAATGTACCATAATTTTCAAGGTGTCCTTAAATTTTCGTTTATAACTTTTCAGCCGCTAAAACGATTTCGCTCAAATGCAATACCACACTTAAAAAATTATGTCATTAACTGTTTGCAGTTTATTTAAAAAGTTTTACGTTTTGTCATTTTTAAAAGAAAAAACATTTGTTTATTGTTCAGTTTTTTAAATGACTATTTCTGTTCTTTGTTTCAAAAATCTATATAAGGGTAATTCCAAAAACTTTCGCCCCACTGTACGGAAACATGCCTTTGGACGCCACTGAGAATTTGGCTCATAGATATCCACGTTTATATGAGATATGTTGCATTTTTGGATTTTCAAAATTTGCTGTAGTTTTCAAATTATCGCGGGTCAAAGTTCGACTTTTTTAGCAAAAGTCAGAAAAATACATGACGTTTAACGTGCTCTAACTTTTTAACTAGTAATCCGATTATCACAAGTAATGGCTCATATGAAAGCTTAATTCTTCTTCTTTTAGGAAATATTTTCAAAAGCATACGGTTTTTTTTCAGAAGTGTTGCAAAAATTCAAAAACATTTTTTTTTTTGCGAATATTTAAAAAAACACATCTTCGATTTTTTTACAAAAAAGTTTGGTGATAAACAATACTGTTTTGTACAACATATCCAAAATTCAGAGTGGGATCCCAATGGGATCAAAAAATATTCTGGTTTTAGTACGAAGATCTAAAATTTTACCTTAGAAAATTAAAATTTTATGTTTTCTTCAATATAAAAATT
Source organism: Pegoplata infirma (assembly GCA_963921195.1). Taxonomy (NCBI): domain Eukaryota; kingdom Metazoa; phylum Arthropoda; class Insecta; order Diptera; family Anthomyiidae; genus Pegoplata; species Pegoplata infirma. The sequence continues at coordinate 14,049,432 of OY992539.1, read as the reverse complement.
TAAATATTCAAAGAAAATTATACTATTAAAATTTTGAAAACATTCAAAACAGTAGAAATTTAAATTTTCTAAGGGAAAAATATGAGAACCTCGTACTTAAAACAGAATATTTATTGATCCCATGGAGATCCCACTCTGAATTTTGAATATGTTATACAAAACATTCTTATTTTTCACAATAATTTTTTTAAAAAAAATCGAAGATGTGTTTTTTTAAATATTCGAAAAGAAAAAATGTTTTTGCATTTTTGCATCATTTCTGTAAAAAAAACTGCGTTATTTTAAAAATATAAAGTAAAAAGAAGAACCCCAGCTTTCACGTGAGCCTAAATTTGTGAAAATCGGGTCATTGGTTAAGAAGTTACAGCTCTTTAAGCGTGATGTATTTTTCTTACTTTTTCTTAAAAAGTCAATCTTTGACCTGCCATAATTCGTTAAATACACCAAATGTAAAAAAACGATATATGGTACATATCGTCGGTGCGCCGACCAGAACACCTATGTGTAATTTTTTGATTTTTTTTTATTGGCCCATTAGGAAGCCTATCAGGTAATGCATTTATCCCCCAAAGCGTTTCCCGTTATCTCAAATGGTTTCAAAGTTAGCTTAAACTCCTATGTGTTACCTATAATAGAAATTCTCCGGCAAAAACACTTATGTGTTATTAGTACACATAATTGTTTTTGATTTAAACGTAAAAACACTGCGTCTGCCTTTGGTTTTTTTATAAATTGACATTTTAAAAGTTTTCTGAACATTGTTTTTTTAATATTCCGAAACTTTATTGCGTAACACTGTGCAACACGATTTAAAAAAAATAATTTTTATTTTTGCGTTTTGAATAAGCTTAAAAAAGTATAAAGTATAATTCTGAGGTAAATAATATCAAAAGATGTCTGTAGTTAAATTTTAAGGCGGTTCTTTTCTAAGAACATACATACATTAACCCTGTGTGTCCCATTTTTACGTGTCGTTTTGGTACTTTTTTTAAATATCCTCGTAGAACACCATTAAAACGTGCGGTTAAAGGGTTAAAATGTCCTACAAAAAAAATAGTTTTACATCAAATTTTACTAGGGGTTGTCACAGGTCAAAATTTTGTGCGAAAAGTGCAAAATGCTTAAATAAATTTAATTGTAAATTATCACAAACTGTTAAATTGTTTTTTCACCAAAGTCGTGTAAAATAAGTAAAAAAAAAAATATAAATCTTCTTCTTAGCTAAATGATGTGAAATTTGATGGCGGTTCTTTTCGTGGAACACATTATCTTTCAGTTTTGGGGGTAATCTTGGTCCTTTTGCCAAATACCCTCATAGAACTTCACTTAAACGTGCGTTAAAAGGGTCAAAATGTTCTACAAAAAAGTTCTGCAGCAAATTTTACAAGGGGTTCTCAAAGGCCAAAAGTTCGTGCGAAAAGTGCTTAAAATAGTAAAATTGTAAAGTATCTTGGTAAGACACAATTTAACAAATTATGATAATTTAAAATTTTCCTTTTTCAAACATTTTGCTTACATCGCACGAACTTTTGGCCTTTGACAACCCCTAGTAAAATTTGATGCAGAAAATGTTTGTAAAATTGTTTAACCCTTTAAACGTATGCCTTAGTAGTGGTCTATGATGATATTTAAAAAAAGCACCAAAATGAGGATACCCGTGTAAAAATCGATTAGATCTTGTCAGATCTACTTTTATCTAATTATATATATTTGCATCTGATTGTATATAATTATATCTGGTCAGATATAATTAAATGTCAATTTTGTGGCAATGTTGACCAAATCCGAGATATAATTAGATCTCGATTTTGGACATTTCAGATATAATTATATGCAATTAGATACGCTCATATATGAACATATATGAACAGATCAGATAAGATCTAATACATTTTTACACGGGTAAAGGGTTAAAATGTTAAAATGTTCTAAGAAAAGAACCGCCATCAGTTTTCACTAAATTATTTCTTAACTTTATTTAGCTCAGAGCAGATTTATATTTTTTTCGACTTATTTCACTCGACTTTTGCAAAAAAAAATTTAACAGTATTTGATAATTTACAATTTTACTTTTTTAGCCATTTTGCACTTTGCAGGAACTTTTGGACTTTGACAACCCATAGTAAAATTTGATGCAGAAAATCTTTGTAGAAGATTTTAACCCGTTAATGTACGTTTTTGTGGTGTAGGTGGTGTTGTATGAGGGTATTTAAAAAAAGGACAAAAATGACCCCTAAAAATGGGAGATAGAGGGTTAATATGTTCTACGAAAAGATTCGCCATTAAATTTCACTGACGATACATTTTGCCATTTTTTGCATCAGAATTATATTTAATACTTTTTTTGACTTATTACTTATTATTATTTTGGTTTTCCTGATAATCACTTTCTGCATTGGTAAAGTTTGTCCGCCTCTTTGTGATAATAAAATTCACGTCAGGAGTTTTCAGCCTTGCAAAGTACGAAATGAAAAACTTTTTACAACAAACACATGGGATGAAAAAAACACCAAAATAATTTTACGTGTGTTTGTTGTAGTAAATGTTGCATTTCGCACATTGCAAGGATAAAAATTCTGACGTGAATACCATCAATATTTCGCTACAAGTCCTTGCGGATATATAACTTGCAAAATTTTTACTTTTGAACAACAAATAAAAATTTATTTAAAATAAATTTAAGAACAAAAACACCTATGTGTATTATATTTTTTTTATAAACATGTAAAAAGTCCGAAACAAAATCACCTATGTGTAGTTTTTTGTTAAAATCTTGTACCACTTCAGAACAAAAAAAGATTTTTTATGTTTTTCAACGCGTAATATTTTTAAATGGGTCTTGGAAAAACAAAAAAAATTTACTTTAAAAAAATGTTGCGAATTGGCAAAATAAAACGGTTTTTTTGCTCTCCTGAACAATTCATAAAAAACACATAGGTGTTCTGGTCGGCGCACCGACGATATATCATATTTATGAGGGCTATCTATGTGTCAAGGTTCAAATTAATCTGAGACACCATTTCCAAAAATGACTAAAATTTGAGCTAAATTTTCTGGAATGGCCCATAAATAAAAATCAATTGTCGTTCGTTGGTAACCGCATCAGTTGAGAACGGCTGGACCGATTTGCACAATTCTTTTTTTGAAATGTTCGTCATAGTCCAACTTAGGTTTTTACGTAAAGAAAAATTGACCACGCCCACTTTTACGCCCACTTTTACGCCCACTTTTTTCAATTTATCTAAAATCGGAAAACGGCTGCACCGATTTGGGTATTTTTGTATTAAAATGTTCGTAGCAATCCAATATAAGTTTTTAGTGAAAGGAAAATCAACCACGCCCACTTTTTCAATTTATCTAAAATCTGAAAACAGCTGGACCGATTTGTCTAAATTTTTTTAAATGAATTTTTAATCATATTCCAACTTTGGTTTTTACGTAAAAAAGAACTTGACCTCACCCACTATCGCTAATTTTTGTTGAAAATTTTTATCATAATTCAACTAGGATTTTAACGGATAGTAAAATTTCCCACGCCCACTTTTTTATGTATCGAAAAAACTATAACGGTTATAGTCCGCCAAAGATTCTTAAGGAAAGAAACATTGTCCACGCCTACTTTTACGCTCACTTTTCACAATATATATTTTAAATCATGGAATGGCTGAATCAATTTGTCTATTTTGTTTTTAATGTGCGTCATATTCCAACTAAGGTTTTTTGAAAATAACAATTTTCCATTTCTACGCCTACTTTTGAATGGAGGGACCGAGTTGGTTTAATTCAAATAAGGTTTTTACTTTAAGGAATGATGTTTTCGATGTATATAAAAACTGCTTATAGAAAAATAAAATATAGAATAATAAAATATAAATAAAAATCAAATGTAGTTCGTTGGTAATCGGATCACTTGAGAACTGACCGATTTGGATAATATTTTTTTTTTTTAAATGTTCATCTCATTTTTTAATGTTCGTCTTAGATTTTTTCGGAAAACAAATTAATCACTCCCACTTTTACATCTCCCTTTTTCGATATATCTAAAATCGGGTCGCCATAGTCCAACTTAGGTTTAAACGGAAATAAAAATTGTTCACGCCCATTTTTATTTCGATACATCTAAAACGGAAAAACGACAGGGCCGATTTGGCTATTTGTTGACATTCGTGATAGCACAACAAAGGTCTTTACGGAAAGAAAAATTGTCCACTCCCACTTTTTTCAATGAATCTAAGATCGGAGAGCGAATGATCTGATTTGATAATTTTTTTCTTTAATTATCATTATAGCCCAAGTAAGGATTTTACGGAAATAATTATTGTACTACCCCACTTCAAAGCCCACATTTTTCAATAATCTTAAAATTTGCAACACTTGAGAACGGCTGGACCGATTTGGCTATTTTTTTGTTTTAAATGTTCGTTGTAGTCCATATAATTGGTCGGAAAGAAAAATTCTCCTCGCCAACTTTTTTTTTGATATATCTAAAATTAATTTTTACTCCAACTCGAACTATTAAAAAAAAATATTTCTTAATAGATTCCGCATAAACTTGGTCCAAATCAAGTTTAACTTACCACAAAAATTTTAACGCCAACTTTTGTCTAGATAAGTCGACTACTAATGACCGGACCGATTTTTTTATGTTAATAATAGTTCTAATTAGGTTTTTAAGGAAATATAAATGAGAAAAGTGTCCCGAAAAAATGGAAAATTCGGGAAAACTGTAAAGGGTTGTTTGATCTCAAGACGATAGCTCACAGTAAGAACGAAGGATATACGTAATTCACTGTTGTGTTGTTCATAATGATACTAAAGAAGTTTTAAATTTGTACAGGTAGCAAAGTCGAAGACATGGTTATTTTTTTTGTTCTTAAAATATAATTTGAAGATGATTATCTGCCTAATCGGGTCCTTAAAAACTATTCCCACAAATCTTTGTAAGCCAAGAAATTCATTACATTTTTTGCAGGGCTATATATTGGAAGCGAGATGAAATATAACACTGATCTTATATTTGGGCCAGCAACGCGGACCGGGCCAGCTAGTAATAACATAAAAAATAAAGACTTTCATTAGCGTTCAATTTTTAAAGTCATTTATTTTTGTTCTGTAAGTAAAAATAAGTGATTCTTCTTTAATTTTAATGATTTGTGAACGTTATTTTTTTAATTGTTGGCATTTTTTAAAGAGAAGTCATTAGTTTTTACCTACTTGTGTTGGTTATTTTTTTGCAGACAAAAAATTCAAAAAATTATTTATAGAAATATAAAAACATTTTTGTATCAAGTGACTTTGGCACGATTGGTAAGAGTGTCTGGCCAGAACGAAGTTGATTGCGGGATCGATTTCCCAAAAATTTTATTAAAAAATTTTTAAAATAAAATTCAATAGAAAAATTGTAAAAATAACCTACGAAATCATTAATTTTCGTAGGTATTTTTTTTTTTTGAATTTGTTGGTAAAAATAACACAACAATCATTAATTTTTAATTTTTTTGTAGGTTATTTTTTTCGAATTTGTTGGTAAAAAAATTTATGTTATTTATTTTAGAAAATTTTATTAACAGTAAAAAATAAATGTTGATGTTTGTTAAAATAAATGAATAATTACTGGAATGGTTTTCAAATGTTTTACCACTTGTTTTAAATATGTTTTTTATTTGTTTTTGCCTACAAAATATTTTGAGTGCAAACTTCTAGGGACAACGGCAAGTAAACATATTAATGTCCTGATTCAGTATGTCGTAAAAAGTGAGTGACTAGAAATTTTGTACGTAAAACAAAAACAAATTTGAGTTTTTTGTTTTTGTTTTACGTACAAAATTTGTAGTCACTCACTTCTACCGAGATAGCGAATCGCACTGTAAGTTTCAGTTATACAGACAGACGGACATCGCTAGAATGTCTTTGAATCAATGGAGTGCCAGACTGATATTTCGATGAGTTACAAATGGAATGACAAACTTATACCTCCACCACTAATTGGTTGATATAAAAATGAAACTTAAAATTTTGTTTTATTATTTTTTATCAAATAAAATACATTTTAAATCATCAGATTATTCATCTGAAATCAGCAAGTTTTTTTAAAAAAATCAGAAAATTTTTTCAGCAAAGATCAGTAGATATTAGAGTTTCTAAATAACCGATAAATTTAGTAACCGCGGTTACGGTTATAAAAAATTGAATAACCGATCGGTTTCGGTTATTTTCGGTTATAAGTAAAAATTTTATTCCGGTTGAAAAACTTCATTAAAAAAGTTTTTATTAGAATCGAATTCAGTTTAAATTTCTATTTTGGTTTATCTTCCGCTAATGTCTTTTAAACATAGGAATTCAGTTCATCTTCCAAAGATCCAGTGGTTCCTAAACTTCAGAACTGAATAATTCTTCAACTGGATATAAACACCTAAGTTATCTCAATAGTAAAGCAAAAATTTTAAATTAAAAAGATTTTAAATTTACCATTATAACCCGTATTTTTATTGAAAAATATATGGGTCGGTTTCGGGTTCGGTTTTTGGCTTTAATAACCGCGGTTTCGGTTACGGTTTTAACCGAAACAGAAACTCTAGTAGATATTCCTGCTGTCTTTACAGATTTTTATGTTAAGTTTACCTAAATTTTCCATACACAAATTTAGTAAACCTCATCTGCTGAAATCAGAAGAATTTCTTATAAAGCTCAAAATGGGTGTAATTTCAGAACATTTTTCCGTTGATTTTTCTGTTGGTTTTATTTGGAGTATATAAAAAATATGTAAGATATGCATTTTCACTTAAATATAAGCAGGAATGGAATCAATGGAAACCAGCACTTTTTTCAATTCAATAAAACAGTTACCACCCTAATATACACATTTGCATATGTTTCTAAAAGTCAAGTGTAAACAATTTGTTTTTTTGTTCTTTAAATTTTGATAAAGGCTGATCGGCCTTTATGAACCCTTCACTCTTGTAAGTCACCAAATTTGATATTAATTTTTAAAAACCACCCAGAAAAATATTCTATTGTAAAAAACTGTAAAATATCAAACCGCTACAGTGACCACAAAATTGAACTTATTGTCATACAATAAAAAACAAAAGACCGATTCGTTAAAAAAATTTATACAAAACAAGATAATCTCGAAACTGTTACCAAAATTTTTTTTTTTCATTTTCATTTATTCCTAAGAAATTTTCAAACACCTTAATAAACCTCAACATATCGTTCCCTTTAATGTAGAGTGATCTATTTAAAGGAAAAAACCGTGCGAAACCCTTAATTTAGTTAAACCTATTGCTGCTTATAAATTTGTCTCAAATTTTTTTGTTAACAAATTCTAACTTTAGAATTACTTAAGTAAAATTCCAAAATGTATTTTGTTCAATGACCTTGATTTTTTGGGGATTCAATGGTAAATTATTGATATGTATTTATTTGCAAAAGATTCAATGACTGCACAAATGACTTTATTTTAAAATTTTACTAAGTACTAATTCAAGTTCAAAGTTTTTTAACCTTAACCGCATTTATAAATGAAGTAATTCTGTAGAAAATTGCAAAACATGGGGTATTAAAAAATGTGGGGTATTTTCTACAGAAAATCTTGTGTTATCGATATATTGCTAACACTTTCTATAGACAATTTTGAGTTATCGATAACAGCAACATTTTCTATAATAAATTATTGATGTTATCGAAACATCGATAACATCAACATTTTTGTAGAAAATTTTGTGTTATCGTTAACAGTAACATTTTCTATAGAAATCGATAAGAGTTACATTTCTATAGAAAATTTTGTGTTATTGATTTATCGATAACAGTACATATTCTATAGAAAATTTTGTGTTATCGATAAATTGATAACAGTAAAATTTTGTGTTATCGATATATCGATAACAGTACAATTTTCTGTATAAAATTTTGTGTTATCGATATATCAAAAACAGTACAATTTTCTAAAGAAAATTTTTTGTTATCGGTATATCGATAACAGCTACATATTCTATAGAAAATTTTGTTTTGTCGATTTATCGATAACAGATCAATTTTCTACATAAAATTTTGTGTTATCGATTTATCGATAACAGTAACATTTTTTATAGAAAAATTTGTATTATCGATATATGAATAACTGTAATATTTTATAAAGAAAATTTTGTTTCATCGATATATCGATAACAGTAAGATTTTCAATAGAAAATTTTGTGTTATCGATAACAGTAACATTTTCTATAGAAAATTTTGTGTTATCGATATATTGACAACAGTACACTTTTTATGAAAAATTTGGATAACAGTAGCATTTTATATAAAAAATTTTGTGTTATCGATGTATCGATAACAGTAACATTTTTTACAGAAAATTTTGTGTTATCAATAAATCGACAACGAAACATTTTCTATAGAAAATTTTGTGATATCGATATATCGATAAGAGTAACATTTTGTGTAAAAAAATTTGTGTTATTAATATATCGATAACAGAAACATTTTCTATAGAACAGTAACATTTTCTATAGAAAATTACGTGTTATAGGTATATCGATAACAATAACATTTTCTATAGAAAATTTTGTGTTATCGTTCTATCGATAACAGTACAATTTTCTATAGAAAATTTTGTGTTATCGATATATCGATAACAGTACAATTTTCTATAGAAAATTTTGTGTTATCGATATATCGATAACAGCACAATTTTCTATAGAAAATTTTGTGTTTTCGATATATCGATAACAGTACAATCTTCTATAGAAAATTTTGTGTTATCGATATATCGAAAATAGTAACATTTTCTGTAGAACATTTTGTGTTATCAATATATCGATAACAGTAACATTTTTTATAGAAAATTTTGTGTTACCGATATATCAATAACAGTAACATTTTTTGTAAAAAAAATTTTGCTATCGATACATTGATAACAGAAGCATTTTGTGTAGAAAATTTTGTGTTATCGATATATCGATAACAGTACAATTTTCTATAGAAAATTTTGTGTTATCCATATATCGATAACAGAACAATTTGCTATAGAAAATTTTGTGTTATCGATGTATCGATAACAGTACAATTTTCTATAGAAAGTTTTGTGTTATCGATATATCGATAACAGAACAATTTTCTATAGAAAATTTTGTATTATCGATATATTGATAACAGTACAATTTTCTATAGAAAATTTTGTGTTATCGATATATTGATAACAGTACAATTTTCTATAGAAAATTTTGTGTTATCGATAACAGAAACATTTGCTATAGAAAATTGTGTGTTATCGATAACAGTACAATTTTCTATAAAAAATTTTGTGTTATCTATATATCGATAACAGTAACAATTTCTATAAAAAATTTTGTGTTATCGAGATATCGATAACAGTACAATTTTCTAAAGAAAATTTTTGTGTTATCGATATATCGATAACAGTACAACTTTCTATAGGAAATTTTGTGTTATTGATACATCGATAACTGTAGCATTTTCTATCGTAATACCTGGCAATCGATAGACACGTTCGAGCTGATTGTGGGGAAATTTATGGAAAAATGTTTGCAAGGGCATCTTCAGTCGGCAACCAGCGGTCAAAGTTGGAAAAAATTACGTATTTCGACCAGAATTCATGTCAGAATTTTTTGACCAAATCCGGCTGAAAAAATCGGAAATTTAGCGCACTTCACTGAAAAAATATTAAAAAAAATGAAAAACCGCAATTTTGGTCCACAGAAGCTGATTTTTAAACATAAAAATTTTTTTGTTATCCAAATTGGTCTTTAATGTTGGAAAATGTTTAGTGTGTTATCTAAAAAATATTAAAAACATAAAAACACGATTTTGGTCCGAAAATGCTGATCAGAATCTGTGGATCAAAATCGCAGATCAGCAATTTCGCGTTTTATATTTTTTTTTTATTTTTTTTTTAGATAACACACTTTACGTTTATCAACTTTTGTTATCTAAAAAATATTTTAAAAAAAATATAAAAACACGATTTTGGTCCGAAAATGCTGATCAGCATATGTGGACCAAAATAGGGTTTTTAATATTTAACATTTTTGAACCAAAATCGCGTTTTTATATTTTTTTTTAATATTTTTTAGATATCAAACTTAACATTATCCAACTTTTGAGACCAATTTGGATAAAAATAATTTTTATATTTAAAAATCAGCATCTGTGGCCCAAAATCCTAAGGGGGGTGTACCCACTTTATCATTCCGTCTCTAATGCATCGAAATATCGGTCGGGGATCCCATAAAGTATATTTATTATTGAGCAGAGATCCATTTTGTCTGTGCATTATATGGTAATGCATTTCATAACCATCACCATTGTTAAGGTCTTTTTGGGCAGTTAAAGAAATTTGCAAATATGCAAATTATCGAAAGACATACTTAAATACTTTAAATATATTGTATATCTCTACATAATGTAGTAGATAATATTTTAATTTAATCATTTTAAAATGTTTTTGTTCAATAGCAATTTAAATTTAAATTTTATCATTTAATTTGTTTGGCTTTATGGCAAAATATATATTGACCAAAGTTATTTAAATACAAATATACACTACCAACCAATGTTATTGAGTCAACAAAAGATTAAATCCATTTACATTTGATCTGTTGAATGTAAATAAAATTGATGTTTTATTTTATGTTGATTTTTTTGAGTAAACGTAGCAAATCTTGTAAAATCATCAACATAAATATTTTATTTCGCATTGTTAAAACCAATAAAAGCTAATTTACATTAAATTTTTTTTTATTTTTTTTTTTTTTTTGAAAATTCCATTTCGTTTATCAACGAAAAAAAAAAACACAAGATGGAAATTGGTTTCCGTCTCCGATTTGTGATGTTATAACAAATGATATTAGCTGTTTTTTTTTATACCCTCCACTCGAGTGATAAGAGGGTATATATAAGTTTGTCATTTTGTTTGTAACATATCGAAATATTGTTCTAGGACCCCATAAAGTACTTATATTTAAGATCCTTGATAGATTTTATGTCGATCTAGTTGGTCAAGTTCAGCAAAATCGGTCCAGTTTTTCAAAAGTTATGAGTAAATTACTGTTGTAAAAAAGTAAATTTCGGCAAGCATTTTTCGCAAATTTACGAGATAAAAAACACGCTAACTTTCGAAAAACAATCTTTATCGTTTCCTAAGTCCAGTTGGTATTAAATTTCAGCAAAACCGGTCCAATAATTCAAAAGTTATAAGCAAAACACTGCACTCAAAAAAAGTGAACTAAAAACTGGCAAAATTAACAAAATTTTGAGAAAAAGAGGGAATGATATGGCTCCAAGATTTTATTCATTAGTTTTAGTTCATATTTTCTTAAAAATGGGGAAAACAATTTTAACTAAAAACAAGTAAGAAAGTTATAGTCGGTCAAGCCCGACCATATGATACCCTACACCAGTGTTTTCCGGAAAATGGGTCCCAAGTCCAAACATGGACCGATTGGATCTGTCTTTTGTTAGATCTTTATTTAGTGTAGAAAACACACACAGATCAAAATTTAGTGGAATTGGTTTATTTTTTTTGCCAATATACCGATTTAACTGAATATCGGTCGAAATTTTTATGAGGGGGACTTAGTCCAAAAATGATCCAATTATATTCCGATTTGATTAGGTAACTAAAGTACACGTTTAACACCTAAAAATAAAATTTTTTATCAAATATTCTAATTGTTATGAATTTTGAGGGAATTATGTAAATATCGGGAGGGTGGCTTGTATGGGGACTACCAGAAGGACTGACCCGATTCCTTTGAAATTTGGAATGGTGATTTGTGCATTCAAAATTTACTTGCTAAATTTCAAAGCGATATCTGTATAATACGGTTATTAGAATCATTTAAGCCGAACACAAAGGGGGCGTTTGTATGGGGGCTAGGCAACGGCGTATGCAGGACTGTTTTTTCAGGGCCCAACAACAACAACAAAAAAAAATTTGTTGTTTTTTTCGTGAGATTCGTGTTTTCCAATACATATAAAAAAAATATTTTTTTGTTGTTGTTGTTGTTGGGCCCCCCCTGTATACGCCGATGGGGCTAGGTCTTAACACGGACCGATTTTTTCAATTTCAATAGGTTTTGTCCTTGGGCCAAAAGATGCTTAAGTTTGAAATTTAAAGTCAATTGATTGAAAATTGCGACCTGTATCGTGCTTAAATCGACTCAAAAAGTAATTTTGAGTCCATCGGTATACTTGAAGGTATGTCTACACTCAAAAAAAAAGTGAACTAAAATTTGGAAAATTAACTCAATTTTGAGAAAAATAGGAAATGATTTGGCTCCAAAGATTTTTTTTCTTGGTTTTAGTTCATAATTTTCCCAAAAATAAGGAAAACAAAGTTATTTAATTTTAAGTCAATTTAAACTAGAAAATGGGAAAAATTATACTTCACATTTTAGAAATAGATTGGGTCTAGACCCTGGACCCATGGGATCGGACCCATTTAACTCGAGACCCCGTTGGGTCCTTTAAGGTTCCCCATAGATTTTGAACCAAAAGTTGTGTCCGTTTCGCTCTAACTTGCTTAGTTTTTGAGATACGGTAATAAGGGGCCTGATAGGGTCTTGAGAATCTTAGAAACCGGATAACTAAAAAACTATTAATCGGAGAGCTTTAGGGTATTTTGCGAAAATTTTCTACGAGTCAAGAGCTACGAAAATGCAGTTGGACTTTTTCTCGTGTTGGCAGTATTTACCGAGATATGTGCATATATAAAATCTCGGGAATTTCAAATTTTAGCTCTAAAATTAGGGTCTTGAGACCCCGACAGATATGCAGAGCTAGGCTATTCCATATTATTCTTTGCAGTCTTTCTTTTGAAAATTTCATCCGTTTTGCTCTATCTCGCTTAGTTTTCGAGATATCGCCATTTTGAATTTTTAACTAAATTCTAAGAAGTAATTTACTAAATTCTCAGAAGTCATTAACCAAATTCTAAGAAGTACACTTTCTCAATTCAAAGAAGAGAAATACGATGATGTTTTTTTTAGTAAATTTTAACTAAACTTGAACTAAATTGTTTTTTAAGAAATATGTCTTAAAAATAAAGGTACGATTCTTAGATTTGAGGAAAATTTCTTTGGCAATAAGAATTTTTTTCCTAATATTAAAAAAATCCATTTAAAGAAAACTATGAACTAATTATAAGTAAATGAACTAAAATTTTTTCTTCATAGTTAAGAAAATTTCTCATTTTTAAGTTAAATTTAACTAAATTTTAGGAAAATTCATGATAAATTTTCAAAGACATTTTTTCCTTAATTTTAGTTATGTCTTTTTTTCAGTGTAGGACCAATATTTCGGGTAGTGACAAACATCAGCACAAACTCAATATATCCTGTACCACATAGTGGTGTAGGGTATAAATAGAAAAATTCTGAGAAGTTTTAACAAAATTTTAAAAAGTTTTTACAAAATTTTTTAACTAAATTCTAAGAAAATGTATATGAGTTTTTAACTAAATTCTTAGAAGTTTTAACTAAATTCTAAGAAGTTTTTACTTAATTTCAAGAAGTTTTTAACTAAATTCTAAGAAGTTAAATATTAGTTTTTAACTAAATTGTAAGAGTTCTTAACTTAATTCTATGTATGAGATCGGACCACATGGGTCCAGACCCGATGGATCGTTAAGGGTCGCCATATATTTTGATCCAAAATGTTTGTCCGTTTTGCTCTACCTTGCTAAGTTTTTGATATACGAGAATTTGGGGCCTTATAGGGCCTTGAGGCCCTAGGGTCTTGAGATTTCGCCATTTTCAAATATTTAACTAAATTCTAAGAAATTTTATCTAAATTTAAAAAAGTTTTAACTAAATTCTATAAAAAATACGAGTTTTTAACTAAATTCTAAGATTTTTTTAACCAAATTCTAAGAAGTTTTAACTAAATTCTAAAAAGTTTTTACAAAATTCTAAGAAGTTTTTTACTAAATTCTAAGAAAACAAATACGATGTTTTAACTAAATTCTAAGAAATGTTTAACTTAATTCTAAGAAGTTTTAACTTAATTCTAAGAAGTTTTTAACTAAATTCTAAGAAGTCCGCTTCCTCAATTCAAAGAAGTGAAAAACGGTGAAGTTTTTTGTAGTAAATTTTAACTAAACCTGAACTAAGTTTTGTGTGAACATATTTTTAAGAAATGTGTCTTAAAAATAAATATATGTTTCTTAGATTTGGGGAAAATTTCTTTGGCACTAAGAATTTTTTTCCTTATATTTAAGAAGTCCATTTTAGGAAAACTATGAACTATTTATAAGTACATGAACTACAACTTTTTCCTCATAGTTAGGAAAAAATTCCCATTTTTTAGTTAAATTTAACTAAATTTTAGGAAATTTTATAAAAATGTCCAAAGAATTTTTTTCCTAAATTTTAGTTATGTTATTTTTTTCAGTGTGAATTTCAGATTAGTTTCACCTTAAATGTAAGTGTTGAAAGCCCGCTAAGCAAGTTTTAAAAGCATTGGTAACTTACCAATGCTTTTAAAACCTGTTGGTAACTTACCAATGCTTTTTAAACTTGTTTACCAATGGTAAGTCACAAAAATATTGTACAACGTATTTTTGTTACTCAAAAATATTTGTCATGGTTGGTTACCGTTACCCTTATTATACCGTTACCGATTCAAAACCCTTTCAAATCGAATACCGTTACCGTTACCGATACCGCTAAAAATATTTTTAAAATACCGTTACCCTTACCGTTACCGTTATAATTATTAGAAGTTACCGGTATTGTACCGGTATTCAAAATTTTACCTGTTTTAAGGGATTTTAACGAACAAAAAAATAAAATTAAATTGCTAACATAATTTTAAATTTATAATTTGCAAATTATCATAAAATAAATGACAAAATAATAATCATATCAAATCTATACTGGTTTTTGGGTCTATAAAATATTTTTAGCTTTCAGTTCTATCTTTTTCAAATTTTTAACTAAATTAATAATACCGGTACGTACCGGTTTGGTTGGTTCGGTACCGGTACATACCGTTACCGAAACGATTTGAAAACACTTACCGTTACCTTTACCGAAATAAATAAAAATTAGATACCGTTACCGTTACCCTTACCGTTATTCGTTTCGGTAACCAACCTTGATATTTGTACACAAAACAAAAAAAAATTACACTCGAAAAAAATTTTACACTCGAAAAAAATTTTACACTTGAAAAAAATTTTACACTCAAAAATAAAATTTCGATTTTTTTTTTTTCAATAACGACAAAAATAAAGTTTTTTACTCAAAATAAATTCTTTGTAACAAAAATTGTCAATTTTTTTCACGTTACAAAATTTACTATCACCTATAAATATCATTGTGGAGGGCATTCCTGAATTCATCCAAGTTAAATTTACCTTTTCTACTTGTTATATTATTATGTTTTTTTTTTGCTATTATTGTAACTTGGCAATAAATAATTTAACAGCCCAAGTTTTTATTACACAAAAAGCAAAAAAAAAAACAACAAAACAAAAATGTATAATAAAAATTCCGACAAAACAATAATAAATATATTTACAAATGTCTCAAATACAATGTAAAAGTAACCGTAATGAGAATTTTGTTTTGTAAATATAAAATCACAAAAAGCCGCACTTAAAATTAAACAAAAAAAAAAAAAAATAAAACTTAGTAAAAATACCAATTTGTAATACATATTATGTGTTTGACAGACATCCCAAATACATTCAATTGTATGCTAAAGGAATCCTTAAATAATACCAAAGTAATGAATGAATAAAAGTTAAGAATAGAATCTACAAAAAAAAACAGAAAATAATATTATTACCCATTTATTCATTCACAATACGCCAAGAATCAAATAATAAGAAAGGACAAGTGAGCGATTTTTTTCAACAGAATACTGACACAAAAAAAATGAACTAAAATATAGGAAATATAGGAAAATTAACTTAATTTTGAGAAAAAAAAAGGCCAACGATTTCTTTTATTCACTAAAAAAAATGAACTATAATCTGGGAAAATTAACTAAATTTTGAGAAAAAGAGGGAATGATTTGACTCCAAAGACTTTTTTCTTGGTTTTAGTTCATAATTTTCCCAAAACTAAGGACAACAAAGTTATTTAATTTTAAGCCAATTTTAACTAAAAAATGAGAAAAATTATATTACACATTAGTTAATTCACATTTTCGAACTAGATTGGGTCTAGACCCTGGACCCGTGGGTCCAGCCCCTGTTTACTCGAGACCCCGTTGGGTCCTTTAAGGGTCCCTATATATTTTGACCCAAAACTTGTGTCCGTTTCGCTCTACCTTGTTTAGTTTTTGAGATACGCTAATAAGGGATCTGATAGAGTCTGATATGTCTTAAAAATAAAGAAAACTTCTTTGGCAGTAAGAATTTTTTTCCTAATATTAAAAAATTCCATTTACAGAAAACTATGAACTAATTATAAGTAAATGAACTAAATTTCTCATTTTTTAGTTAAATTTAACTAAATTTTAGGAAAATTCATGATAAATTTGCAAAGACATTTTTTCCTTAATTTTAGTTATGTCTTTTTTTTCAGTGTTTGTTTTAGTTCATATTTTTTATTGGAAACAAGGAGAAAACAATTTTAACTACACCATTTACAGATATAATTCGTAAAATATCAATTGTAATTCGAAGATTCTCCTTGTAATTCGAAGATTCAATTTGTAATTCGAAGATTCCGGTTGTAATTCGAAGATTCCATTTGTAATTCGAAGATTCTACTTGATATTCGAAGATTCTATTTGTAAATTGAAAATTACATTTGTAATTCGAAGATTCCAATTGTAATTCGAAAAATATTAATGGAAATTCAGTTGATATTTTTCGAATTACCATTGGAATCTTCAAATGTCAAATGGAATCATCGCATTACAAATATAATCTTCAAATTATAAGTACACTGAAAAAAGAAACATAACTAAAATTAAGGAAAAAATGTCTTTGAAAATTTATCATTTTCCTAAAATTTAGTTAAATTTAACTAAAAAATGAGAAATTTTCTTTAGTGTGAGGAAAAAAGTTTAGTTCATTTACTTATAACTAGCTTACCATCCCGGTACTTCGTTACCGGTTGTATTGAATACCGGATAATAGAAGGATCAGAATTACTCTACCGATTTCAAGAAAATGCCCCTGCGTAGTTTTTGTTGTATTTACTTGTGCACGTTTAAGTCTTTCATAAAATAATATTTCAATGAATAATTTAGACAATAAAATTGCATTATTTCGAGCCGTTTTATCGGGATTTTGGATTTTGAGTGAATATATATCTCAATGAATAAGGAAATATGAATAAAAATAAGTTGAAATGAAAAAACATATAGAGAAAAAAAATATGGAGTCAAAAAAGTTAAATACGAACAATTTGAGTAAAAGGTATCATTCCATATTGTTCCCTGCTCTATTCCAATTCGCTCCCGTTCTAAAATTTTAAATTTTATAATATGTTCTTCTCTTGGGGGTTATTTCTAGGGCTTTTAGTTTAATAGTTCTATAGGTAAAAATAACCATTTCCCCTTAAAATTATACTTTCCAAAAACTGTTTTTTTTTTTTTTGTTGTAGGTGATCCTTTATTTAAAATATCAACTTTCTGAACTATTAAATAAGAATAACTAAAATTTAAATATAAGAATAACCAAAATTTACACTTTTTCATTATTATAGGAACAAAAAAAAGTACCATAAGTACACTTTCTTACCGCCCGTTAGAAACGGAATTTCAAAAAATAACATCTTCCAGAATGTTTTTTTCTTCACCGACGGATCCTTCTTTCCATATTTCAACTTTCTTGGATCATTAAAATTACAAAAAGGATTTTACATTCCTAATTTTAAGTTTCTAGAACCATTACGTGATAAAATATCAAAGGTACCGAAAATAAACTTGTTTAGCCATTTTACGCAACTAAACAACTAACTTAACTACTAACTACTTTTTTTTACCGAATTCTCCTACATTACAACTTTAAGGTTCTAGGAAATATAAAAAGTTTCTATCAATATAATTTCAGGAAATAAAAAAAGTTCCAAAATGGTGTACTTCCGGTACTTTTAATAAAAGGTACTTTTAATAAAAGGTACTTTTTATAAAAGGTACTTTTTATAAAAGGTACTTGTTATAAAAGGTACTTTTTATAAAAGGTACTTTTTATAAAAGGTACTTTTTATAAAAGGTACTTTTTATAAAAGGTACTTTTTATAAAAGGTACTTTTTATAAAAGGTACTTTTTTTAAGAGGTATTTTTTTTAAATGTACTTTTTATAAAAGGTACTTTTTATAAAAGATACTTTTTATAAAAGGTACTTTTTATAAAAGGCACTTTTTGTAAAAGGTACTTTTTATAAAAGGAACTTTTTATAAAAAATACTTTTAATAAAAGGTACTTTTTATAAAAGGTACTTTTTATAAAAGGTACTTTTTATAAAAGGTACTTTTTATAAAAGGTACTTTTTATTAAAGGTACTTTTTATAAAAGGTACTTTTTATAGTAGGTACTTTTTATAAAAGGTACTTTTGACAAAAGGCACTTTTTATAAAATGTACTTTTTTTAAAAGGTACTTTTTATAAAAGGTACTTTTTATAAAAGGTACTTTTTATAAAAGGTACTTTTTATAAAAGGTACTTTTTATAAAAGGTACTTTTTATAAAAGGTACTTTTTATAAAAGGTACTTTTTATAAAAGGTACTTTTTATAAAAGGTACTTTTTATAAAAGGTACTTTTTATAAAAGGTACTTTTTATAAAAGGTACTTTTTATAAATGGTACTTTTGAAAAAAGGTACTTTTTATAAAAGGTACTTTTTATAAAAGGTACTTTTTATAAAAGGTACTTTTTATAAAAATTACTTTTTATAAAAGGTACTTTTTATACAAGGTACTTTTTATAAAAGGTACTTTTTACAAAAGGTACTTTTAATAAAAGGTACTTTTTATAAAAGGTACTTTTTATAAAAGGTACTTTTTATAAAAGGTACTTTTTATAAAAGGTACTTTTTATAAAAGGTACTTTTTATAAAAGGTACTTTTTATAAAAGGTACTTTTTATAAAAGGTACTTTTTATAAAAGGTACTTTTTATAAAAGGTACTTTTTATAAAAGGTACTTTTTATAAAAGGTACTTTTTATAAAAGGTACTTTTTATAAAAGGTACTTTTTATAAAAGGTACTTTTTATAAAAGGTACTTTTTATAAAAGGTACTTTTTATAAAAGGTACTTTTTATAAAAGGTACTTTTTATAAAAGGTACTTTTTATAAAAGGTACTTTTTATAAAAGGTACTTTTTATAAAAGGTACTTTTTATAAAAGGTACTTTTTATAAAAGGTACTTTTTATAAAAGGTACTTTTTATAAAAGGTACTTTTTATAAAAGGTACTTTTTATAAAAGGTACTTTTTATAAAAGGTAATTTTTTAAAAACGGTACATAATTTTCGAAAAGTACTTGTTCCAGAATGTTTCATTTCACTAAGGGATACTACATTCCTAATTTTATGTTTGAATGACCATTATTACAGTAAATAAAAAAGAGTACCAAAAGTACACTTTTTTACCCATTTTACCCCCGTAGAATCAACATTGGCAAAAACCCAGCCTTAGTGAATCTTTTTTCCGGGAAGTGAACCGACATTGCAAATTTCAAGTTTCTGGTACCATTATTTAAGGAAATATAAAATGTACCAAAAGTACACATTTTTACCCTTTTTACCCCCTTAGAATCATCATTGGCAAAAATCCAGCCTTAGGGGATCTATATTCCGGGAGGTGAACATGCAGTCCAAATTTCAAGTCTCTGTGACAATTTTTTAAGGAAATATAAAAGGTACCAAAAGTACAGATTTTTACCCTTTTTACCCCGTTAGAATCAACATTGGCAAAAATCCAGCCTTACTGGATCTATATTCCAGGATGTGAACATACAGTCCAAATTTCAAGTTTCTATGACCATTATTTCAGTAGATATAAAAAGTACCAAAAGTACAGTTTTTTACCCCTTTTACCCCCTTAGAATCAACACTGGCAAAAATACAGCCTTAGTGGATCCATATTCCGGGAGGTGAACATACAGTCCAAATTTCAAGTTTCTACGACCATTATTTTAGGAGATATAAAAAGTACCAAAAGTACAGTTTTTTACCCCCTTAGAATCAACATTGGCAAAAATCCAGCCTTAGTGGATCTATATTCCGGGAGGTGAACCTACAGTCCAAATTTCAAGTCTCTAGCTTCAGCGGTTTGGGCTGGGCGATGATGAATCAGTCAATAAGTCAGTCAGTCAGTCAGTCACATTACTCTTTTATATCGCTCCTTTACTTGTATAGTGTCATAACTCAAAATATTTAATTTTGCAGAAAACACGTTTAAAGTTTACTATTGAAACTGGTTTTTA
Source organism: Pegoplata infirma (assembly GCA_963921195.1). NCBI lineage: Eukaryota > Metazoa > Arthropoda > Insecta > Diptera > Anthomyiidae > Pegoplata > Pegoplata infirma. The sequence continues at coordinate 14,029,021 of OY992539.1, read as the reverse complement.
ATTGAAAAAGGCCGGTACATAGAAAATGTAATAATGGCGTGTACTCTTCTCAAACGGTGAGTTTAAAAGATATTAATACGAATTTTTGACACAATATAAAGCTTGATATAACGAATAATTCTGCATCATTAACTCAAAAAACGCATTTTTTGAGTTATGACACTATACAAGTAAAGGAGCGATATATATAGATTAGTTCATAGTTTTCTTTAAATGGAATTTTTAAATATTAGGAAAAAATTCTTACTGCCAAAGAAATTTTCCACAAATCTAAGAAACGTATCTTTATTTTTAAGACATATTTCTTAAAAAACAACCCGAGTAAAAATTATTTAATATGATCTTATATGCTTTTATATAGTCAGGCATAAATAAACTTTACCGAACTTTGTTTAAATTAAAAAAAAATTATATGACCTTAATCCTTGGACTGTTAGATTTCGAGTGTGGTGTTCAAACCCGTGGGGACGTACCCCGTTTGGGAGGGGCAGGGGTTTAAAGTTAAAATGGTTTTTCTTAAATATTTCAAAAACTACTTATCGGATCAAGACGGTTATGGTATCGTTAGAAAGGGTAATTAAAGACCTTTCCAACGGGGTGTAACATGACGTAGTTTATTTAACCCTTTAAGCGACAAAAATTCATTTTAAAAAATTTTAACTAGACTTTTTTTACAAAATGCTTAATATCTCAAAATCGCACGTATATAAACATTTTTTTCGTCTATATAGGCTTGTGGCCAAGACCTCAAGCTTTCATTTGCGCCAAAAAACTGCGCTGTAAGTCTAAAATGTACTGAGATATTAGGGGTCAAAGTTGTAACTTTATTTTTTTTTTTACTTTTTTCAGGATGTTTGTTAAAATTTTATCGATTTGTGGAAACATACAGATATCTGACAAACTACTAGTCCGATCGATACGAATGTGGTATCATTAAAAAGGCGATAAAAAGGGATTATGTCCGTTCCTTGTTGGGATTACGACCGAACTTTTTTCGGTCATAACCCCCATTCACATTATGGGGAGTAAATCCAAAGCTATTTTGGTCATAATTCCCGTTTTCTGCAGAGAGGGTGGGTTTAATGCATGGAGTTTGTAATCCCTAAGCCCGGCCAAAGGCCGGCTACGCAGAAAAAAATTTAAAAATTCGATTAGTAGTTTGTCAGATGTCTGTATGATTCTACAAATACAATTTTAACAAAAAAACTGAAAAAAGTTAAAAAAAAAACAACTTTGACCCTTAATATCTCAGTAAGTTTTAGACTTACAGCGCCGTTTTTTTAGCGCAAATGAAAGCTTAAAATCTTGGCTACATGTCTATATAGACAAAAAAAATGTTTATATACGTGCGATTTTGAGATAATAAGCACTTTGTAAAAAAAGTCTAGTTAAAATTTTTTGAAATCAAGTTTTGTCACTTAAAGGGTTAATAAAACTACGTCATGTTGCACCCCGTTGGAAAGGTCTTTAATTACCCTTTCTAACGATACCATAAACGTCTTGATCGGATAAGTAGTTTTTGAAATATTTAAGAAAAACCATTTTAACTTTAAACCCCTGCCCCTCCCAAAAGGGGTACGTCCCCACGGGCTTGAACACCACACTCGACTTTTTAGAGGTCAGAGGTCAAGGTCATATTTTTAGTTTTTTATTTTTAGCAAGTTCGGTATTCTTAATGAGTTCCGGGGATTTTTTTAAGATATCACCATACATAAATATATGTTGTAACATCTAGCCCCATGCGTCATTTTAAATGTCTAAGTGTTTTATATAAAATTTTATATGCCTCCATTATTTTTTAATTTTTTTAAGTTTTTTAAGAACATATTTTATCGCGAATATTTTCAAAGTGTTTTATAAAAAATTTCATATGACTTCATATTTTTTATTTTTCTAAGTTTTTTTCAAGCACCACTTTTTTGTCACGAATATTTTCTAAGTGTTTTATATAAAATTTTATATGACTCCATCTTTTAAATTTTTTCTAAGTTTTTTTCATGGAACATTTTTTTATCGCAAATATTTTCTAAGTGTACATAAGGCAATTTTAATTGCGGCAATTTTGATTTTCTAGTGTATCAGAGAGAGAGAGGGAAGAATCTTAGATCTCTCTCTGATACACGATAAAATCAGAATTGCCGCAATTAAAATTGCCTAATGTAAATACGGTCTAAGTTTTTCCAAGGATAATTTTTTTTTGAAAATATTTTCTAAGTGTTTTATATAAAATTTAACATGACATTTTTTGAAATTTTTCTAAGTTTTTTTCAAGAACAACTGATTTTTATTATTTTAATTTTTTAACTTTTTATTAAAAACTAAAAAAAACATCCGATTTTAATATAATTGGATATAATTTTATATCATTGGATTAGACCAAAACTCGTATCAAAGTCGATATAAAGTTATATAAACTGATATTATTAGATAATATTCGATCAAGTCTTATGAAACCAATTTTCGTATAAGATTATATCAAAATAGACACGAACCCATATTAAATTATATATTGTGTCATATCATTTTTTTTACTCGGGAATTTAGTTCAAGTTTAGTTAAAATTTACTAAAAAAAACATCATCGTATTTCTCTTCTTTAAATTGAGGAAGTGTACTTCTTAAAGTTTAGTTAATAACTTCTGAGAATTTAGTAAATAACTTCTTAGAATTTAGTTAAAAATTCAAAATGGCGATATCTCGAAAACTAAGCGAGATAGAGAGAAACGGATGAAATTTTCAAAAGAAAGACTGCAAAGAAAAATATGGAATAGCCTAGCTCTGCATATCTGTCGGGGTCTCAAGACCCTAATTTTAGATCTAAAATTTGAAATTCTCGAGATTGTATATGTGCACATATCTCGGTAAATACTGCCAACACGAGAAAAGGTCCAACAGCATTTTTGTAGCTCTTGACTCTTAGAACACTTCCGCAAAATAACCGATTAATAGTTTTTGAGTTATCCAGTTTTTAAGATTCTCAAGACCCTATCAGACCCCTTTTTAAAAAAAACTAACAAGGGAAGTCTCCCTTGTGTCACCATCCGATCTTCATGAAATTTGGATATATTGTTAAGAACGAATATTAATTCGACACGTATTTTTTTTTAGCGGCCCAAACTCATTTTTATGGGGGGTCGATTTGTATGGAGGGAAATTGACCTTTTTCAGTTTTTTACGATTTACGCCTATTTAAACAAAATTAATATAGGCATGTGTGGTACCAGATTAAAGGTATTAAAAATACATATCTCGTGTTGCTAACAACGGGCCGAAGAAGTTAATATTTTTCAACTTATTAACAAAAATGTCCAAAAACTTTGATATTTTACTCAATATTACGCAAAGTTATGCATTTTTGGACACGTTCTTAGCACACGTAGATAGGTTTTCCAAGGACCTTTCATTTGGTATGTAACATGACTAAGTTTCTTTGCATAATATAGGAGATAAACGAAAAAAAAATGAAAAATTGCCGTGTCTTCCCCCCTACTTTTTACCGCCTAAATATGAATTTGGGCCGCTAAAAAAAAATTCGTGTCCCTTTATTTTTTCTGCTCTACAAAATGAAACCAATTCCATAAAGATCCGCGGGTGACACTAGGGAGACTTCCCTTCTAAGCAAGGTAGAGCGAAACGGACACAAGTTTTGGGTCAAAATGTATCAGAACCCTTAAAGGACCCATCGGGGTCTCGAGTTAACGGGGGCTGGACCCATGGGTCCGAACCCATGGGTCCAGCGTCTAGACCCAATCTATTTCTAAAATGTGAATGAACTAAACTGTAATATAATTTTTCCCATTTTCTAAAATTAGCTTAAAATTAAATAACTTTGTTTTCCTTATTTTTGGGAAAATTATGAACTAAAACTAAGAAAAAAAATCTTTGGAGCAAAATCATTCCCTCTTTTTCTCAAAATTGAGTTAATTTTCCAAGATTTTAGTTCACTTTTTTTTTAGTGTGGGACCATTGGGTCCTTTAGGAATCAAAATCGCCATTGATTTTGATTCAGAACTTTTGTCCGGTTGTTTGGTGAAGGAGAAAATATGGCAATTTGGTACTTTTGGTATTATTTGAACTAATCTTCCTAAAATCTTGAATTTTGGACTATATGATTCTCTCTCGGAAATACAATTCTGACACAAGTACTATTTTCAAAATTACGCTTCTAAGAAGAAAATGAGGTCTGCTTGGTATATTTTCTAAACTAATGATCCTTTAAACATGAAATTTAGACCATATTGCGGAAATAATATTCAAATGAAATTTTTTTTTTTGAAAATTCCGCTTCTAAGAGGGGTAAAACAGGGGAATTTGGTATATTTTCAATCTTTTGTACTAATGGTTCTAGAAACATGAAATTCCGTCTTAAGGATCCCCACGGAGAGAAAAACTTTGTTCTGCTCTTTTTTAACGAATATTTTTTTTACAAAAATTTTTTCACTCAAAATTTTTTTTACTCAAATTGTTTTTACTCCAATTTTTTTTTTACTTAAATTTTTTTCATTAAAATTTTTTTTCTGATTTTTTTTTACCCAATTTTTTTTACTCAAGTTTTTTTTCACTCAATTTATGATTTGTAAACCTTAATCTTGAGGGAGAAGGTACACCCCTCCCAAAGTGTCCTCGTCAATTTTATTTTCAACAATTTAAAGAGTACTAAATTTCTATTTTTATTAGTTCCAGCGGTTTTACAACGAAAAAAAACTCTCTTGACAACACTGATGACGACAACTAAAAATAGCAAAGCGTGACCAAAAACAATAACTACATCTCTTGTACGTACTAAACCGACCGAACATTAAGCATTAATCCATAGAATGTAATTATTACCTTCTTAAATTAACTTTATGGCTTAAAACACAATAATATACTTAAGTATTCTAGATATTTTCAAAATGTTTTCTCGTCCAAAACTTTAAGAATGTCAGAAAATAACACAATAACATTATTAAGCTTAAATAACAAATTTCACTAACAAATACTTATTTAAGCCAACAAAGAAAGAAAATCATTAACAATGAACATTATTACACATTTAATAAGGTGGTCCTTTTCCTTTTTTATTCGATTTTCCATAATCGGAGTCCAGTTTTGTGTGAGGTTAGGGTAAAAAAAAATGCTAGAAATATGAGCTCAATCGGTTAAAGTTTGTGAGAACGAAATAAGGGAAAGATAAAAAATATACATCGATGTATCTAATTTATTAATTTTGATGCGCTAAACACGAATATCAAAAATGTTTTAAAATTGGTCCAACGGTTTTCTAGGTGATTTGTCGAACGTTCAACGATTTTTTTTTTTTAAAGATCTCAGTTTGTTTAAAATTGCCATAAACTTAACTTGAGCCAAGTCCGACAATTTTAACTCGTGACGCCCTTCAATTGAAATCCAAAACTTTAATAGAACGGTAAAACGGATTTGACTCAAATTAAGTTTAAATAAAAGTTCATCTGTAGCAATGTAAAAGTGTCAAGGGAAAGAAATTTTGAGATTTTCTTAAAAAAAATTTTTGAACGGAAAAAAACCTTATTTTTGCTAGTTTCAAAAAGCGAAATATATAAAGCCTTTCGACCGATTTTTAAAAATGTTCGATATTTGTGTTCTGCGCATATCTAAAGATTTTTTTTTTCTTTCTCACATACTTTGAAGAGATTGCGGCACGGCAATTTTTAACCGACCGAGCCCATAATTTAACACATGTGTCCTAACCACATACACAATAATTTGTAAGTATTTTTTTTTGTTGTTTTTGGTCAAAATATATTTATCAAAATTAACAAATTGTTGATAAAACTTCTATCATTGTTTAGTTATTTGAAACAATGTTAGTTATTTTAAACAAAATTTGTTCAGTGTATGATTGTCAGGAGCCCTAATATTTAAAAGATGATTTCAGAATTATTATTCATATTTAAAATGGAATTATATTATAATTCCCAAACAAACTCTTCAATTATTTTAAGCCAAAATAAAGTAAAAAAGGTTTATTTGACTTGGCCGAATCTAAGAATACCCTACACCAGAGATGGGCGCTGGTCACGTGATTTGCGTGATTCACGTGAATCACGCGTGAATCAAGCGTGAGTGATTTTCATTTCAATCACGTGATTGTGAGTGAGTGTGAGTTGAAAAAAAATCTGAGTGAGTGATTAGTGAGTGAGTCATTTTTTTTTGCGTGAGTTTGCGTGATTATATTTTTTGAATTGCCAAATTTTTTTTAATTTTTTTGTAAAAATTTTTTTTTGGATTTTTTTCTTTTTGGTAAGAAAATTTTATTGCGTGAGTAGATTTTGCGTGACTCACGCGTGAGCGTGATTGAATCTGGTGTGAGTCACGCGTGAGCGTGAGTAAGTTTTGTATTACTCACGTGAATGTGAGTGAGCGTGAGTAAAAAAATAAATTGTGTGAGTGATTAGTGAGTGATTCGATTATTTTTTGCGTGAGCGTGAGTGAGTGTGAGTCAAAATCCACTCATGCGCCCATCTCTACCCTACACGATAGGGTGGTGAAAATTTAGCATTTTGACGAATTTCAAAAACGTCGGTGTCAATATTTGCTTTGCTTCAAAAGAGATATTGCGTATGGTATACCGAGATATAACCTTGTTAAAATATAGAAAAAGTGATAAAAATCCATCTTAACCAAAACAATTCGTATGGCTATTAAATTATTGATGCAGCCAACTTGACAAAACTAATGATGCAGAAGTTCTTATTTTTGGGGCTACTTTCACTTGCTATTCTCAGAATTGAGTCTCAAATCAATGAGCTGAAAAATGTCGTACTGTGTTATGCTACTTATACAGGCGCGGATCCAGGAATTTCATTTGGGGGGGGAGATTTTTTTTTTACCAAAAAAATTTCGTAAAGCAATAAAGTTTGGTTGGCGTCGGGGGGGGGGGTGGTGCTTTTTCTACTCAACATTTTTTTCTCAAGGGGGAATCATAAATAAGATTGATTATAGTCAAATAAATGGACCTTTTCATAACTACGATTGACTGTGACTGTCGGAATCCAATTTTTATGCAAACAAACAAAAAAGATTAAAAAAATATTTCACTGTATTTCCAAATTTTTAGAAATGCTCTCGAGAATTGGGAATTTTTGAAGTTTGTTGTATGTTTTTATTGGAAAATATTAATATTATGACTTTAAAGTCATAAAAATTAGCCTATAAAAAAATTCTTATTTAAAATTTTTTTACTAAAAGTCTAATATTCCGAAAAAAAATTTAATGAAGTATTACACTTAAACATGTTTCCTTCAAAAAATTTCTCAGATGTTTAGACATTTTTACTTAAGAAAAACTCTTAGATTCTAAAATATTTTTTATATAAAAACATTATTCATATCTGAGATATTGGTCTTTAGAAAAAGGTTAGGATTTTAAACCCTTTGAAGTAAATTTTTTTTAATTCTCAGATCGTATTTTCTGCAGAAAAACTCACAGATTCAATATTTTCTTATAGAAAATCTCTCAGATTTTTACACTTTTTTCTATAGCAATAATCTGAGATTCTAAGACATTCTTTCTATGAAATTTTTTTCAATCTCTGATAACACCGCTCAACACTCATTTTCCGGTTTGAATTCTGATGATCAATTTTAGTAGACTTTGATCTCCTGATTCCAAATCTGTTCTCCTGATTCCAAATCTGTTCTCCAAATTTTTCCATCACGTCCAGATTTTTAGTTATTCACGGTTGAAAATGCGAAAAATGACGATTTTTGCATTATTTGAAAGCCTGTATAGCAGCCATTCAGTGGAATACAAAACTGGTATAAAGCGCAAAAGTATAATTTGTCTATGGTCTCCAACATAGAACACAATTTTTTTCAAATTATTGCGTTTGGTTGGGTTACAATTGCGTTTTAAAATCACTCTGTTAAATTTACCAATTTTGTAAAAAAGACAAGGTAGATACCTTAGTTTTTTTTGATATTTTTCAAAGAAAAACTAAAAAAAATAAATGTTTTACAAATTTAAGATTTCTATGTTATTTTTCGTATACACCGGAAGATATCTTTAATGGGTTTAAACGACTATTAGAAATAATAAACTTTTGCCTAAATTTTGAGCTCATCACTGTAAAGATTGATCATCTGGTTATTGTATTAGAGCCTTTTAAAAATGGTGCTTTTTCTAATTTTTTTGACAGTGTTTTTTTAAAATGCATGTTTGGCCAATAATAGTGCAACAACTTCAAATTTTTTTGATCATATTTTTGAGATCATAGTTCAATTCTACTCTCACGCTTTATACCAGATTTTCATTCCACCCAGCGGCTGCTGTGCAGGCTTTCAAAAAAGGCAAAAATTGCGTTTTTTCGCATTTTCAACCGCGAATAATTAAAATTCTAGACGTAATGGAAAAATTTGGAGCACGAATTTGGAATCAGCGAGTCAAAATCTTTAAAAATTTTATATGAAACTTCAAACCGGAGCCAAAAACCTTCGATTTGTTGAGCGGTGTAATTAATAATTCCCATATTTTTAAGTTATTCTCAGATTCTAAAACTTTTTCATATTCAAAAATTCTTAGACCCTGAAACATATTTTGTAAAAGAAAATTATCAGTTTCCAAAATATTTATGAAAAAATGTTGATACACTTTTCTAAAAATAAGACCTTAAATTTAATCGCATTTTTCAATAAAAAATTTTGGTTATAGTGCCTTCTAATGTTTTCCAAGGTTCTGAAACATTTTTTTTTTTAATTTAAATATTTAGAGACACATTTCCTATAAAAAAATTCTCAAAATCTTTCAACGGAAAAAAATTCTGATTCTTAGAGATATTTCGTACTAAAAATATCTCAGGTTGTAATATAGTTTTCTATAGAAAAGTTTTAAGCCATTTTCCCGAAAAAAAAAATCAAAGATTTTGATAAACTTTTCTTATAAAAAAATTCGAAGATTCTAAAAGATTTTTCAAAAATAGAAATTTTTAAACAATTTTCCATAAAAAAAATATATTTCCCCATAGAAGAACTCAGATTCTGAAACGTCCCAGGAAAATTTTTTGGAACAAATTCCTATAACAATAGATTCTTGAATATATTCTACGGTAATCAAAACAAAATTTTGTATATAAAATTATTTTTCAAAAAAACTACTTGCTCTAAAAAACGATTGCTTTCGGGACAATTTCAAACAAAAATCATTGATTCTGGAACGTGAAGTAAAATCGGTTGCAGAGTAATATGAAGCGTTCTGGAACCCATTATTTGGAACGGAAAATTTTGCTGGGGTCTGTCCTGTAGTAATGTTATCTAATTCTGAGAAATATTTTTGCTGAAAAATTCTGGTCAGATTCTAAAACGTTTTTTCTAAGGAAAAATTTCTAGTTTCTAAGGATTTTTTCTAAAGAAAAGAGATTTTTCCTAAAATTTTATATCCCAGGAAAATTTTTTGGAACAAATTCCTGGTTCAACAGATTCTTGAATACATTCTACGGTAATCACAACAAAATTTTCTATGTAAAATTATTTTTCAAAAAACTACTTGCTCTAAAAAACGAAAAAAGCTTTCGGGACAATTTCAAACAAAAATCAATGATTCTGGAATGTTAAGTAGAACCGGTTGCAGGGTAGTTTGATAAGTTCTGGAACCGATTATTTGGAACAGAAAATTTTGCTGGGATACTTTTTAAATAAAAAAATGTTTATATTCAGAGACAAATAAGTATCAAAATTGTTTCCTTAAGATAAAGTCAGGAATTCTGAGACATTTTTCTATAAAAAATATTTGAGATAATACTTTTCCTTAAAAAATGATAAGGATAGTTATTCGGTTAGAAAATTCAAACGACTCGATTGTCACTTAAGTTTGTCATACGCAATTTATTTAATTCTGAAACATTTTATATACCTCTCCTAAGGATTTTTTTACATTCTGGCCATTTTCTTTCTATGTTAGTTCCTTTCCCTTCCTTTTTCCTTTTTCCTTTCCCTTTCCCTTTTCCTTTCTTTTTTTCCTTTCCTTTTCTTTCTTTCTTTTTTTTTTGAAATCATTTTGGGGGGGGGGGGGGAGAAATCCCATTCTCCCCCCCCCTGGATCCGCGCCTGTACTTATAGCATAGGATTTTTTATATTTGCTTAATATTTTTGATAATGAAATCTGACAAATTCCGAAACACGTGTCAGCTAAGTCTTGTAATATTACCAACATAAATAAATTTAAAACAAAAAAGTATTTTTTTTTTTTGGAAAATTATTCTCTGAGTAAATCATAGTTTTAATAAGTAAAGGAAAAATTACCTCAAGCGGAAATAAACCTTCTCAAAATATAATATTTTAAAGGTCGAATAAAACACTTTCCATTAACAAGACAACCCGACATTTAAAATCCTACTGATGATAACACTAACTGGAGTGTTTGAAACCGGTATGGGAATACCTGAATGTCTATAATATTTAGAAATTCAATTATAAAACAATTTTTATTTATTTATTTTTTTAATAAAAAATAACAGAATTTGAACATTTTTATTTAAGTAAAACTTTTTTTGAGTGTAATTTTTTTTGGGTGTACCTATTAAATATTTTTTTAAGGGTCAAAACCACTTTGTTAAAAAATTTAGTGGTGTACCAATGTCATTCAGAGAGGGGACCAGATTTCTTTACAACGCGACGACGGACATTGTTTTTGAATCTCGGTTAGGTTGAAATTCAAATAAAAAATGATATTATTTAAACTTGATACAGAATATAATTTAAAGAAGTACAAAATTTTTATTTTCGCCGAATTTAAAAAAAAATTCAATTTCGAATGTATTACTCTTATTGAATAATGTTTTCTTTTATAAAGAATTTTGAAGAATGTATATTAGGGCGGAGCAAATATGTATGCGAAGGTTTTTTTATCACTTTTGGGGGTCCACTGTTATATATTGTTAAACTATATTCAATTTGAGCTATCTCAAAAAACATAACTTTCCAGGAGAGCAAATAACCGTCGCATTCTCGTGTTTTTAATTTTTTTTGTCGGTCGACCTTTTACAATAATAACACAGGCACACAAAATAAAAAAAGTGGCCAGACCCAGAGGGTAGACCCAGTCATTTCTAGGTTTTTGGGGTCGCTGAATCCGAATATGCCCATAAAAATGCATTTTAATTGCCAGTTTTTCCCCTACCGCCCCCCTATAACCCCCCGGAGGATTGACTTTTAAATCTCATACAAACTGAAAATTAATGTGTACTCCCGAGTAAAAATTTTTATATGATGCAATATATATTGATATGTAATACAATATATAATTAAACGCAATTTGATCCGAAAAATGGTGGATGTTTTTGCATTAAAAAATATCAATTTGTATAAAATATGATTTGATTTCATCCGAGTTTTGACCAGACATTGCCATATATTAGTGGATCTAATTAGATCTAATTGCATAAAAACATGTAAAATCCTGGTGTTTTTTGGTTTGGGTTGAGTTACACCACAGGTCAACGATACATTCACCAAACATATAATTTTCTTAAACAAAAAAATGTTCGGGTACGCTTCGAACCACATAGGTGATATACATAACCCTAACAAGGAAATGTTTAGAAACATTTTAAAAAGTTTCTTATACTTTGCCTTAAAAACTTAGAAAATTGTTGGTTAAATGGAAACATATAGTGTTATATATGGAACAGAATAGGATATATATAATTTTATATTAAATTATACAGAAAAACAAATTTTGTATTGACCCTCATGTAATTTTATATAATTATATCAACCGTACACCTTTTAATCCGAATCATGATTCAATTATATATTACTACATATGACTGCATTAAAAAAATTTAGAAAATATCTCACGGATGTATAATCATATATAATTTATTATGTTTGTATCAAGTTATATATTGTAATATATGTTTATTTTTACTCGGGCTTTTATGTTTTTTTGACAGCTAAACCCTAAAATAACAACAAAAAAATTATGTGACCCTTCCCTCAACCCCTAACACGCTCTTACAGCCCCCTGAAAGGGGATGAATTTTGAGTGTTCATAAAAAATCAAGATGCATATGGATTTTTATGTTTCTTGGAGCGCTAAAACCGAATATGACTAAAAAAAATGTATAATACCCCTCCCTCACTCTCTAGCACCCATTACTATGCCCTATAGAGGATTTAATTTTGAAATTTACCTTCATAATTATTTTAGTCTACATCCTAAGTTTTATTGGAAATTTCCAAATAAAATCACCTATAGGGCGTGGAAATGTGTGCTAGGGAGTGAGGGAGGGGTATTATAAATTTTTTGAAGTCATATTTGGTTTTAGTGACCCAAAAAACGTAGAAATCCATATACATCTTGATTTTTTATGAACACTCAAAATTCATTCATTTGTAAGGGCGTGCTAGGGGTTGAGGAAAGGGTCACATAATTTTTTTGTTATCATTTTAGAGTTTAGCTGCCAAAAAAACATAAAAGTACGCATTAATTTTAAGTTTGTATGACAGTTAAAAGTCAATCCTCCGGGGGGTTATAGGGGGCCGGTAGGGGAAAAACTGGCAATTGAAATGATTTTGTATGGGCATATTCGGATTCAGCGACCCCAAAAACCTAGAAATAACTGGGTCTACTCTCTGGGTCTGCACACTTTTTTTTTTTGTGTGCCTGTGTTATTAATGCAACCAACTTGACGAATGAAGTTCTTATTTTTAGGGCTACTTTCACGTGCAATTCTCAGAATTTAGTTTTAAATTAATGAGCTCAAAAATGTTGTACTGTGTTATGCTACTTGTGGTATAGGATTTTTATATTTGCTTAATATTTTTGATAATGAAATCTGACAAATTATGAAACACGTGTCAGCTAAGTCTTGTAAAATTACCAACATAAATAAATTTAAAACAAAAAAGTAATTTTTCTTGAAAATTATTCTCTGAGTACATCATAGTTTTAATAAGTAAAGGAAAAATTACCTCGAGCTGAAATAAACATACTCAAAATATATTTTTTTTTTAATAAAATTATTCAGAATTTGAAAACTTTTTTTAGTACATTTTTGAGTGAATTTTTTTTATGAACCCTAGTAAAAAAGTTTTGATATAATAATATATATTTTGATACAATCATATTAAAATATATATGAGTATTTATGTTTTCAGATCTAATTATATGAAAGATTTTATATGGCTCCATTTTCTTATCTGAGGTTATACATAAATATATGTATATGACTTAATATAATTATATAAATCTACATTTATTTATATAAAATAAGATCAACTGGATTTATTTGGATGTGACCAAAATTCGGATCTAATTGTATCATTTTTTATATTTGTGTATCTAAAATAAAACAATTAGATAATTATATAATAGATAATAGATACAGCCAATTTTGAGATCAAATTAGATCTAAAAAGTTTTTTTTTATACCCTCCAACTACAGTATGGGGGTATACTCACTTTGTCATTCCGTTCGTAACGCATCGAAATATCGGTCGGGGACCCCATAAAGTATATATATTATTGATCTATGATCGATTCTAAGACTTTTCTAGAATGTCCGTATGTCCGTCCGTCCGTCCGTCTGTATAAGACACGATGCAGTCCAAAATAAAAGAGATAGACTCGTTAAGTTTGGCAGAAATATGTCTTTTGGTCCTAGGCAGTTTAAGTTCGTAAATGGGCAAAATCGGACCAGGGGGAAAAAAGTTCCCCCTTAAAGAACTTAACTTACCTCTGAAAAAACGCCATATTTTCAGAGGTTTTTTTGTGTTTTTGTTAAGCAAATGAAACAATTTGATGTCAGAAAAAGTTTAAGAACCTGCACTTGGACTTAGGAGATAAAAAAAAACGTTTTTTTTGTCCGCCCCGCTTTTGTGGGCGTGGATATTAAAAATGTTTTTAAATAAGGATAAAATTGTATTACTTAAGCTCAAAAAGCATAAAAAATGAACTTTTAAACATTTACCGCATGGGTTTATGTGTCCCCCAAATGACCCCTACTGACCCCCCCCCCCCCAAAAAAAAAACGCCCCTGAAATTTTTTTTAAATTTTTTTTTTATATGTTGGAGGGTATTATAGATTCGGCACAGCCGTATTTAACACTCTTACTTGTTTTTACTCGGGTATTAAAGATTTTAAGGGTCAAAAACACTTTGTTAAATAATTTTGTGGTATACCAGTGTCATTCAGAGAGCGTACTAGACTATGAAGCAGGAGGTCGTGGGTTCGATTCAAAACTGTACCCTAGTCGCTACAATTAAATGATGGACATTGTTTTTAAATCTCGGTTAGGTTGCAATTATTAAAAAAAAATTATATTATTTGAACTTGATACAGAATATAATTTAAAAAAGTATAAAACTTTTTTTCCCCCGAAAATTTTATTTCACCAAAAATTTTTTTTGTTAAAATTATTTTCTTATGGATTTTTTTCTTCATCAACAAATTTCAGTAGGAATGTAATTGTATCGAATCATATTTTAACTGATCTATAATTACAATTTTTTTACAATAAATAATTTCATCAAAGAAGTTTTAAATTTGTGTTTTTTCTTAAATTGTTAAAAAATTAATTCAATTTCAATTTCCAATGTATTACTCGTATTGAATGATTTTATGTTTTCTTCTTCTTTTATAAAGAAATTTGAAGTATGTACATTAGGGCGGAGCAAATATGTGTTAATAAGTTTTTTTTTTGTTATTTCGCTTAGCATCGGTGTCGTAACAGTTGCCTTTTTGGGTCAATATTGATACAAAACCAACCGTTTTTGAGATATTCGCTGTTTAAAGTCAAAATTTAGCTTACTTTCGGGGTTCCACTGTTATATATTCTTCCGGTGCTTCTAAAAAATATGACTTAATTTCATAAAAAATTTATCACCTTATTTCAAAACTGCATTCGAAATATTTGCGTGAAGAAATTGTCAAACGAGAATATCTTGAAAATGGAACAGACTAAAAAATTTGGATTGCAGTTTCGGAATGAGGAGGTCTATTTTATATGAAATCAAGTCCTAATTTTTGGAATCAAAATAATAATATGACACAGTGGACCCGCAAAAGTGCTAAATTTTTACAAATTTCTGATATTTGCGTTTAAAATATTTGCTTGAAAAAATTGTTAAACGCGAATATCTCGAAAATGGAACAGGCTAGAGAAATTTGGATTCAGGAGGTCCATTTTAAATGAAATTAAGTCCTTATTTTGGAAGCAAAGTAAGAATATGACACAGTGGGCCCGCAAAAGTGCTAAATTTTGACTTTTTACAGCAAATATCTTAAAAACGGTACGTGTTAGAAAAACTTATGTGGCAGATTTGTAATCAGGGGACCAAATCTATAAGAATCTGTTGGATATTTCACTGGGAGGTTTTTGTTGTTGAACAGTGTAATTATTTAGCAATAACTCGAAAACAGGATCAGCTAGGATTGTCATGTTAACGATTTTTGAAAATGAAGATGAGTGAAATGCCATTATCCGGTTTTGTCACCATTTTGTGAAGAAGGGTGTGTATTTATGGGTTTGACAAAGTCAAATTTAATTTTTCTACTTGTTTTTTTTGTTTGGTTAATATTGACTTTTAAAGGCAACTGCTTCGACCCTGACGCTAAGCGAAATCGAAAAAAAATTGCTCCACCCTAATTTACATATATGACAAAAACAAAAATTGCAAAAAGTTAAAAAAACAATGAAAAGTTATTGACAAGCCAAAAAAGTTTATGCTACCAAAAGTTAAAATACATGGAAGTTTTTTTTTGTATTCATGGAATTGACATTTTGTTTATTTTAAACGATACCTGGGGCAAATATAATAAAATCATATTTATTTTAATTGACGTTTCAGTTAAACGCAGTACGCAAAATGTTATGTTTACATTGAGTATGTGAGTGACAGAAAATATACATGTTTTCATAAAAACATATGTACTACTATTTTTTTAACACTTGTATGTGTCAAAGTGTTTGTTATATAATTGATGTGCTTAATCCAAATCTGGTGTTAAGATTGATCACATCGGGGTCCTGAGATGGCGAGATTGCTATTCAACCACACACACTAAAAAAAAGACATAACTAAAATTAAGGAAAAAATGTCTTTGAAAATTTATCATGAATTTTCTTAAAGTTTAGTTAAATTTAACTAAAAAATGAGAAATTTTCTTAACTATGAGGAAAACAATTTAGTTCATTTACTTACAATTAGTTCATAGTTTTCTTTAAATGGAATTTAAAGTAATCTAAGAAACGTATCTTTATTTTTAAGACATATTTCTTAAAAAACCATATAGTTCAAGTTTAGTTAAAATTTACTAAAAAAACATCATCGTATTTCTCTTCTTTGAATTGAGGAAGAGTACTTCTTAGAATTTAGTTAATAACTTCTGAGAATTTGGTAAATAACTTCTTAGAATTTAGTTAAATATTCAAAATGGCGATATCGCGAAAACTAAGCGAGATAGAAGAAAGAAAGACTACATAGAAAAATATGGACTAGCCTAGTTCTGCATATCTGTCGGGGTCTCAAGACCCTAATTTTAGAATAAAATTTTAAATTCCCGAGATTTTATATATGCACATATCTCGGTAAATATTGCCAACACGAGAATAGGTCCAACGGTATTTTTGTAGCTCTTGACTCGTAGATAACTTCCTCAAAGTACCCGAAAGCCCTCCGATTAACGGTTTTTGCGTTATCCAGTTTTTAAGATTCTCAAGACCCTATTAGACCCCTTATTACCGTATCTCAAAATTTAAGAAAGGTAGAGCAAAACGGACACAAGTTTTGGGTCAAAATCTATGGGGACTAGGGCTATAACCAAATTTTTGGCATAGCACCACGTGATAAACAATGTTGTTTCATTAAACAAAATCGCATTCTCCGATCATTTTGCAAAAAATACCACACGCACCAAATGCATTTTCTAAAAGTCCTCAAGATATTTGTTTTATTAATACAATATTTATGAATTTTTTATTTAACAACAAGTAACAAATAAAAAAAAATTAAAATAACACTACCCGAGTAAAAATAATTTAATATGATCTTATATACTTTTATATAGTCATATTATTTAATATATGATCATGTGTGACACTATGTATTGCAAGATAAATTTATATAATAAATTTTGATGTGGGATTTTATTAAGATATCGCCATACATAACTATATGTTGCAACATCTGGTCTCATGCATCATTTTAAATTTCTAAGTGTTTTATATAAAATTTTATATGCCTCCATTATTTTTTAATATTTTCAAAGTGTTTTATATAAAATTTCATATGACTTCATATTTTTTTATTTTTCTAAGATTTTTCCAAGCACCACTTTTTTATCACGAATATTTTCTAAGTATTTTATATAAAGTTTTATATGACTCCATCTTTTAAATTTTTTCTAAGTTTTTTTCAAGGAACATTTTTTTATCGAAAATATTTTCAAAGTGTTTTATATAAAATTTTATATGACTCCATTTTTTTAAAATTTTCTAAGTTTTTCCAAGGACAATTTTTTGAAAATATTTTCTAAGTGTTTTATATAAAATTTAACATGACTTCATTTTTTGAAATTTTTCTAAGTTTTTTTCAAGAACAACTTATTTTTATTATTTTAGTTTTTCAACTTTTTATTAAAAACTTAAAAAAACATCCGATTTATAAAATTGTATAAATTTTAATATAATTGGATATAATTTTATATCATTGGATTAGACCAAAACTCGTATCAAAGTCGATATAAAGTTATATAAACTGATATTATTAGATATTATTCGATCAAATCTTATGAAACCATTTTTCGTATAAGATTATATCAAAATAGACACGAACCCATATTAAATTATATATTGTGTCATATCAATTTTTTTACTCGGGTTTTTAAATTAATGTATTTAAATAAATTAAAGCGAAAAAAAATCTAGTATGTTGAAAATTTGTAAATTGATAGTAAAAGAAAATAACAAAAATGTTGATCAAAACAATAATTGACTCATTGAGATCTTATCAGATATGCTTTGATCTGAAAATATGTGATTGAATCTGATTGTATATAACACCGTTCGACAGCCAATATTAAATATGAACCGGATGATATACGTTTGATAGTAGAGATCAAATGGAGTAAAACTGCATTAACAGTTTTTCATTTTGTGATCCTGTTTCCTTTTAAAAGGACTTCAAAGTTTTAAAGGATACATTTTGTAAAATATTTTTAATAAAATATTTGTACTTGTCCTAGGATGACACTTGTGATGGCAAATGAAAGAGAAGGATCTCCCCTATTTTTTCCATTTTTTTATTTTGCCATATCAGGATAAAGGGATGTGAATAAAGTCATTTAAAACTTTATCAAAATATTTTGTTGAAAATTTTGAATGATATTGAAGGATACATTTTTGAAATGACGTAACTTACTAGGGTTGCCAGACGTCCCGCATTTGGCGGGATTGTCCCGCTTTGCATAACCGATTCCCGCGTCCCGCGCGGGATTCCATATTCCCGCTTTTTTGCAATTTTTTTGACCAACAATTATTTTTTACTTTAAAATCCTTTTTTTGACAGGCTTTTTTGTAGGCTTGTGCAAAATTTGTTGTACCTTGCCCCCAACCAAATGATGGGAATTTAGGACCATATAAAGGAAAAATAAAAAAAAGTTTAGACAAAAAAAAAATATTTTTTCAAAAAATTTACGCTAAAATTTTTTTAACTAAATTAGGGCTGGTAACTTATTAAAAGCTAATCAATGATTAATACTAATCAACGATTATTTTCATATAAATTTGACGTTTGCAAACACTGATTAGCCTTAATCATTGATTATATTGTGCTGAGTTACCAGCCCTTAGGCTCTTTGGGCAACCATTTTCAAATTCGAAAAAAACTGAATTCTGAACGTGCTATTGTCGGTCATTGTTTAAATATTGGAAAAAAGAAAGATAAGGCAAAATTTACGAAATTTTACAAGCAAACATGTAGGCGATTAAAAAAATATTTTGTCTCGATTCTGGAATACGATTTCACGATTCACCTAATTTTTAAAAATTTGATATCCTTTCGAATTTTCAGATTTTTAATTTTGTGCTTGTAATGTTGAAGATATTAACTGTAAAAAGAAAAAGAAATTAAAATCTTAAAATTCGAAAGAATATTAAAATCAAAAATTAGGTGAATGGTGAAATCGTATTCCAGAATCGAGCACATTGTGTTGGTTTCTCTAGGCCAATATCTCAAAAATCGATTTTAATAGAGCAAAATGACAAATTAAGACATCTGATAAAATACTCACAGAATAAGTAAATACTCAGATAAATTGAGTTCTAATAACGGAGAAATAAAAATTTGATTTCATTAGAATAGAATCCATTTTAAATGGGATTAGATCTGGTCTGATATGCTTTCAACTGATCATATATATTTCATTTATCTAGTCTGATCTCAAATTTAGTAACTATTTTCGGGATATGATCAGATTTTATTTATAACAGACAAAGAAAATGGTGACCAAATTTGAGATCTGATCAGATACAATTACATATAACGAGATTAACACAGGCAATTATAAAAGCTAATTTTTCCTCTGCACGATTTTCAAGAAAATTAAAATTATTTTTGTCCCGCGAAAATTTTTAAAATCCCGCCATTTTTGTATATTTTTTGCGTTTGTCCCGCATTTTAGAAATAAAATTCTGGCAACCCTATAACTTACCTCCTTTCTCCTGATATGTAAAAATAATAAAATAGGAAAATTAGGGCAGATCCTCCTCTTTTATTTGATATCCCTAGTGGCATCCTAGGATAAGTACAAATAAGTATAAAAATATTTTATAAAATTTAATCCTCTAAAACTTTGAAGTCCTTTTAAAAAGAAACAGAATCACGAAATGAAAAAACTGTAAAAGCAGTTTTACTACATTTATTCTCTAGTTTCAAGTATATTATCCAGGTCGTGTTTAACAGGCGCTGCTAAACAAATTTTTTGTTGCTCAAAAAATTTGTTTAGCAGGGAATTTCAGGTCGTATTTGAATCACTGGTTAAGGTTTTTTAGTGTTCAACTATTGTTAATTATGATTTTTTCTATAGAAACATTTTAAAATTTTAAAAATTTATTCCTATAACAAAAAAACTTAAATGTTTGATATTTTGAAAAATGTCTCTTCAAGAAATTTTCGGGTTCTAAAGCATTTTTCTGGTAGCAAAAGACCCAGATTCTGACAACATTTTCTAATAGAAAATAAGTCAGCTTGGAGATATGTTTATTCACAAAAAGTTTTCTGATTTGGAAATTTTTCCGAGTTATTTTCTTAAAGAAAAAGTTTATGACTCTGAGACGTTATTCCAATAGAAACATTCTGCGGTTCTGAGGCATTATTATACAGAAAAGCTATTAAAAATATTTTGCGTAGGTTTATTCTAGCTTGAGGCCCTATGTTCCTTATAGGAATTTCAAGGATTATATATATATTATTCTAGCTCGAGGTCATTATTTCCATTACTTATTAAAACTGTCATATTCTTATAGAGTAATTTTCAAAAAATTATTTTATGAGAATAGCATAGTCTAAATAAGTAAAGGAAATAATGACCTCGAGCTAGAATAAACCTACTAAAAATACAATATTTTAAAGGTCAAATGTAACGATTTTTTTTTTATAAAAATTAATCAGAATTTATACAAAAATTTTTAAATTCTGATACACCTTCGTATAGAAAATTCTCAGATATTTATGTAATTCTCACACCAAAAAATTTCCATATTTAGAAAAAATTTTCGTAAAGAAATATTCTCAGATTTTGTGATTATTTTCCCATTAAAAACTTCTTCGGTTCTGAAATATTTTTTTCTATACTATTTTTCTACAAAAAAAGGTTTAAGATACCGAAACGATCTTTCTACACCTACATTTTTAGGGTTTGAAAAAATATTCCATAGAAAGTACCTGAGATTAGAAAAATTTAAGACTTTAATGCTTTTTAAAATTTTTGGAGGCAATTTTCTAGATTCTGGCCTCTGTTCTGTCTTTCACAACTTTTCAATTCACATGAAAATTTCCGAATCACATGAAATCAGGTTTAGTGTTTTGTTAATCACGTTTTCATTCGAAGTTGAAATCGAATAATTAAAATTTAAAAAATTATAAGGAAAAATGTGCATTCGTTTTACTTTCACCAAATTTTATTTATGTGAAACAAAACGAAAAAGAAATTCGGATGTGAAATCTAGAACACCAAAAATATTCGGAAATTTTCATTTTCACATTTTTTATGTGAATTACTTTTTTTGGAACAGCGGCCTCTGTGACATTTTTCTATTAAAAAAGTTTTGTTTTCTGAGAAACTTTTCCCTAGAAAAAGTCTAAGATAGTCAAGCATTTTCTGAGACATATTTTCATAAGAGAGTCTGAGAAATGTTTTAGTTTCTGAGTCATTTTTCCCATACAAAAAGTCTCAGAGTCTGAGTTTCTGAAATTTCACCTACAAAAAAGTTTTGGATTCTGAGACATTTTTCAAATTAAAACCAAATTCGGAATCTAAGACCTTTTTTAGATTCTGTGATATTTTTCTAAAATTCTCAGAATATTTTTTAAAAAATTTTCAGAATCTAAGACATTTTTTATAGAAAAATGCTTGGATTCTGAGTTATTTTTCCTATCGAAAAAGTCATAGATTTTAGAATATTTTTTTAATATTACAACTCAAAAGTTCTGAGATATGTTTCCTTCTGAAATCTGAAATTTTTTTTTGTAGGACTTTTTTCCCTATAGAAAAGGTCTCAGCTTTTCCTATTAAAAAGACTTAGATTCCGAGACATCTTTTTAATAAAAATAATCTCAGATTCTGATAGATTTTACATAAGGAAAATAGTCTCAGGCTGGATTTTACAGTCAATACTTAAGTTTAAGTAGAGACTTAAGTACAAGGATTTTCAAGCAATCCCAGCAAAATTTTCTGTTCCCAATAATCGGTTCCAGAACGCATCATTTTACCCTGCAACCGATTCTACTTAACATTCCAATGATTTTTGTTTGAAATTGTCCCAAAAGCAATCGTTTTTTAGAGCAGTAGTTTTTTTGAAAAATAATTTTACATAGAAAATTTTGTTGTGATTACCATAGAATACATTCAAGAATCTGTTCAACCAGGAATTTGTTCCAAAAAAATTTCCTGGGATGCGAACCAATTTTGCACTAAAAATCAATAATTCTTGCTTTAAAATACATCCATAGACAATACCGCCTAAAAAAAAACATTCAAATGGTCCAAACTGCTTGAAAAACCCCGTACTTAAGTCCCTACTTAAACTTAAGTATTGACTGTAAAATCCAGCCTCAGATTCTGAGACATTTTTCCTAAGGAAAAATACTTAGATTCCGAGACAGATTTTGTATTATTTTCCCTTTAGAAATAGTCAAAGTTCTATTGCCTTTTTTGTATAAAAAATTCTCAAATTTTCCCTGAAGAAAATTTTCTTATTTTGACTACAGAAAAATTTTATTTTAATTTTACTTTTTTTCTGTAAAAAAATTTAAGATTTAAAAACATTTTTGCTAAAGAAAATTTATAAGAAAAACTGTTAGATTTTTCATATAAAAATTTCCAAATATTAAGATTTTTGCTATAAAAAAATTCTAAGAAAAATTCTCAACTTTTTTCTATAGAAAAATTCCCAAATTTTTCATTTAGAAAAATTATAAAAAATTTCGTCTAGAAAAATTCCCAAATATTTCGCCTATAAAATTTTTTGTATTTTTGATAAAGAAAAGTTTTATCACATAGACAAATTAAAAAATTCTCAATTTTTTCCTTGAAAAAATTTCTCAAATTTTTTTTCATATAGAAAAATTTTAACATTCCGCGACATTTTTTCTATAGAGAAATTTGAGTATTCTTTAACATTTTTTCAGATCTGTGGACATTTTTCATAGAATTTTATTTTTCAGATTATTTCCTTTTCAATTTCCATTTTCCCTCTTCTTTTCTTTTCTTTTCTTTTCTTTTCTTTTCTTTTCTTTTCTTTTCTTTTCTTTTCTTTTCTTTTCTTTTCTTTTCTTTTCTTTTCTTTTCTTTTCTTTTCTTTTCTTTTCTTTTCTTTCCCTTCCTTTCTTTTCTTTTTTTATTTTTTTTTCTTTTTTTCCTTTTTTCTTCCGAATTCGGTTTAGGGGGGGGGGGGAAATCTCCTTCCCCCCCGTGGATCCGCGCCTGTGTTTAACGACTTTTGTTCATTTTTGTTGGACGGTGTATGAAATGTTTTTGCTCATAAGTTAAAATAAACTTTGTTCTATTTTGACATTGCTTTGTTATTATTTTAAAGTTGTTTTTGTTTGATTTTAATATTTTTTTCTTAATGTATAACGAAATTTTTCAATATATATTTCTACATGTATTTTTGTAAAATCTATTTTTTTATTTTTTTTTGATTAATCTACTAAGAAATTCTGTAAAACTTACCTCTGTGTTCTTGGTTGTTGTGCTTTAAGCATATGTGAAGCATCCTCATTGAATGTATCATCTTCAAGTGGCTCCCCATCAATTCCAGTTAAACGACGATAGATCTCATGAGGTACATCATCATCAGCCGTAGAGGAGGCTGATTTGTCATTGTTATTTTTATGATTAACTGGATTCACTTGAAAACGATTTGGTGGTCTATCGACCGAACCCATCTCCAATGATGAAAAATCTGACATTGTATTTGATGGAGGGTGAAGAGGAGTGAAGTGGGGGAAAACTGTTTTCACTTGTTGTTTATATCTGGGTGTTTGTCACGATTGTTAAATTTACTAAGAAAATGTTATTGGCTCAACAATGACACCAACAAACTTGTAGGTATGTAAAAAAAAATAATATCAATGTTGTCGTCTAAGTGTCTGCTGTTAAAATCCCTGGAGGCTTCTGTTTTTCTTTCGTTCTTTGATGGCAGAGTATTTGAAATTTGATTGTGTCTTTGTTGTTGTTGTTGTTGTTTATCTATTAACAACAGTGTCACAAAGTTAAATAAAAATAGAAAAATGGAATAAAAGTTATTTCTATCGAGTTATATAGAAAAAGTCGTCTAATTGTTGTTTAGCTGCTCGGTTAGTTGGTAGGTAGGTAGGTACTTATTATAAATGGCTTTTAGCACAATTTCATTTTATAGTTGGTGTGATTGTTATTCCACTCTCCTTCCCAGCCAACAGTGGTCATTATTTGTGTTAATATTATTGGAATAGAAAAAAAATGTTGTATGTTTTTGTTAGCTGTCAATGTCAATGGTTTATTTTCTATTGTTGTATTTTCTGACAGCATTGATTTTATTTTTCTTCTTTAACACAAATCCATTTCTATGTTTGATATGACCTTTCTAGAGGTGACGAGGGTTTTTTTTTTTTTTTGCTTCCAAAATGCTGTTATTTTCTATTAATCTGTAAATATGGAAAAATAATATCAACGTTAATTTTTGTATAAGGTGTTAAAATCAAAAAAATATTATTTAAATTGATTTTTAAGAAATATTACAACGTGTTAAAATGTCACTTTTTTGATTTTTTTTAATAAATTTATTTTTAAAATATTATTATTTTTCTATATGTTTGATATGAATTTGTAAATAAATTTCTTTCGCTTTAAATTTGCATAATTTTAGGGTTTGTCTGTCATAGAGATGGGCACGTGAGCAGATAATGAAAGTGATTTTCGCGTGAGTGTGACTAAAACTCAATTTTCAATCACGTGTTTGTGAGTAGAAAAAATTGCGTGAGTAAGTTTTTTGTGTGAGTGAGTGAACGTGAATCAATTTTTTAGTTAACCTATTACAGTAGCTAACAGAGATTTTGATCCACGATATGTTGCACTCGTTTTCCATGTAAAATCTAGCGCTGAAAATTTTCACAAAAAAAAAAAACTAAAATTCGTTTGTCTTTTTGCAGTTCAAGTTTGATCTAATAAGAAGAAATTAAGATGGATTTTAAAAAAATCCATTGAAAATTGTGCATGTAATATGCATTTGAGTAAAAATGCAGAAATTCAATTTTTATACATTTTTAGTTTATTGAGTGTAACACCAGTTTACAAATTTTGAAAAATTGTTCGATTCATGATATTCATTTAAGTCAAAAAGTTAAAAATTATAAGAGTTTTCTAGATATTGTAAATTTTCCATATTAACAAAATTGAAGGATTTGAATTTTTTACTTTTAAATTAAGTGATCGATTCATAGAAAATCATAACTCAATCATAAGTAAATTTTTTCCCTGTGGTTGTTGTAAACAATCATAAAAAAAAAAATCAAATTTTGTTTGAAAATTTCAAAAAAATAAAGACCTACTACCCAGATATTCTCAAAATTGACAACTAATTTAAAAATTTTGAGACTTTTTATGATTGTGTTTACAACAAACACAGGGAATATGAAGTTTAAAAACAATAAAATTAGTAGAGTCCGACCGAATATTCGGTTTCGGTCTCGGTTTCGGCCGAATAATGGGGTTTCGGCCTCTATTCGGTATTCGGCAAAATTTTGGCCGAATATTAGCCGAAACCGAAACTTTTTGGCATTTTCAAAAATATGTAAAAAAGTCGGTGAATTTTTTGATTTCGTATTTCATTACACTTGTTTCAGTTCAATTGAAGAAAATGTTACAAGTTTAAGCAATAAATGTAAAACTTTTTCAGTTTAAAAATTATTTTCTCCTAATCTGCAAATGAAATATACATTTTTTTGTAAGTTTTTTAAAAAACATATTTTTTTTTTTTTTCAAAAATACAACATTTCCTATGTTTTAAAAGCATTATATGCTGTATATTAATCTTTAACAACTTTTTAATAATTTTATTCATGCCAGGCGGTAATTTTTTTTAAGTTTCGGTTTCGGTTCGGTTTCGGCCGAATATTACTTTTTCGGCCGAATATTCGGTTCGGTTTCGGTTCGGCCTCGAAAACTGGTTTCGGTCGGACTCTAAAAATTAGTCATAACCAGTCATAACTGTGAATAGGCCTTTAAAGCTAATTAAATACTTTATCAATTCTCTATACAATATTTATACCCTACACCACACTGAGGTACAGGGTATAATGAGTTTGTGCGGATATTTGTAACTACCCGAAATATTGGTCCTAGACCCACTTTTAAGTATACCGAACGACTCAGAATCATTTTTTGAGTCGATTTAGCGATGTCCTTCCGTCTGTCTGTCCATGCAAACGTTGTAAACACGATACAGGTCGCAATTTTTAATCAATTGACTTGAAATTTGAAACTTAAGGCTCTTTTGGCCCAAGGACGAAGCCTATTGAAATTGGAAAAAATCTGTCCATTTTTAGACCTAGCCTCCATACAAAGGTTCTCTTTAGTTTTGGTTCAAATGACTCAAAAGCCGCATTTTAATAGGTATCTTTTCGAAATTTGGCAGGTAATCATGTTTTATCCACACAAATCACCATTCCGAAATCTGACCAGTTCTTCTTGTAGCCCCCATACAAACCACCTTCCCGATTTTCCCATAAATCTCTCAAATTTCATGAAAATAGAAAATATTTTATTAAAATTCTGTTTGTGTATGTTAAACGCGTACTTTAATCTGATTATCATAGGACCATTTTTGTACTTAGGTACCATGTGGAAGTTTCGCCCGATATTCAGTTGAAGTGATTTATTGTCAACAAAAAGAAGCCTATTCCACTCAAATTTGATTTGTGAGTGCTTATTACACTTATTAAAGATTTGACAAAATATAGATCTAATCAGTCCATGTTTGAACTTGGGACCCATTTTCCGGGAAACTCTGGTGTAGGGTATTATATGGTCGGTCTTGACCGACTATATTTTTCTTACTTGTTTTCAATATGATTATCGCCTACGAATATATTCTGAAAATTTTTCAGAAAAATACCAAAAGTACACATTTTTGCATCTTTGGAAACTGAATTTCCATTATTTCAGGAACTATAAAAATTATCAAAAGTACAACCTTTAGAAACGGAATTTCAAAAAAATACCTTTTCCAGAATTTTTTTTACCAAAGGATCCTTTATTCCAAATTTCAATTTTCAAGGATCATTATTTCAGGATATATAAAAGGTACCAAAAGTACTCTTTTTTACCCCTATACAAAAGAAATTTCCACAAAGTAATTTTTCCAAAATGTTTCTTTCACCAAATTATTCAATATACCAAATTTTAAGTATCTAGGACAGTGGTCGGCAGAAAGAGAGTGTATAAATGCATTTGTATATGAATATAAACATGCATGTGTTTGTGCATTTCTTAAACAAAGCGACATCAACCAGCTTGTTGTTGTATTTTTATGCTCTTAGCTGTGAGTTTTGTTGACAATCGTGTTATATACGTGTTAATTGCCGATTGTGTTCGGCTCCAGCGTGCAATGGGTGCCGACCACTGATCTAGGATCATTATTTCAGGATGTATTAAAAGTACCAAAACCAATTCCGCTAAGGAACCGAATTCACAAACATGTATCCAGAATATATTGTTAACCGAAGGATCCTACATTGCAAACTTCAATTGTCTAGGACAATTTTTTTAGAAAATATGAAATTAGCAAAAGTACAATTTTTTATTTTGGTAAGAACGGAATTTCGAAAAAATTTCTAGAACCATTCTGTCAAGAAATATCAAAGTACCGAAAGTACACTTTTCTAGCCATTACTACCCCCTTAGAAACGGAATTTCAAAAAGTACTTTTCCAGAATGTTTTGTTCACCGGCATTCCAAATTTCAAGTATCTAGACAATTTTTTTTCGAAATAAAAAAGTACCAAAAGTACAATTTTTTACCACGCTAAAAAACGGAATTTCCAAAAAGTACTTTTTACAGAAAGTTTTTTCCACGATGGATCCTGCATTCAAAATTTCATGTTTCTTCAACCATTGCGGCAGGAAATATAAAAGTACCGAAAGTACTATTTTTACCCTTTTTGGCCAACCCCCCCCCCCCCCCCTCAGAATGTTTTTTTACTGAAGTATCCTACATTCTAAATTGTAAGCTTCTAGAATCATTAGTTAAGGAAATATAAAAAGTACCAAACTGAAAGATCCTACATTTCAAATTTTAAGTGTATACTACACCGTTCGACAAAAAGGTAAAAAAAGTCTTTAAACACGAACTGCATAATATACGTTTGAAACTACAGACTAAGGGCGGATTACTCAATGAAAAGTTAGCTGCTAACTGCCGATTTAACGGAGCCTTATGTCAAAATTTGAATGAAAAAGTTAAATTTAACGGAGAGTTATTTTATAACTGAGCATTGAGTAATCCAGCCTAAATGAAGTAAAGCTGCATTTACAGTTTTTCATTTTGTGATCCTGTTTCCTTTTAAAAGTACTTCAAAGTTTAAGAGGATTATATTTTTGTAAAATATTTTTTAAATATTTGTACTTATCCTAGGATGCCACAAGTGATACCAAATGAAAGAGGAGGATCTCTCCTAATTTTCCCATTTCATTATTTGGACATATCGGGAATAGGTGAGGTTTGTAATGTCCTTCCAGAACTTTATCCTTAAATATCATTTAAAATTTTTAACAAAATATTTTGATAAAGTTTTGAAAGAACATTATTAACAATATTTTTCCTAATATGGTAAAATAAAAAAATGCAAGAACAAGCACGGATTCTCCTTTTTCATTTCACACCAATAGTACAAAAATTTTTACAAATTTGGTGTGGTATAAATATGCTCGTGAGTGAGTGTGCGTTGTTAGAAATTTTCAGTCGTGAGTGAAAAATCACTCACACGCTCATCTCTAGCCAGTCATATTCAGTAATTATTTTTTGCTGTTTTCTTTGGAATGACATTTTGTTATTTAAGTTGGTTTTGCAGTGTTTTTTAAGCCGGGTTTCCACATGATAAGTCTTTGTTATTTTGTTAGCTACTCATAAGTTTAACCCATTTTTGAACGATTTTCGTTGGGATTTGAATTTTGTTTTAAGAATTACTTAAAATAATACAAAAAAAAAAATATATAAAAATAATAACCAGAACTGATTTCGTATAAAAGTACTCTCAAAAGAAACTGTAAATTTGAATTATAATTCAATGATACTTAAGTGCCCTCAAAAAAAAAAAAACTTGTCAAATTACTAGAAAAAGTCCCGTTATCCTTTTTTTATCAATATTTGACAGTTTTCCTTGTTTTTTAACAAAAACTTTTCGATCGAAATTAAAAGTTTTTCCAAGGTAATTAAAAAAAAAACTGTTTAAGTCCCGGGAATTCCTTGTAAGTATTATCGCATCAAAAAATTTGTAAATTTACAATTTTATTGGTAAGAAACTTGTAAAATTACAAAAAAAGCTTGTAATTTACTAGAAATTTTCGTCAAATAGGAAGTAGCACAAAATATAGTAAAGTCACGAGAAGTCCTTGTAATTTTTATCGAGTCAAAAAAGTTGTAAATTTACAATTTTATTGGTAAAAAGCTTGTTTGTAAGTTAACAAGTTTTTTACCAATAAAATTGTAAATTTTTAGTAGGAACTCTCGAAAAATAGGAGATAAAAAAAAATTGTTTTACGAGGTTTTTTGGTAATTTTTACAACAAAATTTTTTTGAGTTTGTCAAAATTTAAGCAACATTTTGCTGCTGAAATGTTTATTATAACTAAATTATCTATCATTCGGGTTTAGGAAGCAGCAAACCTTTTTCTGTAATTTAACTGATTCCGTTTGCTGAATTTAAAAAAATATTTTTTTTTAAATTTCATAAGATTATTTTGTAATTTTACAGTGGGATCGAAAGTAAAATATCCATGTCTTTCAGTTTTTCTACATCAATTAAGATTTTGCGAAAAACTCAATAAAAATTTAAATTTGTCGGACGGTGTAATGAGTTATTAATACATTAGAAACATATTATCACTTATTTACATATTTTCATTTATTAATGACAAAATAAATTTATTTAAATTACAACATTTTAAATAATATCTAGCAAAATGTTAGCAAAATAGAAAATTATGATTTAATTTATGTACAAAATTAATGTCCCATAACGCTGGGCTAATAATAAAGCAGTCCAGTCCGTCTGTGTAAATATTACCATAATATTAGACTTCCTTTTTTTCTACTAAATGCAAACAAAGTAAAATCTACATAATGATTTCAGTCGAAAAAAAAGCTGTACATCAATCTAGTTTTTTTTTTGTTTAGTTTTGTATTTGTGACAAAAAGAAATTACTTTAGTCGTAATTATTAAACGACATCGGATATTTAATTAACGGACTATATATATGTTTGGTCCAACTTAACATTGTCTTAATGTTAATGAAATTTTCATTAAAATAATGAAAAAAAATTTTCATTTATTTCGGCTTTTTATCAACTTATTTTTCTGAATCCTTTGCATCAACGTTAAACAAAACAAGTGAGAGTGTTAAATTCGGCTGTGCCGAATCTTTTATACCCTCCAACACGTTAAAAAACAGTAGCTTCTTTTTTTTTGGGGGGGGGGGGTTCGGTGGCGGTTGACAACCTTCCTGAATCCAACTGCAGGAATTTGAACTTCTTTTGACATAAAAATGTTTTGTTTGCTAAGCAAAAGAAAAAAAACCTATAAAAAATGTTTTTTCAGAGGTTGGCTTAGTTCTTAAGAGGGGAACTTTTTTCCCCCTGATCCGATTTTGCCCATGTTCGAACTTAACCAGGAGTCTATCTCTTTTACTTTGGACTGTATCGTGTCTTCCACAGACGGACAGACTAACGGACGGTCAGACGGACATCGCTAGAATGTCTTAGAATGGATCACTGATCAATAATATATATACTTTATGGGGTCCTAGACGGATATTTCGATGCGTTACACATGGAATGACAAAGTGAGTATACCCCCATACTGTGGTTGGAGGGTATACAAATTATTTATTATTTCATATTTTTCTGTAGTCCTTTTAATACCCAGTTTATCTGAAATATAGTGTTTCGTACAAAATATTTCGACTTGTGAATGTTGGGAGTTTTATTCTCTGCACGCCAAAATTTTTTTGTATATTTTTAATGTATTTTTAAGGCCGTCTTAATAGCCTCAAGTGTTCATTTTAGAAAATTTATTGTTTATAAGGAAGGTCTCCTAAAGGGTCGACACCTAGCTTCTTTATATTTGCTGCATTTTATGATGTTTTGGTATCAAACTGTTTTGGTATCATTCCGCAAAAAAAAAATTCCTGTTCCCGAGCAGTTTGGTATTGCATTTGAGCGAAATCGGTTCAGCGATTTAAAAGTTATAAACGAAAATGGGA
Organism: Pegoplata infirma; assembly: GCA_963921195.1. NCBI lineage: Eukaryota > Metazoa > Arthropoda > Insecta > Diptera > Anthomyiidae > Pegoplata > Pegoplata infirma. The sequence continues at coordinate 13,997,829 of OY992539.1, read as the reverse complement.
GGACACCTCGCAAATTTTGAAACATTTCACATAACCTAAAAATACATAATGCTTTATTTCGGCTACTGGTTGACATATATGAACAGAAGATGTTAATAAAACATAGCTTTATATACCGATATGTTGCAAGAACAGGCCAAAGCTGGGAAACTTTACCCGTCTCTAAAATAAAATTCCGATGTGATCTTGCAAAACGCCGACACACGTATATTTTTTTTTTGTCTCCTCTACCAGAATCAATCGTCGGAACCCCGTAATTTTTTATAGTATTGCACTGTGTTGAAAAAATTACTTTTTTTCATGCTTTTTGAAAATATTTTGCTTCATAAGCACCTCAAAAATTGTCTGAATCAATTTTTTAAAAAAATTTAATTGTTGGACAGGTCTCTGGCAATAATTTGGCTTTTACAGATTGAAAAAGTATCAATTAGTTGACGACTTATAGCCAAAAAACCATATAAACTATATGCTGAAAATCGCCATTTGACTGCAAAGTTCGACGATCGATTAAAAAAATTCGAACTAAAATAAACAAACGCCGCGATACGGGTCTTCCAATTTAGCCTCTATTTTCACCCCTTGCTCTCATAATCGACCTAACTTTTGCTAACCAGAATTTGTTCCACAGTGATAATTGTACTTGTCCTAGGATGACACTAATGCTACTAATGATGGCAAATGAAAGAGGAGGATCTCCCGTAATTTTTCTATTTTGCCATATCAGGATAACAGGATGTGAATAAAGTCATTTACAAATTTATCAAAATATTTTGTTGAAAATTTTGAATGATATTGAAGGAAAATTTTTGAAAGGATGTTACTTACCTCCTTTTTCCTGATATTTAAAAATAAAAAAAAAATTACAATTAGGGGAGATCCTCCTATTTCATTTGCTATCATTAGTGGCATTAGTGTCATCCTAGGACAAGTACAATTATCACTGTGGAACAAGTGTCATCCTAGGACAAGTAAAAATATTAAAAAAATATTTTTTTAAATTGAATCCTCTAAAACTTTGAAGTCCTTTTTAAAGGAAACAGTATCACGGAAAGAAAAACTGTAAATGCAGTTTTACTACACTCAAAATAATCACTCTGTTAAATTACAGAGATACTCTGCTGAGCCAGCAGAAAATACCATAGATTTCCAACCAGCAAGATTTTTTGTTATTTTACAAAGAAAACTCTGTAAAATGATTTCGATAAAAAAAAAACTGTAAAATTTATAGAATTATCTGTAAAATATTGATAAAACCGAGAAGAATTTTACCAAAAAAACTCTGTAAATTTACAAAGTTTCAGTTAAATGGCTTTTATGAGTTCAAAATTTTACAAAAAAACTCTGTAAGTTTACAAAGTTTTAGTTAAATCCATTTTATGAGTAAAACTTCTCTGCATCAAAAACATTAATTAAAATTAAAAAAATTAAAAGTAAAATTTTGTTAAATTTGCCCGCTTAAATGCTTCCAAATTGTAAATTTACTTTTTTATTTTTGTGAATATTACGAGTTTTTAACAAGTAACTCCAAATTTTACACGTCGTAATTTTAGACACTTTTTAAAGAGGGGTTTATCGGTCATATTTCGAAGTTTTTTGAAGTGATTTTTATTTTTACAGAGCAATAAGTAAAATTACAAATGAAATTTAGTATTTTGGTTGCGAGAAAAAAACAAAATATTTTTTCTAAAATACGTATTTTAACAAAAAAAAACTGTTTATTATCTGTAAAATAGAGATTACAAAGAAAAAAGTAAAATTACAGATAAAATTTTGTTTTTCGGTCACAAGAAAATACAAAGTATTTTCTTAAAATCTGTATTTCGACAGATAACTTTGTCAAATATCTGTCGAATTGAGATTACAGTCATTTTACAGAGTATTTAACAGAGTAATTATTTTGAGTGTATATTTAGTCTCTAGTTTGAAACGTTTATTATCCAGTTTGTGTTTAACGACTTTTTTTCGTTTTTGACGCACTGTGTTCTAAAGCAATTACAAAATTAAGCATACGGCTTTTATAGTTTTCAAGCAATTATAATTATAATAAAAGTTCACCAACTTCAAATGCATGTCAAAAAAATCTAGCGCTGAACAAACAAAAACCTTGAGGGTTTTATTATGGAATATGTCATCTTTCATATGCTTTTGGTTTCATCCCATTCCGATTTTGGTTGTTTCAGTGTGTAATTATATGTACTAATATGTGATCTGATCTTTTTGCAAACTTCAAGATGGGATCAGATACAATTGCTTTTCAGATCTAATTAGATCTCGTGATTGGGAAAAAATCTCAGATCAAATTGAAATAAATAAATAATTTACCAAATTAGTTGAAAGCAATTTGAACATGGGTTACGTTATATTACGGTTATACGCTTCGTTGCTCAATTGGCCGGGTCTGCCTAATGACAGACCTTCCCTGTTAGATTTCTAAAACTAAAAGCAAAACAAAAGCAATGGAAAAATGTTTGCAATTGTATGTTAATAATGTATATTTTAAGTATTTTAATAGGCCGTCCTTGATTTATTAAGTTTTTTTTGTCCGTTCATTTGTTTGTTTAAGTGGGTCGTTTTTGTGTATAATTATTAAGAACATTTATGCATTGTAACGAACATTTTATTAAGAGACAAAAGAATAAAATTTTTGTGGTATTTTAAACAATTAAGAGTAAAAGTATCTTAACCGTTTCATATCTTTTGGGATTAAATGATTTGGAACTGAAAATTTATTTTCTTTACACTCAAAAAAAAAAACTTGTCAAATTACTAGAAAAAGTCTCATAATTACAAAAAAAAATTAAATTTCGATCGAAAATGTTTTGTTAAAAAACAAAGGTTAAAAATACTTTCAAGAGGACACAGATGATTAGACAAAGTTGGGAATGCCACTAAATAGGTTGAAAACATTGATCAAGTGTTTTTACCAAATTTAAAACTCTATACACACACCACACATAGATTTAATACGTGTTTTAATTTCGTAACAATTCATCTGCAAATTTGTTTTTCTTAAATATGAGGAAATCCATGGGAAATTTAAGTTGCGGTTCACAGATTTTGTTAATTTTTGGTTTTTTAATAGAGGTTCATATATGATTGAAAACCATTTTTTAACAATATTTTGGCAGATTTGTGCGTTTAAAAATTCGTTTTTTTTTTTGACAATATTGACTTTAGAACAGTTTTTTTAACATTTTTGTTTTCGAAACCATAAATTGTATGAAAAAAAACATATAAAAACAATAATGCAGATAAATTTCTGAAAATTTAAAATTGAATTTCCATGAATTTCTAAAACTAAAATTTTGTATTAAAGTTTACAATGTCCTTTTAACGCTATTAAAATTTCAGAAAGGTGGTTTTTCGTATTGTTGAGCAATAAAGTCTCAAAATTTGTGAGAAAGTTATATATTTGATTTTTTTTCTAAATTTTTACAAAAAAATTAAAAATTTAGCTTTATCACCATTTTTAAAAAATTATTGCTCGACAACACGAAAAAATACCTCTCTGAAATTTTAAAAATGTTAAAAGGATATACTAAACTTTAATAAAAATTTTTGGTTCATGGTGCCCTTGCCAGGAAAATGGATTTAAAAAAAAAATTATTGTTTCTAAATTTTAAATATCCATAATTTTATCAAAAATATTGACACGGAAAGTTCTTTCGTACAACTTACGGCTTTCGAGTAAAAATGCCTGCGAATTTTGTACTCTTGCCCAAAACATTAAATCATGATAATGTTTTGCGGAAGATTTGGGTGTACTTGCCAAAGCAAAGTTTTTTTAGAAAAAATAATGTTATATTACTTTGCTATTCCATGCAAAACGAATTGAAATATCAGTCGAGGACCCCATTAAAAACCAAAAGAGCTTTACATTTCGTAAGTGAGTGCAAAAATAAGTGCAAAAAAGTGTTTTTACATTTTGGAGAGTATAAAAGATTCGGCACCAAAGAATATAACACTCTCACTTGTTTTATGTACATTTGATAAACAAATGGAAAATTTTTATGCGAAAAGCTTAGACTTGGTGAAAATGTAGTTTAAGTAAAAAAAATTTTTTTTTTCACGAAAAACTAAAAAGTAAGAAAGCTATAGTCGGTCAAGACCGACCATATGATACCCTACACCAGTGCTTTCCGGAAAATGGGTTAGTATAAAAAACACACACAGATCAAATTTTAGTGGAATTGGTTTATTTTTTTGTCAATTGACCGATTTAACTGAATATCTGTCGAAATTTTTATATGGGGGACTGAGTCCAAAAATGGCCAAATTATATTCCGATTTGATTAGGTTACTAAAGTACACGTTTAACACCTAAAAATAAAATTTTTATCAAATATTTACATTTGTATGAATTTTGAGGGAATTATGTGAATATCGGGAGGGTTGTTTGTATGGGGACTACCAGAACAACTGACCCGATTTCTTGAAATTTGGAATGATAATTCGTGCATACAAAATTTGATTACCTGTTAAATTTTATAGCGGTATCTATAATAATACGGTTATTAGAGTCATTTAAGCCTAATCCAAAGGGGGCGTTTATATGGGGGCTAGATCTTAACATGGACCGATTTTCTCCAATTTCAATAGGCTTCGTCCTTGGGTCAAAAGATGTTTAAGTTTCAAATTTCAAGTTAATTGATTGAAAATTGCGACCTGTATCGTGCTTAAACCAATAGATGGACAGACGGACAGACAGACGGACGGACATCGTTAAATTCGCTCAAAAAGTAATTCTGAGTCGATCGGTATACTTAAAGGTAGGTCTAGGACCAATTTTTCGGGTAGTTACAAACATCAGCACAAACTCATTATACCCTGTACCACAGAGTGGTGTAGGGTATAAAAAAATTAATGAACCCCAAATTTTTGGTGAAAAAATTTTGATGAAAAAAATTTTTTGAAGAAAAGAAAAATTTTTTGATGTAAAAAAAATTGATGAAAAAATATGAAAAAAAAACATTTTTGGTGAGAAAAAAATTGATAGTAAAAAATTTGATGAAAAAAAAATGATGATAAAAAAATTATGAAAAAAAAATTTGAGGAAAAAAACATTTTGATGAAAAAAAGTTAATGAAAAAAAAGTGATAAAAAAACCAAAAAAATTTATAAAAAAAAAATTTGATGAAAAAAAAAATTTTTGATGAAAAAAAAATTTCGATGAAAAAAAAAATTGATGAAAAAAAAAAATTGATAAAAAAATTGATGAAAAAAAAATATAAAAAAAAAATAAAATTGATAAAAAAAATGATGAAAAAAAAAAGTTGGACGAAAAAAACATTGATGAAAAAAAAATTTGACGGAAAAAAAATTTAATGGAAAAAAAATTGATGAAAAAAAAATTTGATGAAAAAAAAAAATTTTTTTTGTTGAAAAATAATTATGTTACTTTTTATTCACCAGCTGGTGAAAAACGGTTTTATTCACCACGAGGTGAATTATTATCCAAGTTACAAAGCCAAGTTGTAAAAATTTTTGGTTTTAAGAAAATGAAAATAGTAATTCTTGTTTTCTTTTTCGCTAATTGTTAAGTAGCTTATATAGTCAAACTGAGGTGGCGTCCTGCAACTTTTTTAAAATTAGACACCAGCCTAAAAACATTATCATGTTAAACAAGTAGAAAAGTTAAATTCGACTTCGAATCTATGAATACCCTCCACAATGCATTTTTTTATAGGGTGGGATATTTTTTATCGTGAAAAAATTAACAATTTTGATTAGAAATATTTTATTTTGAGTAAAAAACTCTTTTTTTGCCTTTTTTTTTTTTTAAAAAAAATACAAATTTTTTTTTTGAGTGTAAATTTTTTTTCGAGTGTAATGTTTTTTTTACTGTAAAAATATTTCTGAATGAATGCACGTACATATGTACACAAAATATTGTAATTTTTGTAAAAAAAACAAATAAATATTTTTTTTGTGTAATTTTTTTTTGAGTGTAAAATTTTTTTTGAGTGTAAAATATTTTATTTTGAGTAAAAACTCTTTTTTTTTTTTTTTTTTTTTTTTGAGTGTAAAATTTTTTTCGAGTGTAATGTTTTTTTACTGTAAAAATATTTCTGAGTGAATGCACGTACGTATGTACACAAAATATTGTCATTTTTGTAAAAAAAAAAAAAAAAAAAAATTTTTTTGTGTAATTTTTTTTTTGAGTGAAAAATTTTTTTTTAGTGTAAAATTTTTTTTGAGTGTAAAATTTTTTTCGAGTTTAATTTTTAAGTTACCAATGCTTTTAGAACTAAACAAGTTTAAAAAGCATTGCTTAAAAAATTAAACAAGTTTGAAAAGCATTGTTTAGTTACCACCAATGCTTTTAAAACTTGTTAAAACACGTGGCATTTTAGATGAAACTAATTTGAAATTCAGGGTTTTGCTTATAACTTTTGAACCACTGGACCGATTGAGCTGAAATTTAATACTAAACAGACCCGGGGAACGGCAAAGATACATGCCAAGCTCATTATTGTCTTTCGAAAGTTATCGTGTTTTTTATCTCGTAAATTCGCGAAACACCCTTGCCGAAATTTACTCTTTTGCTCATAACTTTTGAACCACTGGACCGATTTGGCTGGATTGCAATACCAACCTGACCAGGTAAATGACAAATATATATGCCAAACTTCAGTAGCCTCTGTAAAGTCTTTCAAAAGTTAGCGTGTTTTCTACGGACGGACGGACGGACGGACATCGCTAGATCGACTTAAAATCGATCGAGGATCATAAATATATATACTTTATGGGGTCCTAGACCAATATTTCGATGTGTTACAAACGGAATGACAAACTTATATATACCCTCTATCACTAGAGTGGAGGGTATAAAAACACATAAAAGCTGTCTAGAGCAATTTGTTTGATTTTTATACCCTCCAACCACAGTGTGGGGGTATACTCACTTTGTCATTCCGTGTGTAACGCATCGAAATATCAGTCTAGGACCCCATAAAGTATATATTTTATTGATCAGTGATCGATTCTAAGACATTCTAGCGATGTCCGTCCGTCCGTCCGTCCGTCCGTCCGTCTGTCCGTCTGTAGAAGACACGATACAGTCCAAAATAAAAGAGCTAGACTCCCGAAGTTTGGCACGAATATGTCTTATATTCCTAGGCAGGTTAAGTTAGGAAATGGGTAAAATCGGACCAAGGGGGAAAAAGTTCCCCCTTAGGGAACTAAACCAACCTAAGAAAAAACGCATTTTTTGCAGGGTTTTTTGTACTTTTGCTAAGCAAATGCAACTTTGTTATCTCAGAAGAAGTTCAAAATCGCAAGGGGGATGTGCCCCCTAACGTCACCCACAACCCCCCCACCCCCCCCCCCAAAAAAAAAAAGACGCCCTGAATTTTTTTTTTTATATATATTTTTTTTTACATTTTGGAGGGTATAAAAGATTCGGCACAGCCGAATGTAACACTCTCACTTGTTTTTATTTTTTTTTTTTTAAATCAAATAATTGGCTCTCCAACAAACTTTGAAAATTTATTGCTCAACAATGCGAAAAAACGACTCTCTGAAATTTTAACAGTGTCAATACTGTTTTTAAATTTTTTTGTTTAAATTTTTAAATTTTTTTTATAAATTTAAATCTTTAAAATTTTATCTAAAATATTGTTTTTATGAGTTTTTTTCGTACGACTTATGGTTTCCGAGTACAAAAATGGTAAACAAAAACTGTCCAAAAGTCAATATTGTCAAAAAAAGCGATTTTGTAAACGCCCATATCTGATCCAAAAAAAAATTATGGGTTTTAATAATTTATGAAATCTCACAAAATAACCAAAAATCAGTGTACCGACAGTTAAATTTCCCATGGATTTACTCATATAACAAATTTTCTAGTTTATTTTTTCCCCCCCATTGACATGTTTAAAGTTAGATGAAATGAATTATTTCATTCATAATAAGTGAAACAGTATTGTTTTGAGTTTTTTGTTTTTTTTTCGTTATTATATGTAATTCTTATTGTCATTCAAATATTATGTAAATTCATTCATTTGTTCATATATTCCATAATTCATTCATTCACTTCGCTTACTCAGTCGTTCATACATGTGTACCTCTGTACATTTTAAATTGACTGTAGTTGTCATACATATTCATTTGGTGTCTAAAACACAGGTGTCAGAGATGGATAGTGTTAAATAACTCAACAATTTTATGTTAGATGAAGTTTAAAGATATGAAATTTGAACCCGCACCTTTTCGAAGGCGTGAATTTAAAGTAAATCTCAAAACAATTATTGGGAATTGTGAAACTCCTCAAAAATTCACGGTTGTGCTCATAAATTCTACACGATTTTTCTGAAATTCGATACCAACCTGATTAGAAAAATTACAAATATACAGACAGATTTGTGTTATAAAAGCTAGGGTGTTTGCTACAAACAGACACTTAGACGCACGTACATTCACAGAAAAAAATATTTGCCTATGAACGAAATTCATAGTATTTATGAACAAATACATAAAAAATTATGAACTTTTTCATTGATTTATTCATATATACTACCAAAAAGTATTATGAAAAGTTAATACATTTTTATGAATTTGTTCATAAATACTATTTGTTAGAAAATGTCTCAGAAACACAACCCAAAATTTAAAAAAAAAAAAATATTTTCGGGACTTAAAAATTTTCAAAAAAAAAAAAAAATTTTTAATTTTTTTCCTAAAACCTTTTTTAACGAAATTTTTTACTTCAAAATGCCAAAAAAATTTTGTGTACGGAAATAAAACAATTTAAATTGTTTACAAATTCTTGTAATTGTATAAAAAGTCGTCATTTTGGTTCGCCCAATGTAAATTTCATTACCTGCTTCAAAAAAAAAATTAATAATATTTTCTTAAAATACTATGAATCTTTCATTAATGAAACTTTCATTAAAATTTCTCTAATGGAACTGTTTAATAAATATAAAGAAACTTTTCATAAATACTTCACAGTATTTATGAAACATTTTATAAATACTATGAAATAGTTTTAATTTTTATTTTTTGACACTAAATTTTACTATAACCTGATATATTTGATCAGCTGTTTATTTTTTATACATTTTGCGCGTTTAACTACAAACTAAACAGACGCACACTTATAGGAGGTGTAAAAAACACGTGTTTTATTAACAAAATTTAATAAAATTTTTGAATTAAACTACTAAATCTTATGAAGAAAATTTTATGAAATGCATGATATTCTAATGAGCTTATGAATTCTTTCATTGGTTACATGAAAACAAAAAATGAAACAGTTTCATTTAGATCACGCCGAATTTTTTATTCAGTGTACAAAAGAGTATGTTTACAAAATCTTGAAATAAATGCCTATAAAAAAAATTTATTCAGAAAAGGTGTCTCCAAATCTCAGAAAAATGTTTTAGAATCTAAGAAAATTTCTTAGAAACTCTTCCTTTTTTTATAAAAACATGTTTTCGAAACGGTAACTTTTTCTGTGTGACACACATTTTAGAATATCGTCTTTCCAACCCTGTCCCAAATATGTTCCTCAAAAATAATAACAAAACTCTTCACAAAATCATTGTATGACAATTGTAGAAATATTTTTGTTATATACATACAGTATTTATGTGCATTAGAGTGAAATTTTTTAAACTTTTTATATTCTTCAGTTTTTAGAAAAAATTTTCTTTAAAAGGTTAAAAACTGGATCGTCAAGATTTTCTAGATATCGTCGTTTAAAATTTTCTAAAAATTGCGGGTTTTGCCTTCGTTCACAATTTTTAAAAAAAAAAATACGTAAATTTGTTCTCTTTGATTTCCTGTAAATTCAAAAAAGTTTTTTTATACCCTCCAACCACAGTATGGGGGTATACTCACTTTGTCATTCCGTTTGTAACGCATAAAAATATCGGTCGGGGACCCCATAAAGTATATATATTATTGATCTATGATCGATTATAAGTCATTCTATGAATGTCCGTCCGTCCGTCCGTCCGTCCGTCCGTCTGTATAAAACATGATTCAGTCCAAAATAAGAGAGCTAGACTCCTGAAAATTGGCAAGAATGTGTCTTTTGGTCATAGGCCGGCTAAGTTCGGAAATGGGTAAAATCGGAAAAGGGGCAAAAAAGTTCCCCTTAAAGAACTAAAAAACCTCTTTAAAAACGCCATTTTTATACCCTCCAACTACAGTGTGGGGGTATACTCACTTTGTCATTCCGTGTGTAACGCATCGAAATATCGGTGTAGGACCCCATAAAGTATATATATTATTGATCAGTGATCGATTCTAAGACATTCTAGCGATGTCCGTCTGTCCGTCCGTCCGTCCGTCTGTCCGTCCGTCCGTCTGTGGAAGACACGATACAGTCCAAAATAAAAGTGGTAGACTCCTGAAATTTGGCACATATATGTCGTATTTTCATAGGCTGGTTAAGTTCGGAGATGGGCAAAATCGGACCAGGTTGAAAAAAGTTCCCCCATGAAGAACTAAACAAACCTCTGAAAAATACCATATTTTTACATGATTTTTTGTGTTTTTGTTTAACAAATCCAACATTTTAATGCTACAAGAAGTTCAAGGTCCTGCATTTGGACCCACAGAATTAGAAAAAATCGTTTTACGGTCCGCCCTCCCCCTTTTATGGGCGTGGAATAATTTTTTTTTATATAATGATAAATTTGTATTTCTTTAGTGCAAAAAGCATAAGAATTATTTTTTTTAACACTTATTCGAGAGGAATTGTGCCCCCCAATTACCACTACCGACCCCCCCCCCAAAAAAAAAAGACGCCCCTGCAATTTTTTTTTTATTTTTTTGCATGTTGGAGGGTATAAAAGATTCGGCACAGCCGAATTTAACACTCTTACTTGTTTACAGCTTTTTTTGCATTTTTGTTAAACAAATGAAATCTTTTTATGTCAAAAGGAGTTAAAAGTCATACACTTAGACCCCGGGGGGGCTACAAAATATATTTTTTTCTCCCGCCCCCTTTTGTGGGCGTGGATTAAAAAAAAACAAAAAAATTATGAGAAAATGGTATAACTAAAGTTCAAAAGGCATAATAAATAATTTTGTAAACATTTATCGCGTTAGGGAAGGTATCTACCCCAGCTCCCCCAGCACCCCCACAGAGCCCCCTCCCTCCAAAAACGACTCTGATTTTTTTTTATGCATTTGAACATGTTGGAGGGTATCTCACTTGTTTTTCAATAACACTGTGCAACAACTAAAATTTGTCAACTTTCATTTGCTTTTGGTTTCATCCCATTCCGATTCGAAAAGTTCGATTTTGTATCACTTTGTAATTATCCCAACTCAGCCGGGGTCATTTTTGTAACAAAAATTTTAAAAATCATATTATTCCATTTGGATTAAGCAGTTTTTAGAGTTGATAAAAAGTTGGCTGGTATTCGTTTCCTGTTTTATAATAATAAGAGATGCCCTAATAAAGTTATTGAAGTTTTCTGTTTAATTTTTTAAGTTTTACAATCGTAGTAACATTGCTCCGTTGCAATGCGTTGCGTAAAAAAGTTAAAAAACAAATTAGAATAAATTTATTTCAAAAATATGTTTAAAAGAGCTTATGAGGCATTCCACACCAAATGTCCAGTGAAAAAAACATGTGTACCGTAAACTTCTGAATAGGTATCCATACCACCTATTCAGAAGTTTACGGTACACATGGAACTTAGAAAATTGCGTTTTTGGTTTTTCAATTTTTCAAAAACTTGGCTTAGGAGGCGTGGTCAAATATTGGAAAAATGGTCAAACTTGTGGCGAGTTGCCATGATTGAATATTTATCACATTAAAACGGAATGCACCACAATCTCAAAAATTTACAGTCTTATATAGTTTTGTATGGGCTATTGATTAATTTTTTTTTTTTTTGGAAAATTTTCTGAACCCGTTCTGAAATTTTCCATTTTTTAAAAAAGTCAATTTATCAAAAATCCGGCCACTTTTTTTTTTTCTTTTTATTTATAACAAAATTGTTATGATTATCAATTTTTTTTTCTTTTTATTTATAACAAAATTGTTATGAAATTTAAAGTTCAAATGCGATTTTCTCGAAAAAAAAGATGAACGTGTTTCTGATTTTTTTGTGTGGATGGACAAACATCTACACTTTTAAAAAAATAAAAAAGAAAAAAAAAAGTGGCCGGATTTTTGATAAATTGACTTTTTTCAAAAATGGAAAATTTCAGAACGGGTTCTGAAAATTTTCCAAAAAAAAAATTTTTAATCGATAGCCCATACAAAACTGTATAAGAACGAAAATTTTTAAAATTGTGGTGCATTCCGTTTTAATGTGATAAATATTTAATCAAGGCAACTCGCCACAAATTTTACCTTTTTTCCAATATTTGACCACGCCTCCTAAGCCCAGTTTTTGAAAAATTGAAAAACCAAAAACGCAATTTTCTTAGTTACATATAGGGCTATCCAAACAACCTATTCAGAAATTTACGGGACACATGTTTTTTTGTAGCGGGACATTTGGTGTGGAATGCCTCTTATATATGGGGCATTCACTTTTAGACCCGACCCCCTTCGATTAATTATTTGGATATATTTTAGTACGTATTAAATGCAACTTGCATTCAAATTTTCAGCCTTTTATACCAAATTGGTGTTGAGTAATCTATTTTTAAAAATTGCGATTTTTTTAAAAAAATTTAAAAATTTAAATTTTCAATTAATTTTGACCAGTAAAAAATAGATATCTTAAAAAAAGGTCTACAACATTTTGTTGGTATTTAAATGTAGTTTTAGAAAAAAAATATGAAAAAATTATTCCAAGTAATTATCAGTTTTTTTTTGACGTTTAAAAATTCAAATCGACTTTTTGAACAAGTCCGAAACCTTCCATTTTTTTTAAACACTAGAAATTTTACTCCAAATTACGAAACTTTTATATGGTGCTAAAAAAATAGATATTGACCCGAACTTACCCTAGTTATATTCATTTAGCTGTAAAAATACGTCACTCAAAAATTTACAATGATCGGACATGGGTAAGGAACGTCTTGAAATTTAAAAAAACGGATTACAAAGAAAAATATGATTTTTTTCCTGATTTCTAAATTTTTTTGGTATTTTAAGTTAAATTTGAATTCATGTGGTTACAGAATTTTGATTTGGAGTAAAATGCCTCTCTAATAAGGTGCTAAAAACTAAAATCGGTTGAAAATCAGCCAAGTTATTACACTTTTCCCAAGCATCTAATGTGTGGCAAACCACTAGATTAAGGAATACTAGTCCGATTTTTGAAATTTATTGAAATTTTCTACTGTAATAAAATTTATTTATTCTTTAATTTCAAATGTAATTAAATGACGAGTATTTTTCAAATTGTGTTTTGCTTATATGTTTTAAATTAATGCTAAAAATTCCTGCATTTTTCAACACTGTTTTGAAACCTCAAATTTAATTTTTATTTTTTTTTTTAAATTTGGAAAACTCAAAAAAAATATTACACTGGAACATGAAGAATAAAATGTTATTACAGTAGATACTTTTAATAAATAAAAAACAAATTGGACTCGTATTCCCTAATAAAGTGACATGACACACGTTAGATGCATGGGGAAGTTGTAATAACTTGGCTGATTTTCAACCGATTTTAGATTTTAGTGCATTATTAGAAAGGCATTTTACTCCACATCATAATTCTGTAACCACTTAAATTTAAACTTAACCTAAAATACAAAAAAAATGCGAAAACAGTAAAAAATTCCTTGTAATCCGTTTTTTAAACTTCAAAAATCATGCTGAACGCCTTACCCATGTCCGATCGTCCTTAATTTTTGTGAGACGTACTTTTACCTCCAAATGAATACATCTAGGGTTAGGGTCAGAATATACCAATTTAATTTTTTTTGATCACCATATAAAATAAATCAGAGCCAAAAAATAAAAGGTGCAATTTTAAAAATTAAAAAAAAAAAATAGAAATAATTGGGATCACATCTCGAATTATAGCTTAAAAGTTGCGTAATTCAGAGTAGAATTTTTAGAGTTTTTTACAAAAAAAATCGAAGGTTTCGGACCTTTTCAAAAAGTCAATTTTAATTTTTAAACGTTAAAATAGAAGTGATAGTTACTTCCCATAATTTTTTCATATTTTTTTTCTAAAACTACATTTAAATACCAACAAAACGTTGTCCAACATTTTTTAAGATATCTATATTTTTTAATGGTCAAATTAATTAAAAATTTAAATTTTATATTTTTTTTTGTGAAAATCGCCATTTTGAAAAATTGATTACTCAACACCATCTTGAAATAAAAGGCTGAAAATTGGTGTCCAAGTTGCATTTAATAAGTAAGTACTAAAACATATCCAAAAATAAAATAAATCGAAAGGGGTCGGGTCTAAAAGTGAATGATTTTATAGGGTCCTAGACCGATATTTCGATGCGTTACACACGGAATGACAAAGTGAGTATACACCCAAACTGTGGTTGGAGGGTATAAAAAGATGAAATGAAAAAATGTTTAGTCAAAAAAAATTTTTATTTTACAAAAATTACTAAAAAATGTTTTTTAGTCAAAACAAAATATTTCTGATACTAATTAAAAGGACATTGGATACTATTTAAAAAGGACATTGTGAAGGGTATTCATGGATTCGGCCAAGTCGAATTTAACTTTTCTACTTGTTTTTTTTTTAATTCACAAGAAAAAAAAAACAGGAAAAAACTTAAAACTGTTTAATACTTAAATAGAATTAAACTTTAAAAATAACATACTATTAATATTTTAGCACATCTAATAATACATAAAAGATAAATGTCGAACCATACTGTTAATAAACAAAGAAAACGAAACAAAAGAAGCATCATAAAGTTTCTCGGAATTTGTTTAAAAAAATAAAACTCAAAGGCACGCACAGTGGGCTTACTTATTACATATATCACTGAGTCGTGCGATTTTTAATGTCTAGCCAGTGTTACCATTTATTTTTTTGAAAAATCTTATTTTTTCTAAAAAAAAATCTTTTTTTTCTGTAAAAAGTATTAAAATCATTAAAAAAAACTCAAAAATTGAATTTTAAATTCGATTTAAACATAAAAAACAAGTTACATTATAGCGTAAAATGAAAAAATAATATAAAATTTATGAAAAAAATATATTTTTGAGGTAATTTGAGCTTATTTAGAAAATAGGTTTTACCTTTCCAAAAAACTTTTTTTCAGAAAAAAAAAACTTTGCAGCACCTCAAAAAACTTGCAAAAAAAGATAAATCTTGCTATATGGTAACACTGTGTCTAGCTCTAAAAAAGTAAAAATAAACTTATAGCATACTTTAAGGCAAAATAAAATAAGTATATTTTAAGTATACGAAAAAAGTATAATATAAAAGTAAATAAAGAAGTTTTAATCGCGGTATTAACAATTCGTTATTTATTTATTTTTAGCTCGAAATTTAAAAGTGCGATTTTTGTAAACAAAAACATTGTGAATTTGCAGTTTTATTGCATTTTTTCCAAGGAATAATCTTTGTCTTTAGTCATTTTTTTTATATATCTTATCGTTTTCGAGATAAGCTTACTCAATTTTTTGATGTTTGACCGCGATTTATTTAAAAATGGCTCTGGTGAAGATTGTGATTTTCGTCGAAATATAGTAGTGGGCATCCCAGATTCATAATCAAGAGAGACATTTACAGTGTACGCAACTTGAGGTTAAAGTTGTTTTGGCCGAGTCGTCTCAGTGATACAAAATCAAACTTTCAGAATCGGATTGGGATGAAACAAAAAGCAAATGAATGTTGACATGTTATATAACAAAACCCTCAAGGCTTTTTTTTTTTAGTTCAGCGCTAGATTTTTTTTAACACGAATTTAAAGTTCATGATTTCAAAGCATTTAAAGTTTTTGTGTGCTACATATGTCCTACATTAGAGGCTCCTGGTGGTGCCCTTATTGAACATGTGGGGTCCAGCGTCCTAGCTTAAGCTCGAAATTACGTTAGCTATAACCGGTATGAATTTCGCTTCATTCGGTCCAGTACCTACTAACTACTTAGCCAAATTATTAAAAATAAACGTCTGTGCACCGTTGCTTATTATTATTATTATTTAAAGGCAATTACAAAATTAAGCATACGCCACTTATACAGTTTTCAAGCAGTTATTGTTCTAATTTTAATAAAAGTTAACCAACTTCAAACGCGTTTGAAAAAAAAATTTAGCGCTGAACTAAAAAAAGCCTTTAGGGTGTTCTTATGGAATATCCCAACTTTAATTTTCCACTGGTTTCATCACATTTCGATTTTGGAGCAAAATCTGTTTATCAGTTTAAAAGTTATAGACGAAAGTAAGGAAACTTCGAAAAGTTTGGTACATTCTACATAACCTAAAAATACAAACTGTTTTAATTCGGCTGCTGGTTGACACATGTGAACTGAATTGGATACCGAATAGTATTTAAAGGAATTCAAATATATTTTTTTGCAAAAAAAATCAAAAATAGTAAATCTATTTTAATATTTTTTTTTGTTCGTGCAGTAACAACCATCTGTCCCACTGTATGTGTGCACAGCATGCATAAATTTTATTATGTTTAAGCTAAATTTAAATTTTATTGTAATATTTTTAGTTACGGCTAATTAAATACCTTCTCTGGGGTTTTATTTATTTTTTTTTTTAATTGTGTGTTTTATAAATTTAACTTTGTGGCTGAAAGGTATATAGTATATGGGGCATTTCAGGCAAAATCACTCACTTTTAGACCGGACCCCTTCGATTAATTTTTTTTTTGGATATGTTTTAGTACGTAATAAATGCACCTTTCTCTCAAATTTTTAGATTTTTATATCATGGTGGCGTTGAGTAATCAATTTTTCAAAATGGCGATTTTCTCAAAGAAATGAAAAAATTTAAATTTTTAATTAATTTTGACCATTAAAAAATGTAGATATTTTAAAAAAAGTTGGACAACGTTTTGTTTATATTTAAATGTAGTTTTCGAAAAAAAAAATATTAAAAAATTATTCGAAGTATGACTTATTTTTTGATGTTTACACTTATTTTTTGACGTTTAAAAATTAAAATCGACTTTTTGAAAAAGTCCGAAACCTTAGATTTTTTTATAAAAAACTATAAAGATTCTACTGTAAATTACGCAACTTTTAAGCCATAATTCGAGATGTGATCACAACTCTTTCAATTTTTTTTTTAATTTTTAAAATTGCACCTTTAATTGTTTGGCTCTGATTTATTTTATATGGTACTCCAAAAAAAATAAATTGGTAGATATTAACCCTAACTCCATTCATTTCGAGGTAAAAATACGTCTCACAAAAATTTAGGACAATCGGAAATGGTTAAGGCCTTTAGCATGGTCCTTGAAGTTTAAAAAACGGATTACAAGGAAAAATATGAATTCTTTTCTGTTTTCGTATTTTTTTTTGGTATTTTAAGTTAAGTTTTAATTCAAGTGATTACAGAACTATGATGTGGAGTAAAATGACTTTCTTATAAGGTACTAAAAACTAAAATCGGTTGAAAATCAGCCAAGTTATTACAACTTCCCCAGGCATCTAGCGTGTGTCATACCACTTGATTAAAGAATACGAATCCCTTTCTTAAATTTACTGAAATTTTCTACTGTAATAACATTTTTTCATTATTCATGTTTCAGTGTAATATTTTTTTGGTTTTTCCAAATTCTAAAACAAAAAAAAAAAATTAAAAGATTTCAAAAGGGCATGCAATGCAGGCATTTTTAGCATTAATTTAAAACATGTTAGAAAAACACAATATGGAAAATACTTGTCATCTAATTACATTTGAACTTGAAGAATAAAAAAATGTTATTACAGTAGAAAATTTCAATGAATTTCAAAAATCGGATTGTATTGCTTAATCAAGTGGTCTGCCATACGTTAGATGCCTGGGGAAGTTACAATAACTTGGCTGATTTTCAACCGATTTTAGTTTTTAGTATCTTATTAGAGAGGCATTTAACTCCGTATTATAATTCTGTAACCACTTGAGTTTAAACTTAACTTAAAATACCAAAAAAATTTAGAAAACAGAAAAAAAAAATCATATTTTTCCATGTAATCCGTTTCTAAATTTCAAGGCCCCTGCGGAACACCTTATGTCCGATCGTTCTTAATTTTTGTGAGGCGTATTTTTACCTCGAAATGAATATATCTAGGGTAAGTTAGGGTCAGTATCTACAAATTAAATTTTTTTGGAGCACCATATAAAATAAATCCAAGCTCTTTGTCTCCCACTCTTAAAATTTTGGAACTTGATAACAGACGGTACGAAAACCGTTAGACGAGGAAAATACGATAATGTTAAATTAACATTGTTAGTTTGACAAATAATGCTAACTTTTTATATCGAAAAAGCGCTTAATAAATTTTGAAAAAATTTATGAATTTATAATTATTATGGTAATATTATTTAAGAAATACCTTTAAAAGTGTTTAAAACAAATTCTCAGCAAATAAAAAGTCATTGGATTTCCCGATAATCCACAAAAAAAAAACTTTTTTTGCAGCTAGATGAAAAAAACGCTAGCTTTAGTCTAAAAATCGCCAAATTGCAACACTTTTTCTTTTTTTATATCAAACTTAAGGGATTTTTTTTTTTTTTTATTGATCAAACGTCCAGTTCGATGGCGGACTTAGCAAAGGGAATTTAAGAGAGGGTTTAACAGAAGAAGGGAGACTTCACATATCTTTAAGTATTGATAGTCTTTGATAAATCAGAGTCAAAAAATAAAAGGTGCAATTTTCAAAATATAAAAAAAAAAATAGAACAAATTGCGATCACATCTCGAATTATGGCTATAAAGTTGCGTAATTTAGAGTAGAACTTTAAGGCGTTTAAAAAAAAAAAATCCGAAGGTTTCGGACTTTTTCAAAAAGTCGATTTTAGTTTTTAAACGTCAAAAAATAAGTGATAATTACTTCGAATAATTTTTTCATATTTTTTTTCTAAAACTATATTTAAATACCAACAAAACGTTGTCCAACTTTTTTTAAAATATCTATATTTTTTAATGGTCAAAATTAATTCAAAATTTAAATTTTTTAATTTTTTTGAGAAAATCGCCATTTGGAATAAAAGGCAGAAAACAGGTGTCTAAGTTTCATTTAATAAGTACTAAAACATATCCAAAAATAAAATAAATCGAAAGGGGTCGGGTCTAAAAGTGAGTGATTTGGCCTGGAATGCCCCATATATTTATGATCAGTGATCGATTCTAAGACATTTTAGCGATGTCCGTCCATGTGTCCGTCGTTAACACGATACAGTCCAAAATAAAAGAGCTAGACTTGTGATTTTGAATTTGTTACGAATAAGTCTTTTGCTCCTAGGCAGGTCAATTTCGTAAATGAGCAAAATCGGACCAGGTGGAAAAAAGTTCCTACATGAAGAACTAAACCAACCTCTGATAAATTCCATTTTTTTCACAATATTTTTTTTTGTTTTTCTTTATAAAATGCAACATTTTAATTTAATTTAAAAAAAAATGTTTAAATAATGATAAACTAGTATTTCTTTAGTGCAAAAAGCATAAGAATAAATTTTTAAACATATATTTCGGAAGGAAATAACTACCCCCCCCCCCCCCCAAAAAAAAATAAAACGCCCCTAAATTTATAATATTAGTAAAAAATTTTAGTATTGGTAACCAATTTCTGCACTAGGTCCTTTTGGACTAAAATTTAGTTAAATTTTTAGTATTGAATATCCACGTTTTTTTTGGGTATATAAAAGATTCGGCACAGCCGAATTTAACACCTTTACTTGTTTTTATTAATTTTAAAGGCATGAATGTTTGAATAATTCTTGGGGGCTATTTCAAATATGTTGCTGCATACTTTTAGGAGTCTTAGTCTAGATTTTTTTAAAAATTAAGCAAATGTAGAGCATTGAAAATTCGCCACAGACGACCATATCACTCTTATTTGCTTTTAAAAATATTGTGTTTAAATAAAACATTTTTTTCTTCTTTGAATTTCTATTGATTTTAGTAAAGTATTTAGCATATTTGATTATAATTCTGAAAACTACATATGATATTAAAATTTAAAATTTTATGTTAAAAAATAATTAGGTCATTGAAGTATTAAACATATTTTGTTAAAAATTAAATTAAAACGAAATAAATTTTAATAGTAGTAGTTTTTTATACCCTCTACTCTAGTGATACACACAAAAAAAACCTTGTCAAATTACTAGAAAAATTCTCGTAATCCCATTTTACCAATATTTGACAGTTTTCCTTGATTTTTAACAAAAAAATTTTGATCAAAATTTAAATTTTTTTTTTGTAATTTTACAATTTTTTTTTTTTGTTATTTTACTAATTTCCAAGGATATTTTACAAAAACAGTCTATTAAATTCACAAGAATTTCTTATAAGTTTTATTGCGGCTAAAAAGTTGTAAATTTACAATTTTATGGGTAAAAAGTTTGTTAAATTACAAAAAACCACGTCATTTTTACTAGGAATTCTCGTAAAATAGGAGGTAAAAAAAAATCTAGTAATGTCACGAGAATTCCATGTAAATGTTATTGTAAATTTGCATTTTATTGGTAAAAAGCTTGTTAAATTCTCCTACTTCAAATAGGAGGTAACCAAAAAATAAAAATAACAAAATTTTCTTGTCATTTTACAAGGTTGTACAAGCGCATCCTTAGTCGGCAACCAGCGGTAAAAACTTGAAAAAATTACGTTTTTGATTGACCGAAATTTATGTCTGAATTTTTTAACCAAATCCTGCTCAAAAATCAGGAATTTTTGCGTACTTATGGAAAAAATATTTAAAAAATTCCAAAATAGGAATTTTGGTACACAGATGCTGATTTGTAAACATAAAAATAATTTTTTATCTAAATTGGTGCCAAAAGTTGAAAATGTTAAGAATTTTTTGTAAAAAATTAAAAAAAAAAAATATAAAAACACGATTTTGGTCCGAAAATGCTAATCAGCATCTGTGAACTAAAATTGCTGATCACACTCAAAAAAAAGACTTAACTTAAACTTGGGAACATTTTTCTTCAAAATAGTTTATAAATTTTTCCACAATTAGGTAAAGTTTAACTAAAAGTTGGAAAATGTTCTTAACTGTTGGGAAAAAGTTTTAGTTCATGTACTGTTAGATATTTTCCTAAAATGGAATTTCGTAATACACGGAAGAAATTCTTACCGCCAAAGAAATTTTCCCTAAATATATAAAAAAAAAACTTTATTTTTAAGACATATTCCTCTTCTAAAGTTTTCGGAAGTAGTTTTCTACCATTAAGCTCATCTTCTTAGATTTGAGGAAGTTTTTTAAACTATTTTAGTAAAATTTTTATAACTTGGGGATTTTTTTTTTTTTTTAACTTAAAATGGCTATATCTTGAATAGCCAGATAGAGCAAAATGGAAGCCATTTTTGGTTCTTTAGATTTACATAGTATCGCCGGTCCACTTCACATGTATGGACCCCAATGGGTCCTAACTTTGGATTTAAAAAAGTTGGCATTCCCAAAAAATGTTAAAATGATCATAACTCGGTAAATATTGCCAACACAACAAAAAGTTCAAAAGCATTTTTGTTGTTCTTAACACGTAGAACAAGCTCTCCGAGTAATAGTTTTTAAAATTCTCAAGACCCCCGTGGTCCCCTAAATTCACGTATTTCAAAAACTAAGCAAGATAGAGCAAAACGGACAAAAATTTGGGGTCAAAAACTACGACGATTCTTAAGGAACCCAGCTGGGTCTGGGCCCATAGGGGTGTGATCCTATCGGGTCTGAACCTAATGGGGTCTTCACCCTTTAGGGTCCTCAAATGTGTATGACCTAAATTGCAATAATTTTTTTTTTCCATTTTTAGTTCAAATTGGCATATTATTAAAAAACTATTTTTTTCCTAATTTTAAAGAAAAATATGAACTTAAAAGAAGAAAATCATGGCAATAGAGCTAAATTATTATTAATTGGTCAAAACATGGACCGATTTGGAACAAAAGGAGGTCAAGTTTCAAATTTCAGACAAATCGGTTGATACATGTGATCTGTATTGTGTTTACATCGTTACATGGATAGACGGACGGACATTGCCAAATCAACTCAAAAATTGATTCCGAGTTTATCGGTATACTTGAATGTGGGTCAACACTCCCGATTTTACGAGGCTAGTCTCGTTAAATAGGGAGTAGCTCAAATCCTCGTAAAATTGCAAGGATTTCACGTAAATTTTTACTTGTTTAAAACTTTCCAAAATTTAAGACAAAAAAGGAACCCAAAGCCATTGTCTTACAGGTCCTTCAATTTTGTGTGTTACTATTGACCCTATAAGGCAACTTTTCCGACGCTGACGTTTTCGAAATTCGAAAAATACCTAAATTTACTTCACCCTACTCCGTAAGTGATTGTCTTATGCTATTATATAAATTTTTACGAAATTTTAAAATTTGTATCTGATATAAAATAATTTTTATTATAAAATTGTCATGAATTATTAATTTTTCCACGCAACAACCGTTATATTCATAATTTTTTATTCATTAATTATAATTTGCATATATAAATTCAAATTAAATATTTTCTTTAATGAATTCTTATTTTTCATTTTTGTTCACATGAATTGAAATTATTCTAAAGTTTATTCTTTATCTACAAGAATAAAAACTATCTTTATTGTCATATTATTACTTCCAAAGCTGTTCAATTATCGTAACAGATTTGCGTTTATTTCCGCTAATTCTTCAACAAAGACGATTCAGAAAACATCATGTGTGGTGGGGCATCATTCATTGTGTGGCCTATAAATTGACTACAGTTTTGCTCAGCAGACAAGTGAATTATAATTTTAAAATGAGAAAAAAAAATAATATTCCCACCATTATTTAATTAATTATCACAATTAGTCAACGTTTAGCACGCTTTTGTGGTAAATGAGAGAAAAAAAAATATAACATGCAAAGTAAAAAAAGTGAAAAAAAAACTTAATTGCTGCTAAAAATATGTTTAAACATAAATAAAAAACAGAACTTAACGTTGGTTTATTAAGAATATGTTTAACTTATTTTTTATTATCATTCACCATACGCTGAAAAAGTGGGTATATTAATTTTTTTAAGTTATATGTAACTAACATGGGGGTACCTTCCCCATCGCGATAAATGTTTATTATTTTTATTTATTATGCTTTTTAAACTTTAGTAATACCATTTTCTCATTAGTTTAATGAGTTTTTTTAAATTCACGCCCACAAAAGGGGGCGTGCTGAAAAATACTAAATTTTCTAGCCTCCCTGCACTCAGAAAAAAAAATTAACTAAAAAATGGGAAATCTAACTAAATTCAAGGAAAATTGATAACGAATTAGTTCCATTGCCATGTTTTGCTTCTTTTAAAGTCATGTTTTTCTTAAAAATAAGGAAAAAAATATTCCAATTTAAACTAAACAAGTAGAAAAGTTAAATTCGACTTGGCCGAATCTATGAATACCCTCCACAATGCCCTTTTTAAGTGATAGTAAATTTTCTAACGTGAAAAAAAAATAACATTTTTGGTTAGAAATATTTTATTTAGTGTAAAAAAAACTTTTTTTAGTAATTTTTGAAAAAAAAAAAATAATTTAGTAATTTTTTTTTTGAGTGTAAAATTTTTTTTGAGTGTAAAATTTTTTTTGAGTGTGTCTTTTTTTTTGTTTTAGTGTAAAAATATTTTTGAGCGACAAAAATACCTTGTAAAATATTTTTGTGACTTACAAATGTTTTTAAAACATTTTTAATGGGTTTTTAACACGTAAATTTAAGGTGAACTAATCTGAAATTTACGGTTTTGCTAATAACTTTTGAACTACTTGACCGATTTTGCTTAAAACAACTTAAAACAATCCGGACCAGAGAAACGGCAAATATATATGCCAATATATATGCACCCTCAGAAATGCCGTTCGAAAGTTACCGTGTGTTTTATCTCGTAAATTACAGAAAAACCCTTGCCGAAATTCACTCATTTGCTTATAACTTTTGAACCACTAAACCGATTTCGCTGGATTGCAATATCAACCTGACCAGGTAAATGCCCAGCATATATGCCAAACTTCAGGAGCCTCCGTAAAGTCTTTCAAAAGTTAGCGTGTTTTCAACAGACAGACAGACGGACGGACGGACGGACATCGCTAGATCGTCTTAAAATCGATCGATGATCATGAATATATATACTTTATGGGGTCTTAGACCAATATTTCTAGAGTGGAGGGTATAAAAATGGGGAAAATTTTATTTCAATTTAGTTTATACGCATTTGAGGACCCGATTGGGTGAAGACCTCATTGGGTTCGGACCATACTTGGGACCTAAGCATTGAGGCATTATTTTTTTTCATGTAAAATACCAATGAAATGGCAGGCATTGGCATTGTTTTTAATACAAAAGTAATTCCAGGTCCCAAGTATGGTTCGGACCCGATAGGTTCAGACCCCAATGGGCCCAGACCCAGTTGGGTTCCTTAAGAACCGTAATATTTTTTGATCCCAAATTTTTGTCCGTTTCGCTCTACCTTGCTTAATTTTTGAGATACGTGAATTTAGTGGACCACTGGGGTCTTGAGAATTTTAAAAACTCGATAACTTTAAAACTATTACTCGAAGAGCTTTTCGGTATTTGGCGGTCTTGTTCTACGTGTTAAGAGCTACAAAAATTCTTTGGCATTTTTTGTTGTGTTGGCAATATTTACCGAGATAGGAGCATTTAAAAATTTTCGGGAATGCCAACTTTTTTAAATCCAAAGCTAGGACCCATTGGGGTCCACACATGCACTCAAAAAAAAAAAAGTGAACTAAAATCTGTTAAAATTAACTTATTTTAAGAAAACGAGGTAATGATTTGGCTCCAAAGATTTTTTTCTTAGTTTTAGTACATAATTTTCCCAAAAATAAGGAAAACAAAGTTACCCGAGTAAAAAAATGATACGACGCAATATATAATTTTATATGAGTTTGTGTCTATTTCGATACAATATTATACGAAAAATGGTTTCATAAGATTTGATTGAATATTATCTAATAATATCAGTTTATATAACTTTATATCGATTTTGATACGAGTTTTGGTCTAATCCAATGATATAAACTTATATCAAATTATATCAAAATTTATACAATTTTTTAAATTTCAACTTTTCAAAATTTTCAAAAAAACTTGGAAAAATTTCAAAACATGGAGTCATATTAGATTTTATATAAAACACTTAGAAATTATTTTCATAAAAAATTTGTCCTTGGAAAAACTTAGAAATTTTTTTAAAAATGGAGTCATATAAAATTTTATATAAAACACTTAGAAAATATTTGCAAAAAAAAAAATCCTTGAAAAAAAACTTAGAAAAAATTTAAAAGATGGAGTCATATAAATATATACTTCTATACTAATATTATAAAGAGGTAATGTTTGTTTGTTTGTTTGTTTGTAGAAAGTAATCTCCGGAACTACTTATCCGATTTAAAAAAAGTTTTCAGCATTATTTAGAGTGTTCCTCCAGGACGGACATAGGCTAGGTTTCATCGACCACGCCCACTTCTACGCCCACTTTTTGCAAAAAAACGTAAAATTTAAAAATCTCCAAAACTACTAAACCGAATTCAAAAATTTGTTCACCAATATATACTTGAAATGATCCTTAATGATGGAAATATGCTTGGTTTCATCGACCACGCCCACTCCTACGCCCACTTTTGGCAAAAAAAACTTAAAATTTAAATATCTCTGAAACTACTTATCCGATTTCAAAAATGTTTTCACCAATATTTAGAGTGTTCCTCAAGGTTGGGTATAGGCTAGAATTCATCGACCACGCCTACTTATACGCCCACTTTTTGCCAAAAAACGTAAAATTTGAAGATCTTCAAAACTACTAAACCGATTTCAAAAAATTGTTAACCAATATATACTTGGAATGGTCCTACATGATAGAAATATGCTTGGTTTCATCGACCACGCCCATTTCTACGCCCACTTTTGGCAAAAAAACTTAAAATATAAATATCTTTGAAACTACTCATCCGATTTCAAAAATGTTTTCACCAATATTTAGAGTGTTCCTCAAGGTTGGATATAGGCTAGGATTCATCGACCACGCCCACTAATACGCACAGTTTTTGGCCAAAAGAACCTAAAATTTAAAAATCTCCAAAATTACTCATCCCATTTCCAAAATTTGTTCATCAATAAGAAATATAATAAGAAATATATATAATGCAAAGTAGCGAACTTTGTAACCTTTCCTATTTCCTGAAATATTGGTCATAGAAACTTGAAACTTAAAATGTGGGATCCTCAGCCCAAAAAATTATTCTTAAAAAGTACCTTTCGGAAATTAAGATTTTAATGGCAAATTATTGTACTGTGGTACTTTTACTATCCCCTGAAATCCTCCAGCAGAATGAACAATGAAGAGAAGTACATATTTTGAAATTTAAATTTTTAAGGGTTAAAAGGAGTAAACAATGGGTTAAGGTAGGGTAATATGGTACTTTATATGTCAATTGAGATAACGACCCTAAAATGTTTTTATTTCTTTAACACATGTTATACAGAAAGGAATGAAGCCTACATGGAACGAAATGAATTGAAATTCAATGAATTGAAGTGAATAGAACAAAAAACAGAGAACAAAATGGAATAGAACGGGGAACGAAATGGAATGAAACGGGGAATAAAATGATTTCAATAATTACGATATATGGGCTTACAAATTTTAAGGATAGTTTTTTTTTTATCGAAACGAACATGATTCCGGGCTAAACGGGGCTGTTTTAATTTTATAATAAAAATTTAATAATGTAGGGGAGAATTTAAGAAATGGGGAGTCTAATCCTGATCATTCTTTAATACGGAATTTAATATTACCGGTAACAAAGTTCCGGACGGGCCTGCTAGTTTTATATAAAACACTTAGAAAATATTCGCGATAAAAAAGTTGTGCTTGAAAAAAACTTGGAAAAATAAAAAATATGGAGTCATATGAAATTTTATATAAAACACTTTGAAAATATTCGCAATAAAAATATGTTCTTGGAAAAAACTTAGAAAAATTAAAAAAATAATGGAGGCATATAAAATTTTATATAAAACAATTAGAAATTTAGAATGATGCATGGGACCAGATGTTACAATATATAGTTATGTATGGCGATATCTCAAAAAATTGCACATCAAAATTTATTATATAAATTTATCTCGCAATACATAGTGTCACACATGATCATATGAGGCATTGCACACCAAATGTCCAGCGAAAAAAAACATGTGTACCGTAAACTTCTGAATAGGTGATATGGATAGCCCTATATGGAACTTAGAAAATTGCGTTTTTGGTTTTTCAATTTGTCAAAAACTGGGCTTAGGAGGCGTGGTCAAATATTGGAAAAATGGTCAAATTTGTGGCGAGTTGCCTTGATTAAATAATTATCACATTAAAACGGAATGCACCACAATGTCAAAAATTTACTTTCTTATATAGTTTTGTATGGGCTATCGATTAAATTTTTTTTTTTTTGGAAAATTTTCAGAACCCGTTCTGAAATTTTCCATTTTGTAAAAAAGTCAATTTATCAAAAATCCGGCCACTTTTTTTTTCTTTTTTATTTATTTTTTTTAAAGTTTAGATGTTTGTCCATCCACACAAAAAAAATCAGAAACACGTTCATCTTTTTTTTTCGAGAAAATCGCATTTGAAATTTAAATTTCATAACAATTTAGTAATTTGCTTGTATTTTCTTGTGTCAACAGAGCGTATGACGAATATTTATGCAATTAATATTACTCATTCGCAACTTTAAAACAAAGAAATACAAGCAAATAACAAAATTGTTATGAAATTTAAAGTTCAAATGCGATTTTCTCGAAAAAAAAAGATGAACGTGTTTCTGATTTTTTTTGTGTGGATGGACAAACATCTAAACTTTTAAAAAAATAAATAAAAAAGAAAAAAAAAGTGGCCGGATTTTTGATAAATTGACTTTTTTAAAAAATGGAAAATTTCAGAACGGGTTCTGAAAATTTTCCAAAAAAAAAATTTTAATCGATAGCCCATACAAAACTATATAAGAACGTAAATTTTTGACATTGTGGTACATTCCGTTTTAATGTGATGAATATTTAATCAAGGCAACTCGCCACAAATTTTACCATTTTTCCAATATTTGACCACGCCTCCTAAGCCCAGTTTTCGAAAATTTGAAAAACCAAAAACGCAATTTTCTTAGTTACATATAGGGCTATCCAAACAACCTATTCAGAAATTTACGGGACACATGTTTTTCTGTAGCGGGACATTTGGTGTGGAATGCCTCATATATGAAATAATATGATTATATAAAAGTTATAAGATCATATTAAAGTATTTTTACTCGGGTAAGCCAATTTTAACTAGAAAATGGGAAAAATTATATTACACTTTAGTTCATTCACATTTAAAAACTGGATTGGGTCTAGACCATGGACCCATGGGTGCGGACCCCATGGGTCCAGCCCCTTGTTAACTCAAGACTCCGGTCCTTTAAGGGTCCCCATAGATTTTGACCCAAAATTTGTGTCCGTTTCGCTCTAACTTGCTTAGTTTTTGAGATACGGTAATAAGGGGTCTGATAGGGTCTTGAGAATCTTAAAAACTGGATATATCAAAAAGTATTAATCGTAGGGCTTTCGGGTATTTTGCGGAAGTGTTCTACGAGTCAAGAGCTACAAAAATGCCGTTGGACCTTTTCTCATGTTGGCAGTATTTACCGAGATATGTGCATATATAAAATCTCCGGAATTTCAAATTTTAGATCTAAAATTAGGGTCTTGAGACCCCGACAGATATGCAGAGCTAGGCTATTCCATATTTTTCTTTGTAGTCTTTCTTTTGAAAATTTGTCTGTTTTGCTCTATCTCACGTAGTTTTCGAGATATCGCCATTTTGAATTTTTAACTAAATTCTAAGAAGTTATTTACTAAATTCTCAGAAATTATTAACTAAATTTTAAGAAGTACACTTCCTCAATTTAAAGAAGAGAAATACGATGATGTTTTTTTTAGTAAATTTTAACTAAATTTGAACTAAATTGTTTTTTAAAAAATATGTCTTAAAAATAAAGAAACGTTTCTTAGATTTGTGGAAAATTTCTTTGGCAGTAAGAATTTTTTTTTCCTAATATTTAAAAATTCCATTTAAAGAAAACTATGAACTAATTATAAGTAAATGAACTAAACTTTTTTCCTCATAGTTAAGAAAATTTCTCATTTTTTAGTTAAATTTTAGGAAAATTCATGATAAATTTTGAAAGACATTTTTTCCTTAATTTTAGTTATGTCTTTTTTTGCAGTGTGTGAAGAGGACTGGGAATACTATGAACCAAGAACAAAAATGGCCTCCATTTTGCTCTATCTTAGTTTTCGAGATATCGCCATTTTAAGTTTTTTGAAAAAAAAAGATGCCCGAGTTATTAAAATTTTACTAAAATAATGGAAAAAACTTCCTCAAATCTAAGAAAATGAACTATTTGGTAGAAAATTACGTCCTAAAACTAAAGAAGAGGAATATGTCTTAAAAATAAAGATTTTTGTCATATATTTAGGGAAAATTTCTTTGGCGGTAAGAATTTCTTCCACGTATTCCATTTAAGGAAAATAATGGTCTATTTAACAGTACATGAACTAAAATTTTTTCCTAACAGTTAGGAAAATTTTCCTTTTAGTTAAATTTAACTAAATTTTGGAAAAATTTATAAACGATTTTCAAGAAAATTTTTCCAAAGTTTATGTTAAGTCTTTTTTTGAGTGTGGGGTTACACTAAAAAAAAAAAAAATTGTAAAACGACAAGAAAAGTTTATAACTTTTTTTTTTGCTTCCTCCTATTTGACAACAATTCCTTGTAATTTTACAAGCTTTTTTACCAATAACTTTGTAATTTTACCAGCCTCTTACCAATAAAATTGTAAATTTACAATTTTTTTGATGCAATAAAACTTACAAGGATGTTTCGTGATTTTACTAGATTTTTTGCTACCTCCTATTTTACGAGAATTCCTAGTAAAAATTACGAGCTTTTTGTAATTTTACAAGCTTCTTACCAATAAAATTGTAAATTTACAACTTTTTTGTCGCAAAAAAACTTATATGGAAGTCTTGTGAATTTACTAGATTTTTTTTTGTAAAAAAAAAACTTTGAAATTTGTAAAATTACAAAAAAAAATTGTAAAATTAAAAAAAAAATTAAATTTCTATCAAAAATTTTTTGTTAAAAAACAAGGAAAACTAAAAAAAAATCTAAATTTCGATTAACAATTTTTTGTTAAAAAACAGGGAAAACTGTCAAATATTGGTAAAATTGGATTACGAGACTTTTTCTAGTAATTTGACAAAGTTTTTTTTTTGTGTGTATAAAACATTTACAAAAGAAAATGAAATGAAAATTAAAAAAAAAATATTTATGATTTTTTTAGGTTAATAAAAAAATGTTTGTGGTTTGTCAAGAAAAAAAGAAACAAAATAATGTTTTTTAATTTATCATAAATTCTGAGATTTCCTGTAAAAACAAAAATTAATGTTTTATAAAAAGCCAATAATTGAAAAGTTATGTTAATCGTTTTTTATGTCCCTTGGCATTAATGCCCTTTGAATTTGAGCTATGGCCTTTCTTTGAATTTTAATACTACTATATTAAGAATTTAATACCCAGTAAATTTATTTAGAAAACCAAAAAATTATTGAGAAAAATTTGGATATTTTTGGTTAAATTAAGAAACAAAATTTACAAAACTTAAATTAAACAAAAAGCTCATATAAAGCTTAAGTTAACATTTAAATAAATCAAAAACAAAGTTTGAATTAATATATCTACGAATCACCCGGTAGTTCCGTTTTTTTTTTTTTTTGGGTAGCACAATGTGTACTAGCGCCATCTTAAACAAAAATTATGAATTTATCAAGTTCAAATATGCCAAAACAACATCTTTTTTATAACGCCTTAAATATATCAATTTAAAAATTCAAATAAAAAACATTGCCTACTGTTAGGCGTTAAAAAATTCAAAAAATGTTGCTGGGCAAATAATCCCTAAAACAAAATTAAAAAGTAACATATTTTTTAAACATTATACTTCTTAAGAATTATAAATTTTATTAACTGCTCTCTAATAATGCTGGGCACAAAAACAAATTTTATTACCAAAACGTACTTTTTGTCATTCCCTGTAATATCAATAATGTAATTTATGATTGTTGAACCTTATTGTTAAAGAAATATTATTTCAACAAAAATGAAAAAAAAAAAAAATTACAAGTAAATCGAATAAAAAAATATCACCGTTTGTAATTTAATGTAAATGAAAAAAAATTTAATGCTTTTTTATATATATTTTTTTAACTTAAAAATTTACTACCAAACTGCGTGTTATGATAATACATGACAAGCGACAATACAACAGCAGCGCATAATGGTTCACACAAAAAAAAAACCTTGTCAAATTACTAGAAAAAGTCTCGAAGTCCCATTTTACCAAGATTTGACAGTTTTCGCTGTTTTTTAACAAAAAATTTTCGATCGAAGTTTACAATTTTTTTTTTTTTTAATTTTACAATTTTTTTTTTGTAATTTTACAAATTTCCTAGGTTTTTTTTTACAAAATAATCTAGTAAATTCACGAGATTTCCTTGTATGTTTTATTACGCCAAAAAATTTGTAAATTTACAATAATATGGGTAAAAATCTTGTAAAATTACGAAAAACCTAGTAATTTTTACTAGAAATTCTCGTAAAATAGGAGGTAGCAAAAAATCTAGTAAAATCATGAAACCTCCTTTTAAGTTTTATCGCGTCAGAAAATTTGTAAATTTACAATTTTATTGGTAAAAAGCTTGTAAAATAACAAGAAATTCTTGTCAAATAGGAGATAGCAAAAAAAAAAAAAAAAAAAGTTACAAACTTTTCTTGTCATTTTACAAAGTTTTTTTTTTTTAATGTAACAATAGTAAAAAACGCCACGAATGAGAGGGATGGCGGGGTTGAAACGTTTTACAAAAATGTTGGCCACACAATTTTTATGCAATGTTTCAGAATATTGAAGAAAATCTTCTTCAATATGATGAAATTTCTCATTAAAACTGGTGGCAGCAGTGCCACAGAGTACACTTGTAAAGTTACCAAAAAATCTCGTGATTTTACGAGGCTATTCTCGTAAAATAGGAGGTAGGTAAAATTCTCGTAAAATTACGAGGATTTACCAATTTTATTGATAAAAATATTGTTTTAAAACCGGAAAATAAAAAAAAATGGTAAACTTACAAGAAACAAGTAGAAAAGTTAAATTCGACTTTGCCGAATCTATGAATACCTCCACAATGTACTAAAGGGTAGTACATTTTTTAACGTGAAAAACTTAACAATTTTGATTAGAAATATTTTATTTTGAGTAAAAAACTCTTTTTTTGTATTTTTTTTTTAAAAAAAGAAAAATTACTAATTTTTTTTTTTAGTGTAAAATTTTTTTCGAGTGTAATGTTTTTACTGTAAAAATATTTCTGATTGAATGCACGTACGTATGTACTAGAGTTGTCAGTCGATTAAGAATAATTCGATTAATCGATCAAATAAAACCCAACTCTTGTTCGAATAATTCTAAAATGACGATTTTCGAATAACGAATAAATCGATTAACTAATGTCGATTAATCGAACAATTTTTTTTAATTAAAAAATTAAATAAATGCTAAGAATTTAATTTATTCTCATAAATTTTGAAAGATTTTATACAAAATGTAGGAAAGTTAAAATATATTGTAGCCATAGCCCTGGATAGCACATCCATTATAGAATTAGGAAAAATTAATAATTCTTTTGCATCAGACTTACTAAAACGTATTAAAATAAGAATTAATGAGAGACGTATAAAAATTTTAAATACGGTAATAATTTTTCTTAAATTTCTTAAGTTTCTTAAAATATTCTCCAAAAAGCGAAACAAAATAATATGCAAATGAATTATACTCTAGATTATTTTATGTTGAAAGTAATCACAATAATTCAGATAAAAGTATTGAAATAGAGGAAGTTATTAGTAATGAAAATAATAATCTTTTATGCGAGTTAAATAATTCAATTCAAAGTACATATTAAAAATTCAGAAAATAAAAAGGTCTTCAGCGTTATATCAGACGATATGGTATATTTGGGAAAATCTGTAAAAAGAACAGAAAAATTAGATAAACCTTTGTATGCTCTTCTTACTATATCACCTACTTCAACAATTAGCGAAAGAATCGTTTGAAAGCAAAAAAATGAGTCAACTTTTAATTTTAAAAGATTATTTCTTAAGAACAACTTAAATTGTCGTATTTGACAAAAATTAAAATCATTTATGATATATTTTGTCTGAATTCTTCAAATAATAATTTGTATTTGAATTATTTCTCAACAAGTATTAAAATCGACATCCGTTAATTAAAAGTGATCTCAGTTATTCAATTTTTAAGTTTTTTTAACTTTTAAATATTTTATTTTTAAGTTTTTTATGCATTTTTTCGTTAATAAAAATTTTAACTTTCTTATTTTAAGTTATTTTATATGAATCGTTTATTTTTTTTGTCATTAAAAATATTTTTTAAAATAATTTTTTTAATCGTTATTCTCTTCGATTAATCGAATAAATTTTGATCTTTAATCGTTTAATCGAACGAGGAAAAACAATTATTTGAATTATTCGAACAAAGTTGAAAGTCGAATAATTGACAACTCTAGTATGTACACAAAATATTGTCATTTTTGTAGAAAAAAAACGAAATTTTTTTTTGTGTAAATTTTTTTTGAGTGTAAAATTTTTTTGAGTGTAAAATTTTTTTTGAGTGTAAAATTTTTTTCGAGTGTAATTTTTAAGCTACCAATGCTTTTAAAACTAAACAAGTTTGACAAGCATTGTTTAGTCACCACCAATGCTTTTAAATCTTGTTAAAACACGTGGCATTTTAGATGAAACTAATCTGAAATTCAGGGTTTTGCTTATAACTTTTGAACCACTGGACCGATTGAGCTGAAATTTAATACTAAATAGACCCGGGGAACGGCAAAGATACGTGCCAAGCTGCAGTTGTCTCATTATTGTCTTTCGAAAGTTATCGTGTTTTATATCTCGTAAATTCGCGAAATATCCTTGCCGAAATTTACTCTTTTGCTCATAACTTTTGAACCACTGCACAGTGCCACATTTGGCCAATCTAGGACGACATAAATCCAATTTTATTTATATTGACTGGAAATTCGGTATAAATGTTCGTTTTGACTTCAAAAACAACATTATGAAAAATTTGGGAAACCAGTTAACGGCCACGCCCACTTTTTAAAAAAATTTTAATTTTGGTTGTAATTTCTTTAAACTTGGTATATATACTCTGATGGACTGTAGAAATAATATCGCAAAAAAAGGGGGCGGTCAGACAACTGCCACGCCCACTTTTTAAAAATATGTTTAAAAAATATGTTAAAACAAGGTTTATATTTCGCCCCACTGCAGTCGGCGTCGCAGACGGTCGCAAAAGTTAGCCGTTAAAATAAGTACTATGGATATTGGTCAATATGTCTGAAAAAGTCCGGCGACCAATAGAGACCAAACACAAAAGTTCTATTCCATCAAAAAAAATAAATATATAATTTTCTTTTCAAAAAATTTTATTATGTTAAAAATTTAATAAAAAATAGAAAAAATTGTTTAAAAAAAGAAGAAAAAACATGACTTAAAGCCTTAAAATATTCTTTAAAATTACCAAAAAAGAGTGTATAAATATCTTTTTTTGTTAAGAAGTTACAACAGTTTAAAATCGACTTAATTAATGGGAAATAATGAACACTACTTTCAGGATTTTACAAGATGCAACTTTATGCTCCCACATCTTAATAACGAATAGAATTATAGTTCTTATATGAGTATTTCCGAGTTATAAGGAATGTTTTATAATACATACTAACAAATCATAAAAATCGGGGAACTTTTTTTTTTTGATTTTTGTCGTGCTAGATTGGCCAAATGTGGCACTGTGCACTGGACCGATTTGGTTGGATTGCAACACCAACCTGACCAGGTAAATGACAAACATACATGCCAAACTTCAGTAGCCTCTGTAAAGTCTTTCAAAAGTTAGCGTGTTTTCTACGGACAGACAGACAGACGGACGGACGGACGGACATCTCTAGATCGACTTAAAATCGATCGAGGATCATAAATATATATACTTTATGGGGTCCTAGACCAATATTTCGAGGTGTTACAAACGGAATGACAAACTTATATATACCCTCTATCACTAGAGTGGAGGATATAAAAATGGTAAATATGTATAAAAAAAATGGTAAATTTTTTTTATACATATTTAAAATCTCGTGATTTTACGAGGCTATTCTCGTAAAATAGGAGGTAGGTAAAATTCTCGTAAAATTACGAGGATTTACCAATTTTATTGATAAAAATATTGTTTTAAAACCGGAAAATAAAAAAAAAAAATGGTAAACTTACAAGAAAAAATGGTAAATATGTATAAAAAAAATGGTAAATTTACAAACCAAAGTGGTAAATTTACAAAAAAAAAAAATTTTTTGTTAAACAACATAAATCTTTGTAATAAAATCATTTTTGTAAAATAACGGGGTTTTTTTTTTGTAAATTAACTAGAATCCTAGTAATAAATTTTTGAAAATTTTTGTCAACTTTTTTTTAACTATTTTTCAATAAAAAAAAAAAAATTTGTCCGGGACAAATTTTTTAAAAAAAATAGAAAATTTAGAAAAAAAAAAAAATTTTTTTTTTTTGTTAAACAACATAAATCAACAAGAATCCTCGTAATAAAAACTTTGTTGTAAAATTACAGTTTTTTTTTTTTGTAAAATAACCTTTCAAAAAGGTAAAATACAATTACGAAAATAATTTTTAAAATTACCAATAATAGTTCTCGTTTGAGCAAAGTACAAGATTTTTTGTAAAAAACAAGGAAAATTGTTAAATATTGGTGGAACGGGATTACAAGGAATTTTACCAGGCGTTTCACCAGTTTTTTTTAGTTTAGTGTAGGTTATAAAAACAAAATTTCATCCCATAGTGCAATATTGTTAACCGCAATAAAGCAACAGCCTGATGAACTGATACTCTAAAGTTAACTTTTTTTATAGAAATTGCATACAGCAAAAAGTCATAAAGTTCAAAACGTAACCATCATAAATATTGTATATTTATTAGGGTGGCACAAATAATGGATTTACTCTAATTTTGTCGATTTCCAGGCAAATTATGGTTCCTTTTGGTATAAAATTTCTCTGTTTAAATTTTTAGCCAAATCGGACAATTTAAGCCCGTGCCACGAGGGGTTTAAAGTTTGGCTCTGAAAAAAAGTGTTCATACCACCCAAAAAAACAAAAATTTTATTTTACCTAATACCCAATTCACACCTGAGGTGAATCTCGTTCGAACGAGATTTCGATCATATGGTTGTGTATAAAATGATACAGACCATATGATCGAAATCTCGTTCGAACGAGATTTCACCTCAGGTGTGAATAGGCCTTAAGTAGCAAATTAACGATAAAAAATTTCATTTCGGTGGGATAAAGCTTTCAGTTTTAAATTTGACTTCGATTAAAACATTAAAGGGCAGCTGGCGTCTTACTTAGGGTGACCATTTTTTTTCTGAGCTTAAATCAGTACGCCCAAGTTTTTATGTTTTTTTGTAGAAATAACTCTCTAAAATTTTTTTCTATTAGAAAACACTGATGTTTTTTCAACACTCAAAAAATGTCGGTTAAACTAACTTGACCCCAAGTATTTTGAGTAAAAACAACTGTTAAAAAACAACTGTTGTAATTTGCAGAAAATTTTGTTTATAATAACTTTTATTTTTTATTTAGAACACAACAAGCAACTAATATCGTTGCTTGTCAAAACTAAAAAAAAATTAAAAAAAAATTTAGAAATTTTTAGAATTTTTTTAATGCCTAAATTTTAAGCCCCAGCGGCACGGGTTAAATTTGTCTGATTTGACTAAAAATTTTAAAATTCGAAAAATTTATCATCGTGCCACCCTACTATACATATATATTTCTTTTTTTTTCATTTTATATATGCTGCGACATATTTATGAATGTAAATCATAAAAAACTGTTATATTGGATACCGTACACCAACGAACGAACGAACGAACCACTAACCAAGTGACAGGAGAAAAGACCCTTGTATAGTTAGAAGGGTATTCAATAAACTGAAATTCTGTTTTAATCGAACAAATAGTTAATCGGGGTTAAAGGTAATCGATTAAATAAAGAATTCTTAAATCTTGAGACAAACCACACAAATTCGTTTAATCGGTTTGTTTTGATTCTAATTTTTTAGCACTTTAAAAATTTAAGATATTCGCATTTTAAAATATAAACAAGTAAGAAAATTATAGTCGGTCAATATCGACCATATAATACCAAACACCAGTGATTTGTGGAAAATGCGAGCCAAGTCCAAACATGGACCAATTGGATCTAACTTTTGTTAAATCTATAATTAGTGTAGAAATCATACACAGACCAAATTTACGCATAATTTTAGCATAATTTGACTTATTTTTTCTGTTACACTCAAAAAAAACCTTTGTAAAATTACAAGAAAAACTTGTTACTTTTTTTGTTTGCTACATCCTATTTGACAAAAATTCCTAGTAATTTTACAAGCTTTTTACCAATAATTTTGTAATTTTACAAGATTTTTACCAATAAAATTGTAAATTTACAAATTTTTTGACACGATAAAATTTACAAGGAGGTTTCGTAATTTTACTAGATTTTTTTGCTACCTCCTATTTTACGAGAATCCCTAGTAATTTTACAAGATTTTTACCAATAAATTTGTCAATTTACAATTTTTGCGCTATTGAAATTACAAGGAATTCTCGTGAATTTACTAGATTTTTTTTTGTAAAATTATATTGGAAATTTGTAAAATTACAAAAAAAAATTGTAAAATTACAAAAAAAAATGTAAATTTCGATGTTAAAAAACAAGGAAAACTGTCAAATATTGGTAAAATGGGATTACGAGACTTTTTCTACACCATTTACAGATGTAATTCGAAAAAGGTCAATTGTAATTCGAAGATTCTATTTGTAATTCGAAGATTCCATTTGTAATTCGAAGATTCCATTTGTAATTCGAAGATTCCATTTGTAATTCGAATACTCCAATTGTAATTCGAAGATTCCATTTGTAATTCGAAGATTCCAATTGTAATTCGTAAAAGATCAATTGTAATTCGTAAAAGATCAATTGAAATTCGTAAAATATCAATTGTAATTCGTAAAAGATCAATTGTAATTCGAAAAAGATCAATTGTAATTCGTAAGAGATCAATTGTAATTCGAAAAAGATCAATTGTAATTCGTAAAAGATCAATTGTAATTCGTAAAAGATCAATTGTAATTCGAAGATTCCATTTGTAATTCGTAAAAGATCAATTGTAATTCGTAAAAGATCAATTGTAATTCGAAAAAGATCAATTGTAATTCGAAAAAGTTCAATTGTAATTCGTAAAAGATCAATTGTAATTCGTAAAAGATCAATTGTAATTCGTAAAAGATCAATTGTAATTCGAAAAAGATCAATTGTAATTCGTAAAAGATCAATTGTAATTCGAAAAAGATCAATTGTAATTCGTAAAAGATCAATTGTAATTCGAAAAAGATCAATTGTAATTCGTAAAAGATCAATTGTAATTCGTAAAAGATCAATTGTAATTCGAAGATTCCAATTGTAATTCGTAAATTATCAATGTAAGTTCAGTTGATGTTTTTCGAATTACAATTGGAATCTTCGAATTACAATTGATCTTTTACGAATTACAATTGATCATTTACGAATTACAATTGATCTTTTTCGAATTACAATTGATCTTTTACGAATTACAATTGATCTTTTTCGAATTACAATTGATCTTTTACGAATTACAATTGATCTTTTACGAATTACAATTGATCTTTTACGAATTACAAATGGACTCTTCGAATTACAATTGATCTTTTACGAATTACAATTGATCTTTTACGAATTACAATTGATCTTTTTCGAATTACAATTGATCTTTTACGAATTACAATTGATCTTTTGCGAATTACAATTGATCTTTTACGAATTACAATTGATCTTTTACGAATTACAATTGATCTTTTACGAATTACAATTGATCTTTTACGAATTACAACTGGAGTATTCGAATTACAATTGGAATCTTCGAATTACAATTGGAGTATTCGGATTACAAATGGAATCTTCGAATTACAAATGGAATCTTCGAATTACAAATAGAATCTTCGAATTACAAATAGAATCTTCGAATTACAATCGATCTTTTTCGAATTACATCTGTAAATGGTGTAGTAATATGACAAAGTTTTTTTTTTGTGTGTTTGTTATTTGAAATTTTTTATTATTACCACAAAAAAGTAAAATTCATTGATTAACCGATTAATAATTAATCGATTGAATGCCCTAGTAGTTAAAAGAAGAAAATATGTTTTGGCTATAAAAAACAAGTTAAAGGTTTCAATTTTGTTACGTTTAAATTTTTGAGGTTTTGTTTTTTCTGCGGTTTGGAGAGTTCTCGCTTAAAAAAAAAAAACTTCTAACCAATGTCTACTACAAAAACGTGCAAGTCTTGTACGAGTATGGAAATAATGTAAAAGGAAACATTTGTTAAATGTCGCGTTTAATCAATAATTCAAACATGGCTAAAATTTTAAAATGGTAGTTTATGTATTTTTGTTATTTATACTTCTTTTAATGCTTTTCAGCCCAAAAACATGTATTGAATTTATTAGACCTTTTTATACCCTCCACTTAGTGATAGAGGGTATATATAAGTTTGTCATTCCGTTTGTAACTCATCGAAATATCGATCTGGGACCCCATAAAGTATATATATTCATGATGCCCGATCGATTTTAAGACATTCTAGCGATGTCCGTCTGTCCGTCTGTCCGTCTGTCCGTCTGTCTGTCTGTCTGTCTGTGGAAAATGCTGTCGCGGACAAAATATTGCACAGAGATGACTGAAACTTAACATATTTATTGAAAGTTCTCCCGAGAAGTTTGGTATTGCATTTGAGCAATATCGGTTCAGCGGTTCAAAAGTTATGAACGAAAATGTAAGCACACCTCAAAAATTTCAGTACATTCAACATAACCTAAAAATACAAAATGCTTTAATTTGGCTTCTGGTTGACATATGTGAACATAATTGAACACCAAATGGTATTTAAACAAGTACGAACATATATTTTAACAAAAAAAGAAAAAAATCGCGGATTTTTTTTACCAAAATTTTTTTTCGCGGAAATTTTTTTTTC
This sequence comes from Pegoplata infirma, assembly GCA_963921195.1. Lineage (NCBI taxonomy): Eukaryota > Metazoa > Arthropoda > Insecta > Diptera > Anthomyiidae > Pegoplata > Pegoplata infirma. The sequence continues at coordinate 13,957,487 of OY992539.1, read as the reverse complement.
AAAAAATTTTTTTTTTTTAAAGTAATTTCCTTTTAAATAAAGTTTTTTGCAATAATCTTTTTGAAATTGTGGAGGGTATCACTACATTCGGCAAGGCCGAATTTAACTTTTTTACTTGTTAATAATAATGTTGATGTTTCATTTTCACTTGATAAAGTTGAAAAAAAAAAATAAAAATTTAACGACAGGTTAATGTAAATATGTAATATATTTGTACATAAGTAAGTGTTTAAACAGAATTATAACGGAACGATTTGTTTTTATGGAAAAACATAGAATTGTTTTAAAAAATGTATATTAAGTGAGAGAGTTTTTGTTTGTCATCAGACATTCTAGCGATGTCCCTCTGTCTGTTGAAATGGTGAGCACGGTGAAACACAAATGAAACTGAAACTTAAGATAATTACTTGCTATTGCCTAAAGAACATTTACATTTGAGCGATATCGGCTTAGCGCGCTATAGCGGTTCAAAAGTTATGAATGAAAATGTTAGGACACCCCGAAATTTTTCTGCTAAAATCAGCAGATTTGTCTGCTAAAATCAAATGTTTTTTAGCTGAAATCAGCTTATTTAACATCTGATAATTTTTCTAAAGGAAAATGTCTCTGTAATGGATTATTTTTCTATCTGAAAAATATTTTAAAATCTAAAAGTTTTTCGGAAGTAAAAATGTCTTAACATCTGAGAAGTCTTGTGAAGCAAACATGTATGAAAAATCAAAAAAAAAAAAAAAAATTAAAATTCTTTCGGTATATTGGACTTTTGGTATCAGAAAAAATTTTGAAGAAAAGTTTTACAATTAAAAAATTTTATGTAAAAATTAAATTTGTCGTGATTCCCAAGTGATTTTTTTTTTTGTAAAAAAAAGATTCGTTCCTGCTATTAAATGAATATTAGTGATTTATCATTAAATTTTTTAAATAAAATATTTTGTTGGTTAATATAATAATGTACCTTTTTGTTGAACGGCATCAACCACTTGCAAGTTCTTACCTGAAAAAAAAAAAATTTAATTGATTGTATTTTGATTGGCAGAATATTTAAAATAATATTAAGTTCAAAAAAATAAATGAAAAAAGTTTTTATTTAAAAAATAAGCAATGACAGAAGTTGGATTTATATCGGCTTTGTACTTTTTTTCGCAACTTAAAAAGGTCATTGTGAAAACATTACAAAAATAACACAAAAGATTGTTGTTGAAAATATATGAAAGAGTTGGACGACTCACGGTGAAAATCTGACGATGAGCAATTTTTAAACAGCTATTAAAAAATAAAAACGCAATAGGTTTTAATTCAGTTTTTTTTTATTTGAAACATACTCGTAAATTACACTGTGTCACAAATTTTCAACAAAGTCGTGACCAAATGAATCTGACACCTAATCTTTATGTAAATCCGAACGCTGAATCCGAATATGAAGTCAGAATGGTCAAAAGTAGAACAGTTTTCGAGATATTTACGAGAAAATCGATAAAATTACCGTTATTTGCTCTTTTCAACTTATTTTTTTAAAACCAAACAATAAATTTTTTTAAAATTTTATCACTTAAAACGTTAGTTTATTTCAATACGAACATTTTGTGCCCAATAGGATCCAGATCGGTGCAAAAATGACAAAGTTACAGTAGATTAATTGAATTATCCCACTTTTCGATTTTTTTTTTTAAAAACACAAGTAAATATACAAAGCTAAATGTTAGTAATGAAAGGTGGATTAATTCACTAAATCTTCTGTAGCTTTGTCATTTTTGCACCAATCTGGGTCTTGTTGGGCGCAAAATGTTCGTATTGAAATAAAATAATGTCCTATGTAATAAAACATTATAATTTTTAATTGTTTGGTTTAAAAACAATAACTTGAAAAGAGCCAAATTTGCAAAAAATCATCAAATTTTTCATGAAGTTTGAACTTTTGTCCACTGTAACTCTGTCATTTCTTAACTAATCTTCACAAGCGACCCATGGTTATTTTAGTAATTTTATTATCTTTCATTAAAAAAAAGAAATACATAAATCGACGAATAGCTTTGAAGATATTTGCATTTAAGTGACATCATCTTTTTTAAAAACACAAAAAACGCTTATTTTCGAATATCTCGAAAACTGTTCTACTTTTGACCATTCCGACTTCATATTCGGATTCAGCGGACAATTGTACATAAAGGTGTCAGATACATTTGGTCAAAAAACTGTCACGTAGTGTTATTGGTCAACTAGAATTGCCAGGATTGCCACTTTTTTAAAGGACAATTTTTTTTTAATTTTGCCCAAATTATGTTTTTAATAAAAGAAGAACAGTAAAAATTTTCCATTTTTTAAGTAAATATTAGCATAACTTTAGCAAAAATCAATATTTTTCAACAAAAGGCCACGATAACTACTAGAGAATTTATTAATTTACAAATCAAAAAAAAAAATGATTAAAATCGGCTCAGTAGTTTTTGCTGTACAACTGCAGCTGATTTTGTCCATTAAAAAAACATTCTGCAATTGAGTGGAATCCCTGACAATTGTATTCGACCAAATTTTGTGCTATTGAATTTTAAAAATATTAAAATAGTTTATATTTCATACACTCAAAATAAAAACTCTGTTAAATTACAGAAAAACTCTGCTAATTTAACAGAGTACAACATACTTTTCCATCTAGCAACATTTCTTGGTAATTTTACTATAAAACTCTGTAAAATGTTTTTGACAAATATTGGAAAAACTTGAAAAATTTTTTTTGCTACTTCCTATTTGACAAAAATTCCTAGTAATTTTGCAAGCTTTATACCAATAATTTTGTAATTTTACAAGGTTTTTACCAATAAAATTGTAAATTTACAAATTTTTTGACACGATAAAATTTACAAGGAGGTTTCGTAACTTTACTAGATTTTTTGCTACCTCCTATTTTACAAGAATTCCTAGTAATTTTGTAATTTACAAGCTTTTTACCAATAAAATTGTAAATTTACAGTTTTTTTGACGCAATTAAAATTACAAGGAATTTTGGCGAATTTACTAGATTTTTTTTGTACAGTAAAATTACAAAAAAAATGTAAAATTAAAAAAAAATGTAAATTTCGATCCTAATTTGTTTGTTTTTTGTACAATTATCTTGGAAATTTGTAAAATTACAAAAACATTTTGTAAAATTACAAAAAAAAATTAAATTTCGATCCAAATTTGTTTGTTAAAAAAAAAAAACAAGGAAAACTGTCAAATATTGGTAAAACGGAATAACGAGACTTTTCCTAGTAATTTGACAAAGTTTTTTTTTGTGTGTTTTAACTAAGCCATATACAAGCAAAAGGACATTAATTTGTTATTTTAATTATATATATCTCAAAAACTAAGCGAGACAGAGCAAAATGCATTAGATTTTTGTCCTGTGATCAAAACTACGACCAAAAAAAAATACAAATATGCAATCCTCTACACTCAAAAAAAATAAACTGGTAAAACGCCTGGTTAAACGCCTTGTAATCCCGTTCTACCAATATTTAACAATTTTCCTTGTTTTTTAACAAAAAATCTTGTACTTTGCTCAAACGAGAACTACAGTTTTATTGGTAATTTTACAACTTTATTTTCGTAATTGTATTCTACCATTTTGAAAGGTTATTTTACAAAAAAAACTGTAATTTTATAACAAAGTTTTTATTACGAGGATTCTAGTTGAATTACAAAAAAAAACTGTTATTTTTCAAATTGTTATGTTGTTTAACAAAAAAAAACATTTTTTTTTTTTTGTAAATTTTTTTTTTATTGAAAAATATTTAAAAAAAAGTTGACAAAATTTTGGAAAATTTATTATGAGGATTCTAGTTAATTTACAAAAAAAACAGTTATTTTACAAAAATTATTGTATTACGAGGAAATTTTTTTGTAAATTTACCATTTTGGTTTGTAGATTTACCATTTTTTTAAACATATTTTTAAACATATTTACCATTTTTTCTTGTAAGTTTACCATTTTTTTTTTTATTTTTCCAGTTTTAAAACAATATTTTTACCAATAAAATTGGTTATTTACCAATTTTTGGAGCATTCAAAATTACGAGGAAATCCTTGTAATTTTACGAGAATTTTACCTACCTCCTATTTTACGAGAATAGCCTCGTAAAATCATGAGATTTTTTGGTAACTTTACAAGGTTTTCGGATGGTGTTATGATTGGTATTTTATAGAAATTTCTATTTCATAGAAATATATTTCAAAAAAATATTTGGGGAATTTTAACACAACAACGTATCAGCATAAACAAAAAATTGGTAGATATTTATGAATGGACACAGAAAAAAATTAAAAAAAAAACATTTTTAATACAATTGCGTAAAAAATTACACAATTTTGCACCAGTAAAAGATTTAATACTATTGAGAAAACTTTTAAAAGGAGTTTAACAAAAAAATTTAGTAAGTTTTTAATTGACACAATTAAAACTTTACTCAAAATTTTTACTTTTTTGTAAGTAATTTTTTAATTGTGTCAAGTAAAAGTTTACTCAAAATTTAACATTTTGTTTTTGTTTATAGTTAAAAAAAAGTTTCAATTTTTTTTAGATCCTTAAACCTTACCAAATATATTTTTGTCTTAAAGACAAAGAAATAAAGCATATACAAAAGACTATAAACTAAATGAGAATTTTAAAAGCTAAGAAAATAAAAAAAAAAAAATAAAAAATATAATAAATTGTTATTGAGTTATTTACTCAAATTTGTTAAACCAACTTTTAAGTAAATTTTTAATTACTTCAATTAAAAAATTACTCAAAATTTTATTTAAAATTCAAACAAGTGATTACTCAAATGGTTTTTCTAAATATTTTTTTCTGTGTATGTAAATATTATGTACTAAAATTCCACAAAATTATATTTTTTCCCACATGATATGGATGTTTGAATTTACGAAAAGTGTTTAAATTTTTTTTTTTATATTTTCCCGGTGAAAAATGTTCATATATGCACATACATGTTTCATATGTGATCACATATGAAAAATATGTGATCATACATGCTCCATATGAATACATGTATGGAGCAATATTTCTTGACTTTTTTTAATATATGCTGATGAATGCAAACACATATGCACACATCTGCACATACATATGTCTGGGACTTATAAAATTTTCCAAAAAAAAATTCCAAAATGTTTTGAACTGAATTTTTTTACTCCAAAACACAAAAAAAAATTTCCAAAAAAAACTTTGAAAATTTTCAAAAAAATTTCAGATATGTACACATTTGCACACACTTACACATATATGACTTGTACTTCCATGTGTATCCCGATGTTTGAATTTTTCATAGGACTTAGACAATTTTTCAACATTTTTTTTCTAAAAACATTTTTTAATGATTTTTTTACTACAAACACTTGGTACTTCAAAAATTCGAAAGTGTCGACTTCAATTTTTTTTTTTCTAAAAAGATTTTTTTAATTATTTTTTTATTACAAACCGAAAAAGAGTTGCCAAAAAAGATTTTGTGTCTGGGACTTTAAAAAAAAATTTTGGAACTTTGAAAATTTAAAAAAAAAGGTCCAAAAGCATTCCAAAATCAAAAAAAAAAAGTTTTTTTCTGAATTCGAAAATTTTTCAAAAATTGTGAAACATTGTTTTTCTGAAGTGAAATCTCGTTCGAACAGGATTTCGATCATAAAGAAGTGGCCACTTCAAATCGGTACGCACTGTAGTAATCGTAACAACGCCCCCTATTATCAAAATGGAAAACCATTAACATACGTTTTTAACAACAAGTCTACCGTTAATCTACAATGAATTGCGAGTCATTAAGTTTAATTTTAAAAAGTGTAGACACAATGGAAAAATAAGTTATAAATAAAATTGTGCACAAATATCTAGAAAATCCGACTTTGGCGGGTTCAAATATAGCCAAATCACTTAAAATGGCTTCATCAACAGTGTGTAAAGTTTTAAAAAAAGTACAATAATAAATTATCCACTGAAATAAAGATCAAAATTGTGAAAAAACAGGAATTAGAGACAAAAAATTAAAGCAGAAAGTGCTAAGGTCTCTCAAAAAAAAAAACCTCAGGCTTATCAAACAATAATCGTGCCAAAAAAGTCAAACTAGCAGAAGTATTGTACGTCGAATTTGTAAAAATTTTGGGTTAGAGTCCTACCGTGCTAATTAATATCCAAATAGAACAGAAAAGAAAGAATCAGTAGCAAAAAAGTGTACCAGATTGCTGTGTGATCGGGATTTTACCAATTTTAGAGGCTGCATTGTTATGGATGATGAAAACACATCAATCCACCAAATTGCTCAAATCTTCTTCCAATCAAGAAATATTGGGGAATTTTTAAACGCAAATTGAAAAAGTGTGCCGGAACAGTAAATAACCATATTTTGATGAGAAAAAAGTGGAATAAATTAGCTTGAGAGTGGAAAGAAAAGTTGTGCAGAAGTTGAAAGGAGGCATTAAAAGAAAAGCCAGGAAATTTATACAAAATAAGGACCGATAAACTTCCAATTATATTTTTTTTAAAGGTTAATAAATTACCTTTAATTTAATGTATAAAATGTTAATATATGTTGTTTCATTTAAAATTTATGGTCGCTTTAATACGTCCCGATTTTAAGTGGCCACTTCTTTATTGCTCTGCATCATTTTATACACAACCGCATGATCGAAATCTCGTTCGAGCGAAATTTCAGCTCAGGTGTTGATTCTTTACTCCAAAATGCAAAACGGAATTAAAAAAATATATGTAACATATGTGACCATATATGTCCATATATTTACATATGCCGCCAATTTTCGCATTTGCTTCATATATGTAATACATATGGACGAGCATACATGAATAATATATGAATAACATCTGACATTTTTCACCGGGTTTGCATAAATATTACTACTATTTCTTTATTTTCGTGTTAAAAAAATTGTGGTAATTTTTAACTAACTTTATTTTACCAAAATTACAAAATATCTTGTAATTATGTAAAATAATTGCATACACATGATTAAATTGTTCTAATCTACATAAATTATTTTAATGAGTGGGGAAATTCAAAGAAGCTAAAATAGAGACATTATGTCTGCAACTTAAAAAAAAAAATTAATTATCTCAAATAAATTATGTTTTTTTTTAAGTAGGTACATATTAGGGTGATACATTTTCGTCAAAAATAAATAAAAATTAAATAATAAAAATATCGATTTACCCATTAATCGATTAATTCCCATCCATAATAAAAACCAAAAGACTTAAGTAAGTTTTTGCCTTTCCTCTAAAATTTATTTAACTAGACTTAGCTTCTTTTGCATATAAACATATTCTATGTTTTTTTCAATTGCGTTCGAATAAATAAATAAAACAAAATTAATTAAATCAACTTCTTAGCTAAATAATGTTTCCATATGTCTTCAGTGAAATTTTATGGTGGTTCTTTTCTTAGGATATATTAACCCGCTATCTCCTATTTTAAGGGGTAATTTTAAAATATCATCAAATATTTTTCAAATATCATCATTGAACACAAATATAACGTGCGTTTAATGGGTTAAAATGTCCCAAAATAATTTTTAGCATTGAATAAATTTTTAATTGCGTCAATTAAAAAGTTACTCAAAACATTTTTGAGAATTTAAACAAGTGATTACTCAAAAAATTTTCCGCCATATTTTTTGCTGTGTGTTGACCACCGCTTGGTGGTACTTGCGGTCATTTATGTAATTGTCAATTTGTCTGTAAAATATGTAAAAATGTTAAATTCGAATATTTTTTTTCTTTATGTCCTCTATTTTTATTTCCAAAATATGGTCGCCTTAATAAAAGTGTCCCATATAAACAGAACTTTTGTCAAAAATAGCCATTAGAGCCATAACTAAAAATATGTTTTTCTCATAGAAGAAATGAAAAATATCCAACTCTACTTTTAATTATCAGAAAGATGAAGCTTTGAACTACACAAAATTGGGAAAAATTTAAGATGACGGATCTTAGATTTATCCATCAAACCTGGCGGCTTTCTAACTTTTTACCAACAAAAATGTCACTTTTTAAAAACATTTAAATTTAATAAATAAACTTTCAAAAAAATTCAGATTATTAATGATATATAAACCAACTACGAAAATCAATTTCGTACCATTTCGTTAAATATTAAAATTTTTAGTGACAATTAATGTAAAACTTAACCAAATCATTCATATTTATCAATGCAAAAACGCCCAAAATCACTTTTCTTTGGTCTCTAGTAGCTACAAAAAAAAATCCAAAAATTGATTTTGTTGGTGATTTGTTTTTGTTACCAAATTAGCTATTAAATATATAAATTTCATATTTTTTTTATTTTTGTCTATGGGACAACGCACTGTGTAGCGTACCAAATTTCAAAAATATCGAACTATTCCTTCTATTTTTGTCCCTCACTGTGCGACCTTCCAAAAATCTGAAAAATATCTTAAAAATCTCAGAGTTGCAAAAATCAAAAAAAAGAAAAATGTTTTTGGTAAAACGCCCTATTATTAGAGTTGTCAATTATTCGACTTTCAACTTTGTTCGAATAATTCAAATAATTGTTTTTCCTCGTTCGATCAAACGATTAAAGATCAAAATTTATTCGATTAATCGAAGAGAATAACGAATAAAAAAATTATTTTAAAAAATATTTTTATTAACAAAAAAAAAATAAACGATTCATATAAAATAACTTAAAATAAGAAAGTTAAAATTTTTATTAACGAAAAAATGCATAAAATGCATAAAAAACTTAAAAATAAAATATTTAAAAGTTAAAAAAACTTAAAAATTGAATAACTGAGATCACTTTTAATTAACGGATGTCGATTTTAATACTTGTTGAAAAATAATTCAAATACAAATTATTATTTGAAGAATTCAGACAAAATATATCATAAATGATTTTAATTTTTGTCAAATAAGACAATTTAAGTTGTTCTTAAGAAATAATCTTTTAAAAATAAAAGTTGACTCAATTTTTTTGCTTTCAAACGATTCTTTCGCTAATTGTTGAAGTAGGTGATATAGTAAGAAGATCATACAAAAGTTTATCTAATTTTTCTGTTCTTTTTTCAGATTTTCCCAAATATTTTTTATTTTCTGAATTTTTAATATGTATTTTGAATTGAATTATTTAACTTGCATAAAAGATTATTATTTTCATTACTAATAACTTCCTCTATTTCAATACTTTTATCTGAATTATTGTGATTACTTTCAACATAAAATAATCTGGAGTATAATTCATTTGCATATTATTTTGTTTCGCTTTTTGGAGAATATTTTAAGAAACTTTCATTGCTCGGAAAATTTCCAGAATTTAGAAAAATTATTACCGTTTTTAACATTTTTATACGTCTCTCATTAATTCTTATTTTAATACGTTTTAGTAAGTCTGATGCAAAAGAATTATTAATTTTTCCTAATTCTATAATGGATGTGCTATCCAGGGCTATAGCTACAATATATTTTAACTATCCTACATCCCTATTAATTAATATTATAAATCTGATTGTTGGTTTGTCTGTCTGTCTGTCTTTCTGTCTGTCTGTCTATCTGTCTGTCTGTCTGTTCCGCAATAAGTAAAGAACGGCTTAACCGATTTTCATGAAATTTTCACCACAGATAGTACTAACCGAGGCGGGAACTATAGGCCATAAGCGACCGCGATCGGACAAAGGGGCGTAAAATGCCACGCCCCTTTGTACCATGCTAAAGCTATATCTGCCTGTACGGCAATAACAGAAAAACGGCTGACCGATTTTCATGAAATTTTCACCACAGATAGTACTAACCGAGGCGGGAACTATAGGACATAAGCGACCGCGATCGGACAAAGGGGCGTAAAATGCCACGCCTCTATGTACCATGCTAAAGCTATATCTGCCTGTCCGGCAATAACAGGAAAACGGCTGAACCGATTTTCATGAAATTTTCACCACGGATAGTACTAACCGAGGCGGGAACTATAGAAAATAAGCGACCGCGATCGGACAAAGGGGCGTAAAATGCCACGCCCCTTTGTACCATCCTAAAGCTATATCTGCATGTACGGCAATAACAGAAAAACGGCTGAAACGGTTTTCATGAAATTTTCACCACAGATAGTACTAACCGAGGCGGGAACTATAGGCCATAAGCGACCGCAATCGGACAAAGGGGCGTAAAATGCCACGCCCCTATGTACCATGCTAAAGCTATATCTGTCTGTCCGGCAATAATGGAAAAACGGCTGAACCGATTTTCATGAAATTTTCACCACGGACAGTACTAACCGAGCCGGGAACTATAGGCCATAAGCGACCGCGATCGGACAAAGGGGCGTAAAATGCCACGCCCCTTTGTACCATGCTAAAGCTGAACCAGTTTTCATGAAATTTTCACCAAAGATAGTACTAACCGAGGCGGGAACTATGGGCCATAAGCGACCGCAATCGGACAAAGGGGCGTAAAATTACGCTTCAACGGCTGAACTGATTTTCATGTATTGTTCACCACACATAGTATTAACCGAAGCGAAAACTATGAGCCACAATAGAGGGCGATAGAAAAAAGTGTCGTAAAATGCCATGCCCCTTTGTAGTACATTAAAAGTTATTTCTTCCTGTTCCGTTATCACGTATAAATGGCTGAACCGATTTTAATGACATTTTTATCAAAGATAGCACTAACAGAGGCGGAAACTGTAGATTATAATAGAGCGCGTATGGACAAAGGGGCGGAAAATGCCACGCCCCTTTGTACTATACTGAAAGTTTTTTCTGCATGTTCCGTAATCATGCTTAAACGACTATACCGATTTTAATAAAAAATAAAATAGCGCGCTCCTCTTTATTTTATTGAACGCTATTTCTGTCTAAAATTAAATGAAATATTTACCACCGAGGCGGGAACTATAGATTAAAATAGAGCGCGTTTGGACAAAGGGGCGTAAATTGACACGCGCCTTTGTACTATACTGAAAGTGTTTCTGCATGTTCCTTAATAACGCTTAAACGACTAAACCGGTTTTAACAAAATTCTTTGCATAGATGTACTAACAGAGGCGGGAACTTTAGTATGGTATCAACTGCAACGCCTTTTGCAATGTACTGAAAGTTCATTCTGCCTTTCCGTAATCACGCTTAAACGGTGAACCTGATGTTATTATAATTTCCACCACAGTTAGTTAGTACTTATTGAGGCGGAAACTATAGACACGACCAGACAAAGGTGTGAATTGCCACGTCCCTTTGTAATACATTGAAATTTATTTCTGTCTGATCCGTACTCACGCGTTAACGGTGAAACCAATTTTAATCAAATTTTCACCACAGATGGTATTTACCATGGCGATCGGGAAAAGGTGCTTAAAATGCCGCATCCCTTTGTATTAAATTAAAAAAATATATTTTCCTGTTTCCTGTTGAACGATATGCCATATTAGCCCGCGATTAGACAAATGGAAGTAACGCTATTTCTGGCTTATTTTCTATCATGCAAAAACGGCTTAACCAACTCCTTTAAATACTACTGTTAGAATTAACTGAGCGCGAACCATTTCAATGAAATCTTCAACATAAATAAATAGTGCTATAGATAATATTAAACTGCGATTTATAAAAAGACATATAATGGCACGCCCCTTTGTACTTTAGTGAGAGTTGAGCAAATTTAATTGCAAATTTCTTCACGTGCTAACCAATAGGGGAACTATAGGTCACATGAGACCAAAATTTAACTAAATGCGTTAAATGCCACACCCACTTGAACTACAGTGAAAGTTATGTCTTTATTGATGTTTTCACTATATAAAGTGCTAACCGAGGAGGGAACTATAGGTTCCTTTTAAAAGCCATTTAAGAAATACATTAATATTAGGTTTGTTCCCATGGCGGAGGAACACGTATAACCATGTTCCCGACGCTAAGCAAAATCGACAAAAATTTACTAAACCTCATGAATAGGTTTATATTCACCAGTGAAAAGCCACGAAGAAGTAGATAAACTGACGAATAAAAAACTCATTCATTACATAATCTTTTTTTTTTAACCCGGGCAACGCCGGGTGCAAAACAGCTAGTTTTGTATAAAATCTTTCAAAATTTATGAGAATAAATTAAATTCTTAGCATTTATTTAATTTTTTAATTAAAAAAAATTGTTCGATTAATCGACATTAATTAATCGATTTATTCGTTATTCGAAAATCGTCATTTTTGAATTATTCGAACAAGAGTTGGGTTTTATTTGATCGATTAATCGAATTATTCTTAATCGACTGACAACTCTACCTATTATACACTATGGGGTCCTAGACCAATATTTCGATATTTCCCACTAGAATGGAGGATTTTATAACAGGCCTTTTTATTTACTTTAAATTTTTGAAAATTTAAATTTGTGTTACCTAAATTACATGAAAAAATTACATTACAAATCTTAAACAATTCCAATTTAGTGTAGTAAAAATGTTTTTAATATTTTTTCTTTTATAAAGTCACATGCTATCAATACTCATCAATATAAATCTCAATATAAGTAGTAGAACATAATACATTTCTATTTACTTATTTATTTCTTGCAAATTTTCCAAATTTATGTAAAAGTGTAAAAGTATAAAATACATTTTAAACACGTGCTTATTTCCTGTACAACTGGGATCTTTTTCTCTCTAGAGGAAGAAAGACAAGGGAAACTGTGGATACAACAGCAAATGACAACAACGAACCATCTAATTTGACGCCTTTTATTCGTACAATTTGGAAAACTTTTTTTTTTTTTTTTTATTACATGCACGAGAAGAATGTATGCCAAACTTATACTTAAATTGACTTACTTGAAAAACTGACTGACTGTCGACTGACTAAATAGCTGGCATAGCAGAACAGACTATTAGTAAACGCAAAATAATTTATTTTAAACGCCTACAGTGCCAAAAACTATACAATTCTACACAACTATAAAATTTCATTAAAAATCCAACATCATCCAGTGTATATTTTTTTATGTTTATACCCTACATGAAACATTTTTGAAACTACCCGAAATATGGCTCTTAGACTCGTTCTTTAAACTCAAGCTTCCATTGCCCCAAGGACGAAGCTTATTGGAATTGGAAAAGAAAAACGGTCCATGTTTGGACCCAGCCTTCATATGACACAAGTTTCCTTCCGAAAATCACTCAAAATTTTAAGAGAATCGGATCAGTTTTACCTATAGTCCCCACACTAAAAAAAGGCATAACTAAAACTTAGGAAAAAAATTCTTAGAAAATATTTCATGAATTTTCCAAAAAAATTTTGTTAAATTCAACTAAAAAATAAGAAATTTTCTTAACTTTGGGGAAAAAAGTTTAGTTCATTTACTTATAAATAGTTCATAGTTTTCTTTAAATGAAGTTCTTTAATATATGGAAAAAATTTCTTACTGCCAAAGAAATTTTCCCAAATCTAAGAAATATATCTTTATTTTTAAGATATATTTCGAGTTTAGTTCAAGTTTAGCTAAAATTTACTAAAAAAAACTTCATCCTATTTTTCTTCTTTGAAATGAGGAAATGACTTCATAAAATTTAGTTAATAACTTCTTAGAGGCTGGATTACTCAATGCTCTGTTATAAAATAACTCTCCGTTAAATTTAACATTTTCATACAAACATAAGGCTCCGTTAAATCGGCAGTTAGCAGCTAACTTTTCATTGAGTAATCCGCCCAGAATCTAGTTAATAACTTCTTGGAATTTAGTTAACAATTAAAAGTGGCGATATCTCGAAATTTATGCGAGATAGACCGAAAATTATGAAATTTTCAAAAGCCAGTACAGCAAAGAAAAATATGGAATAGCCTAGCTCTACATATCTGTCGGGGTCTCAAGATCCCAATTTCGGATCTAAAATTTACCATTCCCGAGATTTTATATATAAACATATATTGGTAAATACTACACCCAAAAAAACGTGGGTATTCAATACTAAAAATTTAACTAAATTTTAGTCCAAAAGGACATAGTGCAGGAATTGGTAATGAATACTAAAATTTTCTACTAATATTACTCAAAACCAGTAAAAATTACTAATTTTAGTACCTTGAAGTTACTAAAATTAGTAACTAATTAGTAGATTTTGGTACAAAATCAATTACTAAACCTTTTACTGTAGAATTATTTTGAGTGTAGAGATGGGCACATGAGCAGATTAGAGAGTGATTTACGTGATGACTGAATTCTATTTTACTCACGTGATTGTGAGTGGAGAAAAAAATTACGTGAGTGAGTGTGCGTGAGTAAGATTTTTCCATGAGTGAGTGTACGTGAGTCGATTTTTTTGCGTGAGTTTGAGTGATTTATTTTCTCTTCATATTTAAGATTTCGTCCCGAAAAAAGCAAAAAAAAAAAATGTAAAATTTCGCTGAACTTTAAATTTTGCTGTAAATTTTGAAAGATTTTTTAAAATTTTTGTTTTTAAATTTTTTTGTATAAATAAGAGTTTCGCGAGTGAGAGTCAACATAAGTGTGAGTGAATATTGCGTGAGCGCACGTGAGTGTGAGTTGTATTAAAATTACTCACGTGATTGTGAGTGAGTGTAAGTAAAAAAAATATGCTCGTGAGTGATTGTGCGTGATTCAAAAAATCTTGTCGTGAGCGTGAGTGAATGTGAGTCAAAAATCACTAACGCGCCCATCTCTATTAAATACTGCCGACACGAGAAAAAGTCCAACGGCATATTTATAGCTCTTGACTTGTAGAACACTTCCGCAGAAAACCCTAAAAACCGTCCGAGTAATAGTTTATGATTTATTTAGTATTTAAGATTCTCAAGACCCTATCAGACCCCTAGTTTTCGTATCTCGAAAACAAAGCAAGGAAAAGTGAAACGGACAAAAGTTTTCAATAAAAATTTATGGCGACCCTTAGAGGATCCAACGGGTTTTCCAGTCAACAGGGTCTGGACCCATGGGGTCCGAACGCAACGGGGTCTAGATCCAATATAATCCCCATGTGTTTAATAAAAATGTTCCCAATTTATAGTTAAAATTGGCATAAACTAAATCACTTTGTTTTCCTTATTTTTGGTAAAATATGAACTAGAAAGAAGAAAAAAAAAGGTGACATAATCCCCACAGACATTACCCCCATAACGGAAGTGGGCATTATGACCAAATTTATTACGGTTATAATCCCCATAATAGTTTTGGGGATTATGACCGTTCCAAAATGGTCACAATCCCAATGGGAATTATATCCGATCCCTGTTGGGATTACGACCGAACTTTTTTCGGTCATAAACCCCATTCATATTATGGGGAGTAAGTCCAAATCAATTTTGGTCATAATCTCCGTTTTCTGCAGAGAGGGTGGGTTTAGGGAAGCCACTAAATTAATTTATGAAGTTTGTAATCCTTAAGCTTGGCCGAAGGCCGTCTACGCAGAAAGACTTTTAAGACAAAAAAAATACAATTTTTTGGAATTATGACGAACTAGTATAGTGTTACGAGTTCATTATCCCCATAAATCTGGAATTTATGTCCGTTTTTTATTGGTATTATGTCCAAATTATTTTCGGTCATAGTCCACACTACCATTATGGGGACTATGACCGAAATGAATTTGGTCATAATCCCCACAACAGAAATAAGGATTACGTCCGTGGGGACTATTTCATGTCGCCGAAAAAAATCTTTTAAGCCAAATCATTGCCGTTTTTTCTCAAAATTTAGTTAATTTTCCTATTTTTTAGTTCACATTTTTTTGAGTGCATATAAACCACCCCTCCGATAATGTCATAAATCTCTCAAAATACATGAAAATATAAAATATTTTTAGTTGTGTACTTTTTAGCATTATCAAATCTTACACAGAAAAAAAAATTGTCAATACAATTAATTTCATTGTTTATGCAATTAAACATTTAATTAAAACTGAGCCTACATTGGATTTTGTCAATACAACAATGACTTTTGTAACTTTTGTAAAAAATATCAACTTATTTTTGTCAATTAAACTCATTGTTGTATCAACAATTAAATTAATTGAAAAGTTTGTAATAAACATACTTTAATGTAATTGTATTAAAAAAAATTTAAAAATAGAACAAAAGATAACTTTAATCGGCAGCTGGAATCGAACCCGCAACGAACATGATACAAGTCTAGCACACTACCACCGTGCTGGTAGATCTAATTGGTCCATATTTGAACTTGAGACCCATTTTCCGGAAAACGTTGATGTAGGGTATTATATGATCACTCTTGACCCAGTATTATTTTCTTACTTGTTTTTTTGTAAATGTATGGAGGAGTACATTGTATAAAAAAAAAATCATCAAGTAGACGAAGAACAAGAAAATGGAGAAAATATATTAAAGGATGCTGACGGAAAATTTGTTTATAGATGTTGACGAACAAATTTTAATGTATAAAAGAATTAAAATGAAAGTCATGAAGGAAAATGTCCTTACCCAGCAGAAATTTTGCTGAACTGGCAGCAGCTTTTGTAAAGGAAACTCGAGTCAAGGAGCGCATCCAAACCTGCTGAATTGATGCATGATTCCCTAAGGCGATGTCACACTTTAGAGCGCTAGTTGGATTCACCGAAAAAGCGCTCTTAAGATGCTCTGAATTCACATCCCTTTGGAGCGCTGAAAAATTCGCTATAAAGATGCAGTGAATTCATGTATCTTTTTAGAGCTGATTTAAGCTAAATTAAGCACATTTGACTATTTCTGAAATACAAATTACAGAATCTGAAATACAATTGACTATTTCTGAATGCAATTGGAAAATCTTAAATACAATTGACTAATTCTGAAAATCAGTTGACTCCCTGCAAGCATTTGGAAGAAATATCGCCTAAGAGATCCAATTACATTTGAAATTTTCGAAATATAATTGGAAATTTTTTTTAATTATATTCCAGAAACCTCCATTTATACTTCAGATATTACCATTTATAACCAAAAAAAATTTAATTACATTTAAAAAATTTTCAATTATATTGGAAATTTTTGAAACATAATTAGACATTTTTAAATATAATTGGAGATTCTAAAATATGATTGCACATTTTTGTAATATAATTTGTATTTTCTGAATCTAAAGTGGAAATGGTGTACTCAATTTTTTTTTTCATTCAAATTGTGAGTTGTTGTGATTGAAGCACTCTTTGCAGCGCTGATTAATGCGCAATAATGATGCAGTGAAATTATGTGTCTTTGTCCAAAACTCATGGTTTTTCATTCAAAAAGTGGTAAATATATTCAAAAGGAAAGCATGTATGAAATTTTATCAAAATGTAATTTTATATTTTGAGTTTTATATAAAAAATCTTAACAAAAAATTTTAATTTTTTCCCCTTACTTTTACTGCATCCTCAAGAGCGCTCTTTGGATGAGCTTCGGTATGCTATAAGAAGATGCTTTGTCGCCAAAATCTCGATTTATTTTTGCTGGGTATGTTTTCGTTCATAACTTTTGAACCTCGAAAATTTTGTAATATTCCACATAACCTAAAAATACATAATGCTTAAATTCGGCTGCTGGATCACATTTGTGAACAGAATTCGATGCCGATTGGTATTCAAACAAGAACAGACATATGTCGAGATTTTGTATATGCACATATCTCGACAAATACTGCCGAGACGAGAAAAAGTCCAACGGCATTTTAGTAGCTCTTGACCCATAGGACACTTCCGCAATAAATACCCGAAAAACCTCCTAGTATAATTTTTTTAGTTATCCAGTTTTTAAGATTCTCAAAACCCTATCCGGCCCCTAAATTGAGTATCTCAAAAACTAAAGCAAAAGAGACAAAAGTTTTGAATCAAAATCTGTGGCGATCCTCCAAGATCCCAACGGGATCTCGAGTCAACAGGGTTCAAGACTCATGGGGTCCTTACCCAATGGGGTCTAAAGCTAATAATTAAATAATAATTTTCCCAATTTCTAGTTAAAATTAACATTAAATTAAATAGATTTTTTCCCCTATTTTTGGTAAAAAATAACTAAACCGAATTAAAGAAAAATCTTTGGAGCCAAATCATTCCCGTTTTTTCTTAAAATTTAGTTAATTTTCCTATGTTTTAGTTCATATTTTTTTTTAATGAACTTTACTATTTCGGAATTTACTTGACCTCTTTAAAAATTTTAAGATTTTTCTTAAATATTCTTCGTTGTCCGTCTATAATACGTTATATTGGATGATCTTAGCATGAGGGTCAGGTTTGGTTTATATTTTTTTTTTTTTTGTGTAAAATGTTTGTGCAAATGACTTGTATACATTTACGGTAGTAACAATTCCGGCAATTGTCATAAATCTTGATTTAGTATATGGTGATGGAGCAGAAAAATAAAACAACTAAGAAAAAAAAATAAAATACTCGTATGTAATTACCAAATGAATTGCCTTCTTTGCATAAAAAAATATAAAAATAAAACAAAATATAATAAAATAAATAAAAATATATGTTAGTAAGACAAATGTGTGTAAAGTAGGTACATAGAATATAAAAATAACTACTTAAATACATATTTACAAAAAAGATAATTAGAAAGGAAAAACAAACAAATAATAAAACAAATATGAACTTGAAATTATTTAACAAAAATTGTGCATGCTTTAAAAATATTTTATTTATAAAGCGAAAATTCAACGAAATTTAGTATTTTTCTTAAGTTCTACGAAGACGAAAAATTAGATATAGGACAATGTTCTAAGACTTCTTATAATGACATTTTAAGAATTTTACTAATTTTAGAGTTTAGGTTTGATTGTCTGTTGGAATCACTTTTGCATCGAAACAAAAATGTTTTAAATATTGCTATAAATACTAAAATGACCGGCATAAACCTAAATTGTTTCTATATCAAAATGGGCCAAATCGGTCAAGTAAGTAAAAAGTTATGATTAGAAATATAAAGAAGCCTTTAACAAATTTTTTTGTTAGTGTAGTTTTTTACTCTCCACAATTCTTTTTAAATATGTCAACCAGCATACAAATTTGGGCATTTCGTATTTCTAGGCTAGGTGGAATGGCTGGGAGGGCACATTCTCCACTTGTTTTCGAAGTAAAAAACTAAAGAAAAAGACATAACTAAAATATAGGAAAAAATTTCATGAATTTTCCTAAAAATTTTTTAAAATTAACTAAAAATTAGAATTTTTCTTAAATTTAAAGAGTATAGTTTAGTTCAGCGGTTACCAACCTTTTTGGCTCGCGTACCCCTAATTTAAAATTTTATCAGCCGCGTACCCCCAAATGAGTTTTTTGTTTTCGTTAAAAAAATTCACAAATATTACAGTTAATATTGAAATTTTTGATCTTCGGGTATTATCATTTTTTTATGGATTTAGGGGAGATCAAAGCAATTGTGTTATTTTTTGGAAACATTTTTGCTCCTTGGGGTGGTTCAATGCATCTGAAAACCCGGAAAATGTTACAAATCTGATTTCACCAGTCGATTCTACACCAAAAATTAAAACGACGGACGGACGTTGTTTGAACTCTTAAAAAAAGTTCCGAAACCCCGACACAGGGGCGGAAATATAAAGTTTTTTTTAATTTTTCTTTTAATTTTTTTAATACGAGGGCAGATCAATAATTCCGTGACTTTTCGAATGAAACACCCTCGTGTATACTATAAAAGGGCATTTTGAGCTTAACAAAGTAATACCAAAATGTCCACTCTATCACAACCCGTCTCAAAAATGCCCAAAACACGTTTTTTGAGAACTTATACATTTTCTCAAAAACCTGACATCATAAAAAAATTTGTGAACCATATTCGGAATCAGCATCGAAATGTTAATCGAAAACAAGTGGTCAGGTATCAAAATATCATCCAAAAATATCGTAAAAAATTCTCTCTAAATTGCATAAAAATACGTTTTTTGTGAACTTTGACCTCAACTTTCTTAAAACCCTGACGTTATGGAAAAATTTGAAAGCCAGATGCGGAACCAGCATTGAAAGGTTAATCTTAAACGAATGTCCAAATTACTAAAATGTGGCGTACTCTGCGGACAGTTTCGCGTACCCCCTAGTGGTACGCATACCATAGGTTGGTAACCGCTGGTTTAGTTCATTTACTTAAAAAATAGTACATAGTTTTCTTTAAATGGAGTTCTTTAATATAAGGAAACAAATTCTTACTGCCAAAGAAATTTTCCTCAAATCTAAGAAAAATATTTTTATTTTTAAGATATATTTCTTATGTGCACACAACTTACATTTAGTTTCAAGTTTAGTTAAAATTTACTAAGAAATAACTTCATTGTGTTTCTCTTTTTAGAATTAAGGAAGCGTACTTCTAAGAATTTAGTTAATGACTTCTTAGAATTTAGTTAAAAATTCAAAATGTCTTTATCTCAAAAACTAAGCGAGATGGAGCGAAACATGTGGAATTTTTGAAATAAGGTGTTGTTAAGTAACATATAGGATAGCATAGCTCTCCATATCTGTCGGGGTCTCAAGACTCTAACTTCGTTTCTAAAATTTGACTTTCGCGAGATTTTATATATGCACATATCTCGGTAAATACTAGAGTTGTCAACCGATTAAGAATAATTCGATTAATCGATCAAACAAAACCAAACTCTTGTTTGATTAATTTAAAAATGACGATTGTCGAATAACGAATAAATCGATTAATTTATGTCAATTAATCGAACAATTAATTTTTTTATACCCTCCAACTACAGTATCGAAATATCGGTCTACGACCCCGTAAAGTATATATATTATTGATCAGTGATCGATTCTAAGACATTATAGCGATGTACGTCTGTGGAGCGTACGATACAGTCCAAAATAACAGAGCTATGCGCCTGAAGTTTGGCACGATTATGTATTATGGCCATAGGCTGCTTAAGTTCGGTGGCAAAATCGGAAGAGCGGAAAATTGTTCCCACTTAAAAGACTAACCCCCAGTTTCTGTAATACGAACGCCATTCGTTCGTGACGAATTTGTGTGTATTTTGTTATTGTAACAAACACAAAATACATGCAAATTCGTCGCAGACGAATGGCGTTCGTATTACAGAAACTGGGGGTAAAACACCACCAGAAAAACACATTTTTTTTGTTCAACAAATAAAATATTATTATGCCATATGAAGTTCATTGACCTGCATTTGGACCAAGATGATTCGGAAATGCGATTTTTTCGGACCAGGGTGTGGTTATAGAAAGTACAAAATAATGATAAAAGTGCTTTTTATCAAAATTAGTTTGTAAACATTTATGAAGAGGAAAAGGGTGTCTTCCAACGTCCCCCAACGACTCACACCAACTTTCTTATTGAAATTTTAAGGTTTTTACATAATAAATTAATATGAATTATAATTATTTATCGTTTTGTTAATAAAAATATTTTTGAATAAACACTTTTTTATTCGTTATTCTCATCGATTAATCGAATAATTTTTTAGATTTAATCGTTTGATCGAACGAACAAAAACAATTATTTGAATTATTCGAACAAAGTTGAAAGGCGAATAATTGACAACTCTAGTAAATACTACCGACACAAGAAAAAGTCCCAGGCCATTTTTGTAGTTCTTGACTCGTAGAACACTTTCGCAAATGCCCGAAAGCCTTCCGAGTAATAGTTTTTGAGTTATCCAATTTTAAGGATTCTCAAGACCCTATCACGCCCCTAATTCCCGTATCTAAAAAACTAAGTAAGGTAGAACGAAACGGACAAAAGTTTTGGATCAAAATCTATGGCAACCCTTAAAGGACTGAACGGGGTTCGAGTCAACAGGGTCTGGACCCATGGGGTTTGAACCCAATGATGTCGATTTCCAATAAATAATGAAATTTTTCTCAATTTATGGTTAAAATTGGCATAAAATTAAACTATGTACTTTTTTTAGTGAACAATTTTTCGTTTTTTTTAGTATAAAACCTGATTTGACTAATTCTTTTTACTTAACAAATTTTATTTTCAGTTACAAAACCTTTTAGTATAAGAAATTGGAGAGTAAATATATTTTTGAGTGTAAATTTTTCTTAATACCAACAAACAAAATTCATTTGAATTGGCAGACTCCACGGTTTATTACCACAATGCCCCACAAATTTTGACTACACAATTTCTAATTGTATTTTAAAAATTTCCAAATGTATTTTAAAATTGTCCAAATGTATTTTAAAATTGTCCAAATGAAATTTAAAATTGTCCAAATGTATTTTAAAATTGTCCAAATTGGTTTTAAAATTGTCTAAATATATTTTAAAATTGTCCAAATTAATTTTAAAATTGTCCAAATGTATTTTAAAATTGTCCAAATGTATTTTAAAATTGTCCCAATGTAGTTTAAAATTTTCCAAATGTAGTTTAAAATTGTCCAAATGTATTTTAAAATTGATCAAATTTATTTTAAATACAAATGGACAATTTTAACATACATTTGGAAGTTTTTTATATACATTTGGAAAATTTTGAAAATGCATTTGGAAAATTTTAAAATACAATTGGACAATTTTAAAATACATTTGGAAATTTTTAAAATACATTCGGAAAATTTTAAACTACATTTGGACAATTTCAAAATACATGTGGAAAATTTTAAAATACATTTGGAAAGTTTGAAACTACATTTGGACAATTTTAAAATACTTTTGGACAATTTTAAAATACATTTGGACAATTTTAAAATACATTTGGACAATTTTAAAATACATTTGGACAATTTTTAAATTAATTTCGACAATTGTAAAATTAATTTGGACAATTTTAAAATATATTTTGGCAATTTTAAAATACATTTGGACAATTTTAAAATACATTTGGAAATTTTTAAAATACAAATGGAAATGGTGTAGAAAAACTCTAATTTAAAAAAAAAACATGTTGAGGGCATTTTTTTTTTTATTTTGTGTTAAAAAATTTAATTTTTGTCAATTATTTTACTTAAATTTTTTTTTCAGTGTAATTTTTTGAATTTAACAACATTCAAAAAAAAAGAAAAAATATTTAAGTGACAAAGTCACTTTGTAAAATATTTGTGTAGCTTACCAATATTTTTTTTAAAATCCATCAAAAATTTCATGTTTTTGATGGGTCATCATATTAAAGAAGAAAACTTTCTTCAATATGATGAAATTTGTCATCAAAACTAATGACAGCAAGTGCTGAAAACGTTTCATCAGCATAAAAAGCATTTTTCTTTCAGTGTAGCTTTGGACTACAACAAAAAAATATTTGTTCATGGGAATTTTCATTCCAATTGACAAGTGTGTTTATGTTTTGGCAAATAAAATCAACTTGTTTTAAATCACTCAATTTAATTTTGTAATTTTTAGCATTTTAATAGTCATTTTTTTCAAAAACATTTTATTTTAGGTCAAGTTTGTAATTGTAAACTAGTTTTCATATAGTATTTTTTTAATGTTAATTGTTTTTGTTTGGCTTATTAATTGAAATTTTATGCGTAATCAATTTTTTGCGTATTTTCAAAATAAATATGTGCAATTATTTAACCTATTTTATGTTGAAAATACACCCATAAAACGTTTTACATGATACTTCTTCAATGAAAACAAATAATTCTGTAGAAAAAATTTAATGAAATTTTATTAATAAAATTTTAGTAAAAAATTAGTAGTTTAAGAATTAGAATACATATTATTAAAATTTTGTTTGTATATATTTACCGCGTACTCTTATAACCTAATCATATGTGATTATAATCGAACCATTTTTGGACTTAGGTTCCATATAAAAACTTTGCCCGATATTCAGTTAAAGCACACTCAAAATAATAACTCTGTAAAATACTCTGTAAAATGACTGTAATCTCAATTCAACAGATATTTGACAGAGTTTTCTGTTAAAATACTGATTTAAAGAAAATACTTTGTATTTTGTTGTGACAAAAAAACAAAGTTTCCTCTGTTATATTACTTTTTACTTTGTAATCTTAATTTTACAGATAATTAACGGAGTTTTCTGCTAAAATACAGATTTAAGCAAAATACTTCGTATTTTTTTATAACCAAAAAAGCTTTCTGTTTTGAGTAGTTTTTGTTACCAAACATCAAAATTTTTGAGAAAAAGTTGAAAAAGTAGCAAAAAAAGTTATGAAAATTTTTTTTTTCAGAAATCTTGTAGAAATTTTACAAAATAACATGCATTTAACTAAACTCTGTAAATTTACAGAGTTTTTACTGTAAATTTTTTTTGAATCAAATGCATTTTACAAATATATGTAAATTTACATAGTTTTCTTCGCTAAATGGTAGTTTATTTAACCAATATTTTACTAGAAACTCTGTAAATTAACAGTTTTTTTTTTTGTCCAAATCATTTTACAGAGTTTTAAAGTAAAATTACAGAGTTTTCTCTGTCAAAAAGCTTTCATATTTAACCAATATTTTACTATAAACTCTGTAAATTAACAGTTTTTTTTTTGTAAAAATCATTTTACAGAGGTTTTTAGTAAAATTACCAAGAAATGTTGTTAGCTGGAAAAGTATGGTGTGCTCTGTTAAATTATACTTAAAATATTTTGTAAGTAAATTCAACTGAAAAAACGTTTAAAACAATCGTTTTTCCTTTTAAAAAACGGACTACTTATATTTCATTTGAAACAACATACTTTTTCAGTTATTTTTAAACGTTAATAAATAACTAGACATTCCGTAAAAACAAACGATATTTCAGTTATTTTAACTGTTTACAATTTTTTATTTTGTGAAGTAATAATAACATTTTTTGAATAACAAACTACAAAAACCGTACTTCTGTAAAATTATACGGTATAATCAGTCACAAATAATTTAACTGATAAAAATATTTTTCCGTAACTTTTGTAGTTTATTGTTTTTACAACTGTATAAATCGTTCAATATTTTATTTTCATTGAAAAACAAACGATAAAACGTTTAAAATAACTTTAACTAAAAACTTTTTGAATAACCGTAAAAAAGTTACTGTAAAACTTTTCTGGGTGTAGCCGAGTTTTTCTGTAATTTAACAGAGTTATTATTTTGAGTGCAGTTTATTAACAACAAAAAGAAGACTATTTCACTCAAATTAGATTTGTGAGTGTTTTTATACCCTCCAACTACAGTATGGGGGTATACTCACTTTGTCATTCCGTGTGTAACGCATTGAAATATCGGTCTAGAACCACATATAGTACATATATTATTGACCAGTGATCGATTCTAAGACATTCTAGCGATGTCCGTCTGTCCGTCCGTCTGTCTGTCTGTCTGTCCGTCCGTCCGTCCGTCTGTGGAAGACACGATACAGTCCAAAATAAAAGTGATAGACTCCTGAAATTTGGCGTATATGTCTTATGTTCATAGGCTGGTTAAGTTCGGAGATGGGCAAAATCGGATCAGGGGGAAAAAAGTTCCCCCTTGACGAACTAAACCAACCCATGAAAAAAGTTTAATTTTTTATAGGTTTTTTTGTATTTTTGTTAAACAAATGAAACATTTTTATGCTTGAAAAAGTTCAAAGTCTTGGACTTGGACCCAGGGGATTTGAAAATAATTTTTTTTGGTCCGCCCCCTTTTGTGGGCGTGGATATTAGCAAATAATTTATATAATGGTGAAATTGTATATATTTTGTACAAAAAGCATAGTAATTAAATTTGTAAAAAATTTTGACCAGAGAGAAGGTGTCCCCAAGGACCCCCGACAAGCCCTCCCCCCAAAAAAAAACGCCCCTGAAATTTTTTTTTATTTTTTTTTTTTAACGTTGGAGGGTATACAAAATTCGGCACAGCCGAATTTAACACTCTCACTTGTTTACACTTATTAAAGATTTAACAAAAGATAGATCCAATCGGTCCATTTTTGAACTTGGGACCCATTTTTCGGGAAACACCGGTGTAGGGTATTATATGGCCGATGTTGACCGACTATTATTTTTTACTTGTTCCTAAATTTCTTTGGTTTGGAATTCCTTAATTTTCCGATATGCAGTAATTTATGCAATTTTTTTCTGATTTTTTTTTTTTAATTTTTCTTAAATTTTATTATATATCCATCTCAACCAAATTTCACATTTTTCTGACAATCAATCATAAATTGCTCTGTCATCTGTTAAATTTTTATACCAGCTAAATATTTGCGAATGACGAACAAAATTTCAATATCCGTATTTAACTAAAAAACTGTTTACTTTGTTAAAAAAAAAAAGAAAAAATAATACAATAAATGAATAAAGTTGAATAAAAACTGTTTACCTTATTAAAATAATGGTATAATTGAATTTAATGATGTTCTTAGGTAAATAATCAATTGTATTGCTTTTCAATTTTCTTTATCTGAGTTCCCCAATATGTACTTTATTGTGTGTAAATTGATATGAGCGATATTAAAAAATTAATCCTATTAAGGCAATTAAATTTTCATGACTTATTGATAAGAAGAAAAAATCAAAATTAAATCCTTTAAATTTATTCCTTTATGCCTTAAAGCCCAAGTGTACATAGACAATTAAGAGTTTGTCAAATATATGGGGCATTCCATGCCAAATCGCACACTTTCTAACACGATTCCCTTTCGCTCATTTTTGTATATGGGGCAGTCCATGCCAAATCGCACACTTTCGGACCCGACCCCTTTCGATATGTTTTAGCACGTTTTAAGTACAACTTGCACACCAATTTTCAGCCTTTTATTCCAAGCTGGTGTTAAGTAATTAATTTTTCAAAATGGCGATTTTTTCAAAAATATTAAGAAAATGAAATTTTCAATTAATTTTGACCAGTAAAAAATATCGATATCTTAAAAAAAGTTGGACGACATTTTGTTGGTATTTAAATGTAGTTTTAGAAAAAAAAATATGATAAAATTATTCCAAGTAACTATCACTTATTTTTTGACGTTTAAAAATTAAAATCGATTTTTTGACAAAGTCCGAAACCTTCGTTTTTTTTTTGCAAACTCGAAAACCATTTGACCGTGGCCGGGCACCCCGGGTTATTTTAATTCGATTGGCCTATAATTTGTATCACATAAGTTTAAGGCCTAGGAGAATAAAAAGTTGCCCGGACGTTTCTAATCGGAAAAACAACTTTTTCGCCATACAAAAAAATGCCGGTAATGTATATCTATGATCCTCGATCGATTTAAAGTCGATCTATAGCGATTGCTATAGCGATGTCTGTCCAAATGTCTGTCTGTTGAAACACGCTAACTTTCATATTTGTTGTTCCTCCGGTCAGGTTAATATGTATTGAATTTCAGCAAAATTGGTCCAGAGCACTTTACAAAGTATGTTTGTCACTAAAAAATGTTAACACTCAAAAAAAAAAATTTAAATCAAAAAATTTTTACATAAAAAAAATTTCAGAAAATCGTTAAAAAAAACGTCTTTTTAGCAGGGTTGGCAACCGAAACGAATAACGGTATTGGTAACGGTATTGGTATTACATATTTTTTATATCGGTAACGGTAAAGGTAACGGTATTTTGAATTATTTAGGTAACGGTAAACCGTTACCGAAACAACGATACCGGTACGTACCGGTATTATGAATAAAATTTAACAAACATGTTAAAAAGTCACAAATTTGTTAAAACACGTAAAAAATCAAAAATTTAGTTAATAAAATAAAAAAACTGATAAATTTAGTGCATATTCAACATATAATTACATAGACTATTAATTAACTCAGAATTTAATTAAAATATTCACGCAATATTGCAATTCAACAAATAAATTATTGATTTTTTACGTTTTTATAAGATGTCTGTCCAATCAGGACAAATATCTGCATTTTGAGCCATTTAAGAAATCTGCTGATTTTTGCTGACGGGGTTTGCTAACTTTCTGTCTGGATAAACCAGGTAGAGTTTGCAGAAAAATCTTTCAAGACCGCAGATAAATCTGCTGATTTAATATGAAAAATCTGTTGATTTCAGATAAACAGCCTCAACATCGAAATTGTATTTCATATAAGTAAAAAATACTTTTTTTTGTTAAAAATTTTATAAAAGAAGCGAAGCTTTTCAATAAACTTAAAAAATTTTATTAAACATTTTTTTTAAGAATTCAATTATTAAAATAGTCAGGTGATTTCTTCACATTTGAGCAATTTTTAGTTGTAATCGTTTAAATTAGAAAAAAATTAAAAAAAATGACAACAAATTTTGTTTGTAAAATTACAAAATAATCTGCTAAAATTTGAACAAAAACATTTTTTTAAAACCAGTATTTTTTTAACTTAATGATAGAGAATAAAGTAAAAATATTCATTTTAGCAGAAAAATCTGGTAAAAGTTTTCTAATTCAAACTGAAAGTTGTTTTACATATTTTTCGACAGAGTTTTTCTTCAGACTGTAGGACTTGGGCTAATTATGTATTTAACTCCAGAGAACCACCTCTCCACGCTTACCTGCGTGTATAACAACGCTAGCAACACTAGCGATTTGGCACAATTCAGAATAACATTACGTGGCACTCACTTTTCTCTTCGGAACTTTTAAGGTAAATTGGCAATGTGATCATTGTTTGTACCGATTTCGACACATTGTTTGTCTTAATTTAGTTTATTGTGAATGTGATCATTGATTGGACCGATTTCCTCGTTGTTGTTGTCCAAATAACAATACGATTTGCAATGAACAAAAATTGGATGTTTTATTTTACGTACATTTAAAATATTTTAATTTATTTTTTATCTGAAAAAAAAAAATTAAATATGTAATATTCAGACAACCGAAACAAAACCGTTTTAATACCGGTAAAAATCCGAATAAAGGTAATGGTTTTTTATCGGTAACGGTGTTTAAAGTTTTTTATTTCGGTATTGGTAACGGTAACGGTAGTCAATATTAAAGGGTTTTTAATCGGTAACGGTATTGAAAGGGTAACGGTAGCCAACACTGCTTTTTAGCTATTAGCTATTCACCTGATAATTCCTCTGGCTACCCTATTAGTTTTATCTATTAAATATAAACGATTTTTAAATTTTATACATATAGATAATTTGTAATTAACACTTTTACAAACCACTTAAATTTTTGTGATGATTACACAAATAGGTACACACGTACGTACCTTCATACATATCAGCCATATATTAGAGTGTAATAAAATATATTTTTTTTTTATTACTCAATAAATAAATTAATTTCTTGAGACACAAAAGTGTTAAAGTTGTAAAGTAAAATTAAATTTACAAGCCAATAATTTACAAATTAACGCTTTAAAAGCTATCAGACATTGAAAATTTAACAATTAAAAGCCAAAAAAATATATATCTTAAACCGTTTTGGGTTTAAGTTTTGAACCACAAAAATTTACCCGATGACCCAGAAATTAATTCTTCATCAATGATTGAATTTTTAACAAAATTTTATTAAAAAATTTTGCAACCCATATAATTTGACATTTAAAAGGTTAAAGTGAACATTAACTTTTATGAGTAACTGTTTTTAATCACACATTATTGAAATACAATCTTTATAACATAATATATAATATTGTGGTGACAATTCCATAGTGGTAAATTTTGACATGATAATGTTTTTACGCTAGTTTCTAATTTAAAAAAATGCAACAGGGCTCCACCACAAACTAATACAGACTAGACAGTAGAGTTTTATAACAAAAATGTCTGAAAAAATGTTTGAAAATTGATTACTCAACAATACGAAAAAACACCTCTCTGAAATTTTAACAGCGTTAAAAGGACATTCTAAACTTTAATACAAAATTTTGTTTTTGGAAATCCATGGTGTCCATGTCCATCAAATTTTGTTTTCAATATTTTTTGTTGAAATTTAAAAAAAAAAACCTATTTCTTAATTTCAAATATTCATAATTTTATCTACAATATTGCTTTTATAAGTTTTTTCATACGACTTACGGTTTACAAGTAAAAAATTGTTCCAAAGTTTAAGTTAAATATTCTTTTTTACTGCAGATGGACTGACACTTAACATCACCAAAAAGGCTTAGATGCGATTTTTCTCATTTGCTAAATTTACAGCTATTTAGGTTTGGACTGCATCCTACTTTCGACAGACAAATGTATTTTGCTCAATTTACCAAATTTACAGCTATTTTAAACTGCATCATGCTTTCCACTGAAAGACGGACGTATAGATATCGCTAGATTGTCTTAGCAACCAACATTGATCAATGATATATCATCGTATTATATTTGAGCTTTATGAAAAAACATACTGCTAACTTTTTTTAAAAAATAGAAATCCACGGACAGCAATACAATATTTGCAAAAATCATAAAATAGTCAACCGATGCAATATTTAAACCCGCCACTGTACATGTGTTTATTAAGCTAAATCGAAATATAATATTTAAATAATTATTATTTTTGTAATGTAATCTTTAAAACGTGATTTTTATTTAATTGTTAACCACAAGCATTTTTTAATAAATGAAATTTAAAACTTTAAAATAAAGAAAAACTTAATTGTTATTATCAGGGCAAGTATTTTCACATAAATAAATGTTTTTAGTCAGCACATTAAACATTAATTAATATTAAACCAAATCAATAAATTGGGAATGAAATGGCATCGACCCAACACAAAAAACAACAAATGGCGCCCAAGTAGGGGCTGAACCCAAAACGCTAACCAGACAGAGAAAACACCGCTTATAAAAAAAGTCCGACCAAAATGAGAAAAGAAATTAATGCTAAGCTTTCCAATATTTGTAATAGAGAATTTGAGTAAAATTCAAGTCGTTATTTATTAAAAAACCCTGCTAAAAAATTTCGCGATTTAAATTATATATTTAGAGTAGTTTTATTTTAGCTCGAGGTCATTATTTTCGTTATTAATTAAAACTAAGATATTCTCATAGCATATAATTTGTAAAGCAATTAACGACCTCGAGCTAGAATAAACCTACTCAAAATTAAATATTTAAAAGGTCGAATAATAACAATTTTTATTTTTTAATAAAAATTAATCAGAATTTAATTTAAATTATTTTTAGAACAAATTTTTAATTTTCCACTTAATTCAATTAAAGTATTAGAGTAACTCCATGGAAAATTTAACTGGCTGATCACCGATTTTGTTAATTTTTGGTCATTTGATAGAGCTTGCTAAAGGATTAAAAACCATTTTTTTTTCTATCAAAAAAAATAAAGATATGGGCGTTTAAAAAAGCGCTTTTTTGACCATATTGACTTTTTCACAGTTTTTTAACATTTTTGTAATCGAAAATCGTAAGTCGTAGAAAAACGCAAATAGAAATAATATTGTAGATAAAATAATAAAAACTTTTAAATTTAGAAACAAAAAATTTCAACAAAAAAATTTTAAAAACAGTCAGCCTTACCATAGAAGAATAAAATATATTTAAAACCAGCTTTTAATTTTATTTCCAGACAAATTGTTTTTAAAATCGACTTTCAAAAAATGTATTGAAAATTTGAAATTTAAAATAAAACTTTTGTTAAAATTGACTTTTTGTTTTCTTGTGGTAAGGGCCAATATTTGATTGTTCTTTTTTCCTAGGAAGGCTAGTAAAAATTGAGAGAGGTGTTTTTTGGTATTGTTGAACAATAAATTTTCAAAGTTGGATTTTTTTTTCAAAATTTTGCCAAAAATCAAAAATTTTGCTTTATCAACCTTTAAAAATTTATTGCTCGACAACACGAAAAAACACCTCCCTGAAATTTTAACAGCGTTACAAGGACATTCTAAACTTTAATACAAAATTTTGATTTTGGAAATCCATGACGCCCTTGCCAGAAGAAAAGGACATTCGAATATACTTTTAAAAAATGTTTGCTGAAATTTTTTTAAAACTTTTTTTTGTTTCTAATTTTAAATGTGGTTATTCATAAAACCTAAAATATATTTAAAGTAGGTTTATTTGACAGATATTGCAGGAACAATTGTCAAATAAACCAACAATAAGTATGTTATAAGTATTATGAATAAGAGCCTAAGGCTTTATAATTTTATCAAAAATTTTGGTGAAAATCAAAAATTTTGCTTTATCACCAAGTTTAAAAATTTATTGTTGGACAACACGAAAAAACACCTCCCTGAAATTTTTACAGCTTTACAAGAGCATTCTAAATTTTAATTAAAAATGTGGGTTTTGGAAATCCATGGTGCCCTTGTCAGGGGAAAAGGACATTCCAATATTGTTTTCAGAATGTTTGTTGACATTTTTTTACAATTTTTCTTTACTAAATTTAAAATCTCCATAATTTTATCAACAATATTGTCGCAGAGAGATTTTTAGTACAACTTTTTTTTCTTCAAAATTTTAGGCAAAAAATCAAAAAATTTAGCTTTATCACCAACTTTAAAAATTTATTACTCGACAACACGAAAAAATGAAATTTTGACAGCGTTAAAAGGACATTCTAAACTTTAATACAAAATTTTGGTTTTGAAATTTTATGGTGCCCTTGCCAGGCGAAAAGGACTCCCAATATTGTTTTCAAAAAGTTAAAATTCTTTTAAACATTTTTTTGTTTCTAAATTTAAAATCTCCTTAATTTTATCAACAATTTTGGTAACAAATCAAAAATTTAGCTTCATCACTAAGTTTAAAAATTTATTTTTCGACAACACGAAAAAACACCTCCCTGAAATTTTACAAGGGCATTCTTAACTTTAATTAAAAATGTTGGTTTTGGAAATCCATCGTGCCCTTGCCAGGAGAAACGGACTTTCCAATATTGTTTTCAAAAATAATTATTGAAATTTTTTTAAACATTTTTTTGTTTCTAAATTTAATATCAACCTAATCTTATCAACAATATTGCCACAGAAAGTTTTTTTCGTACAACTTTTTTTTCAAAATTTTTGGCAAAAAATCTAAAATTTAGCTTTATATCACCAACTTTAAAAATTTATTGCACGAAAAACACCTCCCTAAAATTTTAACAGCGTTACAAGGACGTTCGAAACTTTAATAAAAAATGTTGGCTTTGGAAATCCATGATGCCCTTGTCAGAAGAAAAGGTCATTCCAATATTGCTTTCAAAAATGTTTGTTGACATTTTTTTTAAATTTTTTTTTCTAAATTTAAAATTTCCATAATTTTATCAACAATATTGTCGCAGAAAGTACGTACAAATTACGGTTTCCGAGTAAAAGCAACACAAAAAATACCGTTTAGAGCTATAGACTTTAAGACAAAATTTTGTTTTTGGAAATCCACACAATTAAAAAAACAGACTTAAATTAAACGTTGAAAAAAATTTCTTTAAAATATATATTCGATTAGAGTTTTATTCTAGTTCGAGGCCCAAAAATATTTCTATTTATGATATTGTCATAATAGAGTATTTTTAATTTATTGCTTTAAAAAAGTTACTATCTCATAGTATGTCTGTACTGATCAGTTTCATCCCCACTAAAGGAATCTTCAGCAGACTTTAGAGAATCATCGTTGGTCAATCAAACATCAAACCAGACATAATATTTGATATATTTCCCAAGTTATATGAGAAGTACTATTATGAAGGTCCGAAATCTGTTTTCCAACAAAAATAACTCTTTTAAAGCAAAAATTGTATATATTAAATCACCGTCGGTAACTATTAATATATGTGTTGCTGTTATTTTACAATAACAACAGTGCCTAACCAAACAATAGTGTTGGTAGGATAAGTCGTACTAAACTTTGTGTTAAATGTTGTTTTTTTATTTTTAGTACCAAAAGGTACATAAAAATAAAATGTATTTATTCGGCCTTTATATATGTATATATATTCGATTAGAGTTTTATTCTAGTTCGAGGCCCAAAAATATTTCTATTTATGATATTGTCATAATAGAGTATTTTTAATTTATTGCTTTAAAAAAGTTACTATCTCATAGTATGTCTGTACTGATCAGTTTCATCCCCACTAAAGGAATCTTCAGCAGACTTTAGAGAATCATCGTTGGTCAATCAAACATCAAACCAGACATAATATTTGATATATTTCCCAAGTTATATGAGAAGTACTATTATGAAGGTCCGAAATCTGTTTTCCAACAAAAATAACTCTTTTAAAGCAAAAATTGTATATATGTTGTTTGATTGACCAACGATGATTCTCTAAAGTCTGCTGAAGATTCCTTTAGTGGGGATGAAACTGATCAGTACAGACATACTATGAGATAGTAACTTTTTTAAAGCAATAAATTAAAAATACTCTATTATGACAATATCATAAATAGAAATATTTTTGGGCCTCGAACTAGAATAAAACTCTAATCGAATATATATACATTAGAGTGTCCCTTATTTTGGAAATGTTGGAAATCTTGAGACGGTACCCGCTCATTTTTTTCCTTTTGACTTAAAAATAACTCAGGAAAAATTTTACGCCCCTAGGACCACGCCTTCCCTACGCGACGGGCCCTTAAAGAGCGGGGCCTAAAAAATCATTTTTCCATACAAACCAAAAAATTTTTTTTTTGATTTTTAATTTTTTTGTTATTATTTATTATATTACTTGGTTTGCTTATTCACAACAAAAAATTTGATTTTGGTGGGATAAGTCTTTCAGCGCTAAAAAATTTTTCGCAAAAAAAAATTTTGAGCCGCCGGGGTCCTACAGTAAAAAATTTTTAAAAAAATTTTTTTTTTAGTTTTGACCAGCAACTGTTTTAGCTGCTATGTTGCTTTAAATGATATATATTCATAAAAAAATATTTTTTGTATCTGTGACATCTTAATCGTGTTCTAAAAAAGGGTAAAAAATGCATTGATGATTTTTTTCGATACACGATAAAAATGTCACAAATATGAATAATATTTTTTTTGGAATATATATCATTAAAAACAACATAAAAACTAAAACCATTGCTTTTCAAAACTAAAAAAAAATATTTTTTAAAAATTTTTTACCGTAGGATTCCTACGGCTCAAAATTTTTTTTTTCGAAAAAGATAAAGATGTCACAGATATGAATAATTTTTTTTTTGGAATATATATCATTTAAAGCAACATAGCAGCTAAAACCGTTGCTGGTCAAAACTAAAAAAAAATATTTTTTAAAAATTTTTTACTGTAGGACCCCGGCCGCCCAAATTTTTTTTTTGCGAAAAATTTTTTAGCGCTGAAAGACTTATCCCTCCAAAATCAAATTTTTTGTCGTGAATAAGCAAACCAAGTAATATAATAATTAATAACAAAAAAATTAAAAATCAAAAAAAAATTTTTTTGGTTTGTATGGAAAAATGATTTTTTAGGCCCCGCTCTTTAAGGCCCCGTCGCGTAGGGAAGGCGTGGTCCTAGGGGCGTAAAATTTTTCCTGAGTTATTTTTAAGTCAAAAGGAAAAAAATGAGCGGGTACCGTCTCAAGATTTCCAACATTTCCAAAATAAGGGACACTCTAATATACATATATAAAGGCCGAATAAATACATTTTATTTTTATGTACCTTTTGGTACTAAAAATAAAAAAACAACATTTCTTTAAAATAGTTTACAAATTTTCCCACAATCTAATGAAATTTAACTAAAAGTTGGAAAATTGTCTTAACTTTTAGGAAAATATTTTGAAGAAAAAAATGTTTATAAAAAAAAAATTTTTAATGACAAAAAAAAATTGATGAAATAAAAATGTTGACAAAAAAGATTGGATGAAAAAAAAAATTAAAAAAAAATCATAAAAAAAATTAATGAAATTAAAAATTTTATGAAAAAAAATTATGAAAAATGCCAGCGAACTTTGTACTCTTGCCCAAAACATTAAATCATGATAATGTTTTGCGGAAGATTTGGGTGTACTTGCCAAAGCAAAGTTTTTTTAGAAAAAATAATGTTACAATCGAACCCGGTTATAGCGAACTCCGAGGGACCAGCAAAAATAGTTCGTTATAAGCGAAGTTCGCTATAAGCGGGGTATATTTTATATTAACCTAGTTTTATTTCCAAAAAAAAAGTTTCAAAATTATTTTATTTTACGTTTTTTTGTAAGTCTACTTGCAACTCATCTCTTGATGAGAAAAAAATATTAAAAATATAAATAAATTTTATCAAAAATTATAATATTAACCAAAAATTTTTATCGTTTTGTGAGTTTGGTAAATATAATTTCGGCACATTTCAGAATATTTATTTATAAAAAAGTAAATATACATGAAATTGTGTTCTTTGGACCATAATAAGTAGTTCGTTTTAACCGAGGATTCGCTATAACCGAGTTCGTTATAAAAAAAATATTTTGTGTGAAAATGGTTTCCAAAACGTCGGGACTTTGGAATTAGTTCGTTATAACCGAGAATTCGTTATAACCGAGTTCGTTATAACGGAGTTTGACTGTATATTACTTTGCTATTCCATGCAAAACGAACTGAAATATCAGTCGAGGACCCCATTAAAAAACCAAAAGAGCTGTACATTTCGTAAGTGAGTGCAAAAATAAGTGCAAAAAAGTGTTTTTACATCTTGGAGAGTATTAAAGATTCAGCACCAAAGAATATACCACTCTCACTTGTTTTATGTGCATTTGATAAACAAATAGAAAATTTTTATGCGGAAAGCTTAGACTTGGTGAAAAAGCAGTTTTGGTAGAAAAAAATTATTTTTTTTTCACGAAAAACAAAATTATGTTAAAAAAATTTAATGAACCCAAAACTTTTGGTGAAAAAAAAATTTTGATGAAAAAAAGTTTCTGATGAATTTTTTTGATGAAAAGAAAAAATTTTTGATGTAACAAAATTTATGAAAAATTTTTTTTTTTTGGTGAGAAAAAAATTTATAATATAAAATTTGAAGAAAAAAAATTGATGAAAAAAATATGATAAAAAAAAATTTATGAAAAAAAATTTGATGAAAAAAAAAATTTGATGAAAAAAAAAAATGAATGAAAAAAAAATTTATGAAAAAAAAATTTGATGAAAAAACAAAAAAATTTATGAAAAAAAAATTTTGATGAAAAAAAAAATTGATGAAAAAAAAAATTTGATGGGGAAAAAAATTTTATGGAAAAAAAACTTGATGAAAAAAAAAAATTTATGAAAAAAAAATGTTTGTTTGTTGAAAAATAATTATGTTGCTTTTTATTCACCAGCTGGTGAAAAACGGTTTTATTCACCACGAGGTGAATTATTATCCAAGTTACAAACCCAAGTTATTACAATTTTTTGTTTTACGAAAATGAAAATAGTAATTCTTGTTTTCTTTTTCGTTAATTGTTAGCTTATATAGTCAAACCAGTGTTACCATATATTTTTTGGAAAAATCTTATTTTTTCTGAAAAAAAATCTTTTTTTTGTAAAAAAAAACTTGTTTTTTGAAAAAAGTATTAAAATCATTATAAAAAATCCCAAATTGTATTTTAAATTCAATTTTAACATAAAAAACAAGTTAAAGTATAGCGTAGAATGAAAAAATAATACTAAATTTATAAAAAATATATATTTCTGAGGTAATTTGAGCTTATTTAGAAATTAAATTTTTGTTTTTACCTTTCCAAAAATCTTTTTTCCAGAAAAAAAATCTTTTTAGCACCTCAAAAAACTTGCAAAAAAAGATAAATCTTGATATATGGCAACACTGAGTCAAACTGAGGTGGCGTCCTGCAACTTTTTTAAAATTAGACACCAGCCTAAAAACATTATCATGTTAAAATAAAAAAAAATGCAGGTGCGTTTTTTTTGGGGGGGGGGGCTTAAATATTCCTTCTTGAATATTTAATTTTTAAATTCACCAAATTTTTTAATCACTCAGTTTCTTTCAATAAATTAATTTTTTTTATTTAAATTTTATAAGTTACACACATTATTTTTTCTCAGTGTATCACCAGGCCACTATTAAATGTCTTTTTTTACAACAATTTGTTATTCAATCTTCTCGAGTAACTATTTAGTATATAAGTACGTAATTTTCATGATTTTTTATTTTTTATTTTTTTATTTTAATATACAAATTTACAAAAAAAAATAACAAACTAAAGGTAATTTAAACAAGAAACTTAAGTGTTCTTCACATTGAAATCAGTCTCTGTCTGGGTTATTCTCAATTCTGTTTTTTGCATTATTATTATTTTTTTTTTTAAAATAAACATTTTGTTGCTGCAGTTTGTTCAATTCAAATGAAGAAAAATGCATTTTATAGCAGAATATGAGATAAGTTTAAAGCAAAATAGAAAAAATAATAATAATAAATTTCAACAGGTAATATACGTACAAAAAAAATCATAATAGTTAAAAAACAATTGTCATAAATGTCCGATTACAAAATACTCAAAGTCAAAAGATGGAATTTCAAATACATGTTTTTATTAATATTAGTAAATGTTCATTTTTTTCTTTTTAATTTTTAATAAACTGGCATATTTAAACATACATACACTGACCGCCAAAAGTTCACGACTACATATTAGATGTAATTTGTTAACAACAAAGTTAACATTAATATTCTTCATTTTTATCAAACAATTATTTTTGTAAAAAGTTCTGTTTATGTAATTTATCAAGCTTTAATTTAAGCTTTATGACGTCCAGATTGACTAAATATTAAATCTACTACGAGAATCGAACTGAAAATTAAAATTATTAAAAGACCTTTCTTAGAAATTTTTTTAAAAATTTTTTTAAGTCGATTTTTTTTAAGTTCAAACATTAAGAATCTAAAAAATTATCCAATAATTTTTATTCAGTTATCAACAAATTTTTCCAACTACTCAAACCAAAATGGAAATTTTTTAAATACAGTAGAAGAAATCTGAATTTTTATACCTATAATTCTTTGACCACCAATTTTTTGTAAACAAAGAAAGTGTTTAATTATTTTCATATCTCATTACTTTTGCGTGCTTTTTGACGATATCGACCAATAATTTTTTCGAATCAAGAAATTTGCCTTAAAATGCCATCGATTTTTTTTTGCATATTTTGCTGAAAATGCATATTTTTCCATATTTAGATTTTAAATGAATATTTCTTACTTTCAAGTACTTATTTTTGCATATTTCGGCATAAATTAGCAAAAACACAAATTGAAATTTATTTCTTTTAAAAATTATTTTAAATTTTTAAAATTAAAAAAAAAAAAATTATAGATTGTCGCGAAGTTTTTAGCTTTATGCTTTTTAAAAGTTTTTCGTACACTGAAAAAAAGACATAACTAAAATTAAGGAAAAAATGTCTTTGAAAATTTATCATGAATTTTCCAAAAATTTATTTAAATTTAACTAAAAAATGAGAAATTTTCTTAACTATGAAGAAAAAAGTTTAGTTCATTTACTTATAATTAGTTCAAAGTTTTCTTTAAATGGAATTTTTCAATAATAGGAAAAAAATTTTTACTACCAAAGAAATTTTCCACAAATCTAAGAAACGTATCTTTATTTTTAAGACATATTTCTTAAAAAACTATTTAGTTCAAGTTTAGTTAAAATTTACTAAAAAAAAAACATCATCGTATTTCTCTTCTTTGAATTGAGGAAGTGTATTTCTTAGAATTTAGTTAATAACTTCTGAGAATTTAGTAAATAACTTCTTAGAATTTAGTTAAAAATTCAAAATGGCGAAATCTCGAAAACTAAGCGAGATAGAGCGAAACGGACGAAATTTTCAAAAGAAAGACTACAAAGAAAAATATGAAATAGCCTAGCTCTGCATATCTGTCGGGGTCTCAAGACCCTAATTTTAGATCTAAAATTTGAAATTCCCGAGATTTTATATATGCACATATCTCGGCAAATACTGCCAACACGAGAAAAGGTCCAAAGCCATTTTTGTAGCTCTTGAATCGTAGAAGACTTCCGAAAATACCCGAAAGCCTTCCGATTAATATTTTTTGAGTTATTCAGTTTTTAAGATTCTCAAGACCCTATAAGACCCCTTATTACCATATCTCAAAAAATAAGCAAGGTAGAGCGAAACGGCACAAGGTTTGGGTCAAAATCTATGAGAACCCTTAAAGGACATAACAGGGTCTCGAGTTAACAGGGCTGTA
Source organism: Pegoplata infirma (assembly GCA_963921195.1). Classification (NCBI taxonomy): domain Eukaryota; kingdom Metazoa; phylum Arthropoda; class Insecta; order Diptera; family Anthomyiidae; genus Pegoplata; species Pegoplata infirma. The sequence continues at coordinate 13,917,646 of OY992539.1, read as the reverse complement.
CCCATGGGTCCCGGGTCTAGACCCAATCTAGTTCTAAAATGTGAATGAACTAAAGTGTAATATAATTTTTCCCATTTTTAAGTTAAAATTGGCTTAAAATTAAATAACTTTGTTTTCCTTATTTTTGGGAAAATTATGAACAAAAACCAAGAAAAAAACCTTTGGAGCCAAATCATTCCCTCTTTTTCTCAAAGTTTAGTTCATTTTCCCAGATTTTAGTTCATTTTTTTTTTAGTGTTTTTAAGAAGTTTTTCGTATGAAAACAAGATTTTTATCGTACATATTTTATTTTTTAGTGCATATTTTGAGGATTTTTAATGCATATTTTGAATTTTTTTAGCGCATATTTTAAGAAATAAGAAAAGCATTTTCTTTGTTTACAAAAATGTCCACTTAAAAAAAAAGTGAACTGAAAACTGAGAAAATTAACTAAATTTAAAGAAAAAGAGGTAATGATATGGCTCCAAAGATTTGTTTCATTCATTTTAGTTCATATTTTTCACCGAGTTTGAACTACCCCGTAAAGCTTGGTGTAACTTAAACCGCCTCCGCACATCCACTGCAAGAACAATGGAATCCCTAACGAAGTGGGGACTTGCAAATGACGCCAGCTGTATTTGTGGCCATCCATCTCAATCGGTAGACCATATAATATACAACTGCCCAGTGCTATCCTTCCCAGGCGAAATCGACGAAATTAAAAATATCTCACCTGAAGCAATATCCTGGCTGAAGTCATTAAACTTGTGACAACTATTTATTTTAAAAATTGCATAAAAAAAAAAATTATATATAAATAAATAATGTATCCTTTCTCTGTATTTTGGAATCCATACGCTAAATAAAAAATAAATACAAATAGGGAAAATAATTTTAACTAAAAAATAGAAAAATTCTGAAAAGTTTTAACTAAATTTCAGGAAGTTTTTACAAAATTTTTTAACTCAATTCTAAGAAAATATATATGAGTTTTTAACTAAATTCTAAGAAGTTTTTAACTAAGTTGTAAGAGTTCTTAACTTTATTCTAAGAAGTTTGGGATTGGAACTCATGGGTCCAGACCTAATGGGTCCAGAACACAGTTGGTTCGGACCCGATGGATCGTTAAGGCACGGTGAGCCTCAGCAGATGATTACGTTGCACTTTAGTGTCGACGAAAAGTGTAAACGCAGTTAGATTTGTAATTGATTAAATGCACGAAATTGGTGCTTTTGTATTTTCTAAAATTTTGACAATGAAATTTTTAAATATCTTCAAAACTGAGTGTGCGGCTTAAATTTATTTATTTACAGGTCACAAAACAGTTACCATCGGAATCATATCTTCTCAATTTCGCGAGAATTTTTGTCCGTTTTGCTCTACCTTGCTTAGTTTTTGAGGTACCGGAATTTTGGGTCTAATAGGGTCTTGAGATTTTGCCATTTTAAAATTTTTACCTAAACTAAGAAATTTTAACTAAATTTTAAGAAATTTTAACTTAATTCTATGAAAAAAAATACAAGTGTTTAACAAAATTATAAGATTTTTTAACCAAATTCTATGAAGTTTTAACTAAATTCTTAAATGTTTTTACAAAATTCTAAGAAGTTTTTCACTCAATTCTAAGAAAACAAATATAAGTTTTTAACTTAATTTTAATGAATTTTAAACTTAATTCTATGAAGTTTAAACTAAATTCTAAGAAGTTCTTAACTAAATTCTAAAAAGAAAAATTTGAGTTTTTAACTAAATTCTAAGAAGTTTTAACTTAATCCTTAGAAGTTTTTAACTTAATTCTAAGAAGTCCGCTTCTTCAATTCTAAGAAGTGAAATTCGGTTAAGTTATTTGTAGTAAATTTTAACTAAACTTTAAATAAATTTTGTTTGAACATATATTTAGGAAATGTGTCTTAAAAATAAATATATGTTTCTTAGATTTGGGGAAAATTTCTTTGGCAGTAAGAATATTTTTCCTTATATTTAAGAAGTCCATTTTAGCAAAAATATGAACTATTTATAAGTACATGAACTAAAATTTTTTATTTATAGTAAGGAAAATTTCCCATTTTTTAGTAAAATTTAACTAAATTTTAGGAAATTTAATAAAAAACTTTCAAAGAAATGTTTTTCTAAATTTTAGTTAAGTCTTTTTTTTCCAGTGTAAGCAAGGTAGAGCGAAACGGACAAAAGTTTTGGATCAAAATTTATGGCGACGCTTGAAGAACCCAATGGGGCTGCGAGACAACCAGGTCTGGAACAACAAGGTCTAGTCCTCAAATGTGTACGAACGAAAGTATAATAAAATCACCTTCCCGATATTCACACAAATCTCTCAAATTTCATGAATATAAAAATATTTTATTGAAATTTTGTTTGTGTGTGTTTAACGCGTACTTTAATAACCTAATCAAATCGGATCTTAGTCGGACCACTTTTGGACCAAGGCGCCATATGAAAATTTCACCCGATATTCAGTGTCAGCGGTTTATTGGCAACAAATTCTCTCAAATTTGGTTTGTGAGTATTTTTTACTAATTATTAAGGATTTGACAAAAGATAGATCCAATCGGTCCATGTTTGCTCTAGGGATCCATTTTCCGGGAAACACTGGTGTAGGGTATTAAATGGTCGGTCTTGACCGACTATTATTTTCTTACTTGTTTACATTGTGGAGGGTATCAATACATTCGGCAAGGTCGAATTTATCTTTTTTACTTGTTTTACTTCACATTTTTTTAATGTGAGGCTCAAGGTGGTGACCTAAAATTTGACCCTTAAAGGCAGTTTTTCTGATCCCGACGATTTTGAAATTTTAACAACAGGAAAATTTGCTCTACCCCAGTTTGCAACCACCTTAATAATATTACTCCATAAATAACTATTTGTATATTATTTTTAAAAAATAAAAACAAAATTCCGATAACGATTCAATTTATATTTTGTATACATATTTAGTTCTATCTCTTTTTGAAAAAAAAATAAAAAATAAATATTTACACAATTTTAGCGGGCTGTTTTATCAATAGGAAGGCTACAAACCGCAGGTAACCATTTTAAGTATTTTAAATTAATTAACAAATTTAATATTTGTTGCAATCAATTCAATTGTTTAGCTATGTATGTAAGGCTTTTTTTGTTTATAAACTTAATTGTAGATTATTATTTAATTTTTTTGAAATTTCATTAAAAATATTGTGTCGTTTTAAAACTTCATTTCGAGGGCGAATATTCAAAACATGCTATCTGCAATATTTTCAAAAGAGAGTTTTCAATTGAAATGTGTTTAGTGAATTAGTTGTCATCTATCAAATTAATTCTTAACTAAAATATTATTTAAAAAACAATTAATTTTTTTAATATTGTAGAAAAAAGATTAATTATAACTCTTAGAATTACCTAAAAATAACAGTTCTTGTTCTCCTAAAAAAATTATCATTATACAGATAGCAAGTTTTGAATATTCACACTTGATTTGTTTATATTGTTGTTTTAAATAAATTTACAATGTTTATATTATTATTAATTTAGTAAATAAAATAATTATTATAACAACCATCAATAAAAAAATTTATTTTTTTTATATAAATTGCCATATAAAAAAATTCAAAGAAAACCATCATGAATCATATTCAATAATATTTATTGACAAATAAAAAAAATCATAGAGTTTTTTTTTTCATAGTATCTTTAATGAACACTACCCGATTAAAAAAAATAAATTATGGCTGTAGGCAAAATCGTCAAAAAAAAAATTATATAAAAAATCGTTTAAATGCAAAATCGACCAAAAAAATATAAAAAATGACCCACAAAAATTTTAAAAATACGAAACTTCGCCCAAAATATACGAAAAAAATGAAAAAGTATAAAAAAATAAAAAAAAAAAATATTTTTTTTAATATATTTAAAGTGTTCTTTGGCTGGCGCAGTCATTTTAAAATTCTAGGAATTTACAAAGAATTGTCGAAACAACAAGTAAAACAAGTAAAAAAGTTAAATTCGGTCTTGCCAAATGTAGTGATACCCTCCACAATTTCAAAAAACTTTTTTTAAAAGGAAATTATTTTTGAAAAAAACAAAAAAATCTGCGAAAAAAAAAATTTGGTAAAAAAAATTCGCGATTTTTTTTTCTTTTTTGTCAAAAAATTTGTTCGTACCCTTTGGTGTTCAATTATGTTCACATATGTCAACCAGCAGCCGAATTAAAGCATTTTGTATTTTTAGGTTATGTTGAATGTACTAAAATTATTGAGGTGTCCTTACATTTTCGTTCATAACTTTTGAACCACTGAACCGATATCGCTCAAATGCAACACCAAACTTCTCGGGAGAACTTCCAATAAATATGCTAAGTTTCGGTCGTTTCCGTGTAATATTTTAGCCGTGATCACCATTTCCACGGACAGACGGACATCGCAAGAATGTCTTAAAATCGATCGGGGATCATGAATATATATACTTTATGGGGTCGTAGACCTATTTTTCGATGAGTTACAAACGGAATGACAAACTTATATATACCCTCTATCACTAAGTGGAGGGTATAAAAAGATACAGTGCAAACCTTTATACTGGTATGCGGTTGATTAATATAAACCGGTAAATTCTGTAAGTAAATGTTGGAGCAAATTTTGCTTTTTTCGAATTTCAAATAGTCTTGATCGGAAAAGTTGACATTTATGGTCAATATTTAATATTAACACAAAGAAGTATTAGACGTGTAGGGCAAAGTCTTTGGGTTCCTTTTTGACTTAAAAATTGGAATGTTCCGTACAATTGTGCGTCCTGGAGGGGTCATAGATGAGATTGACCTCCATTAATTTTTACCCTCCAACATTTTTTCAAAACATATTTACCTCCTCCACTTCCTTTGAAATTATGAGTAAAATAAGTTTGAGTAAAGAAACAAGCTCTCAATTTTTAAAATTTCAATATCTTTTGAAATGGTCATGATTCAAGCGATGTTCGCTTTTCCGACTGGTCGTCTGTGGAAGACACTGAAAAAAGACATAACTAAAATTTAAGAAAAAATTTCTTTGAAAATTTTTCATGAAATTTCCTAAAATTTAGTCAAATTTAACTAAAAAATGGGAAATTTTCCTAACTATGAGGAAAAAATTTTAGTTCATGTACTTATAAGAAGTTCATAGTTTTCCTAAAATGGACTTCTTAAAAATAAGGAAAAAAATTCTTACTGCCAAAGAAATTTTCCCCAAATCTAAGAAACCTATAATTATTTTTAAGAAACATTTCTTAAATATATGTTTACACAAAATTTAGTTCAAGTTTAGTTAAAATTTACTACAAATCACTTCACCGTATTACACTTCTTAGAATTGAGGAAGCGGACTTCTAAGAATTTAGTTAAAAAATTCTAAGGATTTAGTTAAAACTTCTCAGAATTTAGTTAAAAACTCAAATTTATCTTCTTATGTGGTTATTCATAAAACCTAAAATATATTTAAAGTAGGTTTATTTGACAGATATTGCAGGAACAATTGTCAAATAAACCTACAATAAGTCTGTTATAAGTATTATGAATAAGAGCCATAGAATTTAGTTAAAAACTTCTTAGGATTGAGTTAAAACTTCTTAAAGTTTAGTTTAAATTTCTTAGAATTAAGTTAAAAATTTCTTAGAATTTAGTTAAAAACTCATATTTGCTTTCTTAGAATTTAGTGAACAACTTCTTAGAATTTTGTAAAATTTTTTAGAATTTTGTTAAAGCTTCTTAGAATTTAGTTAAAAAAATCTAAGAATTTAATTAAAACTTCTTAAAATTTAGTTAAAATTTCTTAGAATTTAGTTAAAAATTTGAAAATGCCAAAATCCCAAGACCCCAAGACCATATTAGACCCCAAAATGGTGACCCTTAATGATCAATCGGGTCCGACCCATGGAGTCTGGACCCACGAGGTCTGGACCCATGGGATCCGATCCCAAACTTATTGGAATTAAGTTAAAAATACTTACAATTTAGTTAAAATCTCATATTAATCTTCTTACACTCAGAAAAAAAACTAACTAAAAAATGGGAAAATTAACTAAATCCAAAGAAAATTGATAATGATTTAGCTCCATTGCCATGTGTTCCTACTTTTTAGGCCATATTTTTCCTAAAAATAAGGACCAATGTGAACTAGAAAGTGGGCAAAAATTTCCCATTTTTTAGTTAAAAAAACATTTCTGATGCGGACATTTTTCCTAAAAATTAGTTAATTTCATATTTTTGATTGGTTTATTTATAGAATAGCATGTGAATACACACAGAATTCTCATTATGACCATTTTTTATTTTAAATATAAAAACACGTTTGTTTCTTGTGGTCAAGTAATAAATTTCATTAGTTTTTATAGTCAAATTACAAAAAGACTTTGTCTTTAACGTTTGTTCCCAGACTATGGGAAAACACGCCAAAGCCAAGGCCTTTGTTGTGATTTAAATATTATTTTTTCCCTAACACATACATGTGTAGAAAAAAATGTAAACATTAAATTTATTACTTGTTATACAAGACCAAACTCTCTTTTTCATATACTACAAATAATAAACAAAATGTGAACTACAAGCAAGCATGAAAAAAAAAAAATAAATTAACAAAACAATTTCAAGTTACGAAAAATTTACTAAACTTGTGGAAAAAACATCCTCAAATTAAAGAAGATAAATATGATGAACTAATTGGTAGGAAATTACGTCCTAAAACTGAATTTTTTGAACTAAATTTTTCTTTTAGAAATATGTCTTAAAATTTTTTTTCAATTGTTTAGGGAAAATTTATTTGACGGTAAGAATTTCTTCCATATATTTGAGAATTCCATTTAAGGAAAATTATGGCCTATTTAACAGTCCATGAACTAAAATTTTTTCCTAAAAGTTGGGAAAATTTCCCAAATTTTAGTTAAATTTAACTAAACTGTGGGAAAATTTATAAACTAATTTGAACAAAATTTTTCCAAAGTTTAAGTTAATGGATTTTTTTGAGTGTAGAATTTAGTTAAAAAATTCTTAGAATTAAGTTAAAACTTCTTAGAATTTTGTTAAAAACTCAAATACATTTTCTTTGAATTTAGTTAAAAATTTTTGTTAAAACTTCTTAAAATTTAGTTAAAACTTCTCAGAATTTTTCTATTTTTTAGTTAGAATTGTTTTCCTTATTTTTAAGGAAAATATGAACTCAAAAGAAGGAAAAAATCTTTTTAGTTATATCATTCCCTCTTTTTCTTAAAATTTGGTTAATTTTCCTAGTTTTTAGTTCAGTTTTTTTTTGAGTGTAATTATTAGGCTGTGATTTCAATTTTTGAAGGTCTAAAAACGATATCGATCAATTACACTGTGCTCGAATTTGACACTTTTTTTTAACAAGCTGGGCACCCTATTGGTAAGGCTAATTCGAGTACGCTGAATTCAATGGTGCTAAACGTTTTTCGAAGTTAGCGATCGTATTCGCGATTTAAAATTTCGACGCTCACATACAATAAAAACGATATTTTTAAACTTTTTGGATAATTTTAAAATTTAAACACAACAAATCATAATACTGTAATTTTTTTCACGAAAAATATTTTTTGTTAGCGAAAAATCTTTTTTTTCGTAAAAATTGGTTCAATACAATTATTTTTAGTTGTAATATCAGTTGTTTTTAAGATTAGCGAATGTATAGCGATATTCGCGATTAAAATTTTTTTTTAAGTAAAAAAACAGGATTTTTTATATTATTTAAACAAATGCTGAATCTCTATAATCTTAAGTCTATTGAATATACCAAAAAATTATTGCACTGTAAATTTTATTCGCAGATTTTTTTTCGCGAAATTTTTTCCCCCAATTTTTTTTCATTTCGATATAATTTTATGAAAATGTGTAGAATACGATACAGATACAAAATTTAAAAAAAAAAAAACATTTTCGCGGAATTATTTTTTTCGCGGAATTTTTTTTTTCGCGAAAAAACAATCCATTTTCTAAATTTATATTTTAGAACTATCCCAAAAGCATACAATTTTCATTTTTATAGAACTTGACCTATACAATTTTAAATCGCGAGTTTTTAAGATTAGCGTATGTATAGCGATATTCGCGATTAAATTTTTTTATTATTTTTAAGTTAAAAAACATGATTTTTATATTATTTAGACAATTGCCGAATCTCTATAATCTTAACTCCATTGAATATACAAAAAAAAATATTGCACTGTAAATTTTATTCGCGGAATTTTATTTTTCGCGAAATTTTTTTTCCCATTTTTTTTTAATTTCGATATAATTTTTATAAAAATGTGTAGAATACGATACAAAACAAAATTTAAAAAAAAAAAAAGTTTTTCGCGAATTTTTTTTTTCGCGGATTTTTTTTCGCGAAAAAAAAAACAAATTTTCTAAATTTATATTCAAAAACTATCCCAAAAGCATACAAATTTCGTTTTGTGTAGAACTTAACCTGTACAATTTTAAATCGCGAATATCGCGAATACGAGCGCTAACTTAAAAACCTTGCCTTACCAGCAAGGTGTCCAGCTTGTTAATTTTTGCGACTAGCACAGTGTTATCTTTCCGAATCATGAAATTTTCTTTAAAATGGTTTTGACATATTTTGTCAAAAATTCATATTTTTGCATATTTGTGATTTAAATACATGTTTTGTGCATATTTCCTACTTTAACGTGCACATTTTTGCATATTTTAGCATAAATTTTACGATTTTTTTTTCGTATAAAAACAAAATTTTTATTGCACATATTTCATGATTTTACTGCATATTTTTAAACTTTTTAGTGCTTATTTTTTTGATTTTGTAGTGCATATTTTAAACGCATATTTTTGATTTTTTTTTTAGTGCATAAAAATCTCAGCCCTAGTAACTACATTTATTGTAGTTTTACATATATGCTTCCAATTAGAAATTCTTTTAAGAGTGCAAATTCAAAATTTTTATTATCATAGAGGGTATTCACGTCAGAATTTTGTACACTTGCTTTTATTAAATTTTTCATTTCTTACTTTGCAAACAGTGTTGCCAGAACTTTGTAATCAAAAACGGCTAAATCCTTTTGAAAAAACGGCTAAAAAACGGCTAAAAAATGGCTAAAAAACGGCTAAAATATATATTTTACTTTTTAAAAAAAACTAAGGTAAATTCATCTTTTGTACCGATTTTGATACATATATTAAAATAAGGAGATTTTTTGTTACTGTTTTGACATATTTTAGATAAAATGAAGAGAGTTCAAAGCACTTTTTTAATGATTTAAATATTTTATATTAAGTTTTTTTTATAAAAATATATATAAAAATTTTGACTGCAAAAAATGTATTTAAGTAAAAAATCTTTTTAAGTTATTTTGGCTTAAAAAAGCTTTTTCAACACGTGAATTCGAGGTGACACTTTTTAGCCGTGGGACCGTTTTCGCTGAAACCTGATCAGAAGAATTTCAAAAATTTATATGCCAAGATTCATCAATCAGCCTTCAAGTTGAGTTTTGAACGTTAGCGTATTTTTAAAAGACAGAGAAACGGGCATCACCCAGGAAAATTTTTTGGAACAAATTCCTGGTTCAATAGATTCTTGAATATATTCTACGGTAATCACAACAAAATTTTCTATGTAAATTTATTTTTCAAAAAAACTACTTGCTCTAAAAAACGATTGCTTTCGGGACAATTTCAAACAAAAATCATTGATTCTGGAATGTTAAGTAGAATCGGTTGCAGGGTAGTTTGATGCGTTCTGGAACTGATTATTTGGAACAGAAAATTTTGCTGGGCACTTGATCGTCTAAAATTTAGTATAATGTTTATGGTATGAATATTACAAAAATATACGTGATTTTATTCCAGACTAGTGTTAATAAAAATTAAATATATGAAAAACAATTACCTACTAACAAAATAAACCAACATTTACAATCCTTCTGATTATACTTAATACATAACTAAAATGCTTGAAACCGGAATGACAATTTCAGAAATGTCTATAATTTTTAGAAATTTAATTTTCTCCTACATTTTTAAACTTAAACCTTTATAACAAATAGTATTGTCTGTGATCGATCTGTACAAACTTAAAAACCAATAAATTCTTAATTTTAGTATAAAAAACACACTAAAAATTACTTTTTAACTGAAAACTCAAAAACGGCTAAAAAACTGCTAAAATAGTTTCGAAAATGGCTAAAAAAAACGGCTAAGAGCTAAATGCTTTTTTCTCCGGCTAAACGAGTTCAAAAGGAGCTAAATTTAGCCGGAAAATGGCTAAATTGGCAACACTGTTTGCAAAGCTTAAAATTTCTAACGTGAATACCTTTAATAGAAGTTATGAGTAGATGTTCAAAATTTTCAATATCAATCATGAATCAATCATCAATGCTACATAAAAACATTTCTAATTTAAATTCTAATTGGTAACAGATAAAAATTCACTTCGAAAGATAAAAGTAAACTCTAGTTTCCATTTAATGTTGGTTTTGCAGCAGATAGATAGATACATATAAAAACGTGTTATGGAAATAAATATGACCGAAAAACAACCCTAGACAACAAAAATTATGATATCCAAGCAAAAAAAATACTTGAAATTTAAATGTTTTTAAAAAAGTATTTTTTGGAAATTCCAATTTTTAGAGATATAATATGGTAAAATAGTTTACTTTGCTTCATTTTCTATCTCCTGAAATAATAATCATAGACGTTTTAAATTTTTAATGCCTGATCTTTCTGGCTTAAAAATATTATTTAGAAAAATTTTATGTAATGGTCTTATTTAAGATTTTGAAAATACCTACACTCAAAAAAGTGAACTAAAAACTGGGAAAATTAACTAAATTTTGAGAAAAATAGGGAATGATGTGGCTCCAAAGATTTTTTTCATTCGTTTTAGTTCACATTTTTCTTAAATATAGGGACACCAATTTTAACTAAAAAAGAGAAAATTCTGAGAAGTTTTAACTAAATTTTCAGAAGTTTTTACAAAATCTTTTAACTAATTTCTAAGAAAATGTATATGGGTTTTTAACTAAATTCTAAGAAGTTTTAAATAAATTCTAAGAAGTTTTTACTGAATTCTACGAAGTGTTTACTAAGTTCTAAGAAGATAAATATGAGTGTTTAGCTATGAGTGTTTAAAATTAATTCTAAGAAGTTTGGGATCAGACCCCATGGGTCCAGCGACATAAGTCCATACCCCATTGTGTTCGGACCTGATGGGTCATTAAGGGTCGCCATAGATTTTGATCCAATTTTTTTTCCGTTTTGCTCTACCTTGCTTAGTTTTTGAGTTACGGGAATAATAGAGACTTCACCATTTTCAGATTTTTAACTTAATTTTAATTAAATTTTAAGAAGTTTTAACTAAATTCTATAAAAAAAAACACGAGTTTTTAACTAAATTCTAAAATTTTTTTAACCAAATTCTAAGAAATTTTAACAAAATTCTAAAAATTTTTACAAAATTCTAAAAAGTTTTTCACTAAATTCTAAGAAAACAAATATGAGTTTTTAACTAAATTCTAAGAAATTTTCAACTTAATTCTAAGAAGTTTAAACTAAATTCTAAGAAGTTTTAACTCAATTCTAAGAAGTTTTTTACTAAATTCTAAGTAGATAAATTTTAGTTTTTTTACTAAATTCTATGAAGTTTTAACTAAATCCTTAGACGGTTTTAACTAAATTCTAAGAAGTCCGCTTCCTCAATTCTAAGAAGTGTAATACGGTAAAGTAATTTGTAGTAAATTTTAACTAAACTTTAACTAAATTTTATTTGAACATATATTTAAGAAATGTGTCTTAAAAATAAATGTACGTTTCTTAGATTTGGGTAAAATTCTTTGGCAGCAAGAATTTTTTCCTTATATTTAAGAAGTCCATTTTAGGAAAACTATGAACTATTTATAAGTACATGATCTAAAATTTTTTCCTCATAGTTAGGAAAATTTACTATTTTTTAGTTAAATTTAACTAAATTTAGGGGAATTTCATGAACAATTTTTTAAAAAATTTTTTCCTAAATTTTAGTTATGTCTTTTTTTTCAGTGTATGGGCAAAATCAGGCCAGGAGAAAAAAGTTCCTCCTTGAAGAACTAAACCAACCTCTAAAAAACACCATTTTTGGTGGGCTTTTTTATATTTTTGTTAAGCTAAAGAAACATTCTTGTGTTAGAATTAGTTCCAAGTCCTGCACTTTAACTCCGGGTTTTGAAATAAATTTAATATTTTTTGGCCCGACTCCTTTTAAGGGCGTGGATATAAAAAAAGTTGTTTTAATAATGATAAAATTGTATAACATATGCGCAAAAATCATAAAAAAATCAATTTCGAACAGTTCCGCGATGCGGAAGTTGCACCCTAACGCCTTTAAACGACCCCCCCCCCCCTCCCAAACCCAAAAAAAATGTTATGTTTTTTTCTATTTTTTTACGTTTTGGAGGGTATTAAAGAGTCGACCTCAGCTGAATTTAACACTTTTACTTGTTTTATATTAAAAATGTTTTGGAGCCTGAGAATTTTTCTACAAGAATAATATTTCAGAATCTGATTTTTTTTTTAGGAAAAATGTCTTTGATTTTTAAAACTTTTCTGTTTAAAAGGCCGAATTAAACTTTTTTAATTATTTTTTTTTGGTATGTAGAGTTATATTTTTTTAATCTTCGTCTAATTTTTTTGCTGGGTTACAATGTATTTTTCCATAAATTTTGAATATATACCAATATACACATTAGGGTGGCACGAATTATGACTTTTTCGAATTTCGCCGATCGCCCGGCAAATTATGGTTCGTGTTGATCTAAAAATTTAATGTTTGAAATTTTAGCCAAATTGGACAATATTAATCCGCTCAAATGGGGGTTAAAGTTTTGACCTAAAAAATTTTTCTCAACCAAACCAAAAAATTTGTTTTTTTTATTTTCAAATATCTTTTATTTATTATTTCCCGAGTAAGAAATTTTATATTTAATTATATATAATTTGACATAATTATATAAAGTTCGAATATATAATATTTTATCAAATTATATAAAATTTTATATAATTTTACCAAATTTTTTTGAGAACTGAAGCCTCTTTATATAATCTTATATAATTATATATAATTTTATCAAATTACTTATATGTAATTATATATAATTATATATAAATCTTTTTTACTCTGGTTTACTTAATGAGCTTATTAACGACAAAAAAAATATAAAATTTACTTTGAAAAAATTTTTTGAGGACCGCCGAAGCCCCCTTCTAAAAAATTTTTAGTATTTTTTTTATTTTTGACAAGCAATGACATTAGTTGATATTTTTTTCTTCATGATACATATTCATAAAAAAATATTATTCTGAGCTGTAATATCTTTATCGGTCTCTAAACTGTGTCCAGAGACTGTATTATTACGAACAAGTAAGAGTGTTAAATTCGGCTGTGCCGAATCTTTAATACCCTCCAACTTGCGCAAAAAAATGCAGGGGCGTTTTTTTTGCGGGGGGGGGGGCAAATTTCCTCTCGAATATGTGTTATAAATTCATTCTTATGCTTTTTGCACTAAAGAACTGCAAGCTTATCATAATTTTAAAAAAAATATTCCACGCCCATAGAAGGGGGGCGGACCAAAAATAAAACGAAATTTTCTAATTCTCAGGGTCCAAATGCAGGACTTTGATGTTCTTGTAGCATTAAAATGTTGCATTTGTTAAACAAAAACACAAAAAAGTGATAATTTTCAGAGGTTAGTTTAGTTCTTCAAGGGGGAACTTTTTTCCCCCTAGTCCGATTTTGCTCATTTACGAACTTAACCTGCCTAGGAACATGAGACATATTCGTGCCAAATGTGGGGAGCCTAGCTCTTTAATTTTGGACTGCATCGTGTTAACTACAGACGGGCAGACGGACGGACAGACGGACGGACAAACGGACATCGCTAGAATGTGTTAGAATCGATCACTGATCATAAATATATATACTATATGGGGTCCTAGACCGATATTTTGATGCGTTACACACGGAATGACAAAGTGAGTATATACTACTGTAGTTGGAGGGTATAAAAAGGACTTTTCGTCGTTTGCCGGGCAAATTATGGTTCCTTTTGGTCTAAGAAGTACCTGTTTAAATTAAGAATTAAAAATTTTAAAATAGAGTTTTTAGACCAAAAGGAACCATAAATTTGCCGGCGATCGACAAAATTCAAAAAAGTAATTATTCTTGCCGATCTACTACACATGTTTAAAAGTACTTAGGGTAGAGAGGAACACATTCGCATCTTTTTTTGGTGTGCTGTAAAACTAAAACCAGTAGACTTTTTTCAAATTCTTTTTAATTTAAGAAGTTACATATGTTAGCTAAAAAATTTATACCATAAATGGCATTTATGGATTTGCTTTTTTTTAATTTTTAAAGTAACCCAAATCGGAAAAACTGCCCCATCCATGGGGCACTTCCGCCAAGAGGATGGGGCACAATCGACAAGAAATAGAGTTACTAGAAATATTATAAAAATGTTTTTCTTCGGGGAAACTGCCCCATCCATAGGGCACATTCGCTAAAAAGATGGGGCATAATCAGCAAAAAATATAGTTACTAGAAATATGTTAAAAATGTTTTTTTTTCAGAAAAATTATTATTAAAAACATAATTTATTAAAAAAACATAGTTTTAGTAAAAAAAAAACGAAGAACTAAAATTCTCATTCCCCATTTTAAGTGGCGTATCCACCCCATAGGGTACATCCGTCATCGGCGAATCAACACCGTGGGGAACTTTTGCCGGTGACGATTGTTGCTTTTCAAAACTAAAAAAAAGTTAAAAACAAGTAAGAAAATTATAGTCGGTCAAGACCGACCATATAATACCCTACACCAGAGTTTCCCGGAAAATGGGTCCCAAGTTCAAACATGGACTGATTAGATCTATATTTTGTCAAATCTTTAATAAGTGTAAAAAGCACTCACTAATCAAACTTGAGTGGAATAGGCTTCTTTTTGTTGACAATAAATCGCTTCAACTGAATATCGGGGGAAATTTCCACATGGGACCTAAGTCCAAAAATGGTCCGATGATAATCAGATTTGATAAGGTTATTAAAGAACGCGTTTAACATACACAAACAGAATTTTAATTAAATATTTTCTATTTTCATGAAATTTGAGAGATTTATGTGAAAATCGGGAAGGTGGTTTGTATGGGGGCTACAAGAAGAACTGGTCCGATATCTTTAAAATTCGGAATGTTGATTTGTGTGGATAAAACATGATTACCTGGCAAATTTCGAAAAGATACCTATTAAACTGCGGCTATTAGAGTCATTTGAGCCAAAACTAAAGAGGACCTTTGTATGGGGGCTAGGTCTAAATATGTACCGATTTTTTCCAATTTCAATAGGCTTCGTCCTTGGGCCAAAAGAGGCTTAAGTTTCAAATTTCAAGTCAATTGATTAAGAATTGCGACCTGTATCGTGTTTACACCGTTTACATGGACAGACAGACGGACGGACGGACGGACGGACGGACATCGCTAAATCGACTCAAAAAGTGATTCTAAGTCGATCGGTATACTTAAAAGTGGGTCTAGGACCAATATTTCGGGTAGTTACAAACATCAGCACAAACTCATTATACCCTGTACCACAGTGTGGTGTAGGGTATAAATATTTGAAACAGGGCTTCAACGGCCTCAAAACTTTATTCGAAGTCAATTTTAAAGCGGAAGGTTTTTATTCCACCAAAATG
Source organism: Pegoplata infirma (assembly GCA_963921195.1). Classification (NCBI taxonomy): domain Eukaryota; kingdom Metazoa; phylum Arthropoda; class Insecta; order Diptera; family Anthomyiidae; genus Pegoplata; species Pegoplata infirma. The sequence goes on along the minus strand of OY992539.1, from coordinate 13,901,958 downwards.
AAATTTTGGTAAAATTATAATTAAAAAAAATAAAAAATCGAAAAAAATTTTGGTTTGTATGAAAAAGAAACTTTAAAAAAAAACTTTAACCCTCCTTCGGCACGGATTAATATTGGCCGATATGGCCTAAAATTCAGACACAGGGTTTTTAGACGGCGATTAACGAAATTCGAAAAAAAAAATCATTATTCGTGCCACCCTTATAAACATGTTTAAAAGCACTTACCTCAATATTAAATTTGAAGAGCTGTTGTTCAGATTCTTTGAGTATTCAAATCAACAGAATACAAAATTCCTTTACAGCAACAAGTACAATAAAAAGAACAGCAAACAGTTTTAAAGTGGTGGTTGGTTGGTTGGTGGTGACTTGTTAAAAAAATATTTTAAAAAAATAAAAATGTTATCGATTCACTTTCACAACTAAAATACAAGAATGCCAAAAGAAATTTAATTTGGAGACACAAAACAAAAGTATGAATTCTTGAATTTTTTTTTTTTGATATTGTAACACGTACACAATTTTTTGTTTTTAAAACATTTAACAAATTTTAAATTGTTTGTTTTACACTTTTTAGTACTATTTTCTTTTCTTTTCCCCTTTTTTTGTTATTGAAGATATTTTTTCAATGAACCCTATACAGAAAATCTACAGTACATATAAGTAAGTAGTATGCAAACAGGGATGTGTTTGATTTTTTTTTTTTTTTAATATGGGCGCAAATATGATTTCTGTATTTTTTTGTTTGGATTTGAAGAAAAAAGAAATTCAAACAAAAAAATTTCAGATTGTAAAATTAAAAATATTTTAATAAATTCTAAAGAAAATTTTAGGGGGCAAATATAAAAAAAACTGGAAAATGTTAACCATTAGCAACAATTCTCATTTAATCTTTACGTATTCCATGCAAACATATTTTTTTTTTTTGTTTTTAAATGAAAACTGTTATTTGTCTTTTATTTAAATAAATTTATAGTTTATTTTTCTTTATTTAATGTTTTTTATAGATAAGTAGCTCGATTGATTGTATAAAAAAAAATATTTTTTTCTATTTGTACTTAGATTGTTTCTCTTTAAAAGTTACACCGTGTGCTGCCACTTACAATTGTACACATTTAATACAACCCTGTTTGCATACTTCTTATGTACTGTGCAAAAATCACAAAAAATATAACCAAAATAAATACAATCTTTATTTACTTTTAATATGGATGCTATGAAGTTTTTTTATTTTTTGAAATACAATTATGTATAAACAATGAAAAAAAAATTTAACAATTTACGCTTCAAGAGACATTAAAATTAAAAACATAAAACTTTATGTATCGAGCCATTCAATTCAAACGTTCCACGAAAAAAATAACAATTACTGAATCAAATTAATAACTTATCTTCTTAGAATTGAGGATGTGTAGTACGCATTACGTACTTCTTAGAATTTAGTTTATAACTTTTTAAAATTAAGTTAAAAATTCAAAATGACGATATCTCGAAAACTGAGCGAGATAGGCTGAAACGGATGAAATTTTCAAAAGGAAGAAGAATTTTCGAAGAAAAATATGGAATAGTTTAGCTCCACATATCTGTCGTGGCCTCAAACCCTACACTGAAAAAAATAACTATACTAAAATTTAATAAACACTGTTATTAATTTAAATAAACAAATTTTTTGAATTTACTTCAACTTATCTTAATATAAGGTGGTTTTACTTAAAACAAAGAAAATAAACTTGAAGACAGTACATGCAAATACTTAAAGCTGCACAAAAGTTTTCCTTAATTTGTTTTTTTTTTTAAATAAGTTAAATTTTCTTTACATTCACTGAAAAAAAAGACATAACTAAAATTAATGAAAAAATGTCTTTGAAAATTTATCATGAATTTTCCTAAAATTTTGTTAAATTTAACCTAAAAATGAGAAATTTTCTTAACTATGAGGAAAAAAGTTTAGTTCATTTACTTATAATTAGTTCATAGTTTTCGTTAAATGGAATTTTTTTAATATTAGGAAAAAAATTCTTACTGCCAATGAAATTTTCCACAAATCTAAGAAACGTATCTTTATTTTTAAGCCATATTTCTTAAAAAACAATTTAGTTCAAGTTTAGTTAAAATTTACTAAAAAGAACATCATCGTATTTCTCTTCTTTAAATTGAGGAAGTGTACACATAAAATTTAGTTAATAACTTCTGAGAATTTAGTAAATAACTTCTAAGAATTTAGTTAAAAATTCAAAATGGCGATATCTCGAAAACTAAGCGAGATAGAGCGAAACGGATGAAATTTTCAGAAGAAAGACTACAAAGCAACATATGGAATAGCCTAGCTCTGCATATCTGTCGAGGTCTCAAGGCCCTAATTTTAGATCTAAAATTTTAAATTCCCGAGATTTTATATACACTGAAAAAAAAGACATAACTAAAATTAAGGGAAAAAATGTCTTTGAAAATTTAACTAAATTTTCCTAAAATTTAGTTCAATTTAACTAAAAAATGAGAAATTTTCTTAACTATGAGGAAAAAAGTTTAGTTCATTTACTTATAATTAGTTCATAGTTTTCTTTAAATGGAATTTTTTAATATTAGGAAAAGAATTCTTACTGCCAAAGAAATTTTCCACAAATCTAAGAAACGTATATTTATTTTTAAGACATATTTCTTAAAAAACAATTTAGTTCAAGTTTAGTTAAAATTTACTAAACAAAACATCATCGTATTTATCTTCTTTAAATTGAGGAAGTGTACTTCTTAAAATTTAGTTAATAACTTCTGAGAATTTAGTAAATAACTTCTTAAAATTTAGTAAATAACGTCTTAGAATTTAGTTAAAAATTCAAAATGGCAATATCTCGAAAACTAAGCGAGATAGAGCGAAACGGATGAAATTTTCAAAAGAAAGACTGCAAAGAAAAACATGGAATAGCCTAGCTCTGCACATCTGTCGGGGTCTCAAGACCCTGATTTTAGATCTAAAATTTGCAGTTCCCCAGATTTTATATATGCACATATCTCGGTAAATACTGCCAACACAAGAAAAGATCTAACGGCATTTTTGTAGCTCTTGACTCGTAGAACACTTCCGAAAAATACCCGAAAGCCCTCCGATTAATAGTTTTTGAGTTATCCGGTTTTTAAGATTCTCAAGATTCTATCAGGCCCCTTATCTCAAAAACTAAGCAAGTTAGAGCGAAACAGACACAAGTTTTGGTTCAAAATCTATGGGGACCCTTAAAGGACCCAACGGGGTCTCGAGTTAAATGGGGTCCGAACCAATGGATCCAGGGTCTAGACCCAATCTATTTCTAAAATGTAAAGTATAATTTTTCCCATTTTCTAGTTAAAATTGGCTTAAAATTAAATAACTTTGTTTTCCTTATTTTTGGGAAAATTATGAACTAAAACCAAGAAAAAAAATCTTTGAAGCCAAATCATTCCCTCTTTTTCTCAAAATTAAGTTAATTTTCCCAGATTTTAGTTCACTTTTTTTTTAAGTATACTGTTTCTGTGCACTATTTCTTTTTTAAATAATTTTTTTTAATAATCTTTTTATACCCTCCACTTAGTGATAGTGGGTATTTATAAGTTTGTCATTCCGTTTGTAACTCATCGAAATATCGGTCTGGGACCCCATAAAGTATATATATTCATGATCCCCGATCGATTTTAAGACATTCTAGCGATGTCCGTCTGTCTGTCTGTGGAAATGGTGATCACTGCCAAAATATTACACGGAGATGACTGAAACGTAACATATTTATTGGAAGTTCTCCCGAGAAGTTTTGTATTGCATTTGAGCGATATCGGTTCAGTGGTTCAAAAGTTATGAACAAAAAGGTAAGGACACCTCAAAAATGTTAGTGCATTCAACATAACCTAAAAATACGAAATGCTGTAATTCGGCTGTGGGTTAACATATTTGAACATAATTGAACACCGAATGGTATTTAAAGAAGTGCGAACATATTTTTTGAGAAAAAAAAAATCGCGGATCTTTTTTTACGAAATTTTTTTTTTCGTGGAAATTTTTTTTTTACATTTTTTTTTCAAAAGTAATTTCCTTTTAAATAAAGTTTTTTCCAATAATCTTTTTTAAATTGTGGAGGGTATCAATACATTCGGCAAGGCCGAATTTAACTTTTTTACTTGTTTACATTATGGAGGGTATCAATACATTCGCCAGGGCCGAATTTAACTTTTTTTACTTGTTTTTATTAATTTTTTTTTTGAAGCACGTTTCTCATGAAGAGCTCGATACATAAATATTCTACAGGTATGAAAACATATTTATGTTTTAATTAAAAAAAAAAATAATAGCAGTAGTAGTATTTATACAAAAAAATACACTTTATTCTTTTTAACAAAAATACAAGTATAAATTTATTTTGCAGAAAAAAAACTAAAAAACAAGAATCGTAATCGTGTATATTTTATACATTTGGAATACACGTGAATTTCTTTAAAACAAAAAAAAAATATTTTATATTTGTTTACAAGTTTGTTTATTTAATTTTTTTAAAAAAATATAAAAGGAAATCTTCTTTATTTTTTATTTTATTTATATATAAATCATTTAACACTTGCGGTTATATACTTTTTTTATTAATTAAACAATATCTTTTTTTTTTCATTATTATTATTACCACAAAAATTTGTTGTAGTGTTTTTTTTTTTAATTTTAATTTTTTTAAAACAAGAATAGCAAAGTTTTTTTAAAATCGTTTCGTTTTTAAGAAGAAACCGTACCGTATACCGTACTCAATAAGAGTTCAAACAATACTGATCGTTAGCTAAATAAAAACAAAAGTAATGATCGTTCGGTCTAAAGAAGATTTTTTTTTTATTCTATAAAATTTACTTTTGTGTACTCAACTCATTCAATACTTGAATGCCGCCAATGCTAATGATGATGACGTTAATAATGAGCGAGAATACCATATGTATTTTTTATTCAGAATAAAAAAGACATAGAAATTTAAAACAAGTAAAAAAAGTTAAATTCGGTATTGCCGAATGTTATTGATACCCTACATAATGTAAAAAATATTATTGCAAAAAAAAGTTGAAAAACAAATTTTTGATTAAAAAAACATCTTGGTACTGCTTTCCCAGCAAAAACTTGGTAATGACACATCATTACCATTCGAATTACTTGGTAATGACAGAAAATTACCTTTATCATTATTTTGAAATGTAAGATAAGGACTTATTAATAATGACTTACATAAGTCATTATAATAAAATATAAAAATTTCAGAACTAGATTTTCACTTTTTGACTCACTGTACATTATTTTGAATAAAAATAAAATTAAATTAAATATTTTTTTATTTTTTTAATTTTTTTTTTTAAATAATTTTTTCATAACCTATAAGTATATATGTAATTAGTTATTAATACTGGTTTGATAATCATTACATTTGGCACATTTGCTTGTAAATGTAATGGGAAAGGTAATTCGAATCAGAAGTAGTTATAGCTTTTGAATTTCCCATTACACATTTCATTACTTGGTAATGCAAGTTTTTGCTGGGTTAAATACCTTTCGGTACACTAAAATTTAGGAAAAAAATGTCTTTGAAAATTTATCATGAATTTTCCTAAAATTTAGTTAAATTTAACTAAAAAATGAGAAATTTTCTTAACTATGAGGAAAAAAGTTTAGTTCATTTACTTATAAATAGTTCATACACTCAAAATAATAACTCTGTTAAATTACAGAAAAACTCTGCTTATTTAACAGAGTACACCATACTTTACCAGCTAACAACATTTCTTGGTAATTTTACTAAAAACCTCTGTAAAATGATTTTGACAAAAAAAAAACTGTTAATTAACAGAGTTTATAGTAAAATATTGGTTAAATATGAAAGCTTTTTGACAGAGAAAACTTTGTAATTTTACTTTAAAACTCTGTAAAATGATTTGGACAAAATAAAAAGAGTTTCTAGTTAAATATTGGTTAAATAAACCACCATTTAGCGAAGAAAACTATGTAAATTTACATATATTTGTAAAATGCATTTGATTCAAAAAAAAAATTACAGAAAAAAACTCTGTAAATTTACAGAGTTTAGTTAAATGCATGTTATTTTGTAAAATTTCTATAAGATTTCTGAAAAACAAATTTCATAACTTTTTTTGCTACTTTTTCAACTTTTTCTGTTTGGTAACAAAAACTACTCAAAGCAGAAATCTTTTTTGGTTATAAAAAAATACGAAGTATTTTGTAAAATTAAGATTACAAAGTAAAAAAGTAATATAACAGAGGAAACTTTGTCTTTTTGTCACAACAAAATACAAAGTATTTTCTTTAAATCTGTATTTTAACAGAAAACTCTGTCAAATATCTGTTGAATTGAGATTAGAGCGAAACGGAAGAAATTTCCACAGAAAGACTACAAAGAAAAATATGGAATAGCCTAGGTGTGCATATCTGTCGGGGTTTCAAGACCCTAATTTCGGATCTAAAAGTTGAAATTCCCGAGATTTTATATATGCACATATCTCGGTTAGTACTGCCAACACGAGAAAAAGTCCAACGGCATTTTTGTAGCTCTTGACTCGTAGAACACTTACCCGAAAGCCCAACGATTAATAGTTTTTGAGTTATCCAGTTTTTAAGATTCTCAAGACCCTATCAGGCCCCTTATTACCGTATCTGAAAAACTAAGCAAGGTAGAGCGAAACGGACAAAAGTTTCAAAAGAAAGTACAACAAAGAAATTTACATCTGTCGGGGTCCCGAACCCATAATTTTAAATCTAAAATTTTACAATCCCGAGATTTTATATACATTAGCCCATATCTCGGTAAATACTGTCCGTACGCGAAAAAGTCCAACAGCACTTTTGTAGCCCTGTACTCGTAGAATACTACCCTCACACTGAAAAAAAAAATTTAGGAAAAAAATTCTTTGAAAATTTTTCATGAAATTTCCTAAAATTTAGTTAAATTTAACTAAAAAATGGGAAAATGTCTATTTACGAGGAAAAATTTTTAGTTCATGTACTTATAAATACTTCATAGTTTTCCTAAAATGGACTTCTTAAATACAACGAAAAAAATTCTTACTACCAAGGAAATTTTCCCCAAATCTAAGAAACATATATTTATTTTTGAGACACATTTCTTAAATATATGTTGACACAAAATTAAGTTCAAGTTTAGTTAAAATTTACAAATAACAAATAACTTCACCGAATTTTACTTCTTAGAATTGAGGAAGCGAACTTCTTAGAATTTAGTTAAAAACTTGTAAGGATTTAGTTAAAACTTCTTAGAATTTATTTTCTTAGAATTAAGTTAAAAACTTCTTAGGATTGAGTTAAAACTTCTTAGAATTTAATTTAAACTTCATAGAATAAAGTTAAAAATTTTTTAGAATTTAGTGAAAAACTTCTTAGAATTTTGTAAAAACTTTTTAGAATTTAGTTAAAACTTCTTGGAATTTGGCTAAAAAAATCTTAGAATTTAGTTAAAAACCCGTATTTTTTTAAAGAATTTAGTTAGAACTTCCTAAAATTTAGTTTAAATTTCTTAGAATTCAGTCGAAATTTGAAAATGGCTAAATCTCAAGACCCTCAAGAACCTATTAGACCCCAAATTCCCATATTCATTCACATTTTAAAACTAGATTGGGTCTAGACCCTGGACCCATGGGTCCAGCCCCTGTTAACTTGACCCAAAACTTGTGTCCGTTTCGCTCTACCTTGCTTAGTTTTTGAGATACGGTAATAAGGGGTCTGATAGGGTCTTGAGAATCTTAAAAACTGGATAACTCAAAAACTGTTAATCGGAGGGCTTTCGGGTATTTACCGAGATATGTGCGTATATAAAATCTCGGGAATTTCAAATTTTAGATATAATATTAGGGTCTTGAGACCCCGACAGATATGCAGAGCTTGGCTATTCCATATTTGTCTTTGTAGTCTTTCTTTTGAAAATTTCATCCGTTTCGCTCTATCTCGCTTAGTTTTCCAGATATCGCCATTTTGAATTTTTACCTAAATTCTAAGAAGTGATTTACTAAATTCTCAGAACTTATTAACAAAATTCTAAGAAGTACACTTCCTCAATTCAAAGAAGAGAAATACGATGATGTTTTTTTTTTAGTAAATTTTAATTAAACTTGAACTAAGTTGTTTTTTAAGAAATATGTCTTAAAAATAAAGATACGTTTCTTGATATGAACTAATTTTAAGTAAATGAACTAAACTTTTTTCCTCATAGTTAAGAAAATTTTTAATTTTTTAGTTAAATTTAACTAAATTTAAGGAAAATTCATGGTAAATTTTCAAAGACATTTTTTCCTTAATTTTAGTTATGTATTTTTTTCAGTGTATGGCGACTCTTAAGGATCCATCAGGTCCGAGCCCAATGGGGTCTGGACCCATGAGGTCTTCTTAGAATTAAGTTAAATACTCTTACAATTTAGTTAAAAACTTATATTTATCTTCTTAGAATTTAGTTAAAAACTTCTTAGAATTTAGTTAAAAACTCATATACATTTTATTAGAATTTAGTTAAAAAATTTTGTAAAAATTTCTTAAAATTTCTAATTTTTCTATTTTTAGTTAAAATTGTTTTCCCTATTTTGAAGAAAAATATGAACTAAAACGAATGACAAAAATCTTTGGAGACTCTCTCTTTTTCTCAAAATTTAGTTAATTTTCCCAGTTTTTAGTTCACTTTTTTTTTGGAGTGTAAGTTTGAATATAATTCAAAACTTTGTTTTCGTGGTATGTTTAAAATTAAAAGCTTCATATATACTTTATGGGGTCTCAGACCGATATTTCTATAAGTTACAAACGGATTGACAAACTTTTATTTACACTCTACCATTAATTGTAAGTGGAGGGTATAAAAATATGTACAAAAAAAATTATAAAAATGAGCTCAATTCAGTTTTAAACAAAATTTTCAATAATTTGTATAACTATGCATAAACTCTTTCTCCATAATATATAACACTTTAGCTCTCTCTCTCTCTCATTTTTCTATATAATAAAAAAAAAAATATCACTCCTTAAATCCTTTTAAAAGTCAAGTTGTAATTTTTATCAAGGGTTAAATTAGTTCATTGTTAACTTATTCCCATTAGGGATGGAACATTTAAGTACTTTTTCGGTACTTTTTCACCGACTAAGTACCTTCCTATAGCAAACGTTTATACGTGTAAAAAATGTACCTAAATAAATTTTGCAACACAATTTCCCACAATTTAGTTCAAAAAATTCATTTCAGGACATAATTTACTATAAACTACCCAGCAAAAGATGTAGAGATGTAACCATTTAGAGATTTTACCTAATTTCTAAGAAGTTTTTAACAGAATTCTAAGAAGTCCGCTTCCTCAATTCTAAGAAGTGAAATAAAGTGAAGTTATTTGTAGCAAATTTTAGCTGAACTTAAATTCGTTGAAAAAATATTTAAGAAATGCATCTTAAAAATAAGGATAGATTTCTTAAATTTGGGAAAAGTTTCTTAAAGAAATTAAATAACTTCATTTAAAAAAAACTATGAACTATCTATAAGCTAATGAACTAAAGTTTTTTTCCTTATAGTTAAAAAAATTTCCTATTTTTTTATATAAATGGTTTGAATTGAGAATGGTGTGAAAGAAAAATTTATTTTTCTAAAAATTTTAAGACATCCTGGTTCGTTTTTTACTAGTTTCATATAATCCAGTTATTATAATCATCAGAAAAACTTTTAATGTCAAATTTATTCAGTTAATAGTCAATTATATTCTATATGTGAAAATTATTAACAGATCGCAGCCGCCAAGGATTGAACCCATGATCTGTAATGTTTTTGCTATTGACTGCCTCTTAGATATTTACACCCTACACCAAACTGTGGTACAGGGTATAATGAGTTTGTGCTGATGTTTGTAACTACCCGAAATATTGGTCCTAGACCCACTTTTAAGTATACCGATCGACTTAGAATCACTTTTTGAGTCGATTTAGCGATGTCCGTCCGTCCGTCTGTCCATGTAAACGGTGTAAACACGATACAGGTCGCAATTTTTAATCAATTGACTTGAAATTTAAAATTGGAAAAAATCGGTCCATATTTAGACCTAGCCCCCATACAAAGGTCCTCTTTAATTTTGGCTCAAATGACTCTTATAACCGCATTTTAATAGGTATCTTTTCGAAACATAGATCTCTCAAATTTCATAAAAATAGAAAATATTTAATTAAAATTTTGTTTGTGTATGTTAAACGCGTACTTTAATAACCTTATCAAATCTGATTATCATCGGACCATTTTTGGACTTAGGTCCCATGTGAAAATTTCGCCCGATATTCAGATGAAGCGGTTAATTGTCAACAAAAACAAGCTATTCCACTCAAATTTGATTTGTGAGTGCTTTTTACACTTATTAAAGATTTGACAAAATATAGATCTAATCAGTCCATGTTTCAACTTGGGTTCCATTTCCCGGGAAACTCTGGTGTAGGGTATTATATGGTCGGTCTTGACCGACTATAACTTTCTTACTTGTTTTTAGTTAAATTTTACAAAATTTCAGGAACTATTTTCAAAGAATTTTTTTCCTTAAGTTTAGTTAAGTCTTTTTTTTTAGTCTAGTAAAAACAAAATCAACCTGTGAAAAACGCGATTTTTACTTTTTTTTTTTGTACTTTTGTTTAGCAATTGGAACATTTTTGTGTCAAAAGAAAAAGAAGGATTGAAAAAAAAATAGATTTTTCTGAAATTTATAGTTTTTTTCGAAAGTGACCGTGTTTTCTACAGACAGGCGGACGTACCCCTATTTACCCTTTTAGCATCAAAAATTTCTAAACGGGTTTTTTTCGGAATGTTCCGGTGGAGAATCCTTCATTGCAAATATCCAGTTCTTTTGACAATTATTTAAGGAGATCGGAAAAAGTACCAAAGTAAACTATTTCACCCTTTTAAAATCTAAACTTTCTAAAAAGTACTTGTTGAGGAATTTTTTTTCGCTGGATGGTCCTACATTTTATGTTTTCGAACCACTATTTCAGGAGATAAAAAAGTACCAATTTCTACCCACGAAAATCTGAATTTCTAAAAAGTACTTTTTGAGAATAATAAAAAAAAGTACCAAATTTTCAAAGTAGTTTTTTCAAAATGTTTTTTCCGCCGGAAGAATCTTTATTTACTGTAATGAATAAATAAAAAACTTAAGCGAAATTGTGTGCAAAAGTGGTGGGAAGCTGATTGTTTTTGTTTATGAAATTTTTTGTTTATGAAATTTCACGTGAAAAACGATCAACATAGTTTTAATTGATAAATAAAATGTACGGTTAACCCTAGTTTTCGTTTATTTGACGTTTAACCAACAACTTAAACCAACCGATAACTTAAAAACACACCCTTTTTGTGTAACTCTTTTAAGAGAGTTCAATTCTTTTACAAATAAGAAAACAAGTCTGGTTTTATTGTTTCTTTTTTCTCTTTCTTAAGTATTTATCTAATATTTTTTTTTTATGGTTTGTTGCTTTTTTTCATTCCATTTATTTTTAGCATTTTATATTTATTTATAAATTTTTTCATAAATCATGTTTTTTTCTGGGAATCTTTTATGTTGCTTTATTAATATTGTATTCGGAACATATACAGTGGGCTCAATAATAAAATGTGCAATTTTTAAGACATTTTTACTAGGGAAAAAATTTTAGATTCTATGGCTCTAATTTCAATAGAAAAAGTCGCAGATTCTAAGACATTATTTCTATAGAAACAAATAGGAATGTTATAGTCGGCCAAGACCGATCGACCTAGTGATTTCTGAAAAATAGGTCCTCAGTCCAAACATGGACCGAGTAAATATTTCTTTTGTTAGATTTTTAATTTGTGTTAAAATACACACACAAAACAAATTTGAATGAAATATGGTTGTTTTTATTGCCAATAGACCTATTTAACTGAATTTCGGGCGACTAAGTCATTGGGGACTAACAAGGGAAGTCTCCCTGGTGTCACCCTCCGATCTTCATGAAATTTGGATATGTTGTTAAGAACGAAAATTAATTCGACACGTATTTTTTTTTAGCGGTCCAAACTCATTTTTAGGGGGGATCGATTTGTATGGGGTGAAATTGACCTTTTTCAGTTTTTTACGATTTATGCATATTTAAATAAAATTAATATAGGTGTGGTATCAGATTAAAGGTATTAAAAGTACCTATCTCGTAAATTTTTGGTGTTTTACTCAATATGGTGAAAAGTTGTGCATGTTTGGACAGGTTCTTAGCACATAGGTTTTCCAAAGACCTTTCATTTGGTGTAACATGACTAGGTTTTTTTGCATAATATAGGAGATAAACGAAAATAACTGAAAAATGGGCTTGTCTTCCCCCCTCCTTTTTACCCCTAAATATGAATTTGGGCCGCTAAAAAAAAAATACGTGTCCCTTTATTTTTTCTGATCCACAAAATAAACCAATTCCATAAAGATCCGTGGGTGACACTACACTGAAAAAAAATTTAGCATTTTTAAAGCATGTTGAACTTAATTTAAAAAAAGGAGGGTATGCGAATGCTCCAAATATATTAATTCTTCTTCCAAGTATATTTTTTCCTTAAACATAATAATGCATTTACTTAAATATATCTTAAAAGTAAGTAAAATTGTACTTAATATAAGTTTAATTGTTTTTATCCAGAGGAAAAATATTTTTTAAAATAAGTAAAAATTTCCTTAAAATTATGGATTCTGTGGACCCTATGGAGTCCCAATGTGAGGACCCTACGGGCCCCCAATATATGGGGTCCGCCCATGAGTATGTGCATACACTATTATAGGGTCACTAATGATCTTGATCCAAAATTTTGGTCAGAATCGCTCTATCTTGCTTAGTTTTCGACATATGGGAATGGGGTCTTGAGAAATTTGATCATGAAATTACTCGAAAACTATAACTCGAAGGGCTTTCGGGTCTTCGGCGGTCATATTCTACAAGTTAAGGACTACAAAAAAGTTGAAAATTCCGCGAAAATCGAAATTTGGATTTTAAGTTAGGGTCTCATGGGGTCTCCAGATGGGGCCCCCATATGGGGTCCCCAAAATACCTAAAGTATTTGTTCCTTAGGTTAAGTAAATTTTTTCTTGAACTGAGGAAGATATGGATTCAAATAAAGTCAATGAAATCAATAAAATAAAGATTAGTTTTTTCTTAAATTAAAACAAAAATTTATTAAATTCAAGAAAATGCGTTCTGGAATTAAAGATTAGTACTTATTTGATTCAAGGTCTTGAAAATGTCTATACTATTTTGAGGTAAGTTACGAACTTATTTTTTTCTTTTGCATACAATTTAATTTTTTTTCTTTTAAGTAAAACAAAAATTTTAAAAAACCCTTTTTTTTCTTAAATGCAATCAATTCGCCATAAATGTAAAGAATATTTAACTTAATTTTAAAAAACAAATTAAGGAAAACTCTTGTGCTTTTTTAAGTCTTTGCATGTACTATCTTCAAGTTTATTTTCTTTGTTTTAAGTAAAACCACCTTATATTAAGTTGAAGTAAATTCAAAAAAATTTGTTTACTTAAATTAATAACAGTGTTTATTTAATTTAAGTATAGTTATTTTTTTCAGTGTAGAACTTTTATTTTGGACTGTATCGTGACTTCCACAGACGGACGGATGGACAGACGGACGGACATCGCTAGAATGTCTTAGAATAGATCACTGATCAATAATATATATACTTTATGGGGTCCTAGACCGATATTTCGATGCGTTACACACGGAATGACAAAGTGAGTATACCCCCATACTGTAGTTGGAGGGTATAAAAATTCTGGATCTAGGACCAATATATCGGGTAATTCCCACAGAGTGGTTTTGAGTACAAAAACCTCTGATTTTGAGAAATTTTTTTTATAGAAAAAGTCTCAGATTCTGAAACATCTTCTTTATAGAAAAGTACACAGATTCTGTCCTATAGAAATAATCTTAGATTTGGAATATTTTTTTTATAAAAAAAAATCTAAGATTCCGCGAGATTTTGAATAATTTTCTTACTTATACACACTAGGGGTGGGATAGTGCACGAGTTTTCGATTTCGACACGCTAGAACCGCTTATTTTGTGAGGTTCGTAAAAAAAATGCATGGGCCAAAAAATGGGGCAGATCGGATAGGATCTAGGGGTCGCTCATCGGGGTTAAAGTTGGGCGTAGAGGGGAAAAAATCCACAAAAAGCCCCAAAACTCCCCTGGTTTTGCTCCTAGAGGGGTCAAATGTGAGACCGGCCCCCATTATTTTTTCCCCCTGAACACTTTTTCCAAACATACCTAAGCCCTATCTCCAATCCCTAAGGGGGGTCCCATACAAAGGTTCAATTTTTAAAAAATCTTGCTCCTACCGCTCTAGCTGTCCTAGAAGTCACCCTAGAGGAATCGAATGTATGACCGACCCACAATATTTTTTCAACCCCAACATTTTCTTAGAACATACCTACCCCCTATCTTCAATCCTTAGGGTGGTCCCCATACATTTTTTTTATTTTTTCTTAAATTGTCATATTAAATCAGCTCCTACCGGTCCAATGGTGCCTCCTAGAGGGGTCATTATCAAGACCAACCCCCATTAATTTTTAGCCCCCAACACTTCTTCTGAACATACCAATTCCATATCTCCAATTCCTAAGGGGTCTCCCACACAAAACGACATTTTTGTAAATCTTGCTCCCACCGCTCTAACTATCGCAGGGGTGACCCTAGAGAAGTTAAATGTGTGACCGACCCCCAATATTTTTTTAGCCCCAACATTTTCCCCAAACAAACCTACCCTCTATTTTAAAGCCTTAAGGGTGTCCCCACACATTTTTTTTATTTTTTATTTTTTTTTATAAAATTTGCGCCTACCGCTCCCATTCTGCCTTTTAGGAACGGTAAATGCAGACTGACCCCCATTAATTTTTGGCCCCCTACATTTTTTCTGAACATACCTACGCCGTATTTCCCTTTGTAGGGGTGCTCCCCTGGGGAAAACTTAATTAGTAATGTATGTAAAGAAGTCAAATGTATGACCTGCCCATATATTTTTTTAGCCAAAACATTTTCTTCAAACATACCTACCCTCTATCTTCAAGGCAGGGTTGGCAACCGATACCCACCTAGAATAACGGTATTTGGCTATTGTACCACAACCAATAAAGATATGGTCATTTTCAAAAGCGATTATGAAAGCTGATGAAATTTCTAGTATTTTAAACGTGTCACTTCGTGTTTCTACCGGTTCATTTTTGAAATATGGGTCAATACCTTTATAATACCGTTTGAAACGGTATTATAACGGCATTGTCCTATATAACTAAAACGAACCGGTAGAATCTCGAAGTAACACATTTAAAATACTAGAAATTTCATCAGCTTTCATAATCGCTTTTGAAAATATCCATATCTTTATTGGTTGCGGAACAATAGCCAAATACCGTTATTCTAGGTGGGTATCGGTTGCCAACACTGCTTCAAGGTGTTACCCCACAATTTTTTTATTTATTTTATCGAGAAATCCGAGGTCTTTAATTTGCAATTTTATAGTAACTTTTGTTAAGCGTAAAAAAATATTTTTTTTAACTTGAAAATAATAAAAAATTATAAATAATACTACTATAACTATAAATCAAATTAATTTATTTTTATCGTGTGATGGATATTGTTTCCGATTTTCGGCCACGACCTGAAGCAAAACTATCTTTTCCTCCTCGTTACGGCACAACACGTTGTTATAGTCTTCTATTAATTTTACGCCTCTTTTCGGTCCTGACGATTTTCCCAAGTATTTGGATCGGAAGCAATGAAATTTGTTGTTATTCCGAAGCGTGCAAAAAATTTTGAAGTCTCAGGTGTGACGTAGTGGCTTAAATCAGTTTTCATGAGTTTTTGATTCACTTGTTTCGATGCCATGTTAATTCTTTTCACACCTTCGAATCCAACAACATGTACTGGAGGATTACAATCCTTGTCGCCACTGTCGCCGCTATCCTCTGAGGCATCTTCTTCCCCTATATCATCGTCTTCTTCTTCCTCGCTGTCTTCGTTAGACGATTCGTCCATCTCATCGTCAGATAACTCTTCCTCCAATTCCTCTTTCTCTTCTTCAAATATACGAATTGCATTCGACATTTTTCGTTTTATTTCACAAGAGATATTCGGATCAAGAGATATTCGGATCCACAGAATCTCTTGACCAATCTTATCAATTGAAGCATAATTGGCAATCGCTTTCAAAAAATTCAAATCATTATTTGGAGCTTCTATTGCTTTGGTAGCGCTAAACCAAGCTTTTACGTAAATTGTTATGATGAAAACGGTCACATCAAGAAGTGCATTTAATTCCTTTTTGGCCAAACCGATATATTTTCGGAACAAAAATATTTTTAGGCAATATATGCCTTTATTGTATTTTATAAATTTATTTGTAAAATATATTTTCAATAAATAAATAAATAAATAAATATGCCTTTTGCCATCCATCGAGCATGACTGATGGGTCCTGGTGGGCTAAAATGCTTATTAGGAATATTTTCGCCAAGGTATAATAAAACAATTTCCTTGCAGTCGTCTCTGGGTTGCTTTTCTTTTATTTGAGCCCAACAAAACAACTTGATGTCAGTTTGGACTTGAGCTGGTATGTTGCCTGCCACTTCCTCATCTTATATGCCAAGACTGTACGGTTTGTCTTTTATATTTTCCCACTGCTCTTTAAAACGCGCAAACATTAGCACTCCTGGTCCAGACGTTTTGCCGAATTTGGTTTCAAACACTTAGTTTTCCCCAGGGGAGCACCCCTACAAAGTGGAAATATGGCGTAGGTATGTTCAGAAAAAATGTAGAGGGAAAAATTAATGGGGGTTAGTCTGCATTTCCCGTCCCTAAAAGGCACAGTGGGAGCGGTAGGCGCAAATTTTATAAAAAAAAATTAAAAAAAAATTGTGTGGGGACACCCTTAAGGCTTAAAAATAGAGGGTAGGTTTGTTTGGGGAAAATGTTGGGGCTGAAAAAATTTTGGGGGTAGGTCACACATTTAACTTCTCTAGGGTCACCCCTGCGATAGTTAGAGCGGTGAGAGCAAGTTTTACAAAAATGTCATTTTGTGTGGGAGACCCCTTAGGAATTGGAGATATGGAATTGGTATATTCAGAAAAAGTGTTGGGGGCTAAAAATTAATGGGGGTTGGTCTTGATAAAAATGTATGGGGACCACCCTAAGGATTGAAGATAGGGGGTAGGTATGTGCTAAGAAAATGTTGGGGTTGAAAAAATATTGGGGGTTGGTCATACATTCGATTCCTCTAGGGTGACTTCTAGGACAGCTAGAGCGGTAGGAGCAAGATTTTTTTTTAAAATTGAACCTTTGTATGGGACCCCCCTTAGGGATTGGAGATAGGGCTCAGGTATGTTTAGCAAAAGTGTTCAGGGGGAAAAAATAATGGGGGCCGGTCTCACATTTGACCCCTCTAGGAGCAAAACCAGGGGAGTTTTGGGTCTTTTTGTGGATTTTTTCCCCTCTACGCCCAACTTTGACCCCGATGAGCGACCCCTAGATCCTATCCGACCTCCCCCATTTTTTGGCTCATACACTTTTTTTACCAACCTCACAAAATGAGCGGTTCTAGCGCTTCCAAATATTGCTGCTTAAAATCTCACACAACACTTTCCCACCCTTAATACACACTGTAGAACGTCATATGTTTGTTTATAAGTATGTTTATAAAAGACTTTAAGAGTGCTTACTTCAAGATTTTTTATATAAATATTTTTTGTACCTACTTATGTACGTATGTACGTTTATAAGTATGTATCTATACATAGTATGTATGTAGGTTTTTTTTCTTATTTACATCCTTACCGTTCATTTATCGTAATTTCATGTTTATTTTCTTATAAGAAAGAAAATGTGAATAAACAAATATTCAAGTTCATTGCCAGGGAAATAAATTTATTCCTTCTATGGGCAATAGGGTGGCATGGATCTACAGATGTTAGAAAAGAAAAACAAGTAGGAAAGTTAAATTCGAATTGGCCGAATTCATGAATATCCGCCACAAGCTCTTTTGAAGTGGTAATAAAATTTCTAAAGTGAAAAAAATTAACAATTTTGATTAGAATTATTTTATTTCGAGTAAAAAACTTTTTTTTGCTATTTTTGAAAAAAAATGAGAAATTTTTTTTGAGTTTAAATTTTTTTTTTAGTGTAAAAATATTTTTAAATGACAAGAATTCTAAGTAAAATATTTTCCTGACTTACCGATGTTTTTAAGCTTGTTTAATGGAAATTTTAATACGTAAATTAAAGGTGAACCTTTTTCCACGATCCAAACAAACTCAATTTTTTTTTAAATGTAATAAAAAATTATGCATTTTTTTGACCTTCAATTCTTTTGACCACTAATTTTTTGTAAACAAAGAAAAGATTTTATTGTTTTTTAATTTAAGTACAGCTAAGTGCATGGACATACTATACAGGGAGCGCACAGGGGGTGCGTGTCCACCCACCCCCCCCCCCCCTTTTCGATTTTAAAATTTTGAAAATTTAATACACTACTGGGCATGTCACAGACTCAATTCCGTTCGGAAGTGGAATAAGTGGTTTACTCGTTAAACGCAAAGCAAATATTTTTTTCGGATTGAAACCACTTTTATGCAATTCAATTCCATTTTGAATTTTGAAAGTGATTTCATTCCGAAAAAAATAATATTCGTTTTGCGTTTTACGAGTAATTTTTTAGCAATTTTACCAAAAATAAGGAAAACAAAGTTATTTGATTTTAAGCCAATTTTACCTAGAAAATGGGAAAAATTATATTACACTTTAGTTCATTCACATTTTAGAACTAGCTTGGGTCGAGAACCTGGATCCATGGGTTCGGACCCCATGGGTCCAGACCCTGTTAACTTGAGACCCCGTTGGGTCCATTATGGGTCCCCATAGATTTTGACCCAAAACTTGTGTCCGTTTCGTCCTACCTTGCTTAGTTTTTGAGATACGGTAATAAAGGGTCTGATAGGGTCTTGAGAATCTTAAAAACTAGATAACTCAAAAACTATTAATCGGAGGGCTTTCGGGTATTTTTCGGAAGTGTGCTACGAGTCAAGAGCTACAAAAATGCCGTTTGATTTTTTCTCGTGTTGGCAGTATTTACCGAGATATGTGCATATATAAAATCTCGGGAATTCCAAATTTTAGATCTAAAATTAGGGTCTTGAGACCCCGACAGATATGCAGAGCTAGGTTATTCCATATTTTTCTGTGTAGTCTTTCTTTTGAAAATTTTATCCGTTTCGCTCTATCTGGCTTAGTTTTCGAGATATCGCCATTTTGAATTTTTAACTAAATTCTAAGAAGTTATTTACTGAATTGTCAGAAGTTATTAACTAAATTTTAAGAAGTACACTTCCTCAATTTAAAGAAGAGAAATACGATGATGTGTTTTTTAGTAAATTTTAATTGTGGAAAATTTCTTTGGCAGTAAGAATTTTTTTCCTAATATTAAAAAATTCCATTTAAAGAAAACTATGAACTAATTACAAGTAAATGAACTAAACTTTTTTCCTCATAGTTAAGAAAATTTCTCATTTTTAAGTTAAATTTAACTAAATTTTAGGAAAATTCATGATAAATTTTTAAAGACATTTTTTCCTTAATTTTAGTTATGTCTTTTTTTTTAGGTGTACGTTTTTTTAATTATTTAGTATTTTAGTTTAACTGTTAAATAAATTAAGAGAAATTCGAACTCCCATGAATAAAAATAAATAAATTTTTCTATCACGATTTCTATTTCGTTTTAGTACACAATTAAAACGAAAATCACTCACACTCTCTCGTGATTCACGCAAATCACGTGACCAGCTCCCATTACTCGTTTGATTGCTCATATCTTCAAATTGACCTATTGAGTTTGATTTTCCATGAGTTCATCCAAATAAATTTTACCCTAATATACTTTTATAAATATTTTTTGCATTTTTATCAGTTCTAATTTTCGTGCTCAATGCAAAGCTGTAAGATTTGTCAAAGTACGAGTGTGTTGGAATGATGTTAAAACAAAGCGATTATAAAGAATTCATTCACAAAAATATTTTTCCATACGCACAGAAAATCACTTGTTTAAATTAAAAAAAAAAAAAATTGAGTAAATTTTTAATTGCGTCAAAAATTTTAAAAACAATGTAAGTAAATAATTTAATACAAATTTAATAGTTTTTTTAATATTTTTTAAACTCCAATAGTTTTTAGAATTCTCATTTAGTTGATTGTATTTTGTATATGGGGCATTCCACGTCAAATCGGACACTGAAAATTTTTTTTTTAGATTTTTCCAACTTGTTTACAGTTTTTAGTACCCTTCGAAAACTCCATCGTGGTAAATTTTCAGATTTTTTTGATGACCCGTTCAAAAGATATCGAATTTTTAAAAATTGGTAGTTTGTTCCTTTACTCAAACTTCTTTTACTCATAGCTTCTTCAATAATGGTCCAAATTTCAAATTTTTGTTTTTTTACGTACTTTTTAAAAAAAAATCCAAAAAAAAACCTTAAAAGCGCTCTAGTATGCGATTTTTAAGTTTTAAAATTTAAATCTCATTTTTGAAAATGTTTTTACTATTCGATTTTTTTGAAATTTTTTTGTGTAAAACTTCTATCGATTCTACAAATTTTTTGCCTAGGAGGATCGTGGGATAACGATTATTACTTTTTTTTTAAATTTTTTGAAAAAATTTAATTGTAATTTTCCAATTTTAAAATCATTTTTACTGCTCCAATGGTGCGTCATAGAAGGGGTTATTTATAAGACCGACCCCCATTAATTTTTACGTCTTAACATTTCTTTGGAACAAACTAATACCCTATCTCCAATTTCTAAGGGGGCTCCTACACAAAACCACATTTTTTTAAATTTGCTCCAACCGCTCTAACTGCCTTAATAGTGCCCTTAGAGCAACAAAATGTATGACCGACCCACAATATTTTTTTAGTCCAAAAATTTTTTCTGAACATTTTTCAGCTTCTACCGGTCCAATGGTGCGTCCGAGAGGGGTCATTAGTGAGATCGACCCCCATATTTTTTTAAAACATACCTTCCAGGGTTCCAGGGGTTTGGTATTCTTCAATCATAAAAATGTTTCATTTGTTTAACTCATAAAAAAAACAAATCAGATCCATTTCTTTTTTAAGGGAAAACTTCTTTACCCCTATTCCGATTTTGGCCGCAACTTTTCCTACCCCGACAATTTTGAAATTCGAAAAAAGTAAAATTTGCCCTACCCTAATATACACGTAGAACTGGACCCCCGCAGAGTAAAAGTACTTTCACGGTTTTTCATTCAGTGTTTAAACTTTCATCTTTGTAATTTAAAAGTCCTTTGTAATTTAAAAGTCCTTTGTAATTTAAAAGTCCTTTGTAATTTAAAAGTCCATTGTAACTTAAAATTTCTTTTAAAAGGATATTGGATCGCCAAATGAAAAACTGTAAACTTACTTTTACTCTACAGGGGGTCCAGTTTAATATGTATATCCATTTGTTCATGTAATAGATTCTTTAAAAAGAAAATTGGTTAATATTTGGGAGGTATTTGTAAATATAAATTATTTTATTTTGAGAGGAATGAAATTTAGCAACGTCTTGCTGCATATAAAAGTCCTTTACAAATATTTTTTCTGGAAGAAATGGCAGGAAATTCTAAAGGATTTTAAAGGACAAAATTGCTTTAAGGACTTCATTGACATTCATTTGCTGTGATATAACAAAACAAACAAATTTAAAAAATTTAGGAGACTCTGTTTTTTTCATTAGGTTTGTATCTCAGCATTAAAGGATGAGTAGAATGTTTTTTAAAGTCTTTTGAAATTTTATAGTCCTCTTAAGTTTTACTCCAGGGGGGCTCTTGTGATTTTAAACTTTAAAGTCCTCTAAAGTTTTACTTCAGAGGGGAGTAAAGGCACCAGAGAAAAAAAATAAAAACAAGTAGAATATTTGATTTGAAATATTTAATTTTGTGTAAAACGACTTTTTTAGTAATTAAAACAAAAGAGTAATTTACAAAATTTTTTTTTTAGTGTAAAATTATTTTTTTGAGTGTAAAATTTTTTTTTTAGTGTAAAATTTCTTTTTAAGTGTATTTTTTTAGTGTAAAAATATTTTTGAGTGACAAAAATACGTTGTGAAATATTTTTGTGACTTGCCAATGTTTTTAAAATATGTTTAACGGGTTTTCAACACGTGAATTTAAGGTGAAACTAGTCTGAAATTCACGGTTTTGAAATACGTCCGTCCGTCCGGTTGTCTGTCTGTTGAAAACGCGATAACTTTTAAAAGACTTTACGGAGGCTCCTGAAGTTTGGCATATACATTGGGCATTTACCTGGTCAGATTGGTACTGCAATCCTGCGAAAACGGTCCAGCGGTTCTAAAGTTATGAGCAAAAGACTGAATTGCTGCCAGGGGTTTTCGTGAGTTGATGAGATGATGAAGCTTGGCATATATGTTTGCCGTTCCCCTGGCCTAGTTCGTATTGAATTTCAGCCAAATCGGTTAAGTGGTTCAAAAGTTATTAACAAAACCGTGAATTTCAGATTAGTTTCACCTTAAATTCACGTATTGAAAACCCGTTAAACATGTTTTAAAAACATTGGTAAGTCACAAAAATATTTTGCAACGTATTTTTGTCACTCAAAAATATTTTTACACTAAAAAAAAATACACTCGAAAAAAATCTTACACTCAAAAAAATTTGTATGCTCAAAAAAATTTTACACTCAAAAAAAAATTGGTAAATTATTTTTTTGTACGTATTACAGAACGAAGGATACCAAAGCAATTCCTGGAAGCTAAGCCAGAAGGAAGAAGATCCATAGGAAGACCGAAGACCCATAGGAAGACTGATAATCATTAGAAGATTGCATAAAAGAAGCTGGAACAAAAAGAGGAAAATCTCTTAATGAAATGAAGAGAATAGCGAAAAATCGAACGGATTGAAGGAAGTTTATTACAGCCCCCCACCACTACGCTTTAAAAGACAAAAGGGTGAAGACAAAGAAGAGGAAGAATTTTTTTTCACAAATTACTAAAAAAAAAGTTGTTTTAAGCAAAATAAAATATTTCTAATCAAAAATGTTTTCTATCACTTAACAAGTGAGAGTGTTAAAAATTGTCAGGGGCCTTTGTTTTTGGGAGGGGGGGGGGGGGGTGATGGGGTTCAGTGGGGGACGTTGGGAGCACCTTCCCATCCCGATAAATATAACAAATGTTTCATTTATTTAACAAAAATACAAAAATACAAAAAAACGTGTAAAAAAAGTGTATTTTTTCAGAGGTTGGTTCAGTTCTTCAAGGGGGAACTTTTTTCCCCCTGAGCCGATTTTGCCCATTTACGAACTTAACCTGCCCAGGACCATAAGACATATTCATGCCAAATTGCAGGAGGCTAGCTCTTTTATTTTGGACTGTATTGTGCCATCTACAGACGGATGGACGGACATTCACAGAATGTCTTAGAATCGATCATGGATCAATAATATATATGGGGCATTCCATGTGAAATCGGACACTTTGAAAAACTTTTTTTTTTAGATTTTCCCAATTTGTTTACAGTTTTTAGCACCCTTTGAAAACTCCTTCGTGGTAAATTTTCAGATTTTTTTGATGACCCGTTCAAAAGATATCGATTTTTTAAAAATTGGTAGTTTGTTCCTTTACTCAAACTTCTTTTAATCATAACTTCTTCAATAATGGTCCAAATTTCAAATTTTTTTCTTTCAAAATTTTTTTTTTTACGTACTTTCTAAAAAAAAATCCCAAAAAAATCTTAAAAGCGCTCTAGTATGCGATTTTTAAGTTTTAAAATTTAAATCTCCTTTTTGAAAATGTTTGTACTCTTCGATTTTTTTGAAATTTTTTTGTGTAAAACTTCTATCAATTCTACAAATTTTTTGCCCAGGAAGATCGTGGGATAACGATTATTACTATTTTTTAAAATTTTTTGAGCCTACTTGGGGAGTGGAGATAGGGCGTAGGTATGATTTGAAAAAATGTTGTAGGGTAAAAATAAATGGGGGTCGGTCTCACTAATGACCCCTCTCGGACGCACCATTGGACCGGTAGAAGCTGATTAAATAAAACAAATTTACAAAAAATAAAAAAAATGTATGGGGACCGCCTTAACAGTTAAAGATAGAGGGTAGGTGTGGTCAGAGAAAATGTTTGGACTAAAAAAATATTGTGGGTCGGTCATACATTTTGTTGCGCTAAGGGCACTATTAGGGCAGTTAGAGCGGTTGGAACAAATTAAAAAAAATGCCGTTTTGTGTAGGAGCCCCCTTAGAAATTGGAGATAGGGTATTAGTTTGTTCCAAAGATATGTTAAGACGTACAAATTAATGGGGGTCGGTCTTATAAAGAACCCCTCTATGACGCACCATTGGAGCAGTAGAAATGATTTTAAGATTGGAAAATTACAATAAATTTTTTTCAAAAAATTTTAAAAAATAGTAATAATCGTTATCCCACGATCTTCCTGGGCAAAAAATTTGTAGAATTGATAGAAGTTTTACACAAAAAAATTTCAAAAAAATCGAAGAGTACAAACATTTTCAAAAATGAGATTTAAATTTTAAAACTTAAAAATCGCATACTAGAGCGCTTTTAAGAATTTTTTGGGATTTTTTTTTAGAAAGTACGTAAAAAACCAAAAATTTTGAAAAAAAATGTGAAATTTGGACCATTATTGAGAAGTTATGATTAAAAGAAGTTTGAGTAAAGGAACAAACTACCAATTTTTACAAATTCGATATCTTTTGAACGGGTCATCAAAAAAATCTGAAATTTTACCACGAAGGAGTTTTCAAAGGGTACTAAAAACTGTAAACAAATTGGGAAAATCTAAAAAAAAAAGTTTTTCAAAGTGTCCGATTTCACATGGAATGCCCCATATACTTTATGGGGTCCCCGACCGATATTTCGATACGTTACAAACGGAATGACAAAGTGAGTATACCCCCATACTGTGGATGGAGGGTATTAAAAGGGCATTGTGGAGGGTATTCATAGTTTCGGCCAAGTCGATTTTAACTTTTCCACTTGTTTTTTTTAATTAACTTTAATAAAAAACATTTAATTACTTTTTTCTAAGTCCTTTTTTACAAAAATCCCAATTTTGAAGCTTAAAGTGGGGACAGAAGATAAACACCGATTGAGGTGATATTTTGGATGTGAGTTACCCGACCGACACTTTCGGAGGGTATTAGAATTTGATCATAAAAAATAATTGGCTAAAATTTTTCAATTAAATCTATTGATCAATAAAATTTAAATAATCCAATCTTGTTTTGGTCAAAATTTATGTTATTATTTTTTACTGTCGAATTACAATTTTTCAATATACCATATTTTTTTCGCTATAATATATTTGCATACATTAATTCAAAAAATATAAAAATAAAAACGGGATATTTTTTTTTCTTGATAATTTTGCCATAAGCTTACAAATTATTCGTTAAATCAATCATTATTTTGATTGACTACAAATAAAAAATTTATCAAATTTGTGATCAAAATCAAAAAAAAAATTTTTTGATTGAAAAAATATTGAACTAATCGCTTATTAATTTATTGATTGGTGTAATTATTTTTTTTTTATCGCAGAAGTTTCAATCAAAAAATTGTGTGAAACTGCATTTTTCGTAATTGAAATTCGTTTTTAATTCTTTCTGTGTAATAGATATCATATTTTTACTCGGATATCCAAACATTGTTCAATAACCAAGAAACAACATTAATTAGTATTAATTTAAATCAATTGAATGTATAAAGGAAAATCCCCAATCATAATTTATGAACATATGGTTAGTATTTTCATACATATTATCTATGGTTAATTTAACAGATGATGCATAATAAAGAGTTATTGATGAGTTCAAACAAAAGTTTTGATGTATTGCAAATGAGATAAAATCTGTAGTAAATACAACTCCATCTCAGTTTATGGGGCTCATTAGAATTAAATAAAAACAAAGAAATAATGTTATATTCGGCCTTGTCAAAACTTTGAATGCCATTTAAACTATTTGAATAATTTTTCGAATCATTTAATATCTTACAGATTATATAAAAATGATTTTAAAGAGAAAATTTTTGTATGACAACAATTTTTCATACCCTCCCAGCAAAAATTTAAAAATGGTAACGGTTATATAATGCATTACCATATAAAGCATACACTAAAAAAAAAGACATAACTAAAATTTAGGAAAAAATGTCTTTGAAAATTTATTATGAATTTTCCAAAAATTTTGTTAAATTTAACTAAAAAATTAGAAATTTTCTTAACTATGAGGAAAAAAGTTAAGTTAATTTACTTATAATTAGTTCATAGTTTTCTTTAAATGGAACTTTTTAATATTAGGAAAAAAATTCTTACCGCCAATCAAATTTTCCCCAAATCTAAGAAACGTATCTTTATTTTTAAGACATTTTTCTTAAAAAACTATTTTATTCAAGTTTAGTTAAAATTTACTAAAAAAAAAGGCATCATCGTATTTCTCTTCTTTAAATTGAGGAAGTGTACTTCTTAGAATTTAGTTAATAACTTCTGAGAATTTAGTAAATAACTTCTTAGAATTTAGTTAAAATTTAAAAATGGCGATATCTCGAAAACTAAGCTAGATAGAGCGAAACGGATGAACTTTTCAAAAGAAAGACTATAAAGAAAAATATGAAATAGCCTAGCTCTGCGTATCTGTCGGGGTCTCAAGACCCTAATTTTAGATCTTAAATTTGAAATTTCCGAGATTTTATGAGGCATTCCACACCAAATGTCCCGCTACAGAAAACCATGTGTCCCGTAAATTTCTGAATAGGTTGTTTGGTTAGCCCTATATGAAACTAAGAAAATTGCGTTTTTGGTTTTTCAAATTTGCAAAAACTGGGCTTAGGAGGCGTGGTCAAATATTGGAAAAATGGTCAAATTTGTGGCGAGTTGCCTTGATTAAATATTTATCACATTAAAACGGAATGAACCACAATCTCAAAAATTTACATTCTTATAAAGTTTTGTATGGGCTATCGATTAAATTTTTTTTTGAAAATTTTCAGAACCCGTTCTGAAATTTTCCATTTTTTAAAAAAGTCAATTTATCAAAAATCCGGCCACTTTTTTTATTTTTTTAAAAGTTTAGATGTTTGTCCATCCACACAAAAAAAATCAGAAACACGCTCGTCGTTGTTTTCGAGAAAATCGCATTTGAATTTTAAATTTCATAACAATTTTGTAATTTGCTTGTATTTTCATGTTTTAACGTTGCGAATGAGTATTATCAATTGCATAAATATTACTCATACGAACAGTTGAAACAAGAAAATACAAGCAAATTGCAAAATTGTTATGAAATTTAAAACTCAAATGCGATTTTCTCGAAAAAATTTTTTGAGATTTTGGTGCATTCCGTTTTAATGTGATAAATATTTAATCCAGGCAACTCGCCACAAATTTTACCATTTTTTCAATATTTGACCACGCCTCCTAACCCCAGTTTTTGCAAATTTGAAAAACCAAAAACGCAATTTTCTAAGTTCCATATTGGGATATCCATACACCCTATTCAGAAGTTTACGGTACACATGTTTTTTTTTCGCTGGACATTTGGTGTGGAATGCCTCATATGCACATTAAGGGTGTTCTTAACAGTAAGGGAAAAATTTAAAATGTTTTAATTGCTTGGCACTGGGCAGAATTTTGTTCCTTTGTACTAAAATCTTAATAATAAAAAATTTGAAGTTAATCCGATAACTTTAAGTGGACGCGGAAACGACCTGAAGTTTGAATAACGGATTACAAGGGGAAAAAATGACTTTTTACTCATTTTCTCAATTTTTTCGATATTTTAAGTTAAGTTTGAATTCAAATGGTTACAGAATTGTGATGTGGAGTACATTACCTTTGTAATAAGGCAATAAAAACTAAAATCGGTTAAAAATCAGCCAAGTTATTACAACTGCCCCAGGCAACTAGCGTGTGGCAGACCACTTGATCAAAGATTTCGAGTTCAATTTTTGAAATTGATTGAAATTATCTACTATAGCAACATATTTTTATTCTTTACTTCCCAATGTACTAAGGTGATAGTTATTTTTCATATTGTGTTATGCTAACTTGTTTTAAATTAATGTTAAAAAGGTCTACATTTTTCAGCCCTGTTTTCAAATCTCCAATTTTAAATTAAAATTTTTTTAAGCAAATAAAATTTAAAAAATCGACCTTTGGACCATAGGATTTTGTTAAGCACATATAAGGGAATAAAAATTACAAAAATTGTAGACATTCCTTTTTTCATTCGGCTAGTTTAGCGATTTTATTTCGGCGGATTTCGAGATTATAGTGATTTTGGTAACTTTTTTAGCTTTTAGATATTTTTTTTTTTTTTTTAACAAACTTCATATGTTTTCTACCGAATTACTACAGAATAATATAGAATACTTCAATTCCTTTAATCAGGGCAAAATTGAGATATGAAAAATTGACCCAGTTAAAGGTCAAAGGTCAAATTTGAGAACAATTTGAATTTTTAAAGATTAACAATTTTTTTGAGCGGATATTTATGAAACTCCTTGATGTTATTTTAATATGACTAAACATAAATGGTTTATTATTAAAATTCGGAAAATTAACCCATAAGTGCTATTGGGGTCTATTTATTTTTTTATTTAATGGAGAAAATATAAGTATATTATTTCATAGGGTCATATAGACCCCAACAGCACTTAAGGGTTAATGTTCTGAATTTTTATAAGCCATTAATTTTTACATCTTATTAAAATAACATTTAGGAGTTTCATTAATATCCGCTCGAAAAATCTGTAAATCTTTAAAAATTCAAATTCTTCTAAAATTTGACCTTTGACCTTGAACTTGGTCAATTTTTCATGTCTCAATTTTGCCCTGATTAAAGGAATTGAAGTATTCTATATTGATCTGTAGTAATTCGGTAGAAAACATACGAAGTTTGTTAAAAAAAAATAAAAAAATTAACTAAAAGCTAAAAAAGTTACCAAAATCACTATTATCTCGAAATCCGCCGAATTAAAATCGCTAAAATATACGAATGAAAAAAGGAATGTCTACAATTTTTGTAATTTTTATTCCCTTATATGTGCTTAACAAAATCCTATGGTCCAATGGTCAATTTTTTAAATTTTATTTGCTTAAAAAAATTAAAATTTAAAATTGGAGATTTGAAAACAGGGCTGAAAAATTTGGACCTTTTTAACATTAATTTAAAACAAGTTAGCATAACACAATATGAAAAATACCTATCACCTTAGTACATTGGGAAGTAAAGAATAAAAAAATGTTGCTATAGTAGATAATTTCAATCAATTTCAAAAATTGAACTCGAAATCTTTGATCAAGTGGTCTGCCACACGCTAGTTGCCTGGGGCAGTTGTAATTACTTGGCTGATTTTTAACCGATTTTAGTTTTTATTGCCTTATTACAAAGGTAATGTACTCCACATCACAATTCTGTAACCATTTGAATTCAAACTTAACTTTAAATATCGAAAAAATTGAGAAAATGAGTAAAAAGTCATTTTTTCCCCTTGTAATCCGTTATTCAAACTTCAGGTCGTTTCCGCGTCCACTTAAAGTTATCGGATTAACTCCAAATTTTTTATTATTAAGTTTTTAGTACAAAGGAACAAAATTCTGCCCAGTGCAACACAAAAATCCGAAATAAAAAAATAAGAACACCCTTAATGCACATATCTCGGTAAATACTGCCAACACGAGAAAAAGTCCAACGGCATTTTTGTAGCTCTTGGTTCTTAAACACTTCGGCAAAATATCCGAAAGCCCTTCGATTATTAGTTTTTGAGTTATCCAGTTTTTAAGATTCTCAAGACCCCATCAGATCCCTTATTACCGTATCTCAAAAACTAAGCAAGATACACTCAAAAAAAAAGTGAACTAAAATCTGGGAAAATTAACTCAATTTTGAGAAAAAGAGGGAATGATTTGGCTCCAAAGATTTTTTTTCTTGGTTTTAGTTCATAATTTTCCCAGAAATAAGGAAAACAAAGTTATTTAATTTTAAGCCAATTTTAACTCGAAAATGGGAAAAATTATACTTCACATTTTAAAAATAGATTGGGTCTAGACCCTGGACCCATGGGTTCGGACCCCATTTAACTCGACACCCCGTTAGGTCCTTAAAGGGTCCCATGAACCAAAATTTGTGTCCGTTTCGCTCTAACTTGCTTAGTTTTTGAGATACGGTAATAAGGGGCCTGATAGGGTCTTGAGAATCTTAAAAACCGGATAACTCAAAAACTATTAATCGGAGGGCTTTCGGGTATTTCGCGAAAGTGTTCTACGAGTCAAGAGCTACAAAAATGCCGTTGGACCTTTTCTCGTGTTGGCAATATTTACCGAGATATTTGTATATATAAAATCTCGGGAATTTCAAATTTTAGATCTAAAATTAGGGCCTTGAGACCCCGACAGATATGCAGAGCTAGGCTATTCCATATTTTTCTTCGTAGTCTTTCTTTTCGTAGTCTTTCTTTTGAAAATTTCATCCGTTTCGCTCTATCTCGCTTAGTTTTTGAGATATCGCCATTTTGAATTTTTAACTAAATTCTAAGAAGTCATTAACTAAATTCTCAGAAGTCATTAACTAAATTCTAAGAAGTACACTTCCTCAATTCAAAGTAGATAAATACGATGATGTTTTTTTTAGTAAATTTTAACTAAACTTGAACTAAATTGTTTTTTAAGAAATATGTCTTAAAAATAAAGATACGATTCTTAGATTTGTGGAAAATTTCTTTGGCAGTAAGAACTTTTTTCCTAATATTAAAAACATCCATTTAAAGAAAACTATGAACTAATTATAAGTAAATGAACTAAAATTTTTTCCTCATAGTTAAGAAAATTTCTCATTTTTAAGTTAAATTTAACTAAATTTTAGGAAAATTCATGATAAATTTTCAAAGACATTTTTTCCTTAATTTTAGTTAAGTCTTTTTTTTCAGTGTAGAGCAAAACGGACACAAGTTTTGGGTAAAATCTATTAGGACCCTTAAAGGACACAACGGGGTCTCGAGTTAACAGGGACTGCACCAATGGGGTCCGAACCCATAGGTCCAGGATCTAGACCCAATCTAGTTCTAAAATGTGAATGGGCTAAAGTGTAATATAATTTTTCCCATTTTGTAGTTATGACTTAAAATTAAATAACTTTGTTTTCCTTAGTTTTGGGAAAATTATAAACTAAAACCAAGAAAAAAATCTTTGGAGCCAAATCATTCCCTCTTTTTCTCAAAATTTACTAATTTCCCAGATTTTAGTTCACATTTTTTTTTTTTAGTGTGTTTAACGCATCGAAATATCAGTCGATTGAGTGTTTAAGTTATTGATTCATGATCGAATTTAAGACATTCTATCGATTTCCGTCCGTCTGTGGAAACCACGATGCAGTCAAAATCAAAAAAGTTACCCCCCATAAAGTTTGGCACGAATATGTCTTATTTTACTGGTTCATTCAAGTTTGTAAATTGGCTAAATCGGACCATGGAGAAAAAAGTTTCCCCTTAAAAAATATTTTGGGTTGGCCGAATTTAACTTTTTTACTTGTTTGTATTAATTTCATTTTAATAAATTACCTTCATTTTCATTAGTATAAATGAATAATAATGAAAATTAATAGTAGGTAAAGGTAATTTTACTTTCACACTTGATTTAAGTAAGATTAATTTACTAAGAATTTTTTTGGAAAACCTAGTATATTTTCATTAGACAAATTTACTGTTTAAATGTCAATGGGAGATTCCAGGTAAAATCGCACAGATAATTATTTTTGCCAATTTTCAAGACATCATATTTCGAAAACCGAATTTATGATTTTATGAACACTATCCATTTAAAATATCTTTGGCGAATTTTATTAAAATTTGGAGGTGACAAATTCGAATGCTTTATGGTTTGACATGGAATTCCCCCAATCACATTTAAGGTGTTTTTTTTTTAAATACGTACATATCGCTCATTGACTTGTATAGTGTCATAACTCAAAATATTTGATTTTACAGAAATCTAGTTTAAAGTTAACAATTAAAACTGGTTTTCCATTGAAAAAGATCGGTACATTGAAAATGTAATAATGACGTGTTTTCTTCTCAAACGGTGAGTTTAAAAGATATTAATACGATTTTTTGACACAATATAAAGCATGATATAACAAATAATTCTGCATCATTAACTTAAAAATCACATTTTTTAAGTTATGACGGTATACAAATAAATGAGCGATATGTAACAGTTTTAATTTGGTAAAATGTTCAAACTTGTTCACAATATTACATTGATTCATATCATTGTGTTACAACACATGTGTTCTGGCTAGACACAGAAAATTTTCAAATAAGCAAGCAGCAATTATAAGCGGAAAATTATAGTAGGATTAGACGAATAATAAAATACCCAACATTTACTAGCCCCCCAGTTTCTGTACACAGAAAGAATTGAAAACGAATTTCAATCAACAAAAACAGTTTCAATTAATTTTTTCATTGAAAATTGAAGAACATTTTTATATCAATCATCAAATTGTAGGTGATTAATTGATTTTTTTTTTTTCAATCAATCACTTTTTCGATTTTGATCACAAATTTTATCAATTTTTTATTTAAAGTCAATTAAAATAATGATTGATTTAATAAATGAATTTTTAGCTTATGACAAAATTATGAAGAAATTCAAAACTTTTGCTTTCCAATATGTTGCCGATAATAAAAAAAAGTTAAACCCGATTATAAAGTATATTTTTGAATTAATGTAATCAAATAAATTGAAGCAAAAAAAAATCTGGTATGTTCAAAATTTGTAATGTGATAGTTTAAGAAAATAACAAAAATGTTGATCAAAACAATAATTGACTCATTTAAATTTTGTTGATCAATAGATTTAATTGAAATTTTTTAGCCAATAAATTTTTGTGTGTATGACGAACGTCACGAATTTGCATGCATTTTGTTTTTGGTACCATAACAAAATACATAAAAATTCTCTGATTCTGGGGCATTTTTTTCTATAGACAAATTCTCAGATTCTGAGAAATTTTTTCTATAGAAAAATTTTTACATTCTAAAACAGCGGTTACCAACCTTTTTGGCTCGCATACCCCATATTTTAAATTTTGAAAGCCGCGTACCCCCTAACGAGTATTAGTGTTAATTTTGAAATTTTTTATCTGCGGGTTTTATCATTTTTTTGAAGGGTTTAGGGGAGATCAAAACAATGATGGTATTTTTTTTTTTTTGGAAAATTGTTCGCTCCTTGGTGTGGATCAATGCATCTGAAAACGCGGAGTTTGAGCTGGTTTTTCCACAGAGCAAAAACGGCTGAAAATTTTGCAAATCTGATTTCTCCAGTCGATTCTACACAAAAATTAGAAGAACGACCGTTTTTTGAACTCTTAAAAAAAGTTCCAAAAACCCATCACAGGGTGGGCGGAAATATAACGTTTTTAATTCTTTTAAATGCTTTTTTAAAACTAGGGCAGATCAATAATTCCGTGACTTTTTGAATGAATCACCCTCGTATATGTAATGAAAGGGCATTTTGAGCTAAACAAAATGGAACCAAAATTTCCACTCTATCACAACCCGTCTCAAAAATGCCCAAAAACACGTTTTTGAGAACTCTGACATAAATGTTTTAAAAACCTGACATCATAAAAAAATTTGGGAACCATATTCGGAATCAGCATCGAAAACAAGTGGTCAGATCTCAAAATATCATCCAAAAATATCGCAAAAACTGTTCTCTAAATTGCACAAATATAAGTTTTTTGTGAACTTTGACCTCAACTTTCTTAAATACCTGTCGTTATGGAAAACTTTGGAAGCCAGATGCGGAACCAGCATTGAAAGGTTAATCTAATGTCCCACACTCAAAAAAAAGTGAACTAAAATCTGGGAAAATTAACTCAATTTTGAGAAAAAGAGGGAATGATTTGGCTCCAAAGATTTTTTTTTCTTGGTTTTAGTTCATAATTTTCCCAAAAATAAGGAAAACAAAGTTATTTAATTTTAAGCCAATTTTAACTAGAAAATGGGAAAAATTATACTTCACATTTTAGAAATAGATTGGGTCTAGACCCTGGACCCATGGGTTCGGACCCCATTTAACTCGAGACCCCGTTGGGTCCTTTAAGGGTCCCCATAGATTTTGAACCAAAACTTGTGTCCGTTTCGCTCTAACTTGCTTAGTTTTTGAGATACGGTAATAAGGGGCCTGATAGGGTCTTGAGAATCTTAAAAACCGGATATCTCAAAAACTATTAATCGGAGGGCTTTCGGGTATTTTGCGGAAGTGTTCTACGAGTCAAGAGTAACAAAAATGCCGTTGGACGTTTTCTCGTGTTGGCAGTATTTACCGAGATATGTGTATATATAAAATCTCGGGAATTTCAAATTTTAGATCTAAAATTAGGGTCTTGAGACCCCGACAGATATGCAGAGCTAGGCTATTCCATATTTTTCTTTGTAGTCTTTCTTTTGAAAATTTCATCCGTTTCGCTCTATCTCGCTTAGTTTTCGAGATATCGCCATTTTGAATTTTGAACTAAATTCTAAGAAATTATTAACTAAATTTTCAGAAGTCATTAACTAAATTCTAAGAAGTACACTTCCTCAATTCAAAGAAGAGAAATACGATGATGTTTTTTTTTAGTAAATTTTAACTAAACTTGAACTAAATTGTTTTTTAAGAAATATGTCTTAAAAATTAAGATACGATTCTTAGATTTGTGGAAAATATCTTTGGCATTAAGAATTTTTTTCCTAATATTTAAAAAATCGATTTAAAGAAAAGTATGAACTAATTATAAGTAAATGAAATAAAATTTTTTCCTCATAGTTAAGAAAATTTCTCATTTTTAAGTTAAATTTAACTAAATTTTAGGAAAATTCATGATAAATTTTCAAAGACATTTTTTCCTTAAATTTAGTTATGTCTTTTTTTTCAGTGCAATTCCTAAAATTTTGCGTACCCCCTCGGACAGTTTCGCGTACCCCCGAGTGGTACGCGTACCATAGGTTGGTAACCGCTGTTCTAAAACATTTTCCCTATAGAAAAATTGTAGCCACGGTAATACTGATCAACTCTTGGGAACAAATCAATACAATCTACTCTCAAAAAAAATGAACCAAAATCTTGGAAAATTAACTAAATTTTGAGAAAAAGAGGGAATGATTTGGCTCCAAAGACTTTTTTTCTTGGTTTTAGTTCATAATTTTCCCAAAAATAAGGAAAACAAAGTTATTTAATTTTAAGCCAATTTTAACTAGAAAATGGGAAAATTATATTACACTTCAGTTCATTCGTATTTTAGAACTAGATTGGGTCTAGACCCTGGTCCCATGGCCTCGGACCCCATGGGTCCAGTCCTGTTAGCTCAAGACCTCGTTGGGTCCTTTAAGGGTCCCCATAGATTTTGATCAAAACTTGTGTCCGTTTCGCT
Source organism: Pegoplata infirma (assembly GCA_963921195.1). Classification (NCBI taxonomy): domain Eukaryota; kingdom Metazoa; phylum Arthropoda; class Insecta; order Diptera; family Anthomyiidae; genus Pegoplata; species Pegoplata infirma. The sequence continues at coordinate 13,866,441 of OY992539.1, read as the reverse complement.
CTACCTTGCTTAGTTTTAAAGATACGGTAATAAGGGGCCTGATTGGGTCTTGAGAATATTAAAAACTGGATAACTCAGAAACTATTAATCGGAGGGCTTTCGGGTATTTTGCGGAAGTGTTCTACGAGTCAAGGGCTACAAAAATGGAGATGGACTTTTTCTCGTGTTGGCAGTATTAACCGAGATATGTGCATTTATAAAATCTCGGGAATTTCAAATTTTAGATCCGAAATTATGCAGGGCCAGGTTATTCCATATTTATCGTTGTAGTCTTTCTTTTGAAAATTTCGTCCGTTTCGCTCTATCTTGCTTAGTTTTCGAGATATCGCCATTTTGAATTTTTAACTAAATTCTAAGAAGTTATTTACTAAATTCTCAGAAGTTATCAACTAAATTCTAAGAAGTTATTAACTAAATTCTAAGAAGTACATTTCCTCAATTCAAAGAAGAAAAATACGATGATGTTTTTTTTAGTAAATTTTAACTAAACTTGAACTAAATTGTTTTTAAAGAAATATATCTTAAAAATAATGATACGCTTCTTAGATTTGTGGAAAATTTCTTTGGCAGTAAGAATTTTTTTCCTTATATTAAAGAACTTCATTTAAAGAAAACTATGAACTAATTATAAGTAAATGAACTAAACTTTTTTCCTCATAGTTAAGAAAATTTCTCATTTTTTAGTTAAATTTAACTAAATTTTAGGAAAATTCATGATAAATTTTCAAAGACATTTTTTCCTCAATTTTAGTTATGTCTTTTTTTTCAGTGTGTCGGCAGCATTTACCGAGATATGGGCATATAATAAATATCGGCAATGTGAAATTTTAGATTCAAATTAGGATCTCGGGACCCCGAAAGATGTGTAGAGCTAGAACATTTTATCCGTTTCGCTTTATCTCGCTTAGTTTTCTAGATATCGCCATTTTAAATTTTTAACTAAATTCTAAGAATTTATTAACTAAGAAGAGAAATAAGATGAAGTTATTTTTAGTAAATTTTAACTAAACTTAAACTAAATTGTGTGAGCACATATATTTAAGAAATATATCTTAAAAATAAAGTTATGTTTCTTAAATTTGGAAAAAATTTCTTTGGTAGTAAGAATTTTTTTCCTTATATTAAAGAACTTAAAGAAACCTATGAACTTTTTTATTTATAAGTAAATGAACCAAACTTTTTTTTTCTCAAAGTTAAGAAAATTTCTCATTATTTAGTTAAATTTAACTAAATGTTTGGAAAATCTATGAACTATTTTCCAAGAAATTTTTTCCTTAATTTTAGTTATGTCATTTTTTCAGTATACATAAATTAATTTGTTTTAAAAATATTTTAGGCATTGTATAGGGTATTCGCAACTTCGGCAAGGATGAATATTTATTTATAAAATATTTTAACTGGAATTAATATGATGAATCTCTTAAAACATTTCGTAGAATTTGAATTTGCTCGTAGCTTTTAAACAAACTACCGTCATTTCGTGGAAAGAGTAATAATAATAATACATACTTGTAGTAACTTTTTTAATTCCACACTGCAGTGGTTTTGTCTATGCTTAAAGTCAGGAAGAAAAATTAATTTAATATTTTAAATTCCAAAGAAATGTCCTTAAAACCAAACTAGTATGTAGCACACGCATCAAGTCAACAACTGGCACATGTTATTGAAACAATAAACATGTAGATAATACAAAAAACAAATAAAATACCTTGTAAAGAAAGTATCAGATCTGAGAGTTTTTTCGATTGAGAAAATATAATTTAGACTTTCTGAGATTCTGACATCATAAGACATTTTTTTTTTGCATAAAAAATTTTTAGATTCAAAAATGTTCTAAGTCCCAGACACACTTTTTTGCTTTTTGAAGTAAAGAATTTCAATACAAATAATTTACGAATTTCCAAAAAAAAATTTTGGAAAAATTTATATTTGCAAGAAATAATTGTAAATTACAAAACAAATTTTAATTTCCAAAGGAAAGTTGTAGTTTGCAATAATAAGCAAAAAAATACATTTGGTTTCAACTTACACTGTGCAACAAAAAAAAAAAAAACTTTTTGAAAAACACAAGAATTTGACTATATAGGTTCGTTTCTACTACCAAAAGGTAGAAAAACACTACACTAAAAAAATGACATAACTAAAATTAAGGAAAAATGTTTTTGAAAATTTATCATGAATTTTCCTAAAATTTAGTTAAATTTAACTAAAAAATTAGAAATTTGCTTAACTATGAGGAAAAAAGTTTAGTTCATTTACTTATAAATAGTTCATAGTTTTCTTTAAATGGAGTTTTTTTAATATAAGGAAAAAATTCTTACTGCCAAAGAAATTTTCCACAAATCTGAGAAACGTATCTTTATTTTTAAGACAAATTTCTTAAAAAACAATTTAGTTCAATTTTAGTTAAAATTTATTAAAAAAAAAAATCGTATTTCTCTTCTTAGAATTGAGGAAGTGTACTTCTTAGAATTTAGTTCATATTTTCTTAGAATTTAGTAAATAACTTCTTAAAATTTAGTTAACAATTCAAAATGGCGATATCTCGAAAACTAAGCAAGATAGAGCGAAACGGATGAAATTAAAAAAAAAAAGACTACAAAGAAAAATATGGAATAGCCTAGCTCTGCATATTTGTAGGGGTCTCAACACCCTAATTTCGGATCTAAAATTCGAAATTCCTGAGATTTTATATATGCACATATCTCGGTAAATACTGCCACGGTAAATACTACACGAGAAAAATTGAATTTTTGTAGCTATTGCTATATATAGAACACTTCCGCAATATACCCGAAATCTCTCCGACTAATAGTTTTTTGAGTTATCCAGTTTTTAAGATTCTCCAGCCCCTATCAGAACTCTTATTACCGTATCTCAAAAATTAAGCAAAGTAGAGCGAAGCGGACACAAGTTTTGGGTCAAAATCTATGGGACCCTTAAAGGACCCAACAGAGTCTCGAGTTAACAGGGGCTGGACCCATGGGGTCCGAACCCATGGGTCCACGGTCTAGACCCAATCTAGTTCTAAAATGTGAATGAACTAAAGTGTAATATAATTTTTACCATTTTCTAGTTAAAATTGGTTTAAAATTAATTAACTTTGTTTTTCTTATTTTTGGGAAAATTATGAACTAAAACCAAGAAAAAAATCTTTGGAGCCAAATCATTCCCTCTTTTTCTTAAAATTTAGCTAATTTTCCCAGTTTTTAGTTCACTTTATTTTGAGTGTATGAGATATATTTTCAGAATATATTTTTCTCTCCCACTCCAATGCACCACCCTGAGTCGAATCCTGATTACTGTGCACAAACGTCATTATATCAAGAAGGTTAGCGAAAGTGCAACTACTTTTTCTTTTCTTTCTTTTTTTAAGAAAACGCCATAAGTCAATAAAATCTTTAACCAGAAATTTAAAATACCGTAGTGTACACAACATTTGCTGCTAAAAAAAAAACATCCTGACAAAGTATCCTTTTGTTTGTTAAGAAAGACTTACTAAACAGAAGTGCAAGTTGTTAGTGGCTTTTCGTACTTGTTTTTGTCATCGCTGCTTTTGAAAGATTCAACAAGGCTTTTTTTTTTAAACAAAAACCGGCAAAAAGTAAATAGATACTTAGGCATTACAACAGCAGGTACTCTAAATATGTAAACACAAAAAAAAATACAACCTCCAACCAAATCCACCTACACATGTTTTAACGTTTATAGTTTTTTTTTGTGTCAAACATCAAACATGTTTGAATACAAGTTTGAATAGAACCCGCACACATGTTTTGATTGAGCCTTGTTGCATCAAACATGCATGTACGATTTAACCCATAAGATGGAGTCATATTAAAAATTGGTTTTTAAAAAATTAAACACTCAAAAAAAAAGTGAACTAAAAACTGGAAAAATTAACTAAGTTTTGAGAAAAAGAGGGAATGATTTGGCTCCAAAGATTTTTTTTCTTGGTTTTAGTTCATAATTTTCCCAAAAATAAGGAAAACAAAGTTATATAATTTTTAGCCAATTTTAACTAGAAAATGGAAAAAATTATATAACACTTTAGTTCAGCGGTTACCAACCTATGGTACGCGTACCACTAGGGGGTACGCGAAACTGTCCGCGGGGGTACGCAAAATTTTGGTAATTTGGACATTTGTTTTAGATTAACCTTTCAATGCTGGTTCCGCATCTGGCTTCCAAAGTTTTCCATAACGTCAGGTTTTTAAGAAAGTTGAGGTCAAAGTTTGCAAAAAACGTGTTTTTGTGCAATTTAGAGAGCATTTTTTGCGATATTTGAAATCTGACCACTTGTTTTCGATTAACCTTTCGATGCTGATTCCGAATATTGTTCCCAAATTTTTCTAAGATGTCAGGTTTTTGAGAAAATGTATGTCAAAGTTCTCAAAAAACGTGTGTTTGGGCCGTTTTGAGACAGTTTCTGATAGAGTGGAAATTTTGGTACCATTTTGTTAAGCTCAAAATGTCCTTCCATTGTACAATGTACATATATACGGGGGTGATTCATTCGAAAAGTCACGAATTTGTTGATCTGCCCTTGTATTAAAAAAAAAAACATTTAAGAAAAATCAAAAACATTTTATTTCCGCCCTCTGTGATGTGTTTTTGGAACTTTTTTTAAGAGTCCGTTGTTTTAAATTTTGGTGTAGAATCGACTCTGCAGAAAAATCAGCTCAAAATCCGCGTTTTCAGATGCATTGAACCACCCCAAGGAGCAAAAATTTTTCCCAAAAAATACCACCATTATTTTGCTCTCCCCTAAAGCCTTCAAAAAAATTATAATACCCGCAGATCACAAATTTCAAAATTAACTCTAATATTTATATGAGAAATTTTTAAACGAAAACAAAAAACTCGCTAGGGGGTACGCGGCTGATAAAATTTAAAATTAGGGGTACGCGAGCCAAAAAGGTTGGTAACGGCTGCTTCAGTTCATTCACATTTTAGTACTAGTTTGGGTCCAAACTTTGGACCCATGGGTTCGGACCCCATGGGTCCAGACCCTGTTAACTCGAGAACCCTAGGGTCTTTTATGGGTCCCCATAGATTTTGACCCAAAACTTTTGTCCGTTTCGCTCTGTCTTGCTTAGTTTTTGAGATACGGTAATAAGGGGTGTGATAGGGTCTTGAGAATCTTAAAAACTGGATAACTCAAAAACTATTAATCGGAAGGCTATCGGGTATTTTGAGTCAAGAGCTACAAAAATGTCGTTGGACCTTTTCTCGTGTTGGCAGTATTTACCGAGATATGTGCATATATAAAATCTCGGGAATTTCAAATTTTAGATATAAAATTAGGGTCTTGAGACCCCGACAGATATGCAGAGCTAGGCTATTCTATATTTTTCTTTATAGTCTGTCTTTTGAAAATTTCATCCGTTTCGCTCTATCTCCCTTAGTTTTCGAGATATCGCCATTTTGAATTTTTAACTAAATTCTAAGAAGTTATTTACTGAATTATCAGAAGTTATTAACTAAATTTTAAGAAGTACACTTTCTCAATTTAAAGAAGAAAAATGCGATGATGTTCTTTTAGTAAATTTTAACTAAACTTGAACTATACTGTTTTTTAAGAAATTTGTCTTAAAAATAAAGATACGTTTCTTAGATTTGTGGAAAATTTCTTTGGCAGTAAGAATTTTTTTCCTAATATTAAGAAATTCCATTTAAAGAAAACTATGAACTAATTATAAGTAAATGAACTAAACTTTTTACCTCATAGTTAAGAAAATTTCTTATTTTTAAGTTAAATTTAACTTAATTTTAGGAAAATTCATGATCAATTTTTAAAGACATTTTTTTCTTAATTTTAGTTAGGTCTTTTTTTCAGTGTACTCTTCGAAAACTCCTTCGTGGTAAATTTTCAGATTTTTTTGATGACCCGTTTAAAAGATATCGAATTTTTAAAAATTGGTAGTTTGTTCCTTTACTTAAACTTCTTTTACTCATAACTTCTTCAATAATGGTTCAAATTTCAAATTTGTTTATACCCTCCAACTACAGTATGGGGGTATACTCACTTTGTGATTCCGTTTGTAACGTATCGAAATATCGGTCGGGGACCCCATAAAGTATATATATATTATTGATCTATGATCAATTCTAAGACTTTTCTAGAATGTCCGTCCGTCTGTATAAGACACGATGCAGTCCAAAATAAAAGAGATAGACTCGTTAAGTTTGGCAGGCATATGTCTTTTGGTCCTAGGCAGTTTAAGTTCGTAAATGGGCACAATCGGACCAGGGGAAAAAGTTCCTCCTTATAGAACTTAACTAACCTCTAAAAAACGCCATATTGTCACATTTTTTTTTTATATTTTTGTTAAGCAAATGAAACAATTTGATGTCAGAAAAAGTGCAAGGTCCTGTACTCGGACTTAGGGAACAAAAAAGATTGTTTTTTTTTGCCCGCCGCCCTTTTGTGGGATTGGATATTAAAAATGTTTTTAAGTAATGATAAAATTGTATTACTTAGGCTAAAAAAGCATAATAAATGAATTTTTAAACATTTATAGCAGGGGTTTATATGCCCCCCAATGACCCCTACTGACCCGCCCCAAAGAATAACGCGACTGCATTTTTTTTGTTAATTTTTTTACGTACTTTTTAAAAAAAATCCCAAAAAATTCTTAAAAGCGCTCTAGTATGCGATTTTTAAGTTATAAAATTTAAATCTCATTTTTGAAAATGTTTGTACTCTCCGATTTTTTTGAAATTTTTTTGTGTAAAACATCTATCGATTCTACAAATTTTTTGTCCAGGAGGATCGTGGAATAACGATTATTACTATTTTTTTAAATTTTTTGAAAAAATTTTATTGTAATTTTCCAATCTTAAAATCATTTCTACTGCTCTAATGGTGCGTCATAGAGGGGTCCTTTATAAGGCCGACCCCCATTAATTTTTACGTCTTAACATTTCTTTGGAACAAACTAATACCCTATCTCCAATTTCTAAGGGGGCTCCCACACAAAACGACATTTTATAAAATTTGCTCCAACCGCTCTAACTGCCCTAATAGTGCTCTTAGAGCAACAAAATGTATGACCGACCCACAATATTTTTTTAGTCCAAACATTTTCTCTGAACACACCTACCCTCTATCTCTAATTGTTAAGGCGGTCCTAATACAATTTTTTTTATTTTTTGTAAATTTGTTTTATTTAATCAGCTTCTACATTGGACCAATGGTGCGTCCGAGAGGGGTCATTAGTGAGACCGACACCCATTTATTTTAACCCTACAACATTTTTTTAAAATATACCTACGCCCTATCTCCACTCCCTAAGTAGGCTCCCATACAAGTAACAGTTGGAGCAAATTTTATAAAAATGTAATTTTGTATGGGAGGCTACTTAGGGAGTGGAGATAGGGCGTAGGTATATTTTAAAAAAATGTTGTAGGGTAAAAATAAATGGGGGTCGGTCTCACTAATGACCCCTCTCGGACACACCATTGGACCGGTAGAAGCTGATAAAATAAAACAAATTTACAAAAAATAAAAAAAATGTATGGGGACCCCCTTAACAATTAGAGATAGTGGGTAGGTGTGTTAAGAGAAAATGTTTGGACTAAAAAAATATTGTGGATCGGTCATACATTTTGTTGCTCTAAGGGCACTATTAGGGCAGTTAGAGCGGTTGGAGCAAATTTAACAAAATTTTGTTTTGTGTGAGAGCCCCCTTAGAAATTGGAGATAGGGTATTAGTTTGTTTAAAAGAAATGTTTAGACGAAAAAATTAATGGGGGTCGGTCTTGGAAATGACCCCTCTATGACGCACCATTGGAGCAGTAGAAATGATTTTAAGATTAAAAAATTACAATAAAATTTTTTCAAACAATTTTAAAAAATAGTAATAATCGTTATCTCAAGATCCTCCAATAGAAGTTTTACACAATTAAATTTCAAAAAAATCGAAGAGTACAAACATTTTCAAAAATGAGATTTAAATTTTAAAACTTAAAAACCGTATACTAGAGCGCTTTTAAGAATTTTTGGGTTTTTTTTAAAAAGTACGTAAAAAAACAAAAATTTTGACAAAAAAAAATTGAAATTTGGACCATTATTGAAGAAGTTATAAGTAAAAAAAGTTTGAGTAAAGGAACAAACTACCAATTTTTAAAAATTCGATATCTTTTGAACGGGTCGTCAAAAAAACCTGAAAATTTACCACGAAGGAGTTTTCGAAGGGTACTAAAAACTGTAAACAAATTGGAAAAATCTAAAAAAAAAAATTTTCAAAGTGTCCGATTTAATATGGAATGCCCCATATACTTTATGGTTTCTAAGGTGTTACAAGCGGAAAAGAATGACAACTTATTTATATATATCCTTTATCACTACAGTTGAGGATATAAAAGAAGTTTAGTTTCAAAAATGTAGTTAATACGTTTTGAACGAACAAATGTAGTTGTTTTGTAGTAGATTCTATCAACAAAAACTTTAGGTATATATCAACAAACCAATGTAAATATTTATAGAAAAAAAAAACATAAATTAGATTAAAAATGTGTTAATAAATTAAATAAATCCTATCAAAACAATGGGTACTATTTTACTGCTGTCAACACTTGTAGTGTTTGTTGGTTAGTATGTAGTTACCCAGCAAAAACATGGTAATGAGTTGTGAAAAGTAATCATTACCAAGTACATTATTTATAATGAGTACCCATTACAATTAACATTATTTTAAGCCCAAAAGTAACTACTTCTCAGTAATATGTTATAAAAGCACCTCTAAGTAATAATATCTTCTTGCACTTGCAGTTTTTAACCTTTACAATTCAATTAACTTAAAAAGTACTTAAAAACTTAATAAAAATTACGCAATTTTTAAGTTTTAGTAAAAACAAGTTAAATTTTAAAAGTTTTAATTAAATAATTATTTTACTTCTTATTGGTAATGGGTTTTTACTCCTTATTTGTAATCCGAGGCAGTAACTACTTATTTATCTCCATACTCTTCACTAGTTATTTTTGTCTCACGCCCTTGTTAAAATAATTAGTGTTTCATTCAATAAGTAACTACTTATTAACATCTGTTTCGGATTACAAAACCCATTACTAGTAATGCCAATTTTTGCTGGGTAACAAATCATATTTGTTAATTAGTCAACAATTTACATTTAATCACTAAACTAATAAAATGAAACAAGTGAGAATATGCCAGCTGAATTAAAACACATAATTTTATTTACAATTCTTAATATGTAAATAAATCATGACGTTACTCTGCAAATTTTGTAGTAGACTTTGTTATCAAGGGGAATTTTTTTATGCACTCCATTTAGTGGTAGAGGCTTTGTTGTCATTCCGTTTGTAACTCATGAAAATGTTGGTCTGGGACACCATAAAGTATAATTTTTTATTTACACAGAAAAAAATATGGAGGAAACAAATTTGAGTAATCACTTGTTTAAATTTAAAAACAAAAATTGAGTAATTTTTTAATTGACGCAATTAAAAATTTACTTAAAAATTTTAAAAACAATTTAAGTAAATAATTTAATAAAAATTTAATAGTTTTTTTTTTAATTTTTTTTTTAACTTTCATAGTTACTTGAATTCTCGTTTAGTTTATAGTTTTTTGTTTATGTATTTGAAAGTTTGAAATCGTCTTTATAAAATTTTCCTATGTTTTTGAGACATAAATATGTTTGGTAAAGTCTGAAAAAACAATTTTTTTGTTTTTTTTTGTAAAAAAATTTTAAAACTTTTAAAAAAATAAATAGATAAATTTTGAGTAAATTTTTAATTGTGTCAATTAAAAATTTACTCAATTTTTTTTTTTCAAACATTTAATAAATTTTTATTAAAAATTTACTCAATACTATTATATCGTTTACTGGTGAAAAATTGAGTAATTTTTTACTCAATAGTATTAAAAATTTACTCAAATATTTTTTTTATTTTTTTCTGTGTACATACCCTTTGAAAACTACTTCCGGATAAATTTTCAGATTTTTTCATGACCCGTTCCAGAGATATGGAATTTCGAAAAAAAATTTGTTATAGAAAACCCCCTTTACTCATAACATGTTCAAAAATGGTCCAAATTCAAAAAAAAATATTTTTTTATTTGTTTTTTCTTACGTACTTTTTAGAAAAATGTATTAACAAATTTTCTAAAATGTTCTATTATGAAATTTTTAAAATTGAATTCTCATTTTTGAAAATGTTTGTACTCTTTGATTTTTTTGAAATTTGTTTGTGGAAAACTTCTATTGATTCTACAAATTTGTTGCTTAGTAAGATCGTGAGATTATAATTAAAAATATTTTTTCGATCATTAATTTTTTCCGAAAAAACTTATACTCTATCCCATATTCCAAGTACAGAAATAATTGAAATCGAATTTCAATCACCAAAAACACGGTTTCAATTAATTTTTTAATTAAAACTCCTTCGATGGAGAAAATTGGGCTGAATTGCAGTTTATGGGGCACACGGAAATTAAAAAAACTAAAAACGCCACCAGATCAAGAGTTAAAAAAGAAAAAAAACGAAATTAATGATTAGTGGCGCCGGACTCGGGAAGCACCTCTAAGCCCCCCACAAAGTAGCGACTTTAGCACTGATTTTAACCGGCCAAAAGGCCAAAAAAAACTTTATTTAGCGAAGCCGCTAAACTAATTTATTTTTCTACGCAGAAAAAAATTTTAAAACAAAAAAAAAAATTTTTAAGATGTTCCTTCCCTGGATTTCCCTATTAAAGAGGAACCCAAAAAAAGTTCCCGGCGCCACTAATCAATAATTTTGGTTTTTTTTTTAATTCTAAAACGGATGGCGTTTTTAGATTTTTCGATTTCAGTGTGCCCCATAAACTGCAATTTTGCCGAAAATTGTTATATCAATCTTCAAATTAATTGATTTTTTTTTTCAATCAAACACTTTTTCGATTTTGATCACAAATTTTATAAATTTTTTATTTAAAGTCAATTAAAATAATGATTGATTTAACGAATTAATTGTAAGCTGATGACAAAATTATAAAGAAAGATTATAAAGTATATTTTAGAATTAATGTATTCAAAAAAATTAAGGCGAAAAAACAAATCTGGTAGTTCAAAATTTTTAGTTTACTACCCAGCAGAAATAAATCGAGATTTTGGCGACACAGCATCTGTTTATAGCATACCGTAGCGCATCCAAAGAGCGCTCTTAGGGATGCAGTAAAAGGAAGGGGAAAAAATTTTAATTTTTTTTAAGATTTTTATTGCGCATTAATCAGCGCTGCAAAGAGCGCTTCAATCATAGCATCTTTGACCGCTGTTCCCAAAAAAAATCCCATAAAAAATGTGAAAATGAAAATTTCCGATATTTTTTTGATGTTCACTTCCGATTTTTTTTTTTTTCATTTTGTTTCACATAAATAAAGTTTTGTAAAGTAAAACGAATGAATTTTTTTGTTATATTTTTTTAAATTTTAGTTATTTGATTTCAACTTTGAATTTACAGCATCTTTATTCTGCTTAAATCAGCTCTACAAAGATACAAGAATTCACTGCATCTTTAATCTGCTTAAATCAGCGCTAAAAAGATACATGAATTTACAGCATCTTTATTCTGCTTAAATCAGCGCTCTAAAGACACGTGATTTCAGTGCATCTAAAGAGCGCTGTTTCTGTGTATCCAACTAGCGCTCTAAAGTGGGACATCGCCTTAGAGAATCATGCATGAATTCAGCGCAATTGGATGCGCTCCTTTACTCAAGTTCCCCTTCCAAAAGCTGCTGAACGTTCAGCAAAATTTCTGCTGGGTAGTTAAAGAAAATAACAAAAATGTTGATCAAAACAATAATTGACTTATTTAAATTTTGTTGATCAATAGATTTAATTGAAATTTTTAAGCCAATACTTTTTTGTGTGTTGAACGGGTCATCAAAAAAATATTAAAATTTGCCTGGAAGGAGTTTTTAAAGGGAACTTTAAACTGTTCAAAAATTGTGAAAATCTAAAAAAAAAACGTAACTGGCATGGAATGCCCTATATGTATATTATTGATGAGGGATCGATTCTAAGACATTCTAGTGATGTCCGTCTGTGTGTTGAAATGGCGATCACGTCTTAAATATTACACACATATGAGGCATTCCACACCAAATGTCCCGCTACAGAAAAACATGTGTCCCGTAAATTTCTGAATAGGTTGTTTGGATAGCCCTATATGGAACTAAGAAAATTGGGTTTTTTGTTTTTCTAATTTTCAAAAACTGGGCTTAGAAGACGTGGTCAAATATTGGAAAAATGGTCAAATTTGTTGCGAGTTGCCTTGATTAAATATTTATCACATTAAAACGGAATGCGCCACAATCTCAAACATTTACATTCTTATATAGTTTTGTATGGGCTATCGAATAAAATTTTTTTCTTTAGAAAATTTTCAGAACCCGTTCTGAAATTTTCCATTTTTTAAAAAAGTCAATTTATCAAAAATCCGGCCACTTTTTTTTCTTTTTTTTTAATTTTTTTTTAAAGTTTAGATGTTTGTCCATCCACACAAAAAAATTCAGAAAAACATTTTTCGTTTTTTTCGAGAAAATCGCATTTGAATTTTAAATTTCATAACAATTTTGTAATTTGCTTGTATTTTCTTGTATTAAAGTTGCGAACGAGTATTATTAATTGCATGAATATTACCCATTCGCAACGTTAATACAAGAAAAAAAAAGCAAATTACAAAATTGTTATGAAATTTAAAATTCAAATGCGATTTTCTCAATAAAAAACGAAAAATGTTTTTCAGATTTTTTTTTGTGTGGATGGACAAACATCTAAACTTTAAAAAAAAATTTAAAAAAAAAGAAAAAAAAGTGGCCGGATTTTTGATAAATTGACTTTTTAAAAAATGGAAAATTTCAGAACGGGTTCTGAAAATTTTCCAAAGAAAAAAAAATTATTCGATAGCCCATACAAAACTATATAAGAATGTAAATTTTTGAGATTGTGGTGCATTCCGTTTTAATGTGATAAATATTTAATCAAGGCAACTCGCAACAAATTTGACCATTTTTCCAATATTTGACCACGCCTTCTAAGCCCAGTTTTTGAAAATTAGAAAAACCAAAAACGCAATTTTCTTAGTTCCATATAGGGCTATCCAAACAACTTATTCAGAAATTTACGGAACACATGTTTTTCTGTACACTGAAAAAAGTAGCTTCGTGAAATTAATGAAAATTGACTTAACCTTAATAAAAAATGACTCACGTTTTCAACCGAAGATAGGTTTCATTTGATTAATGAAACTGGTGTCATTAAAGTTCCTTTCAATGAAAACTTGCATATAAATAATGAAAATATTCGTAGAACTTGTTTAAAACGTTTTATGAAGTTTTCATAAAATGTATGAAAATATCCATTGATTAAATGTGGAATAGTAGTTGGTAATGAGCGTATGATAGTTGCTTTTTACAAGTAACTAGTTGCTAACTTTATTAAGGTTTTGATATGGGAATTACGATAAATTCATGTTGGTTAAAGTTATCAAAATTTCCATAGAAAGCCCCTAATCAAGTTAGGAACAAGTTACCTAAAAACAGCACGTATCATATACCCATAAGTGAAAATTTGCATTAATAACAATTTTGGTAAGTCATGTAACCATCACTGTAACCCTCACTGAAATTTTATTTAGGGGCATGTCACAGACTCAATTCCGATCGGATTTGAAAAAAAGTTGTTACTCGTAAAACGCAAAACAATTTTTTTTTCGGAATGAAATCACTTTCAAGAACCAAAGTGGAATTGAATTGCTAAAAGTGGTTTCATTCCGAAAAAAAGTATTTGCTTTGCGTTTTACGAGTGAACCACTTATTCCATTTCCCAACGGAATTGAGTCTGTGACATGACCCTTAATTGCACACTTTTTATGGTTTTCACCTAGTTTTTACACACAACAAATTTTTACTCCAAACTTAAATTGGTCTGAATTTCCATATAAGGTAAACTATAAAATACAAAAACGCGATGACTTTAAAAACACGTGCTGCCAAAACGTAGCAACAACGTAGCAATGGAACAACACAAATTACCCTACATTTCATCACAAAATTTTAATGACTTAAAAAACTATTTTTCTGTTGCAAATTAGATTTTAATTTATAAGAAACAGTCAAAAGAAACACTTATACGGAACTTTTCACTTGTAATTTTAATTAGATATAACCAGCATAACACACAAGTTTCAACAACAAAGCAAAACAAATATAAAATTATTTTATTTTATTAGAAAAAAGTTAACACACATGTAAAAATTACAATTAGACTAAACACGCGTGGTGTAATAAAACGTCGTATGTTTTTGTTCTGTTTTCTTTCTCTTATTCGCAACGCAGAGTTGTATTTAGTTCTAAAAAATCTTATGATATTTTTTAATGAAATTATGAAATCTAATGAAACAAGTTTCATAAAATTTGTTCATAACATGCATGAAATTTCAATCAGCTTATGAATTCCTTCACATAAGTAATGAAAACAAAATAATGAATCCGTTTCGTTAATATCAGGAAGGTTATTTTTTTCAGTGTAGCGGGACATTTTGTGTGGAATGCCTCATATGAATAAAACTTTACAAATTTACTTGTTGTTGCACTGAGAAGTTTGGTATTGCATTTGGGCGATATCAATTCAGTGCACTGCAACACATCGAAAATTTAGGTGCATTCCACATAACCTAAAAATGCAATATGCTATAATTCAGCTATTTCAGTATTTTTTTTTTCCCCCAAAAATTTTTTCAGCTAACTTTTTTTTACATTGTGTAGGGTATAAATACATTCGACAGGACCAAATTTAACTTTTTTACTTGTTTTATTTTAAAACCCCCCACCAAATAAATTCGTAATTTGAAATAAAAAAAACTTTAATATTGATAATAAAAATATGCTTAAGAAATCTGGTTGTTTTCGAGTGGTTTTAGAATATTTTAAAATAAAAAGATAAAAATAATTAATTGAATAATTGATTGGTAGGTTGATAGGTGGGTGGGTTGGTAGGTTGGTGGGTTGGTTGGTGGGTTGGTTGGTGGGTTGGTTATCAAATAGCTTGCGTAATATTCTATTTATTATTGTCAATAGCAATTTGTAGACCTTAAATTATGATTGATCAAAATAGCCTAAAAGTATTATCAGTCGTACGTAATCAGTCTTCAAAATCTATAATTTATTTATACATACACTACTTTTTGGTACCTTGGGATAATTACTGATATAGGGACCTTTGGGATCGGAAAATTACAGTTTTATTAGCAATTTTACAAATTTATTTTCGTAAATGTATTTTACAAAAAAAAAACGACAATTTTACAATATGATTTTATTACAAGGATTTATATAGTTTAAAGAGGACCTTTTTTTCGATTTTCAAAAATCGAATCCCAGTTTTGTGTGAGGTTAGGGTAAAAAAAAAAATTACAAAAATATGAGCTCGATCGGTTAAAAATTGTCAGCACATTGAAGTTTTATGGTGAAAATAAAATTGGGACAAAACAAAATGAAAAAAAGTTTAAAATGTCTTGCTTACCATCACATTTATTATTTTTATGAGCTGAACACGAATATCAAAAATTTTTTAAAATCGGTCGAACGATTTTCGAGATTTCGTTACTTTCCAAAAATAGCGTTTAAGGAATTTTTAAAAAACAAATCTCAAAATTTCAAATAGCGATATTTCGAAAACCATTCAACGGTTTTAAAAATTGTTGGGGCTTATGAAATGCTATTTTTTGACCCGCTTCCCTTTAAGGGCATGGTTATAGAAAACCATATAAAATAATGATAAAAGTGTGTTTTTTTATCGTAAATATTGCAAAAAATTAATTTAGAAATATTTATAAAGACGGAAAAGGCGCCCAATAATAGATTCGGCAGAGCCTAATTCAATAATCTCACTTGTTAAAATTTGTTTTTTATAAATAAGAGTTTCGTGAGTGAAAGTCAACATTAGTGTGAGTCAACGTGAATGCGAAGATTGTGTAATTACACTCAAAATAATACGTTAGTAGATTTACTAATATTTTTTTGCTAATGCTAGTTAGCTAACTTTTAGCAAATTTTTAGTTGAGATTAGCATGTTAGCAAAAAATTCTTGTAAACTTCATTTAGCACATTAGCAATTTTAAACAAACATTGAACTAATTTCTTTTGCTAAGATTTGAAATTGAGTTGACAACATTTTTACAAGATTTTTTGCTAACATTAGCAAAAATAAATGGTAAATTTTTTTTTATTTTCAGAAAACTTAAAATGGCTCTATCTCGGAAACTAAGCCAGATAGAGCAAAATGGAGGGCATTTTTGGTTCTTAGAATCTCCATACTTTCGGGGGTCCTCTTCACATGTGTGGACCCTAATGGGCCCTAACTTTGGATCCAAAAAAGTTAGCATTCCCGAAAATTTTAAAATGCCCATATCTCGGTAAATATTTCCGACACAACAAAAAGTCCAAAAGCATTTTTGTAGCCCTCAATACGTAGAACAAGACCGCAAAATAGTCAAAAGCTCTCCGAGTAATATTTTTGAAGTTATCGAGTTTTTTAATTCTCAAGACCCCAGTGGTCCCCTATAATCACGTATCTCAAAAACTAAGCAAGGTAGAGCGAAACGGACACAAATTTTGGATCAAAAACTATAACGATTTTTAAGGAACCTAACTAGGTCTAGGCCCATCGGGGTCTGGACCTATCGGGTCCGAACCCAATGGGGTCCTCAAATGTGTCAAAAAAAAATAAATTTTTTTTAACTAATTATTGGCAAAACATTTTTGCTAACTTTAGCAAAAAAATTGTGGGTTCGAAATCAGCAAATTTTCTTGTAGGTTTACAAGCTTTTTTTGCTAACATTACAGTTTTTTTTTTTTGAGTGTACATGTAAGTTGTTTTAAAATTACTCACGTGATTGTGACTATAAAAAATGTGCTCGTTAGTGAATGCGTAATTGCTAAATTCCTGTCGTGAGTGTGAGTCAATAGTTATTTGCGTCCCATCTCTAGTTTAAAGTCCTACCCAGGGTAATAAAATATATTTTTTTTTTGGTCCGTCCATTTTTGTGGGCGTGGATAATAAAATTAATTTAATTATAATAAAAGTATATTAAGTGCAAACATTTTTATAAATCAATGTTTCAACGTTTAACGAGGGGAAAACCCCTCCCCCCCCCCCCGTCAGCAGATTTTTTTGCTGTTTGGATAGAGGTTTTACTTCAAGTATATAACATTTTATTTTTTTACCTGGGATAAATTTAAAATAAAAAGTAATTTTTTCACCAATCACATGCAAATTGATTAGTTTATTTTATTTATTTTATAGATTTAAAAATTTTTTTCATTGCATAAACTTTAATTAGTATGATAAGTAAATTAAATATAGAAGTATAAGGAGAAAAACAAAAATTCCTATCAACAAATGAAATACGGTGAGCGTTAAAAGAAAATAAACAGGTCTTAAGTAGATGCAACACGTTAAGGACAAATTGGACAATAAACACCCTTATTATTATCAATCCCAATCAATTTTGGGAATTCAATTTTAAATCTTTAATTTAAGCTTGATAGCCTCCAGATTGAGCAAATATTAAATGAGATACGTGGGTCGCGCTGGAAAATGAAATTATTTGTAAATTAAAAAAATTTTAAAAATATTTTTAAGTTGATTTTTTTCAAGTTCAAACATTAAAAAATTAAAAAATAGTCCAATAGTTTTAATTCAGTTATTAACTCATTTACTCAGACTCAAACAAAAATGCAGTAAAAAAATATGCATTTGTTTGATCTCTAATTCTTTTGATCACCGATTTTTTGTAATTTGATTTCTGATATTTGTGTAAAATTTTTTAATGTTTGAACTTGAAAAAAAATCAACTTAGAAATATTTTTTATAAATTTAATTTTTATATAAATTTGATTTTTCAGCGCGACCCTCGTAGCTCATTTAATATTGGCTCAATCTGGATGCTATCAAGCTTAAATTGAAGTTTAAAAAATTTCCCATATATCATTTTTTTAGATAATAATAAGGGTTTTTATTTTCAACTTTTTCTTTAACGAATCTTCTTTAGATCTGTACACTTTCTTTTAACGCTCACTGTATGTTTCATGACACGCGAAGATTAAGTGACTAATGAAATGCGATTTGATTATTGTTGAATGGTCGTCGGTAGGTAGTTGATGGGTAGGTAGTTTATGTTTAAGACATAATAACTATTAAACAAATAATTAATTGTATTTATGGGGTCACTTAATGGGAAAATTGTATGTTTTAAGAAGAAAAAAAAAAAATAAACGCAACCGCAACCGTTAATAATTATAATTAAGAATTTTTAGGTTTTTTTGATTTACCGAAAAAAAAACAACTACATAATGTGACCAACAGACTTTAAGACTTAAAAATACTAAAGAAATATTTTCAGAGAAATTTTTGAAATGATTAAATTAAATTTTTTTTTAATTGACAACCACCCGAATTAAGGTAGAAACAGAACAAGCACGGCACGGGGGACGGTTGCCGTTGCCGGAGAATATAGGCCCAAAACAATGACGGGGGACGGCGACGGCAAAAAATGTCATTTGTTTGTTCAGTGGTGCCAACTTTAAATAAAATTAGAGTAATTTTACGGAAAAAAAATCGCTTATCACATAGTCAATGTGATTAAGTTGGCACTACTGTACGTTTGTTACACCATTGTGAATGAAAAAATTTAAAATTGTTGTGAAAATGCGGCAACCCTGGAGTGTGAGAGGGAGGGAGATTGAGAGAACCCGGAGATAAAATAAAATAAGTTTTAATTTTTTGTCGTGCCGGTCACGGTTTTTAACTGTCAAATCGTATGGAAAAAGTCGTGCCGGGCTTGTTCTGTTCAGACCTTTAAACACTCAAACAATTTTGTCAACTGTAAATGACATTTTCAGTAAAAAAATAACAAAAAAAAAAATTGTTTCCAAAAACAACTGCCAAAAGTAGTTGTTTGATATTTCATTTTTAAGTTTGAAAACAATTTTTACTGTTTAATTTACAGACAACTACACTCAAAAAAAATGAACTAAAATCTAGGAAAATTAACTAAATTTTGAGAAAAAGAGGGAATGATTTGGCTCCAAAGATTTTTTTTCTTGGTTTTAGTTCATAATTTTCCTAAAAATAAGGAAAACAAAGTTATTTAATTTTAAGCCAATTTTAACTAGAAAATGGAAAAAAATATATTACACTTTAGTTCATTCACAGTTTAGAACTAGATTGGGTCTAGACTAGGGTTGCCAGAATTTTATTTCAAAAATGCGGGACAAACGCAGGAAAAATGCAAAAATTACGGGATTTTTACAAATTTTGGCGTAAAATTTTTAAAAAACTGATTTTTTTTTTCATCATGCACTAAAATTGCAATTTTTAAAGGCAGCAAACTGATGTTTTATCTAATTTTTTTTTTGTTATTTTTTCTGTAAAAGGGTCCAAATTCCCATCATTTGAGGGGGCAAGGTAAAACAAATTGTACACTAGCTTACAAATGAGCTTATTAAAAAATGAGGCTTTTAAAGTAAAAAATTTTAAAGTTTAAAAATTTTTTCAAAAAAGCGGTAATATGAAATCCCGCGCGGGACGCGGGATTCAGTTATGCAAAGCGGGACAATCCCGCCAAATGCGGGACGTCTGGCAACCCTAGTCTAGGCCCTGGACCCATGGGTTCGGACCCCATGGGTCCAGCCCCTGTTTACTCGAAACCCCTTGGGTCCTTTACGGGTCCACATAGATTTTGACCCAAAACTTGTGTCCGTTTCGCTCTACCTTGCTTAGTTTTTGAGATACGGTAATAAGGGGTCTGATAGGGTCTTGAGAATCTTAAAAACTGGATAACTCAAAAACTATTACTCGGAGGGCTTTCGGAAGTGTTTTGCGGAAGTGTTCTACGAGTCAAGAGCTACAAAAATGCCGTTGGACCTTTTCTCGTGTTGGCAGTACTTACCGAGATATGTGCATATATAAAATCTCGGGAATTTCAAATTTTAGATCTAAAATTAGGGTTTAGAAACCCCGACAAATATGCAGAGCTAGGCTATTCCATATTTTTCTTTATAGTCTTTCTTTTGAAAATTTCATCCGTTTCGCTCTATCTCGCTTAGTTTTCGAGATATCGCCATTTTGCATTTTTAACTAAATTCTAAGAATTTATTTACTAAATTCTCAGAAGTTATTAACTAAATTCTAAGAAATACACTTCCTCAATTCAAGGAAGAAAAATACGATAAAGTTTTTTTTAGTTAATTTTAACTAAACTTGAACTAAATTGTTTTTTAAGAAATATGTCTTAAAAATAAAGATACGTTTCTTATATTTGAGGAAAATTTCTTTTGCAGTAAGGATTTTTTCCTAATATTTAAAAATTCCATTTAAAGAAAACTATGAACTATTTATAAGTAAATGAACTAAACTTTTTTCCTCATAGTTAAGAAAATTTCTCATTTTTTAGTTAAATTTAACTAAATTTTAGGAAATTTCATGATAAATTTTCAAAGACATTTTTTCCTTAATTTTAGTAATGTCTTTTTTTTCAGTGTAGAATAAAGTAAAACATTTCAGAAAATCTAAAAAAAATTAACTATATAATGAAAAAAATTAACTATAAAATGGAAAAAATTTCCTCCATTTTGTTTTCTTAGTTTTCATGATATTTTAAGGAGTTACGACAAATTTACTAAAACAAAGGAAAAAAGTATTAAATTTAAAGAAGATTAGCTATTTGGCAAAATATGATGAACTAATTGGTGCTAAACTAGTTCAAGAAACTGAATATTTGAACTAGTTCAAAAAACTGAATATTTGATCTAAACTTTGGAAAAAAATTTCTTCAATACAGTTTATAAATTTTCCCACAATTAAATTTAAGACTTCTTAACTTTTGGGAAAAAAATTTAGTTCATGTACTGTTAAATAGTCTATTATTTTCCTTAAATGGAATTCCAAAATACATGGAAGAAATTCTTACCGCCAAAGAAATTTTCCCTAAATACATATATGACAAAAAACTTTATTTTTAAAACATATTCCTCTTCTTTAGTTTTAGAACGTAATTTTCTACCAATTAGTTAATCTTCTTAGATTTTAGGAAGTTTTTATACCCTCCACTTAGTGATAGAGGGTATATATAAGTTTGTCATTCCGTTTGTAACTCATCGAAATATCGGTCTGGGACCCCATAAAGTATATAAATTCATGATGCCCGAACGATTTTAAGACATTCTAGCGATGTCCGTCTGTCCGTCTGTCTGTCTGTCTGTCTGTGGAAAATGCTATCAAGGACAAAATATTGCACAGAGATGACTGAAACTTAACATATTTATTGAAAGTTCTCCAGAGAAGTTTGGTATTGCATTTGAGCGATATCGGTCCAGCGGTTCATAAGTTATGAACGAAAATGTAAGCACACCTCACAAATTTCAGTGCATTCAACATAACCTAAAAATACAAAATGCTTTAATTCGGCTTCTGGTTGACATATGTGAACATAATTGAACACCAAATGGTATTTAAACAAGTACGAACATATTTTTTGACAAAATAAGAAAAAAATCGCGGATTTTTTTTTTACCAAAATTTTTTTTCGCGGAAATTTTTTTTTTTCAAATTTTTTTTTTCAAAAGTAATTTCCTTTTAAATAAAGTTTTCGACAATAACCTTTTTGAAATTGAATTCTCAGGACCCCAGTGGTTCACTAAATTCACGTATTTTTTTACAAAAAAATTTAAAAGTACAAACATTTTCAAAAATAATTTTTTTTTAATTTTAAAACGTAAAAATCGGACACTATAACACTTTTAAGAACTTTTTAGGAATTTTTATTAAAAAGTCAATAAAAAATTAAAAAAAATTTATTTGAATTTGAACCATTTTTGAGGAAGTTATAAGTAAAAGAAGTTTGAGTAAAGGAACATGATCCGAATTTTTGAAAATTCGATATCTTTCGAACAGGTCATCACAAAAATCTAAAAATTTACAACGAAGGAGTTTTTAAAGAGTACTAAAAACTGTAAAAAAATTGGGAAAATCTAAAAAAAAAATAATGTCCGATTTAGAAAAGAATGACATGGAATGACCCATGATCGATTTTAAGACGTTCTATGAAAAACGGACGCCACAGCCAATTTTATTTTTACAATTTGGAGGGTATTATTTTTATCAAATTTTTTTTTTTATCAAAATTACTGTTTTCGTTTTCTTAAAACTAAAATTTGGATAATAATGCACCTGCTAGCGAATAAAAGATATTTCACAAGCTGGTGAATAACACGTAACATAATTATTTTTCATCAAATTGTTGTTCCCTATCAAATTGTTGTTCCCGCCCTATGTTCCTCGTGAACATTATATTTAAGTATTTACTAGTTATACCAAAATTATATTAGCTATACTAAAGTATCAGTAGCGTACATATTTAAATAAATAAAGGACGTATATATAAATTGTTGCTCATATATTTTTTTTTCATGAAAAAATAAATATTTTTTTCGTAAAAAATATTTTTTTCATAAAAAAATTAGTTTTATCAAAAGTTTTCTTTAAAAAAAAAAATTAGACAAATTGATAAACTATTTTTTAAAATTTTTTTTTTCGCAAACTTTAGTTACATATTATATTTTTAGTGTAACGACAAACTTCAAATTTCTTATACGACCAATATTTTTATGCGGTCTCTCTCCCTGACACCCAAAAAAAAATAATTAAAATTTCTGTAATTGACAACCAACATTTATGTTTATTAGGTAATCACCCCCACCCTGAGTCATTTTTTATGTACTTTTGCATTTTTTTTAATATTAAAAGCGAAAGAATATAGTAGAAATTTTTATATTTTAAAAATTCAATATTAATTAACACCACTTGACTTTACAATATTTTATTTTTTTTTCTACAACAATTTAAGACCACTAATTAAATTATTTTATTGAATCTACAGCAACTACAACATCCATATAAATCTACATTATAAAACTGGCAGCATCTTCTTCTAAAACAATTGATAAATATCACCCTCGCCCCAACAATTATTGTCAACAATTTGTTTTATAATTGTTTGAGAAAAAAAATAAATATCTCAATGGCAAGAAAAAAAAATAGCGCAAGTCAAACATTAAAATTGAGAATTTTCTTTTGGAAAAAAAATGTTTATCTATAAAGCAAACCAGTATAAAAGTTAAATTTGACTTGGTCGAATCCATGAATAACCTCCACTATGCCCTTTTCAAAGGTAGTTATTTTTTTAATGTGAACAATAATTAACAATTATGATTAGAAATATTATTTTTTTGAAAACTTTTTTTTAGATATTAATATTTGAAATGAAATGAAAAAAAAAACAAGTAGAAAAGTTAAATTCGACTTGGCCGAATCTATGAATACACCCTTCACAATGCCCTTTTAAGTGATAGTAAATTTTCTAACGTGAAAAATAACATTTTTGATTACTTTTTATTTTGTGTAAAAAAACTTTTTTAAGTAATTTAAAAAAAAAAATAATAATTTACTAAATTTTTTTTTTTGAGTGTAACATTTTTTTTTGAGTGTAAAATTTTTTTTCGAGTGTATTTCTTTTTTTTTAGTGTAATAATATTTTTGAGTGCCAAAAATACATTGTTAAATATTTTTGTGACTTACCGTTATTTTTAAAAAATGTTTAACGGGTTTTCCACTCATAATTTTAAGGTGAAACTAATCTGAAATTCACGGTTTTGCTAATTACTTTTGAACCACTGGACCGATTTGGCTGAAATTCAAAATGGACCAGGCCAGGGGAACGAAAAATACATATGCCAAGCTTCAGCATCCTCAAAATTGTCTTTTGAAAGTCATCGTGTGTTTTATCTCATGAATTCACGAAAAACCCTTGCCGAAATTCACTCTTTTGCTTATAACTTTTGAACCACTGGACCGATTTCGCTGGATTGCAAAAACAACCTAACCAGATAAATGTCCAACATATATGCCAAACTTCTGGAGCCTCCGTAAAGTCTTTCAAAAGTTAGCGTATTTTCAACAGACAGACAGAGGGACGGACGGACATCGCTAGATCGTCTTAAAATCGATCAAGGAAAAAACAAAATACACTCAAAAAAATTTCATGTTAATTTTGTTTTTTTTTTTACAAAAACGACGAAAAAAATTTTTTACTCAAAATAAAATATTTCTAATTTAAAATTTTTAAAATTTTGTTTCACATTAGAAAATTTATTATCACTTAAACAGGGCATTGCACTCAAAAAAAGTGAACTAAAATCTGGGAAAATTAACACAATTTTGAAAAAAAGAGGAAATGATTTGGCTCCAAAGATTTTTTTTCTTGGTTTTAGTTCATAATTTTCCCAAAAATAAGGAAAACAAAGTTATTTAATTTTAAGCCAATTTTAACTAGAAAATGGGAAAAATTATACTTCACATTTTAGAAATAGACTGGGTCTAGACCCTGGACCCATGGGTTCGGAACCCATTTAACTCGAGACCCCGTTGGGTCCTTTAAGGGTCCCCATAGATTTTGAACCAAAACTTGTGTCCGTTTTGCTCTAACTTGCTTAGTTTTTGAGATACGGTAATAAGGGACCTGATAGGGTCTTGAGAATCTTAAAACCGGATAACTCAAAAACTGTTAATCGGAGTGCTTTCGGGTATTTTGCGGAAGTGTTCTACGAGTCAAGAGCTACAAAAATTGGTTGGACGTTTTCTCATGTTGGCAGTATTTACCGAGATATGTGTATATATAAAATCTCGGGAATTTCAAATTTTAGATTCTTTGTAGTCTTTCTTTTGAAAATTTCATCCGTTTCGCTCTATCTCGCTTAGTTTTCGAGATATCGCCATTTTGAATTTTTAACTAGATTCTAAGAAGTTATTTACTAAGTTCTCAGAAGTCATTAACTAAGTTCTAAGAAGTACACTTCCTCAATTCAAAGAAGAGAAATACGATGATGTTTTTTTTAGTAAATTTTAACTAAACTTGAACTAAATTGTTTTTTAAGAAATATATGTTATAAATAGAGTTTTTCACGGGAATTCCCGTAAATTTTCGATCCCGAAATCCCGGGAAATACAGCGGGAATTCCCGGGAATTTTCATTTCTTTGAAATTGTTGATTTTTTCTCTTATATTGATTATTTTGTATGTGATTTTTTAGAGATTTTATTAAAATTCTTAATAACTGATGGCTGAAACGTACGCAGGGACCAGGAGAACTTAAGAAGTATTCTAAGAGAGACTTTCTAACTAAAAAATTTCATAAAATCTGAGACTTACGAAATGAAAAAAGTCTCACAATATCTAAGTCTTCGATTGGATATAATTACACTGCGGAACACTGAAAAATAAACAAGAGTTACGACCATCATTTCTATATATTTCGGACATGGTGATTCGAATGGCGTACTCCGTTTTTCGATGTATGGTACAGTTTCCTTGCAAAATGTCGTTAAAGATTTGCTGATTTAGAGACAGTTTTTTAACAAAAAAATTTGCAAAGTTAATGATTTATAAATTTTATGGCTTGGAAAACAAAGATATGACTTGTAGCAATATTTCTTATGCAAATTTGGTTTAAAGCTTTTCATCTTAAGTCATTAAAATCGCGAATTTCTTAATTTTTTAAGGTTTTCGCGAAATTAACAACCAAATTGGTCTTTGATAAAAAACTTGCTTTTAGTGAATCAAAAAGGCATCCCTAACAATACGAATAGTGGGAAAAAACAGCTATATTATATGGACCATAATGATGAAAATCGCGAAAAACCGTTTTTTTTTTGTATATGGCAGCATCACTTTACGAGATGATTTAAGGCTCCATCTTTTAGTATATAATGTGGTAACCTTAAACAACTAACTCATCAAAAATTTGGCCAAAAAAGTTTTCATTTGCAAAAGTTATCTTAACAAAAACTAATATTTCAGTGCTTTTCATGCAATAATTATAGTTTTTGTTAAGATAACTTTTGCAAATGAAAACTTTTTTGGACAAATTTTGGGTCAGTTCATTATTTAAGGTTCCCACATTATATACTAAAAGATGGGGCCTTAAATCATCTCGTAAAGTGATGCTGCCATATACAAAAAAAAAACGGGTTTTCGCGATTTTCAACATGATGGTCCATATAACATATATGTTTTTTGTTCACTATTCGTAGTGTCATGGGTACCTTTATGATCCACAAAATGCAAGTTTTTTATCAGAGACCAATTTAGGGGTTAATTTCGCGAAAACGTAAAAAATTAAGAAATCCGCGATTTTAAGGGCTTTAGATGAAAAGCTTTAAACCAAATTTACATTAGAAATATTGCTACAAGTTATATGTTTGTTTTCCATGCCATAGCATTTAAAAATCATTAGCTTTGGAAATTTTTTTGTTAAAAAAGCAGCTGAAAATCAGTCAATCTTTAATGACATTTTGCAAGAAAACTGTAGCATACATCGAAAAACGGAGTACGCCATTCGATTCAGCATGTCCGAAATATATAGAAATGATGGTCGTACCTCTTGTTTTCTAAAATAGTGGTTAGTTTTGTCACGCAGTGTTATCAGAACCTAATACTTTTTTTCAGAAGCTGAAAATTTTTCTTTTTGAGACCTGCATTAAAAAAATTTGCAGTATGATTATTTGTTTCTATACAAAATATTTATGTCTCTGGACATAATTCCTTTTAAATCGATAAATTCATATAACATCTATGTAAGGAATGACTCTGAAATTAACGGGGTTTCTTTTAGATCCCAGAATTTTGAAATTTTTTTAATAATTTTTTGGGTTAAATTTTCTTTTATTTATATTTCTCTGAAACAGTTACATTCAGTTTCAGAGATATAATTGAGAACTTCCTCTGAATCAGTTTCATTGTGATATAGAGGCAAAGCGTTGAGAACCAATTGTAAAAATGAACTGAGATGAATTAGAATAAATGATGAATTTTTATAATTAAAACAGATAAAGCGATGTGAAATACATATTCCCTTAAAAATACTTTTAAAAGACTGACATATTTGGGCCGTTTTTTTATAAAAACTGTGTAACAAAAATTGTCCTTTTTTTTAAACTTTTTTTTTTTTTTGTTTTAAAGGTACTAAATAAGATTTTTATGGCGTTAATAAACATTATAAATAGTGTTATCGCATTCATTAGGTTTTTATATATTTTTTTGACAAAAAAAATGGGTTTTTATTTTTTGCGGGAATTCCCGGGATCCCGGGAAATTTAAAAATGAATCCCGCTTTCCCGGGAAATGAAAAAGTCCGGGAAAAGAAAAACTCTAGTTATAAATAAAGATTCTTAAATTTGTGGAAAATTTCTTTGGCAGTAAGAATTTTTTCATAGTTAAGAAAATTTCTCATTTTTAAGTTAAATTTAACTAAATTTTAGGAAAATTCATGATAGATTTTCAAAGACATTTTTTCCTTAAATTTAGTTATGTCTTTTTTCAGTGTGTGGAGGGTATTTATGGATTCGCCCAAGTTGAATTTAACTTTTCTTTATGTTGTTCCTTATTTCGAAATCTAATTAGATCTTAATAGATCTTGGAATGGTTACAAATTTCCGATTAAATTGCTTTGATCATTTACAATTGTTATTATTAGATTTTCTCAGATCTCACCATTTCTACCTAATTTTTATACCCATACCTTATGGACTCCCTGAACGTTATTTCAAAGTGTTACAACTGAAATGATAATCTTTAAAATACCCTATATCACTAACAATAAGTGTAGGGTATACAAATATATATATACAAATAAATTTTAATTAAAACACATAGCAAAGCCGTTAAAAAAAATTAACATGCAATATTGAAATCATGTAAGATTTTAATTAAAATTAAAAAAAAAACACACACACAAATGAAATGAAAATAGAACAATGTCAAAAGTCTAACTTTGTTAAATAATAATTCATAATTATCATGTGACAGAAATAATTCGATTATTTTAAATAACTTTATATACGAATGCCAGACCAAAGGTGTCTTCAATTTATCTAAAACAATTTTAAACGTAATTTGTAAAAGATTAATTGAAATTTAAAGATGACATTAGAAATTCAAAGATTTAAATTTAAAATCTTTTTCGAATTTCAATTGTTGTTTTTTAAGAATTTGAATTGATCTTTTTCGAATTTCAATTGATCTTTTTTTATACCTTCCAACCACAGTTTATAGTAGAGTTTGCAAAACGATTAAAATCGTAATCGTAATTGCGATTAATCGCACCAATTAATCGTAATCGTAATCGGCAAAAAAATCATGCGATTACGATTAACCATTTTCCATCAAATTTATTGTTTTGATAACGAATTTAATACATAATATAAAAAAAATTTCCTACAAAAAAATTTGGAATTTTGAAAAAAGTTTAAAAATATAAATAATTTGCGATATATTTTATTGATTTTTGTATGCTGAATATGAATATCAAAAATTTTCTGAAATCGATCGCACGGTTTTCGAGATATCGCTATTAAAAACTTGTCAAAAAATATCCAAAAGTGACATTCAAGAAATTATTTTTTTTTTATTGATCCTTTCGATAGATGTTTTTAATTTTTCGAAAGTTTTCCAAAAATCTAAAGTTTTGATCGAAAGTCCCCACAGGTTCAAATGATCGAATTCGACTTAAATTAAAATGAAAGTTTGTCTCAAGCTTATGGGAAAAAAATTTTGAGATTTAAAAAAACAAATTGGACTTTGGAAAACCGAAATTTTTTGCTAATTGCGAATTATATCTCGAAAACCGCTTGATCAAATTTATTTTTAAGAATTAGGTGAATGGTGAAAAAGTACTCCCAAGTCGAACACTTTATTTGTTAAAAATATTAATTATTGTATTTTCATCCGTTTGGAAATTTAAACTTTAAAAGATTTTTTTTTAATATATCTATTGCAATTCAATTTATATAAAAATTCGATTAATCGATAATCGCGATTAACGGCGATTTTTTTAATCGTAATCGCGATTATGAGATATCTCGATTATTTGCAAACTCTAGTTTATAGGGGGTATACTCACTTTGTCATTCCGTGTGTAACGCATCGAAATATCGGTCTAGGGCCCAATAAAGTATATGAAGGGCTTATTGTAAAAACTCGATAAGCAACATTTCACTTTATGGTGCCTTTGGTCTTAAAACTTTAAAAATAATGTAGAAAACAACACTTTTGCAGAACTTTTATTCTCAATATACTTTTGAAGGGTTTAAGCAAGACTTCTGCCAAAAATCTGTCAATGGAACATCAGCAGAAGGCGAAAAACAATAAAAATTAAAATGTTGCTTATCAAGTTCTTGCAGTAAGCCCTTCATATATTTTATTGATCAGTGATCGATACTTAGACATTCTAGCGATGTCCGTCCGCCTGTAGAGGACATGATACAGTCCAAAATAAAAGATCTAGACTTCCAAAGATTGGCACAAATATGTATTATGGTCATAGGCTGGTTAAGTTCGGAAATGGTCAAAATCAGACCAAGGGGAAAAAGGTCCTCCTTGAATAACTAAGCCAACCTCAGAAAAACAACATTATTTTGCAGGGTTTTTTGTATTTTGTTAAGCAAATGCAACATTTTTATGTCAGAAGAAGTTCAATATCTTTCATGTGGGCACAGCGGATAAAAAAAAATAAAAAAAAGGTTTTACCCGCCCACTTTTGTGGGCGTGGATATAAAAAATGTATTTAAATAATGGTTAATTGGATTAATTAATATCAAGAATCATAATAAACCCATTTTATAACATTTATCTCAAGGGGGAAGGTGTCCCCCAACGTATCCCAGCAGCCCACCCACCCCCAAAAAAAGACGCCCCTGGATTTTTTTTACATTTTGGAGAGTATAAAAGATTTGCCACAGCCGAATGTAACACTCTCACTTGTTTTTTTTTTGAAACAGATTTATTTAATATGGTGCTCCAAAAAAACTAAGTTGTTATACACAAGCACAGGCCGAAAAAATTTGAAAAAAGTCAAAACCCCAAGACTAGAGTATACACACTTAAGGGTTTGAGTTGCGCTGAGTCCGAATATGTACTTAGAATTTCTACCTTACATCAGGTTTTCGAGATATCTTAGCTTCAAGTTAAAAAAAACAGTTTTCGCCATATTTAAGACGTTATAACTGCGCGAATTAACTTTTATTTATAAAACCTGATATGTCTAGGACTTTCAGACTAGTAATTACCTTAAAATAAATGTTAAACCTCTGTAATATCTTGTTTATTCTCTGTTATATCTTAACACGAAGTTTGAAAAATTCAGGTTTTCGCTTACTCTTGTTTTTTTTTTTTGCTATTTATGCAAATTCGACACATTTTTCTCTACATTTCGCCTTTATTTAACGGAAAAGTTATAAGTCTTAAATTTCCAATTAAAAAAAAATGCTTTTTGAATTGTTAAGATATCTATTCTATTTGCTGAGATATCGTCCGTTGAAATTTATATGATGTGTTTGATAAATACATACTACCACTCTCAGCCGAACTCAGTCACGAAACCAGGACAAACTTCAGGTTAAGATATCTCAGAGATGAAACAAGATATTTAAAGGTTAAGCATTAATTTTATAAGTAATTTTCAGGACTTTCAGACGACATATCAGGTTTTCTAAATAAAAGTGAAAAGTATAACTTGGTCTATCGGTTAAAAATTTGTTAACCTGTGTAGTCAATAATTTTCCTTGGCGTGTCGTACGGTGTAATAGATCATTAACCGATTCTAAAACTTTTTAGCAATCTCCTTTCGTCCGTCTATAGTAAGCAGTCCAAACTAAAATATCATAAGTTAATTACACCGCTCAACAAATCGAAGGTTTTTGGCTCCGGTTTGAAGTTTCATTAAAAATTTTTAAAGATTTTGACTCGCTGATTCCAAATCTGTGCTCCAAATTTTTCCATCACGTCTAGAATTTTAATTATTCGCGGTTGAAAATGCGATAAAACGCGATTTTTGCCATTTTTGAAAGCCCGCTCAGCAGCCAATGAAAATCTGGTACAAAGCGTTAGAGTAGAATTGAACTATGATCTCAAAATTATGATAAAAAAAATTTGAAGTTGTTGCACTATTATTGGCCAAACATGTATTTTAAAAAAACAACGTGAAAAAAATTAAAAAAAGCACCAGTTCTAAAAGGCTCTAAAACAAAAATCAGATGCTTAATCTCTACTGTTATGAGCTCAAAATTTAGGCAAAAGTTCATTCTTTCTTATAGACTTTTAAACCCATTAAAGATATCTCCCGGTTTATACAAAAAATAACACAGAAAACTTAAATTTGTAAAATATTTATTTTTTTTTAGTTTTTCTTTGAAAAACTAAGGTAAATTTTACCAAAATGGTAATTTTAACAGTATCATTTTAAAGCACAAGTAAACCAACCAAACGCAATAATTAAAAAAAAAATATTTTCTATGTTGGAGACCATAGACAAATTCTACTTTTGCGCTTTATACCAGATTTGTATTCCACTGAATGGCTGCTGTGCAGACTTTCAAATAATGCAAAAATCTTAATTTTTTGCATTTTCAACCGTGAATAACTAAAAATCTAGACGTGATAAGAAAATTTGGAGAACATATTTGGAATCAGGAGATCAAAGTCTACTAAAATTGATCATCTGAATTCAAACCGGAAAATGAGTGTTAAGCGGTGTTATTAACTATAACTAATTGTAAGTGGTAATATTTTTCAAAAAAAACCTAAAATTTTTAGGTTATAAATTCCACTTGTGGCTTTTACAACTTTATTGAGCATAAAAATTAATTGCTGTTTAATTTTTTTAATATTTTCTGTAAATTCTATCCAATAAACATGTTATTGCTGATAAAAAGCACATAAACAAAATATTAAAAAAATTGTTATTAAAAAAAAAAATTACTTACAGCTTAAATTTTTTTTGTGACGTCTTGCTTTCTCGTATGTGTATTTAATTGAAATCTTTCAAAATTACTGTTTTAAACGCTCTTTAAATTTCTCCACATGATGTTTAGCAATTACATATGGTAATGTATTCACACGCACTAAATTGCTATTTAAAGCCGTATTATATTCTTTTATCAGTGATTCCTCATCCTCACAAGGTTCCAAATATGCCCTCAAGCCACCAATTAACTATAAAAAGAAAATAAAACTTTTTAGAAGTGTATAAATGAATGAATGTTTGGATTAGATGTATGATTATGAAAAACAAAAAATTATGTGCTTAAATTGTGGAAAAAAAAAATCAAATGAAATGAAATGAAAAGAACAAAAAACATACCAAATTTTCATTACAGTTGAGAAAACGTAAAGATGAAACATAATCAGACCAAACACGTCTACGCCATTTGTTATCGTATTTTTGCGCCAATGGTATCATAACTAAAGAACTAAATAATTCATCACCATAGCTGGCAGCTTGAAAATGATCCACAAACAAAACGTATAAATTTTCAAATTTACATTTACCTAAAAAAATATTTTGTGATGAAAAGAGGTTGAGAGAAGACGTTATTTTGATGTAGTTGTACAAAAGAGGAAGACAAAAATTATGATATGGAGTAGAGTATATAGAGGCGAACAATAACGCTCCACTTTTTCTGATTTTCTATGAGACACAGTTAAGGCAACCCAGGTAATCGAAAATTCTTTGCCCCAAATACTTAAGGCGGCGCTGTATCAGACCCGCAATATCCTGCACGTAGTCAGTGATATTCACCTATCCTTCATTTTATTCCCTGATATCCTATCAATTTCATTCATCAATTCTAATATAGGAACCGAGATAACGGGTTCGAAACGCTCCCCCACCGACTTGGAGCCATTAATCACAAATTCATAAGCCAATTCGTTCCCAGCGACCCAGATTTGCTTGACTTTCTGCTGACTGATTCGATGAAGGGATTGTATTCAGTTCCTAACAATTCCCGATTTTACAGTGTTTGATTCTAAGGCCTTCAGAGCTGCAAGGCTATCAACGAAAATGTTAAGGGTGCAAGGAATTAGGTCCCATGTCTTAATCATCTACGCGGCTTTATAAATTGCAAGAACCTCGGCCTGGAAAACACTACACTTGTCTGGAAGTCGCACTGAGGCCCTGATTTCAATGTATTAAGAGTATACTTCCGAACCCGTACCCATCTTCATCTTCGATGCTTCCTTAAAGATTGAAATCGCAGTCTCTGTTTTAACAGGGTTTTCCGCCCAGTCTTCTTAAGTTGGTATTTGGACTTCGAAGGTCCTATAAACGTTCGTCTGCGGTGAGGTATAGTTGGTTTTCTGTAACAGTTCCTTCCCGCCCAACTTACTTAATATGGCCGAGAGTCCTAAAGGGCGTTGCTTAAGAATTTGCGACTCTCTTAACCTGAGAGCCGATTTTTCTGCTGTGCTCTTGATGAAAATATCCACGGGATGAATGTTTAGTATCACTTTCAGCCCAGCCTGGGGTGTCAATATAATAGTACCAGTACATACACCAGTCGCTGTACCTTCTGTATACAGACCTATAGGTTGCAGAGATATGATTTCTTATCCAGTGGCCTCCACCACACAAGGACTTTTTTCCAAAAGTTCTTATGCAGGTGTAATAAGCACATAATGACTCTTTTATACTTTCCTCTGTATTCCTTTTTCAAGAATGCTTTGAGTACAGGATCACACCCAGGTATTTCGCCTCATTAGAAAGTTTCAGGATGATTCCATCTAATTTGGGAAAAACAAACCTGTCTATCTTTTATGGGAGGTCTTTGGGAGGGCACCCACCGATTGTCCTGAAACTTGCATATGGGAATGAGTAAGTCACACGCGAGAGTAATTGAAATGATTTATTTGTTTGCATTAGGCGTGATTGGCCCAGAGTATAGTCTTTCGTAAGCCTAATGGCGTTTTCTTTTCTGGAAAAAAATGTTGCACTTTCTGCACTTTTTTTTCTTTAATGACTCTTTGTGCACAGTTATGTACAGTAAATATAGACGTATTTGGTACCAAAAGAAAGGTATTTATAAGGACTATAAAATGCTATATCAAGCATTTGAAAACAATACTTAGTTTTAGAGCTGATAAATGTAAAAATTTATGGGTTTTTGAAATTTTTTTCAATAAAATAAGCGTGTTTCGACATTTTATTATGAACAGTTAGATAGAACTCGAAAATACCTTTCCTTTGGTATCAAATATGTCTATACTTACTGTTTATTACTGTCCACAAGGAGTCATTAAATAAAAAAAAGTGCAGAAAGTGCAACATTTTTTTCCAGAAAAGAAAACGCCATAAGTCTTTATTAACTCATGCATTCAAATCATCTCATAAGTCATACGTTTTTGTCACACTTTTATCACTCTTAGCTTCGCCTCCGTATACTCTATGTGTAAAATATAAACTTACCTTGATAAACTTCGTCAAATTGAAATTTAATATTTTCACATTGTTTGTAGAATTTCATTAAATGTTGTCGTAATAATTCTTGCATTTCTCTGTCTAGGAATTGTGATTCAGGACCCATAAAGGCTATCATTAAATACATTAACTTTTCAGTGGGTGATACAATTTTCAGTTCATCATTGCACTCTTCCAATTGTGTTACAAAATTCAATGTCATTTGTAAGATTTCACGTTCTGTTGGAAAATAAAAGAAAAAAACCAATGACCACAAAATAAATAAATGTGAATAAGTAAAAGTGTTAGTACAAGTATATAAGGCTGTCCCAAGTCTTAAAATACCCTGCACTTTGTAAAAAAAAAGTAAGGATTTTTTTTGGAAAATAGGAATTTTAAAAGTTTAAGGATCCAAAAAAATAAAAAATATGTATTTTTTATAATTTAAAAAAAAAACAAATTTAAGTGGAAACATTTTTTTTAGTGCAATCATTTTTGTTAGTAATTTTTGTAAAAAAAAAAAAATTTTTGAGTGTAAAAATTTTTTTGAGTTTAAACAATTTTTTGAGTGTATATTATTTTTTTTTTTTGAACCAAAGTTCAAAAAGAAAAATGAGGAAAAGAACCAAAAAAAGAACCAAAAAAGAAAAACAAGAAAAAAGGGAGAGAGGGAAATTTTCTAAAAAAAATTTCCAAAGGAAAAAAATCTTGAAATCCGAAAGTTTTTCATAGAATAAAATCCGGTAATTTTTAAAGGAAAAATTTGAAAATTTTTATAGGGAAAATCTAATAATTGTTAAAGAAAAAACGTGATTGTATCTGAAAATTTTTTTATGAAAAAATATCTGTCAATCTGGAAGTTCTTATTATGAAGAGGAATTTTCCTTGGGAATATTCTTGTTAACGTGATGATTTTGGTATAAAAATTCACTTTTGAGGCTTTTTCTATAGGAAAAATGTCTCAGAGTCTGAGACTTTTTCTATAGGCTGAATGTCTCAGAATCTGAGACTTTTTATCAATTAAATTTCGAAAAAGATCAATTGTAATTCGAAGATTCCAATTGATCATCTGCGAATTACAATTGGAATATTCGAATTACAATTGATCTTTCTCGAATTACAATTGATCTCTTTTCGAATTACAATTGATCTTTTTATACCCTCCAACCACAGTATGGGGGTATACTCACTTTGTCATTCCGTTTGTAACGCATCGAAATATCCGTCGGTGACCCCATAAAGTATATATGGGGCATTCCATGTCAAATCGGACACTTTGAAAAACTTTTTGTTTAGATTTTCCCAATTTGTTAACAGTTTTTAGTACCCTTCGAAAACTCCTTCGTGGTAAATTTTCAGATTTTTTTGATGACCCGTTCAAAAGATATCGAATTTTTAAAAATTTGTAGTTTTTTCCTTTACTCAAACTTCTTTTACTCATAACTTCTTCAATAATGGTCCAAATTTCAATTTTTTTTTTCAAAATTTTTGTTTTTTTACGTACTTTTAAAAAAAAAATTGCAAAAAATTCTTAAAAGCTCTTTAGTATGCGATTTTTAAGTTTTAAAATTTAAATCTCATTTTTGAAAATGTTTGTACTCTTCGATTTCTTTGAAATTTTTTTGTTTAAAACTTCTATCGATTCTACAAATTTTTTGCCCAGGAGGATCGTGGGATAACGATTATTACCATTTTTTTAAATTTTTTGAAAAAATTTTATTGTAATTTTCCAATCTTAAAATCATTTCTACTGCTCCAATGGTGTGTCATAAAGGGGTCCTTTATAAGACCGACCCCCATTAATTTTTACGTCTTAACATTTCTTTGGAACAAACTAATACCCTATCTCCAATTGTTAAGGGGGCTCCCACACAAAACGACATTTTTTAAAATTTGCTTCAACCGCTCTAACAAAATTTATGACCGACCCACAATATTTTTTTAGTCCAAACATTTTCTCTGAACCCACCTACCCACTATCTTTAACTCTTAAGGCGGTCCCCATACAATTTTTTTTATTTTTTGTAAATTTGTTTTATTTAATCAGCTTCTACCGGTTAGTGAGACCGACCCCCATTTATTTTACCCTACAACATTTTTTTAAAACATACCTACGCCCTATCTCCACTCCCTAAGTAGGCTCAAAAAAATTTCAAAAAAATCGAAGAGTACAAACATTTTCAAAAATGAGATTTAAATTTTAAAACTTAAAAATCGCATACTAAAGCGCTTTTAAGAATTTTTTGCGATTTTTTTTTAAAAAGTACGTAAAAAAACAAAAATTTTGAAAAAAAAATATTTGAAATTTGGACCATTATTGAAGAAGTTATGAGTAAAAGAAGTTTGAGTAAAGGAACAAACTACCAATTTTTAAAAATTCGATATCTTTTGAACGAGTCATCACAAAAATCTGAAAATTTACCACGAAGAAGTTTTCGAAGGGTACTAAAATCTATAAACAAATTGGGAAAATCTAAAAAAAAAAATTTCAAAGTGTCCGATTTGACATGGAATGCCCCATATCGCCAAGAGCTTATGGCTCTCATCGAACAACACTCTTTAAGACTGTGCTGGGTTCCAGGTCATCAGAATATTCCAGGAAACGAGAAAGCTGACGAGTTAGCTCGTATGGGAGCAGTTTTACCATTAAGTTCAATAACGACCGACGTGCATCCGGGCCTGGATGCGATTTATTTCGAAATACGGAGAACATTTGAACGACAGGAAGATTTGAAATGGGAAAGCAGCCAGGACTGTATCCAAACGAAGGCCTTGTGGACTCGCGGTGGAAAAAGTATCCGGAAAACACTACTTTATATGGAAAAATCAGACCTCAGGAAGTATGTAGGTTTAATTACAGGCCATACTGGCTTGAAAGCTTATTTGAAAAAGTTAAAATTGATAAGAGATGACTTGTGCAGATGGTGTGGGGACGAAGAGATAGTGGAAGATTCATTCCATTATCTTTGTAAGTGCCCTGCACTATCTCGCACTCGATTTAATTGTTTTGGCTTTTATTTCTTTCAGGAACTGGAGGAACTTAGAGATGTCAACCCATGGAAGATGCTTAAATATATTAGGCAAAGTAAACTCGATGAGACATATATGGAGACATAAATCATCATTTACCAGGAAGGCAGTAGTGAATTATGATTAATATGTAAAGCAGCCAACAACAAAAAACCAACCCCCCCCCCCCCCCCCCCCTTTTCGAGGTATCACTTTGGATCAGGAACTGGTCTTGTGGACATTACGTCAACCTCTTAACCTAACCTAACCTATATTATTGATCCATGATCGATTCTAAGACATTCTGTGAATGTCCGTCCGTCCGTCCGTCCGTCCGTCCGTGCGTCCGTCCGTGCGTCCGTCCGTCTGTCTGTAGATGGCACGATGCAGTCCGAAATAAAAGAGCTAGCCTCCTGCAATTTGGCACGAATATGTCTTATGGTTCAGGTTAAGTTCGTAAATGGGCAAAATCGGCCAAGTGGGAAAAAAGTTCCCCCTTGAAGAACTGAACCAACCTCTGAAAAAATACACTTTTTTACATGTTTTTTGTATTTTTGTTAAATAAATGAAACATTTGGTATATTTATCGGGATGGGAAGGTGCTCCCAACGTCCCCCAATGACCCCATTCATCAACCCCCCCCCCCCCCCCCCCCCAAACAAACGCCCTTGCCAATTTTTTTTATTTTTTTTACATTTTGGAGGGTATAAAAGATTCGGCACAGCCGAATTTAACATTCTCACTTGTTTGAATTCCAATTGATCTTTTTCGAATTACAAATGATCTATTTCGAATTACAATTGATCTATTTTGAATTACAATTGATTTTTTTCGAATTTAAATTAGAATTTTCGAATTACAAATAGAATTTAGGAATTACAAATGGATTCTTCGAATTACAAATGGAATCTTCGAATCACAAATATAATCTTCGAATTACAATTGATCTTTTTCAAATTACATCTGAAAATGGTGTAGTAATACAAATGGTGTACGGGGATGTATGGGATCTTATACCAACATTTTGTTTAATTGCAAACGGATGACAAACTTATATGACCTACTTTGGTGTATATCATCTCCTACAAACTGAAGGGTAAACGAAAAAAAAACTAACTGCAAGTTCAAATCAACCAACTTACCACTTAATTCTAAAGTCATTTTATGTTGTATATTTTCTAAGAAATTTTGTAATAAAACTTTTAATTGAAAATAAGGCCAATCAGGTGGTAATAATGGTACTTGGCTAAACGGCAGCATTAGCGTTAATTCACTAGGTGACTAAAAGAGAATCAATGATAAAAATCAATTAATCATACAATCATGACTTGCAGCATTATTTTATTTATTCAAAAAAATTTTTTAACAACTTACCACCACTATATAATGCGGATAAACAACTAAATCCAAGCATGCTTTACGCCATCTGTTTAAGGTTTCCTCCGGTATTTGTATAAATTGTTTATTAAACACCACCTTTTCAAAGAGTTCCTCTACTTCGGGTATTTGCTCTGCTGTTAAACAGCACAAAAAGTTGTAGACAATTTGTAACATTTCAGAATTTTTAAAATATGTATTAAATCCTTTAAAACACAAAAGTTTAAAGATTAATTTCATTTCCATTTTAGCAAAGAAATTTGTGGCCAAATAACGATTGCAGCGTGTACTTAAGGAATGTAGAAATTGTACCAATGGTTCTAATATGTCTGGTTTTAGTAGAGTTTCAAAGAGTTGTTTTTCATTTCTTTCCAATAGTAATTCCATTAAACGCCATAAAGATGTTATCAAATAAATTGGATAAGTTTGAGCTATAACCAATTGGGGACCGTAGGAGTTGATAATAACTGAACCAACATTGGGTAGAGGATTATGAACTAAACGCCGATCCACCGAATCACGGATAGCAATCGAAGATAAGCTTTTGGAATAGAATAAAAGTTAAAAGTTATTTAAACAATTTTGTGATAGAAAATAAAAGGTTTCCGAAGTTTGGCAAGAATACATATTAGACCGACCCACAGTGGGGTGGATGATACCTAAAATGGCGATTAATACATAGAAGACTTAATTTTAAAATATTATTATTTTTTATTGATGAGTAATCTTAAACACATAAAAACACAGCATTTTCGAAAAAAAAAAACATTGGAAAAACATTTTTTTAACCTGTTAGGCGCTTTATTGTTTTTCGGATATAATATCTTATTTCACAATTTTTGCTGTAACTTTGGAACAAAAAGCTTTACATTTATAATAAAATGGCACATTATAGCGAACTTAATGCGCTATTAAAAACTTAAAAAAGTAAATACATCGTATGTGTTTTTATTAGTATAATTTTAGTTTAAAATTCGATTTTTGTTTTTCACTAAATCTCATTAATGTACAAATTTATCTCAAAAAGTCCCGAAACAGAAGATTAAAATTTTTTTATTAATGGATAATCATAATTTAATAAAACGCAGCATTTCAGAAGAAAAATTGGAAAAAATATTTTTACCTGTTAAACTTTTTTTTTCTGTTTTTCGGAAAAGGCCTAATTCACAATTTTCGCTGTAACTTTGACATCAAAAGAATAAGTAAATAAATATAAATAAAATATGTATTAAAATTCTGATTAATTTTTATTAAAAAATAAAAATTGTTTTATTCTACCTTTAAAATATTATGTTTTGAGTGGCTTTATTCTAGCTCGAGGTCATTATTTCCTTTACTAATTAAAACTATGATATTCTCATAGAATAATTTTCAAGAAATTAATTTTTCCGTTTTTAAATTTATTTATGTTGGTAATTTTTTTCAAGACTTAATCGACACGTGTTTCGGGATTTGTCAGATCCCATTGTCAAGATTATTTAGCAAAAAAAAAAAAATATGAGAATATCATAGTTTTAGTTGGTAAATGAAATAATGACCTCGAGCTGGAATAAATCTACTTAAAATAAAATATGTATTCTTATTAGTATTAATTCAATTTTAATCAAGTTTTTATTTTTCACTTAATTCAGTTAATGTGAACATTTATCTCAAAAATTTACAGACGAAAATTTTTAAAGGATCAGAACAGAATAATTTAAGGTCTAGTTGATGAGGTTATGTATGGTGTATCTTCATCAAAATCACTCACGCACTCATCTCTCACAAAACAAAAAACAACAAAATATCAAAAATATGGAAATTGAGAGTATTTTAACACAACAAGTAAGAGTGATGTGCCGAATCTTCTATACCATCCAAAACGTTACAAAACTACAAAAAAATTTGGGGGGCATTTTTGATAGGGGCTCGGAGGGGGACGTAGGGGGCACTTTCACCCTTGCGATTAATCATTGCAAATTAATTTTTATTGGTTTTTGCACTTAAGTAATACAATTGCATTATTATTACATATTTTTTTATAACCACGCCCCAAAAAGGGGGCGGGCGTGCGTGATTTAAAATAACTCACGCACCCATCTCTTACACTCATGAGCTGCAGTTACAACTACCATACGGAATATAAGGACAAAATATTATGAAAACAACTTGATTTTTAGTCTTTTTTTTTCAAATAGATTTTTAGCAACTGGAGTTCTTTCACAAAAAAATTGATAAGTCAAAAACCGCAAAAAACCGCAAACGGACATTCAGGGATTTATTAGATGAAATCATATATTTAAAGACCATATAGGCGGATTTTCACTCTTTCACAGACAAAGTTGTTGAAACTCAATATTTATATCAAAAATACCCTATTTTTAGAGCATTTTTATTATTTTTTTTTTAATATTTCCAAAACATTTATCTAAACCAAAAAAATTTTTTTATATGCTCAAATACCTAAAGTAGACTGATGCATTATGAAGCTTTCAATTTTAGAAGTCTTTATACAAAATATAATTACTTGAAATATCAAAATTTTCACTTTAAATCAATGCGCCCAAAAATAATAAAAATAATTGAACTTTAAACACACACTGCAAATAAAGTATACAACTTAGAACTTTGTTTTTTGCCATTATTGATGTTGAATTTTATCTACTTTAACCTGGTACCAAACACGGTTGTGAAAGTTAATGTTCATCTATTGAATTAATCGCCACTTTGGATGCATTTCACCCCTCTGTGCGACCCTTCGTTGTATGGGCGATTTTAAAGTTGCTTCGAATCCTGCTCCCCGGGCATCATTTCGTGAGGTTACCGGAAAAACTAATCCAGAAAAAATTTCAGCTCATTTGGATAATTTTTGAGCTATCCCAAGCCCATAAAAGTTTTGAAAAACGATTACAAGGGGAAAATATGACTTTTTATTGATTTTCTTAGTTTTGTCGATATTTTGAGTTAAGTTTTAATTCTAATGACTAAAAAATTGTGATTTGCTGTAAATTGTCTCCCTAATAAGGCCATAAACACTAAAATCGGACGAAAATCAGACAAGATATTACAACTTCCCCGGGCAACTAACGTGTGGCAGACCACTTAATCAAGGAATTCGAGCCCAATTTTTTAAATTTATTGAAATTACCTACTATAACAACATTTTTATATTCTTCAAGGTCCAATGAACTAAGATGATAAGCATATTTAATATTGCGTTTTTCTCACTCGTTTAAAATAAATCCTAAAAAGGTCTCAATTTTTCTACACTGTTTTCAAATCGACAATTGGAGTTTATATTTTTATTTGACAAACCGTGTCGAAGGCCTTAGACAGATCGAGAGCGACCACAATGGTCCTCTCGTGTGGGCGTTTGCTGTTAGGGCCTCCGGCTATGGCTGTCGTCATTTCACACAACGCGGTTGTTGTGCTGTGACCAGAACGAAAGCCATGTTGGTGGTCTGCCATGGGGAGATTCTCCCTAAGAGAAGGGAGAAGGATAGATTCCAGGACCTTAACTACTGGTGACAGTAGTGTTATTGGCCTGTAGGAGCTCCCCATGTTAATGGGTTTCCCAGGTTTGGGAAGGGGAATAATCTTCCCGAGCTTCCACATGTCTGGAATCTCCAAGGAGTTAACACACAGGCTAAATTTTACTGCCATGTATGTCAACCCTTTCTCCCCCACGTGTTGAGGCATGATCATAGCAAGACCATCTGGACCTATTTCCGGGGAGGCTTTCGCTTCTTTGATATCTTTAGAGACATCCTCCGGAGTGATCTTTACATCTTCTGTGTGAGGTAGAGATCTGATCTTCCTTCGGATGCATCTGTGGTCCCTGTTGGGTCTAGCTGGATGCTATACAAACTGTCGGTTTAAGG
Organism: Pegoplata infirma; assembly: GCA_963921195.1. Lineage (NCBI taxonomy): Eukaryota > Metazoa > Arthropoda > Insecta > Diptera > Anthomyiidae > Pegoplata > Pegoplata infirma. The sequence goes on along the minus strand of OY992539.1, from coordinate 13,823,841 downwards.
CAGCACAGCACTTTTGGGAGTCAAGCGGCGAGCCACCCTCAAAAGTGAGAGTGGGTCTTCCGCTTCTACGGGGATTCGAAAGGTTCTTTATCGTCGACCAAAGACGCTTAGAACCTTTATGCGACTCTTCAAGTTGCCGTAACCACAGGTCTTTGCAGTGAGCAGAGACTAGAGCATCAATCTCGGCGCTCAGTTGCCTTAAACGAGGGTCCGCTGCATTTTCTCTCCGGATGGCATCTCGTCTATCTGCTAGGCGACATGCCTCCGGCAGGAAATTTGGGAGCATTTTGCTATACGTCCAGCCGGGATGCAGCGGTTTTTCGCATCGACCAAGATCTTTCTTATGTTACGTTCTCCCTCCGATGTTGTTGAGGGAGGAGTCAATCTTGACGGTAATTGGGATGTGGTCAGAGTTGAGGGCGATGTCGGCATGCCAGGTGGTGAAGGCCACAAGGTCAGGGCTGACTATCGAAAGATCTGGTGAGCTACGACAGTTTGCGGTGATGCGAGTATGGAGTTTCTCGTTGACAACACAGTAATTTGTGTTGTCAATTTCATCAGCGAAGAGATTACCCCTCGCATCATTTTCCAGCTCAGAATTCCACTATCATGGTGTGTGTTTAGGTCACCGAGTATGACTCTATTATCGCCTTCCATTAAAAATTCAATGGAAGGACGATATTCCGAACGGCAGGCCGCTGTTGGAGGGATGTAGACGTTCACAATTTCAATCTTATCCTCTCCTGATCGAACAGCTATCCCCTGGAGTTCCAGGTGATTGTCGTTCGATGTGATGGACAGCGGTCGGAAGTTAACGGAGTCATGAACAAGAAAAGCAAGGCCTCAGCCCTTATCCCTTACGCGGTCCTGCCTTATGATACTATAGCTGGACGAGCAGGAGATTGGATTCCTGCTTGTCAGCTTAGTTTCTTAGAGGGCCGCGATCAGGATACGTCTCTTGTCCATGAAGTCCGTAACCTCCTTAATCTTCCTGCTCAGCCCGTTGCAATTCCACTGTAATATCTTGAAATCAAGACCTGGTGAAGGTTCCAACGGGCTGGCCCTAATGGTTGGTTGTTCGTTGGTAGAGTTGGTCGAGTGTGGTCCAGCTTGGACACCAGGTGTGGAAGGCCGATCTGGTGCCTCACCCACAGGTGTGCTACGCGTGTTGGCAGCTTGACGCCTTCGGCAGCAGGGACCGACGAAGTCCGGTCCATATAGATCGGCATTCCTCAGTCCCGAGCAGCGAAGGTGTGCACTGTTTCCGCACACAGTACATCTGATGGTTTTGGCCTTACCAGTGAAAGACCTTCCACACATGTTGGTCATTGGACCAGGGTTCTGTTCTAAGTCACCGGCTAGGAGAGTGATTAGTCTGAACAGGCATTCCGGTGTTGTCTGTTCAGTGGGGAAAAATGGGGGGGGGATGTGGGATTTATGGGTTCCTTGTACCTACATGCTGGACTCCAGTGTCCGAGGTTTTGCAGTCCTTGGGCGGGTTTGATGTTCCCGCGTCGATCCCGGGGCGTAGACCCAACTGCTGTAAGGACCGGTGAATTTTCGTTTCGCCGCTTACTGGCATTGAGCTGTATGCCAGGCGTATGATCGATCTCATTTAAAAGTTGAGTCTTCCTATGTCTGGCTAATTCATCGGCAACACTGTTGCCATTTATATCCATATGTCCAGACACCCAAATGAGTACCAGAGACGCCCGGCATTCTTTGACAATTCAAGATGTGGTGGTCACACCTGCTAGGTATTTAATAGCCGCTTGGTTGTCGATGAAACACTAACCAATCCGCAGCCCGTTTTATAGCCATGATCTCGGCCTAAAATACGATGCACTAGCCCGGTAATCGAAATAAGAGCCTGTAATCCAGTTGACGCACAAAAAAGCCACCGCCACTCGGCCGTTAATTTTGGAGCCATCAGTAAAAACCTCAGGAATGTCGAGACCTCTCCTCAGGAATGTCGAGACCCTCCGTCCAATCGGACCTGTCCGGAATCCTTGTTACAAACACGGATTTGAACGAGGGTATAGGGGTGCAGAAGTCGATGTTCACTGCGGCACCATGCTGCCCCAAGATTCTTGCATGACCGTATGGTTTATACGACCATGCGTTTATTGCTGCAGCCTAGTGACTGTGTTCTCGGCTAATTATATTGCGAGAAGGTCTACTAGCAGCCAATGAAGCATTGCAAGCAGACCTTTCGTCGGAGTGGAGCGAAGTGCGACTGAATTTATCAGCCAACTTGTCCTAAGGATCCTATTGAATGCCTTTTGGTGAGTGGCCTTCTCCGTCGCCACCCACCAAAAGGATATTCCATACATAAGTATAGGCCTGACGACCATATTGAATAGCCAATTGACATTCCGGGGAGTAACACCCCAGTTGCTCTCAATGGGACGTCTGGCAACCCTAATGGAGTCCTAGACCGATATTTCGTAAGTAGCACACGGAATGACAAAGTTAGTAGTGTAGTTGAAGGGTATAAATAAAAACTTACCTGATTGTATTTAAAAATTTTATAAAACTATTTGATTTTATAAAATCATTTAGATACTTATTAATGAAATTTTGAAAACGTGCTGTATCCGTATGACGAATAAACCAAGTAACTGTATTCAAACACGAACTTAATAAAGTGGCTTGCGAAAACTGAAAAAAAAAATTTTAAAAAGTAAAAAATAATTATTTTTAGTATATAATGTGAATGAATTATAGATTTTAATTATAATGTTATTAATTTCCCAAACTAGGAGGATCTTTTAAAATGTGTCAAATTTTTTTTTTGTTTAAATGTCAAAATTGTACCTCTTTCACGCCATAGCGCATGGCCTTATGAAACCAATTGCAACAACAATCATGCAATATATCACCCAAGATAGACGTTATTTCTGAACCCACTGGACTGCTAATACTGGCAATTGTTGTAAGTAGTGAAGCTGCGTGTTGTCGTATCAAAAATGGTCCGCCCTCTTCGTAAATGACATGATTATAATGCCAGTCAAGCATATAACGGAAGGCGGATAGAAATTTTCTAAAAATATATAAAAAAAATGTAAGCCAAACAAAGATTACACTGTTCAACAAAAAATCGTAAAACACGAACTGGATAAAATACGTTTAAAACAAGAGACAATATAGTAAAACTGCATTTACAGTTTTGCCAATGTTAATTCTAAGGGGGTAAAAAGGGTAAAAAACTGTACCTTTGGTACTTTTTATATTTCCTTAAATAATGATCCTAGACACTTGAAATTTGGAATGTAGGTTCAGCTCCCGGAATATAGATCTACTAAGGCTGGATTTTTGCCAATGTTGATTCTAAGGGGGTAAAAATGGTAAAAAACTGTACTTTTGGTACCTTTTGTATTTTCTTAAATAATGGTCCTACAAACTTAAAATTTGCAATGTAGGTTCACCTCCTGGAAAAAATATTCACGAAGGCTGGGTTTTTGCCAATGTTGACTCTACGGGGGTAAAATGGAAAAAAGTGTACTTTTGGTACTTTTTTTATTTACTGAAATAATGGTACCTTTTATCAAAAGTTCCTTGTATAAAAAGTACCTTTTATAAAAAGTACCTTTTATAAAAAGTACCTTTTATAAAAAGTACCTTTTATAAAAAGTACCTTTTATAAAAAGTACCTTTTATAAAAAGTACCATTTATGAAAAGTACTTTTTATAAAAAGTACCTTTTATAAAAAGTGCCTTTTATAAAAGTACCTTTTATAAAAAGTACCTTTTATAAAAAGTACCTTTTATAAAAAGTACCTTTTATAAAAAGTATCTTTTATAAAAAGTATCTTTTATAAAAAGTACCTTTTATAAAAAGAACCTTTTATAAAAAGAACTTTTTATAAAAGGTACCTTTTATAAAAAGTACCTTTTATAAAAAGTACCGTTTATAAAAAGTACCTTTTATAAAAAGTACCTTTTATAAAAAGTACCGTTTATAAAAAGTACCTTTTATAAAAAGTACCTTTTATAAAAAGTCCCTTTTATAAAAAGTACGTTTTATAAAAAGTACCTTTTATAAAAAGTACCTTTTATAAAAAGTACCTTTTATAAAAAGTACCTTTTATAAAAAATACCTTTTATAAAAAGTACCTTTTATAAAAAGTACCTTTTATAAAAAGTACCTTTTATAAAAAGTACCTTTTATAAAAAGTACCTTTTATAAAAAGTACCTTTTATAAAAAGTACCTTTTATAAAAAGTACCTTTTATAAAAAGTACCTTCTATAAAAAGTACCTTTTATAAAAAGTACCTTTTAAAAAAGTACCTTTTAAAAAAAGGTACCTTTTATAAAAAGTACCTTTTATAAGAAGTACCTTCTATAAAAAGTTCGTTTTGTTTAAAGGAACGGAAGGACACTTTTTGGTACTTTTTTTATTTCCTAAAATAATAATCATAGAAAGTTGAAATTGAAAAAGGTTCGCCTCTCGGATAATAAAGGCGAAATCCTTCGGTGAAAAAAAAGATTGGAAAAAGTACTTTTTGGAAATTCCGTTTCTTAACGGGGATAAAAAGTACTTTTAATATTTGCTGAAACAATGATCCTAGATAATTGAAATATGGATTATAGGATCCTTCGGTAAAGAAAAAGTATTCTGGAAGATGTACTTTTTGGAAATTCCGTTTCTAATGGGGGTAATAAAGTGTACTTTTGTTACTTTTTTTGTTCCTATAATAATGACCTTAGAAGAAGGAGATGGAATTGAAAGTTAACGGGGAACAAAATGGAATAGAGCAGGGAACGATATGGAATGATATTTTTTACTAAAGTTTTTCGAGTTTAGCTTTTTTTACCTCAAATTTTTTTTGCTCTATATATTTTTTCACTCAAACTTATTTTTTTTATTCCAATTTCTTTTTTCATTGAAATATTTATTCACTCAAAATCCAAAATCCCGACATAAGGGCTCGAAAATTGTCAATATATTTTTCCCCCGGAACGAACATGATAACGTACCAGCGAAGTTATTCAAATTTTATTGTTTAAATTATTTATTGAAATATTTTTTTTATGGAAGACTTAAACGTCCACAAGTAAATAAAACAAAGACTACGTAGGGGATTTTTTTTTGAAATTAATGAAGTAATCCTGATCCTTCTATTATCCGGTATTCAATACAACCGGTAACGAAGTACCGGGATGGTAAGCTAGTAGTGACATTATAAGACAAGTACAAATATTATAAAAAAAGTCCTTTTAAAAGAAAACAGGATCAAAAGATTAAAAGAAAACAGTAAATGCAGTATTACTCCATTTGATATCTACATTCAGGCGTATATCACCTGGTTCATGTTTAATAAGTGGCTGTCGGACAGTGTTATCAATTATATACAATACATATTCTAGGAAAATTTAGAAAAATAAAAATGCATTATCATTGGAAAGCAAAAGTTTTCTATAAAAGTTTTGTTTTCAGGGAAAATTTGACGTTAAACGGATTTAAATTTATTGGTGATATTTTTTTTAAAAATCAAGAGAAAAAAGCGCAAGTTTGTTTGTTGTTGTGTAATTTAAATTGAAAATTTATAATCAAAATATTAGTAAGAAAAAATTAATTTTATACAAAATGAAACCATGGATTTTTTCTACAGTTTGTTTAGTGATGATGATATTTATGATAACAAATAATGCTGTGAGTGGTAAATTAAAAATGAAAATGATTTCAAAGAATTGAAAAGTTTTACAAAACAAACTCAACATATTTTCATAAACTAATTATAAAATAATTACAAAATAATTATTTTGTTAAATGTAAAAACAACTTATAAAAATTTTATAATTAAAAAAAAAAACAAGTGATTGTGTTAAATTCGTTTTTACCCTACAATATGTTAAAACAATACTGCGACGTTTTTTAAAGGGCATTGGGGGATAACTTTCCCCCTTGCAAAAAATGTTTAAAAATAATCCCCTGGCTCCAAGTGCAGGACTTTGACCTTCTTTTAACATAAAATTGTTCAACAAAAATACCAAAAAACTTGTAAAAAAATATTTCGATTTTCAGAGGTTGGTTTAGTTCTTCAAGAGTAGGCTTTTTCCCCCCTGGTCCGTTTTTCCCCATCTCCGAACCTTTAACCCGTTTTGCTCCAAAAAAATAAACCAAAAAAAATTTTTTTTTTAATTATTATTTTACTTGATTAACGACTAAAAATTATGTCAGATTCGTGTTTTGGAGGCAAAAATACTTCAGGAAATGTGTTTTAATTTTTTTGTTTAATTTTAACAAAAATTCCTAAAAATTGGAACAAACAAAATTATGAAAAAAAATATGAAAATTTGTTTCAACATTTTGACTTCCTTCGCAAATATTTCTGGATATACTCAATGGATTTTAGATTTTAGCCCCAGGTTCTCTTTTTTTTAATTTTATTTTTAATTTTAACAAAAATTCCTAAAAATTGGAACAAAAAAAAATTATGAAAAAAATATGAAAATTTGTTTCAACATTTTGACTTCCTTCGCAAATATTTCTGGATATACTCAATGGATTTTCGATTTTATCCCCAGGTTCTCTTTATTGGAGTGTTTACTTTACATATCTGCATTGAACAAGAAATTTCTTTCAAAATTCGGATACTTAAAGGGGCATAAACAAAAAAAGGACATTTTAAACTTCCTTTTAATGTCGTGATGTTATCCTTGATCGTATCGAATCCGGATTTCTTGCAAAAGTTAGGTAATTTTATTGGTAATTTGAATAAAAAACAAGTAAAAAAGTTTAATTCGGCCTTGCTGAATGTAGTGATACCCTCCATAATTTCAAAAAGATTATTGCAAAAAGCATTATTTAAAAGGAATTTACTTTTGAAAAAAAAAAAAAAAAAAATTTGAAAAAAAATTTCCGCGAAAAAAAAAATCCGCGATTTTTGTCTTTTTTTGTCAAAAAATATGTTCGTACTTGTTTAAATATCATTTGGTGTTCAATTATGTTCACATATGTCAACCAGCAACCGAATTAAAGGATTTTGTATTTTTAGGTTATGTTGAATGTACTAAAATTTTTTAGGTGTCCTTACATTTGCGTTCATAACTTTTGAACCGCTGAACCAATACCGCTCAAATGGAATACCAAACTTCTCGATAGAACTTCCAATAAATATGTTAAGTTTCAGTTATCTCCGTGTAATAATTTCACCGTAATCACCATTTAAACAGACAGACGGACAGACGAAGATCGCTAGAATGTCTTAAAATCTATCGGGATAATGAATATTAGAGTGTCCCTTGTTTTGAAAATGTTGGAAATGTTGAGACGGTACCCCGTCATTTTCTTCCATTTGACTAAAAAATAACTCAGGAAAAATTTTACGCCCCTACGACCACGCCTTCCCTACGCGACGGGGCCTTAAAAATCATTTTTCCATACAAACCAAAAATTTTTTTTTGATTTTTAATTTTTTTGTTATTAATTATTATATTACTTGGTTACCACGCCTTCTATACGCGACGGGGCCTTAAAGAGCGGGCCTTAAAAAACATTTTTCCATACAAACCAAAAAAAAATTTAATTTTTAATTTTTTTGTTATTAATTATTATATTACTTGGTTAGATTAATAACGAAAAAAAATTTGATTTTGGTGGGATTAGGCTTTTAGTTCTAAAAATTTTTTCGAAAAAAAAATTTTGAGCCGTTTTAAAAAATATTTTTTTTTTAGTTTTGACAAGCAAGGGTTTTAGTTGTTATGTTGCTTTTAATGATATATATTCATAAAAAAATATTATTTATATCTGTGACATTTTCATCGTGTTCTAAAAAAATGGTAAAAATTTAATTTTTTTTACTAAAAAAAGTAGTAAAAAAAGTACTTTTTTAAAACTTTTTTTTAAAAAAGTACTTTTTTCAAAAAAAGTAGTATTAAAGTTCTTATTTTTAAAAAAGTACTTTTTTAGAAAAAAGTGATACAAAAAGGTACAATTTTTCTAAATAAGAACTTTTTTCCATAAAAAGTACGTTTTTGTCTTAAAGGTGAGATAGTACTTTTCTAAAATAGTACTATTTCATACAAAAAAAGCGATACTTTTTCTAAAAAAAAAAAAACTTTACTTTTTTTTCTAAAAAGTACTATTTTTAAGTCTTTCCCTACATTTATATCAAAATTTTAAGGTGAACAGTCATTTGGTTTTAAAGTCTTGTAGAAAAATGTGCACAAAGCAATATAGTTTAAACAAACAAACGTGCAGGCTATGAAACCAGACCTACTTCTCCTCACACCCCTCTTCAAGCAAGTTTTGGTTGTGTTAAAATTTTGACAACATTGGCTAATGGCATTTCACTCCACTTTGTTTTAAACTTTAAAAATCGTCAACACAAAATCCTAGCTGATTCTGTTTTCGAGTTATTGCTAAATAATTACATTGTTCGATAATAAGAGCCTCCCAGTGAAATATCCGACTGATTCTTATAAGTTTTGCACTCCTGAATCGAAATCTGCATCCAATTTTTTCTAAAACTTACCGTTTTTGAGATATTTTGAAGTTAAAAAATCAAAAGCCCATAATTTCGCACTTGTATGGGTCCACTGTTATGTTGCTTCCAACCAATAGGACTTGATTTCATATAAATTGGTCCTCCTGATTCCAAAACTGAAATCAAAATTTTCCTAGCATGTTCCGTTTTTAAGATATTCGCGTTTGAGATTTTCGCGTGGAAAAATTCAAAAAATCAAACGCGAATATCTCGAAAACGGAATATGATAGAAAAATTTGGATTGCAGTTTTAGAACCAGGAGGTCCATTTTCTATCAAATCAAGTCCTATTTTTGGAAGAATCTGTAACAGTGGACCACCAAAAGTGAGAAATTATTGTTCCGTTTTCAAGATATTCCCGTTTAAGATTTTCGCGTGGAATAATGGAATAATTCAAAAAATCAAACGAGAATATCTCAAAAACAGAACATGCTAGAAAAATTTGAATTGCAGTTTTAGAACCAGGAGGTAAATTTTCTATCAAATCAAGTTCTAGTTTTGGAAGAATCTGTAACAGTGGACCACTAAAAGTGCGAAATTATTGTTTTTTTTTTACTTTTTAACAGCGAATATCTCAAAAAAGGTACGTGATAGGAAAAATTGGATGTCAGATTTGTATTCAGGGAGTAAAATCTATAAGAATCAGTTGGATATTTCACTGTGAGGTTTTTTTTGTCGAACAGTGTAATTATTTAGCTATAACTCGAAAATAGCTAGGATTTTCGTGTAAACGATTTTAAAAGTTTAAAATAAAGAGGAGTGAAATGCCATTAGCTGATTTTGTCACCATTTTAACACAACCTTAACTTGCTTGAAGAGGTGTGTGTTTTAATATAATTTAAAATCGAGTTGCTTTGAATTTTTGCTTAATTTTATTTTAAACACAGAGTTGCCACCTAATTGTTTGTTCTCGATTTTAAAGTAAAAAAAAATAAAAAATCCTCTGTAAACGACTCCTTCATACTGTGTACATTCCTAACCCGAGTAAAAAAATTGATATGACACAATATATAATTTAATATGGGTTCGTGTCTATTTTGATATAATCTTATACGAAAAATGGTTTCATAAGATTTGATCGAATAATATCTAATAATATCAGTTTATATAACTTTATATCGACTTTGATACGAGTTTTGGTCTAATCCAATGATATAAAATTATATCCAATTATATTAAAATTTATACAATTTTAGAAATCGGATGTTTTTTTTTTAGTTTTTAATAAAAAGTTGAAAAATTAAAATAATAAAAATAAGTTGTTCTTTGAAAAAAACTTAGAAAAATTTAAAAAAATGGAGTCATGTCAAATTTTATATAAAACACTTAGAAAATATTTTCAAAAAAATTTGTCCTTGGAAAAAACTTAGAAAAATTTGAAAAAATGGAGTTATATAAAATTTTATATAAAACACTTACACACAAAAAAAAATATAAAAAAAATTGTGTCCGTTTTGGGGATAATACAACCTATAAAGTGGTTTTGGATAATTTACCTAAGTTTTTTAGAGCAAAAACTTTGGTAAGTTATCCAAAACCACTTTATAGGTTGTAATTAAACCAAAAACTGGCACAATTTTTTTAATTTTTTTTTGTGTGTAGAAAATATTTTCGATAAAAAAAATGTTCCTTGAAAAAAACTTAGAAAAAATTTAAAAGATGGAGTCATATAAAATTTTATATAAAACACTTAGAAAATATTCGTGATAAAAAAGTGGTGCTTGGAAAAATCTTAGAAAAACAAAAAAATATGAAGTCATATGAAATTTTATATAAAACACTTTGAAAATATAAGGGTTCAAGTTGAAAAAATGCAGAAGAAAAATTTAATTTCTAAAAATTATTGACATTTCTGGTATTTCCCATACCGGCTTCAAACACCCCAGTTAGTGTCATCATCAGTAGGATTTTAAATGTCGGTTTGTCTTGTTAATGAAAACGTTTTTTATATATGTGAATATTTATAGTTTCTACAGAATAAATTTTGACAGTTTCCAACACTACAATTCTATTTCTAGCAATGATGGGTACCAATACCTTTTCGATACCAATACCCGTTAATACCAATTCAAATTGAAAACCAATACCAATTAAAAACCAATACCTTTATTTGTGCGATACCAATACCGATAAAAAACCAATACCGATTCACCACTACCAATACCAATTAAAAACCAATACTTTTATTCTTCAAAACCAATACCAATAAAAAACCAATACCAATTCATTTTTTCTACTTTCGTATCGGTTTTGTTTTGGTTTTTTGTATTCTTATTTTCGTTTGTTTTAATTGTGTCGTCAAACATTTTCTTTCCATCACATTATTACACAGAAAAAAATAAAAAAAAAATTTGAGTAAATTTTTAATACTATTGAGTAAAAATTTACTCAATTTTCCACCAGTAAACGATTTAATAGTATTGAGTAAACTTTTAATAAAAAATTATTAAATGCTTAATAAAAAATTTGAGTAAATTATTAATTCACACAATTAAATCTTTACTTAAAATTTTTTAATATTTTTAAGTAACTTTTAAATTGTGTCAAGTAAAAATTTACTCAAAATGTATCAAATTATTTTTTTAAAAAGTTTAAAAAGTTTCTAACTTTTTTTTTCAAAAAAATTGCTTTTACAAACTTTACCAAATATACTTATGTCTTCAAGACAAAGTAAAATTTTATAAAGATGATTTCAAACTTTCATATACATATACAAAAAACAATAAACTAAATGAGAATTCAAAACACCAAGAGAAAAAAAAAATAAAAAAAAATATTAAATTTGTATTAAATTATTTACTCAAATTTTATTTTCAATTTTTGAGTAAATTTTTAATTGCGTCAATTAAAAAATTACTCAAATTTGTTTTAAAAAATTAAACAAGTGATTACTCAAATTTGTTTCCTCCATATTTTTTTCTGTGTAGGTTTTACCTGACTAACGAATTCCAAATAACATCTTTCGATCAATAATCGTTTGCATGCAATGTCACATAACAAAAAGGAGTTAGCTACTTGAATTTTAAAAGCCATAAAAACATAAAAGAAATATTTTTTGTCACGGTTTTTATGACCCCTAATAAAAATAGATCTTAAAAAATTTAGACCTTTTCTGTGATGAAATTTTTTCTTTTGCAAACATTGTTAATATTTGTACATTGAATGTCACTGCACTCTTCTTTGCGTTGTAAAAAAAAAATACTAATGTCCTTTTTTGGAAATTCCAAAATTTTAATCAAGCAGACGTTACAAAATTTTATGTCACAAGTTGTGACTCACAACACCAGAATCCAGAAAAAAAAAATTTTATTGTTTTATTAGAGGCACAGTCATATTATATGTATTAGAATTTAAGAACGCATAATTTGCAGTTGACACTTGCTATTTTTGAGAGTTTAAGGGCTACGTGTTTAAAAAATTATTTTTTATGTACACTGAGGGAAAAAATCGTCGTCAAATCAAACATTTTCGTACTCATTTTTAAAATTCTCAAATTTTTGAAAGACATTTTAATAATGAAATGAAATTTTATAAAATTAAATATGTTTCGGTCTTGATTTTAAAAGTATATTTTTTGAATTAAATATAAAAAAACTCCTTTTTATTTCATGATGCTTCCATGATGAAAATAATCATTTTGATTGTAAACAATAGCAAAATGAGTTTTAAACAACTTTAAAAACGACGCCATATAATTTACGCAATTATTTTAGAAAAGTCTCGAGGCGTATCATAAGTGAAAACTTTTCAATTTCCATAAAAATTAAGTAAACGAAAAACAATAAATATTTTCTGAAAGTAAAACAATGAACTAAATTTTTGTAATAAGTGACAAAAGTAAATACATATGTATTGACATAAATAAAAAAACGGTGTGGAAATTAATGTGAAAATTAATGTGGAGTACCTGTTTGCGGAAATTAATGTGGAGTACCTACAATCCAGAAGAAAATTAACATTTTATGACAGCAATCCCGGAATTTTTGTATTATTTGATGTCTATTTAATGTCGGTGCTCTGACAAAAACACTTATGTGTATTTATTAAAGATACTAGCTAATTTGTGAACGTTTGCGTTGAATTTTAAGGTAATCTTAATGGAAAAAGTAGATTTGCAATATTATTTAAATATGTACGTAAGAGGTGTATCTTTAAAAGATCGCGAAAGTACAAAATTAATCTAATTCGTAGACGTCTTCAAACAATTTTTGATAATCACATGGGTGTTTTCGTCAGAGCAGCGACGATATATTATTTTATTTCTATATATAGAAAATTGCATATTTATAACTTTTCTGTTGTAAAGAAAAATAAATAAAATGTGTATATAAATATAAAAAAATTCCAATTGTTTTATTTACATTGAAAATTTTAGGAAACAGAAAGAAAATTATATAAATAATTTTTAATATTTAATTTGATTATGTGCACTTTTGATTTGAACATATAAACATTCTCAAATCAACGTTGTTTCATTTCATTTTTAAAATTTTGTTTGTTACTCATGCCATATTAAAAGTGTCGATAAACATTTTCAATTTGAGAAAAAACAAAGTTTGTTGACTTTTGTCACTGTTTTATTTTTAATTTGAGATTGTTTTTGCTTGATTTGAGAATTTTTTTTTCTTAGTGTATCCATTACGTTTTTATTCTGTTACTGGTGTTATGTCAAACAACTTGTTTAAGGTCGTAAGTGTGAACCCCATATAAGAAAAAAATTGATCCGTGTAATCGCAATTGGCAAAATATCTAATAGTGCGTTTACACTGGTCCACTAAGCTAGCTTAAAGTAGATTGTGGCTCCAATCCAGTTTCAATCTATTAGATTGCCCATACAAATTTATTTTTTTCAATCTAGTAGTTTAGACTCTAATCGGCAAACGCAATCTGGTAAAGTTAGATACAACTCTGTATTTCTATTATTTGCATTTTCCAACACTGAAAAACACCGACACAAAGCCTGCCGTTTTGATGACGCCGCCAAGTATATGTATGCCGCCGTCATTGTTATTTGTAAACGCCGTCACTGTCCTTGTTAATCATACGACGACTAATTACCGTCGCTGTCTTTTGACGCAGTCACACACATTTATTACCAACTTGTTGTTATAAATGCCAATCCTAATCTTCTCAAATGTAAAAAATGCCAATGTAAACGGTACAGATTGCAAAGTAGATTAAAATTGCAATTTACTAGATTAGAAATCCAATGTAAACGCACTATAAAATGGGGCCCACTCGATCACCTTTTTACAAAAAAAATTTATGTATGAAAAGGATTAAGTTCAGGTATATTTTGTTACAAATGTTAAGTCTCATCTTTCTGCAAATAAAAAATATCTCCCCTTGACCACCGGAATTTATATGTGCATTAAATGCAATGTGCATCAGCACAGAAATTGTTTTAAGCAAAAACGAAAAATTTGCATTTTTTAGTTTAGGCTTTTAATTTTTTTATTAATTAATATTATTTTTTTTAGATTTAATTCATTATCAAATTCCACTAATTGAAATATTTAGAAACTATTTATTTTGAAAATAACGAAATAAATTAATAAAATAGCAAATAAATCCAAATATTAAAATTGCATAAAAAGTTGAAATACAGGCTTTTCTGGAATAACGGAACATTAAAATTTTTTTTACAAGAGTTTTGAGATCAGCCGGTGCTAATTTTACTAAATATGTACTTTTTTACAAAAAAGCATATACTATTTAGTTTAAAGTTTGACTTAATTCTGAATGCAAATACAGCTAAAAAATATTTTTTTTTAAAAGGGGTTTTTCAAAAAAAAAAAAAAAAAATCCCTCACGCAAAAATTTGACTCACTCTCTAGACACTCACTCAGAAGTTTTCAACTCACAATCACGTGATTTAAATGAAAATCACTTTTTTGAGTCACGCAAATCATGGGACCAGCGACAATCTCCAATTCAAATACATAAACAAGAGACAAATGTCTTTTCATTTGTTTAATCTATAACATCTGTAAATTTTATTTTAAATGAAGTGTCCACCCTTGAAAAAGTTTCCTTGTAGGTCTGAATCCAAAAAGTTTCAAGGAACTTATTTATTACCTTAATATAGTCACGTGACTTAAATTAAAATCACTCTATAACCAAATGATTTAAATGAAAATCACTCACGCTCACTCGTGAATCACGGGACCAGAGACCATCTCCAATTCAAATACTTAAACAAAAGGCAAGTGTCTCTTCATTTGATTCATCTATAACATCTGTAAATTTTGTTAAAAATAAAGTGTCCACCCTGAAATAGTTTCCTTGTAGGTCCGATTTAAAAAAAATTCAAGTCACTTATTTATTACCCTAATATAGTACTTAATTTAAATGAATATCACTCTATAATCACGTGATTTAAATAAAAATCGCTCACGCCTGAATCACGTGGTTTTTTGAGTCACGCAAATTACGGGACCACAGACCATCTCTAATTTAAATACATAAACAAAAGACAAGTTTCTCTTCATTTGTTTCATCAATAACATCTGTAAATTTTATTAAAAATCAAGTGTCCACCCTGAAATAGTTTCCTTGTAGGTCCGATTTCAAAAACTTTCTAGGCACTTATTTATTACCTTAATATAGGCTTATATTCTGAATTTCAGAATATAAGCCTATATTTTTTGGCCAAAAAAAACCTACCATCTCGCCCCAGTGTGCACTGTGGGGCGGACAGAAGGACGACTTACGTTAAATTAATTAATATTAACGACAAAACCTTTTGCATACAAACACCAAAACCGATATAAGATAAATACCAATACTTATTAAAAACCGATACCGATTCGAGGCTAAAACCAATACCAATACCCAATACCTAAATAATTCGAAACCAATACCGAAACCTATACCAATTCAACAAAAAATGAAAACCAATACCTATACCAATACTAATATAATTTTAAAAACCAATACCAATACCAATACTTTTATCGAATTGGTACCCATCCTTGATTTCTAGCAATCTCAACCTCACTTCATACTTTCTTTCAACTTTTTTGTCTCTTACATTATTTCGCAAGGGTTACCAACATGATCTGGAATTGCAGACACAAATGATGGACTTTGCATTTTCAATTTCGGAGACGTGCCTAATGGCGACATATTTTGTCAGTAATTTTATTTGATTTTTTCTGTAAGTACAGAAAATATTTGCGATAAAAATATGTTCTTGGAAAACACTTAAAAAAATTAAAAAATAATGGAGGCATATAAAATTTTACATAAAACACTTAGAAATTTAAAATGATGCATGGGACCAGATGTTACAACATATAGTTATGTATGGCGATATCTTGAAAAAATCCCGCATCAAAATTTATTATATAAATTTATCTTGCAATACATAGTGTCACACATGATCATATATCAAATAATATGACTATATAAAAGTATATAAGATCATATTAAATTATTTTTACTCGGGAAACGATGATTACGATGATTAAGCTTTATCAAAAATTAAATTCATATATTTTTTTTTCTTTTTCGTTTCAGATGGAAATACCAGAACACCTTAAAAAGCATGCTAAAAAATTACATAAACGTTGTCAAAACCAATCGAATACACCAGATGGTAAAATAAGAAAAATTAAATTATTCAAGATAACTACTTGTTTCTAAAACCCCTCTACTGCTTTTTTTAAAATTAAATTTACAGATGTTATAAAAGAAAGTTTAAAGGGTTCCCTACCAAAAAATAAAAACTTTGAATGTTACATACAATGTCTGTTTGATATAATGGGAATAGTAAGTAAAATACTGAGAAATTAAAATGAATTAGATTAACCAGCAAACAAACTTTCAAGTGGAGTGCTTCAAAACTAAAACAATTAGATGAAAATAACAAAATTTACAAAATAATTTAAACAAGCTTTAATCACTAACTCAAAAGATAAAAATATTAGTGGTATTCACGTCAACAATTTTAACCCTTGCAAATTGTGAAATTTTTTACAACAAACATATGCGACAAATAAGTTTTATGTGTGCAGAGGATAAAAATTTTTGACATGAATACCATCAAAAATGGTATTCACTTCAGAAATGTTTACCTTGCAAAAGTGCAAGATAGCAAATTTAAAAAAAGTTAAATCAATGATGGTTGCAAACAAAGATTAGCACATTGTTTCAAAAGTAGTATCATTGCTACTCTTTACTAAATGACACGCAAATAAAGTTGCAATGTTGCCACTTTGCATTTTTGCAGTATTAAAATTGCTGATGTTAATTCCATTACTATGTCATAAAGTGCGAAATTGTGTACCAGCATACTTTTCTGCTGCAAAAAAAGTAGATATTCAGTAGTGTAAACTGCGTGACAATTTCACATGGGCATTCCATGTCAAAACAGACACTTTGAAAAATTTTTTTTTTAGATTTCCCCAATTTGTTAACAGTTTTCAGTACCCTTCGAAAACTCCATCGTGGTAAATTTTCAGATTTTTTTGATGATCCGTTCAAATTATATCAAATTTTAAAAAGTTTGTTCCTTTACTCAAACTTCTTTTACTCATAACTTCTTTAATAATGGTCCAAATTTAAATTTTTTTTTTCAAAATTTTTGTTTTTTTACGTACTTTTTAAAAAAAAAATCCCAAAAAATTCTTAAAAGCGCTCTAGTATGCGATTTTTAAGTTTTAAAATTTAAATCTAATTTTTGAAATGTTTGTACTCTTCGATTTTTTTGAAATTTTTTTGTGTAAAACTTCTATCGATTCTACAAATTTTTTGCCCAGAAGGATCGTGGGATAACGATTATTACTATTTTTTAAAATTTTTTTAAAAAATTTTATTGTAATTTTCCAATCTTCAAATCATTTCTACTGCTCCAATGGTGCGTCATAGAGGGGTCCTTTATAAGATCGACCCCATTAATTTTTACGTCTTAACATTTCTTTGGAACAAACTAATACCCTATCTCCAATTTCTAAGGGGGCTCCCACACAAAACGACATTTTCTAAAATTTGCTCCAACCGCTCTAACTGCTCTAATAGTGGCCTTAAAGCAACAAAATGTATTAGTTTAAACATTTTCTCTGAATACACCTACCCTCTATCTTTAACTGTACGGGGGTCCCCATACATTTTTTTTGATTTTTTGTAAATTTGTTTTATTTAATCAGCTTCTACCGGTCCAATGTTGCGTCCGAGAAGGGTCATTAGTGAGACCGACCCCCATTTATTTTTACCCTACAACATTTTTTTAAAACATACCTACGCCTTGTCTCCACTCCCTAGGTTAGGTTAGGTTAGGTTAGGGTGGCGGTGTCCGATTGACACCTCGCATAGACCTCTTGGTCCATAGCGGTACCACAAAACTTTTTTTCCGCTAGCGGTGCAAATTAAACACGTTCAAAGTCATTGCGAATCTTTTCAATATCCTAAGATCCATTTGCGTTATATCCTCCAAAGTACCGAAACTTATTTGACCGGTAGTGGATCGGCGACTCCTTGCCACAGCTGGGCAGTGACAAAGTATGTGTTCCATCGTTTCATCTACTCCTGGTGAAGCGCATCTTTTACAACTAGCGTCTGAAGTAAGTCCAATATTCTTGGCATGGATGCCGATAAGACAATGACCAGTTATTATCCCAGTCAGAGCTCGGCATTCCCTTCTCGTAAGTGATAGAAGATATTGAGTTTTCCCTTGATCATAAGTTGGCCACAAAGTTCTGCTGATTTTGCATGTTGTCAGTTCTCTCCACCTCCTGTTTGCCTTTGCAACATTGATGGAATTCCGTTTAAGTTTATAGTGTTGAAGTGGTGGTAAAACTGGCACCATGGTACCTAAACCATCAGCTCCAAGTTTTGCGAGTTCATCTGCCGTTTCATTTCCCTGTATTCCGTTGTGTCCTGGTACCCATAATAAATTAACCTGGTTGTGTAGACACAGCATCTGCAAGTTCTCGTAACATTGTAAAACTATTTTAGATTTAATATAATATCCTTGAAGAGCCTTCAAGGCGGCCTGACTATCTACGTAAAAATTTATGGTTGTTCCCTTGGTTTCCCTGATATGTTCCACAGCTTTAGTTATGGCAACTATTTCAGCCTGAAATATGCTCGAGTCCAAAGGTAGGTTAAAAGAAAAGTTCTGGTTTTGTTCCACGTTCGTAAAACCCGCGCCTACTCCACGTGTTTGTTTGGATCCGTCGGTAAAGATATTCACGGTGTCTGCAGGGGTGTCCTGCCAGTTAGACCAATATTCTCGAGTTGGAAATCTTATTTCATATTTCCGGTCGAAAAATAGTTTGGGCACTAAGTAATCCGAATCAATATTATTTATATTGTCCATGTTACTGTGTCCAAAATTGCGAAACTTAAACCAATTTGACTCTTTAAGTCTAAGGCAAGCCTTGTAAGCTTCACCTTTCGCAAAAACGTCAATTGGTATAAGGTGCAATAAGGCGTCAATAGAGTTGGCCGATGTTGTTCTCAAAGCTCCTGTAATACTACATCCCATAAGCCGTTGAAGTCTTTGAAACTGCTTTAGTATCACATCCCTTTCAAGTGCCTTATACCAGACTAACACTCCGTATAGTAAGATCGGTCTTACTACTGAAGTATAAATCCAGTACGTAACTCTAGGCTCTAAACCCCAGGTACTACCGAACATTTTCTTACACGCGTAGTAAGCATTGTTAGCCTTTTTTATTCTCTCAACTGTGTTCATTTTCCAAGAGAGCTTACTGTCCAAAATCACTCCTAAAAATTTCGCATGAGGGGATTGTGGAATCTCAACTCCACCGACACGAATCTTCCTAAAATTTGGGATCTTATACTTTCTCGTAAAAAGAACTATTTCGGTCTTTTTCGGGTTAACGTTGAGTCCGTTATCCGATGCCCACTTCCATACCATCTTCAGTGACCCTTCAAGTAAATCGGGTATCGTGTCCGGATATTTCCCACAGGACAATATTACGACGTCGTCCGCATAAGCGATGGTTGAAGTTCCCAGTTTTTTCAGTATAGGGTCTACCACTAACAGCCAGAGTAAAGGTGATAAAACTCCGCCTTGCGGTGTACCCCTAGTCGCGTAACGTGAGGCCTTAGCATGACCCCATTCAGCGGTAATTTCCCGATTGCAAAGCATTCGCTTAACCCACATGATTATGCAGTGACTAATAGATGCATTGTTCATCGCATCAATTATTGACTCCGTATTCACGTTATTAAAAGCGCCTTCAATATCAAGAAATGCTGCCATGGCATATTCTCTATATTCAAGAGATGTCTCTATCCTCTGTACTAACGAATGGAGTGCTGTTTCTATGGATTTACCCTGCTGATAAGCATGTTGCGAATCCGATAGAAAGTTTGGCGCCAGGTTAGCCCTTATATGTAAATCCAATAATCTCTCTAGAGTTTTCAGTAAAAACGACGTCAAACTAATCGGTCTGTAATCCTTAGCGGCCGCGTGGTTAATTTTACCACTTTTAGGTAAGTACGTTATAATTGCCTTTCGCCATGCGATAGGTATGTAACACAACCTTAAACAGGCATGAAAAATTGTCAATAAGTATGGCGTTATGCCATTAGCAACATTTTGCAACATGGCTGGTATAATACCGTCTGGTCCAGGCGATTTGTATGGTTGAAATGAACTTAATGCCCATTTTACACGATCGGTGGTTAAAAGATGTTCAGGAATTTCCAAAATGACTTCTAGATTTGCGTTCTCCGGTATCGGATCCGTGGTACATCCCGGAAAGTGTGTTCTCAAAAGAACATCGAGTGTTTCCTCTGCGCTTTCAGTCCAGTTATCATCGTCTCGTTTTAACAAAATAGGTGGAACACTTTTTTTTGACAAAATTTTTCTTAGTCTGGCGGCTTCCGTAGTGTGCTCTATACTACTACACACTTTTTCCCAGCTGGTTTTCTTAGATTTTCTTATTAACTTTTTAAAAGCTTTTAGCTCCGTTCTATAAAGCGCCCAGTTATCATCAGAATTATTACGCCTAGCGAGTTTAAAACTTTCCTGAACCGTGTTTCGTACTTTCGACAATTCCTTTGACCACCAAGGGGGTTGTTGTCTTTTGCGCGTATATCTTATCGGACAAGACTTTTCGAAAGAGTTCCGTAAGATTTTTGTTACATTATCATTTAATATTTCTACATCCTCATGACTTGAAATAACTACATTCGGCAGATCTGTTAGTTCCTTGCTTACTAATTCCCTAAATTTTTCCCAGTTGGTCTTTTCAGGGTTTCTATAGGATTTGTTTGATCTAGGTAAATTTATCTCGACTTTAAAGGCTAAATATTTGTGGTCTGAGCAAGAAGCCCTATCAAGAATTCTCCACTCAGACACGTTTACATCGGGTTTACCTGCATAGAGTGTTAAATCTAAAACGTTTTGGCTATTGTGTCCTATATACGTTGGTTCTGAACCAATGTTTGCGATATTTATATCCGTATCTTTTATAAATTGAAGTAAATCTTCGCCCCTATTATTTATATCAGGAGAGCCCCATAAAGTGTTGTGTGCGTTTGCATCACAACCTATTATAATGTACTCACCCTTTTTGCCGCGTATAAGTGTTTGTAGATCGACTGGTGGTGAGTCCTTATCGTGCGCCATATAGGAGGAGATAAAATTTATTGTCCTCTTCCCGAGTTTACATATTGTTGCGGTTAAATCATTTGTGCTAAATTTCTGTAAAAGAAGTGCTTTTAATGATTTTTTTGCCAAAATGGCTGCTCGTTTCGTACCTTCCGTTTGCGAAAATAGTAGATCATAATTTGAATGCGAGAGCCCTTTTATTTCACCTGTGGCATCCACCCAGGGCTCTTGGATGAGCGCCACGTCATATGACCCTTCGGTAAGGGTCATCAATCCACTCCCTAAGTAGGCTACCAATACAAATAACAGTTGGAGCAAATTTTATAAAAATGTGATTTTGTATGGGAGCCTACTTAGGGAGTGGAGATAGGGCGAAGGTGTATTTTAAAAAAATGTTGTAGGGTAAAAATAAATGGGGGTCGGTCTCACTAATAACCCCTCTCGGACGCACCATTGGACCGGTAGAAGCTGATTAAATAAAACTAATTTACAAAAAATAAAAAAAAATTTATGGGGACCGCCTTAACAATTAGAGATAGAGGGTAGGTGTGTTCAGAGAAAATGTTTGAACTAAAAAAATATTGTGGGTCGGTCATACATTTTGTTGCTCTAAGGGCACTATTAGGGCAGTTAGAGCGGTTGGAGCAAATTATAAAAAATGTCATTTTGTGTGGGAGCCCCCTTATAAATTGGAGATAGGGTATTAGTTTGTTCCAAAGAAATGTTAAGACGTAAAAATTAATGGGGGTCGGTCTCATAAATGACCCCTCTATGACGCACCATTGAAGCAGTAGAAATGATTTTAAGATTGAAAAATTACAATAATTTTTTTTCAAAAAACTTTAAAAAATAGTAATAATCGTTATCCCACGATCCTCCTAGGCAAAAAATTTGTAGAATCGATAGAAGTTTTACACAAAAAAATTTCAAAAAAATCGAAGAGTACAAAAATGAGATTTAAATTTAAAAACTTAAAAATCGCATACTAGAGCGCTTTTAAGAATTTTTCGGGTTTTTTTTTTTAAAAAGAACGTAAAAAAACAAAATTTTTTTAAAAAAAAAATGAAATTTGGACCATTATTGAAGAAGTTATGAGTAAAGAAGTTTGAGTAAAGGAACAAACTACCAATTTTTAAAAATTCGATATCTTTTGCACGGGACATCAAAAAAATCTGAAAATTTACCACGAAGGGGTTTTCGAAGGGTACTAAAAACTGTAAATAAATTGGGAAAATCTAAAAAAAAAAATTTCATAGTGTCCGATTTCACATGGAATGACCCATATATATTCATGATCCTTGATCGTTTCTAAGACGATCTAGCGATGTTACACATGTTTTGAAACATTGGTAAAGTCACAAAAATATTTTAAAACGAATTTTTGTCACTCAAAAATATTTTTACACTAAAAAATACACTCGAAAAAAATTTTACACTCAAAAAAAATTGTACACTCAAAAAAAATTAGTAAATTATTTTTTTTTCTTCAAAAATTACTAAAAAAAAGGTTTTTACACAAAATAAAATATTTCTAATCAAAAATGTTTTTTTTACGTTATGAAATTTACTATCACTTAAAAAGGGCATAGTGGTGGGTAATTTAGATTCGCCAAGTCGAATTTAACTTTTCTACTTGTTTTGTTTGTTATCAGATTTCCTAAAAAAATATTTTTGGACAACGTGCTAGTAGAGGCCTAGAAAAAACCTGCTTACCTACTCCATATCTAAACTTCCAGAGATATGGAGCTCAAAAAAAAACGTTAGCTATGACAGTTTCAAATGTCAACACACTCCTCTTCAAGCAAGTTTAGGATCTGTAAAACTGGTGACAAAATCGGGTATTGGCATTTCATTCCCTATTAATTAGAACTTTAAAAATCTTTAACACAAAAATTCTAGCTGATCCTGTTTCCAAGTTATTGTTAAATAATTACACAGTTCGACAATAAAAACATCCCAGTAAAATAACACACAACTCAACACTCATTTTCCGGTTTGAATTCTGCACTTAGAAAATTATTGCAGTTACTACATGACGGTTATTTGTGTAGTAAGTAGTAGTTGTTGTTTTCAACTACAATTTCAGTTGTTTTTGTATGAAAAATCTCAAACAACTGTTTTTGTAGTCGTTTTAAAAAACAAATACAAAAAATTACTACATTGTAGTAACAGTTGTTTTATGTAGTTGTCTTTAGTCTATAAAAAAACTCATAATTTTCTAGTAATTTTTAGAAAAACCGATATGCAGGAATTATTTCCAAATAATTTTAACCGTTTTTGACGTTTAGAAGTTTTTTTTTGTTAATAAAAAAATTCAGAAAATTTGAGTTACAGTAAAAACAACTGTAATTTGAAGTAGTTTTTGCAGTTTTTTGTAGTTGTTAATCAATAGTTTAAAACAACAACAATTTTTGGTTGATTTTACCGTAAAATGTACTGGACGCCTAAACAACAACAAATGTAGTAGTTTTAACTGTCTTTTGTAGTGGAATCTACCGTCATAATTTTTTGAGTGTGTTGATAAATTTTAGTAGTTTTTGATCTCCTGATTCCAAATCTGTTCTTCAAATTTTCCCATCACATCTAGATTTTTAGTTATTCACGGTTAAAAATGCGAAAAGTTACGATTTTTATTTATTTGAATGCCTGCACAGCAGCCATTCAGTGGAATACAAATATGGTATAAAGCGCAATAGTACAATTCGTCTATGGTATCCAACATAGGAAACAATTTTTTCCCAATTCTTGCGTTTGGTTGGGTTTCACTTGCATTTCGAAATGATACGGTTAAAATTATCATTTTTGTAAAGTTTACCTTAATTTTTTTGATATTTTTTAAAGAAAAACTAAAAAAAAGAAATATTTTAAAAATTTAAGTTTTCTGTGTTATTTTTCGTATAAACCGAAAGATGTCTTTAATGCTTTTAAAAGTCTATGAGAAAGAATGAACTTTTTCCTAAATTTTGAGCTCATCACAGTAAAGATTGATCATCCGGTTTTTTTTAGAGCCTTCTAATTTTTTTCACAGTGTTTTTTTTTTAAACATGTTTGGCCAATAATAGTGCAACAACTTCAAATTTTTGTTATCATATTTTTGAGATCATAGTTCAATTCTACTCTAACGCTTAATACCAAATTTTTATTCCACGTAACGGCTGCTGTGCAGGTTTTCAAAAAGGAAAAAAATCGGGTTTTTCACATTTAAAACCGCTAATAATTAAAATTCTAGATGTGATGGAAAAATTTGGAGCACAGATTTGGAATCAGCGAGCCAAAATCTTTAAAAATTGTCTATCAAACCTCAAACCGGAGCGAAAAACCTTCGATTTGTGTAATCAACTGATTCTTATAGATTTTGCTATCCTGATTCCAAGCTTGCAATCCAAATTTTTTTTGACATACTTTTTTTGAGTCAATTTGGAGTCAAAACAACCAATAATTTAGCCCTTTTGGGGTCCACTGTTATATATTCTTACGTTGCTTCCAAAATAGGGGACTTCCTGATTCCAAAACTGCAATCCAAATTTTTTTAACATGTTTCGTTTTCGAGATATTCGAGTTTGAGCAAATATTTCGGAAACGGCACATGCTAGAAACATTTGGATTGCAGTTTTGAAATCAGGAGGTCCATTTTATATGAAATCAAGTCCTATTTTTTTTGAAGCAACATAAGAACTTGTAACAGTGGACTCCCAAAAGTGCTGAATTATTGGTATTTTTACTTTTTAACAGCGAATTTCTCAAAAATGGTTCGTGCTAGAAAAATATGGATTACAGATTTGGAATCAAGACAGCAAATTCTATAAAAATCAGTTGGATTTTTCAATTTGAGGTTTTTGTTTTCGAATAGTGTAATTATTGAGCAATAACTCGAAAACAGGATCAGCTAGGATATTTGTGTTAACAATTATTAAAGTTCTAAAAAAAGAGGAATGAACTTACTAAACTTACTTGAGATGGGGAGTGTCAAAGCAATTCTACTGAAGCCCTGTTTCATTTTAACCAGAGTTTGTCGTGAAATTCAGCAACTAACAACTAAATATCAGCATCTTCTGAAGTAAAAAATGCTTGTGCGAAATTTTTCATCTATTTTTTTTTACATTAATTGTAACTTTGAAGCACTCCAAATGCTACGCATATTTTTTAACTGGGTTACTTTATATATTCTCTCTCGTTTTCTTTAGATGGATGAAAGTAATATTATACGTATTGATAACTTAGTGCAAATATTACCAGAAGCAATGCATCCAACGATAATAATGTTAGCTGAAGCATGTGGCACGAAAGGTAATCAATTATTATTAGAATTTAAGACAAAAATTTTAATCAATTCTGTTTTTTTTTTTCAGAGGGAGCTGACAAGTGTAATATTGCTTATAATACGATGCAATGTTATGTTGATAATAATCCAATTATGATTAAAGATAATTTGGAATTTTTTTTTGATTAAACATTAAAATATCTTTTATCTCTTATCTCTTTAGATGATTAGTACTAATACTTACTTGTATAATGTGTTATTTTCCATACGTAATAAAAATAAACATCGTAATATACGCAGAGATTCTATTTGAACTTTAATAAGTTTACCCTGAAAGAAATAATAAGGAAACAAAAAAAAAAGGAATTTAACTATTAATTTAATGTTATAATGATGTAAAATAGAAAATTGTTATTTAAATATTTTTTTTAACAGTTTGAAATTTATACGGAAAAAGAAAAATAAACTAGGCAGCATACGATGTTATTGAATGAACTTGTTTTGCAAGGGATTTTTCTAAGGATTATGTTAGTGGTTACTCCCACGAACATTTTATAATCAACTAACAGTTAATACAAATTATAATAATAATAATAATTATAAAATACGAATGATTATTTCGTAAAATTTTTTTCGTACATATATACGAAATTTTTGTATATATTACAAAATTTCTGTACTTTTACAAAAACTTTTTTTAAAAATAAAAATGTTAAAATTTTTTTTAACATTTTTCGTAATACCTGCCGAATTGGGTTGCCAGATACTGGAAGTCAAATAACTGGACAATGGAAAATTTTCAGCTGGATTTTAAAAAAGTAACTGGACCCATACATAATTTTTTTTTTTTGAATAATTAAAAAAAAAATCAACCGATTTTCATACGAGAGATATATCTGTGGCAAAAACCCATAACAACACAAGTCGAGTTATGTCCAAAACGTGTTTTTGCATTTTCGGAATCTCCTTATCCATTTCCGTATTGTATCAAATTTTTATGAAAATCGGACCATTACTTTCTGAGATATTGATTTCAGAACTCCACAACTCAATTTTTTTTAAAGGAAAAATAAAAATCGTAAAAGCATATCTGAGTTATGTTTTAATTCCTTATTTTAAAATCAGCAATCGTTGAAGACGCTAAAATGTATTTTACAGGGATACATAACTGCATATCTCGACATATGCTTGGATTAAAATGTAATTTTGCAAAACGCAATTACAACATCAATGGTTTTCACCCAATATCTCCGTTGTCCTAATATATATCAACTTTTAAAGTAGCGAAGATTGTGTCGAAAATAATGCTTGAGATATTTACATGCCCAAAATGTTCAAATTTTTTAACCCCGATTTGGTATTTGAAATTAAAACTTATAAATGCTCTCCTGAAAAGTAGTATAAAAACACTTATGCACTTATTCCTTTTTGCCACAGATATATTTTTATTTTGGACTACTTTTCAAATATAATATCATTTAAACGGCCTTCTCTATTTGCCACGGCAAAATGTGCCTTTTTTAAGCATTTTCATTACTTTTGCGAGCATCTCGAAATGAAAATGTTTAGCTCTTCATTGGTCTGAGAATTGTTACCGTAGTGGTTCAATCTGCAAATCTAGGAAGCCAGTTAAAATTTCCCGGACGTCCGAGGTTAAAAGAGGGCGGTAACAACTGACCCTCATTTGCAGATTTGACCCATCCAGACTTATTTTATTTGAAAAGCAAAATGTACGCCAACAATCCACAAATCATCGACAAGCTCAAGGAAACCATTCGTGCCGAAATCAACGCTAGACTGTCCGTTATGCTTGAAAAAGTTATAAAATATGCAGCAAAAAGAGCACATTTTGCCGCAGCCAAAAGAGGCATTTATATTTTATTCATGATCAATGTTTTATTTAAAAAGTAGTCCAAAAAAATTTTAAAATTCTTAATAAAAAAACTTATTTTTAAAATTAAAGAAATACTTTTTTAACTGGACAAATCCTAAAATAACTGGAAAATCTAGGCCATTTCAAGCCGTCTGGCAACCCTACTGCCGAACGATGGTCACACTAAAAGAA
This sequence comes from Pegoplata infirma, assembly GCA_963921195.1. NCBI lineage: Eukaryota > Metazoa > Arthropoda > Insecta > Diptera > Anthomyiidae > Pegoplata > Pegoplata infirma. The sequence goes on along the minus strand of OY992539.1, from coordinate 13,796,434 downwards.
TTTTGCTCATTACAGCTATGAAAACGTACATTGATTTTATGAAAAAAAAATCATAGAAACCAGAAACCTATACAAAAGTTCATAGGCTATGAAAAAAAAATATTATTTACTTAACTTGAATATTGGAATGAGGGCAGAAAAATAAAAGTTACCTGTTTTTTTAGCTGCCCAACCCCAAATTTAAAAAAGAACTGCCACCACAATTCGAATAAATGCCGATCTAATAGAAATTTCGCCAAACCCAAAAATACGGGTCAGATTAATTTTAAAAGAAATTATTATATACTTCTTCGTATCTGACGAAGCCGAATTTTGACATTACCGATATACCATTAAATAGGCCTACAAAAAACCTTTCGACCTGTATAAAATGTTTTTATAGTTTCTTTTGAAGAAATGTGAACAATCCTCGTTTTCCTCCTCCCCTTTGACCCGCTAAATGTGAGATTGTGCAGCTCTTTTTTGCTCTCCTCTTTTCTCTATGCAAGTTTCAGGACAATCGGTAGGTGCCCTGTGAAAGGGTCGAACCAGAATCAAATTGCGTCGCGCAAGATGTAAAAAAATCAAAAACAAACACATCAAATTTGAAATGTTTACGTCCGTTTGATTTAGGTGCTTCACATTTAAATTTTTTAAACGAAGAATTATTGGGCGTTACGCCTTACGCGACGTAATTTGATGTAGGTTCGACGCAAAGAACTTCCTTGTTAGCTTAAGTATATAAACAAATAATAGCACTTAAAATCCATTTTGTTTAGTATTCTGCTTTACCATTCTGAGTTTGTATCTATGTTCTGTCACAATGCTCTGCAAAAAGCTGTGGGAAAGAGAGGAATTTTGAGGAAAACAAAATATTTGAGTATTTAAGTGTTAGTTGGCGAGATTTTCCTACTTTGGTCGACAATAAATACCACGGCCGGAAGGTCTTTGGTTCAAGTACCGGCGTTGGCAGCAATGATTTTTTTTTATATTTTTTTAATATATTTACTATTTTAATTATTGTTACATTTTTTTAATTATTAAAAAGAAAATTAAAAGGCATATTGATGATTTTTTTTTCTATGAATGACAATCATTAATTCTATGAATTTTTCTATGAATCTAACAAAATCTATGAATAAAATTCTATAAAATATTTCACAATACTAATGAATATTCATTCAGCCAATGAATTGTTTCATAGATTCTAAAAAAAGGGTAAAAGGGGTTACAAATTGTAGTTTTTATACGTTTTATATATCCTGAAATAATATTTCTAGCCACTTGATATTTGGAATGTAGAATCCTCCAGTGAAAAAACATTCTTTAAAAATTACTTTTTGAAAATTCCGTTTTTAAGTGTCTTCCCGTCTCCGATATGAAAGACATACCTGTTACGCCTAAGCGTGCGTTGTTAATCTGCCTTTTGGAGAGAATAGACTGCGTTGGGCCATCAAGCTAAAAATCACCGGGTCCTGAAGGTATCATCCCAGACGTCCTTCATTGGAACGTCGATCGGATAATACCATGGCTTGCCAGTATATACCTGGCCTGTCTTAGATGGTCTTACATCCCTACGAAATTGAGAACCTTTGAGGTGGTTTTTATCCCAAAGGGAGGAAAGACATCCCACATAAAATCGAAGGACTATAAACCGAATAGTCTTTCTTCGTTTCTCCTGAAGACTGTGGGGAGGATTATAGATTCATGGATGGCTTTCTTGACATAGAAGGTGCCTTTAACAATGTGAAACCTGAAGCGAGTAGGTTTGCCCTGTACAATTTGAGGGTAGATAATACCATAACCAGATTTGTCATGAACCTGATCGGACATAGGACTATTGGGTCAACTCTTGACAGGTCAGGTGTCGCCTACGCGAACGAAGTGGCCGTTATAGTATCCAGAATATATCTAGGGATACTGTCTGAATGCCTGGAATAATCTCTTGAGCTTCTTTCTGAATGGTGTTCAGACAGCGGTCTGGGGGTAAATGCTGCCAAAACTAATAATGTTCTATTTTCCATTAGGAACAAGATTCCTAGGTTCAGCCCACTAAGATTAGGCGGTATTAAACTTACAGTGTCCGATAGTGCATAATTGCAAATGGTTTCGAAAAATTTTCTTTACACAAATAATTAAAATTTACCTTAATATCCTCCCGATTGTAGAGATAATTTTCCAAAATATCAATTAATCTGAAATTGATTAATTTAACAGCTATGCCTAAATTACAGGAGATTAGCACACGCAGTAACTTTAAACATAGATATTGGGGATAATGATAAAATGGTGGCGTTTCTAGAGAAGTATCTGAAAATATAAAAAAAAATAATAAAAATTATTGTTATTTCAATTGCAAATAAAAGTGTTTTAATTACGAATAGATAATTTTTTTTTGCCTAGACGAATCTTTTGATACCCGTCAAGTTATTTGGATAATTTTAAAACAAACATAATGATTTATTTTCTTAACCTTAGAAATCATGTCAATATATAGTTAAAAAAACTTACCAACTTTCTGCAAGCCCGGTAAAAAGTTCTCAAATAAACATTTCATTAGCTCGTCATTATTTACTATCTGTAAAGCCACATCTTTGCCCGAACGAGCCAATCGTATTAGTAATTTCAAGCAAGAAGAAACAGTGCTGTTATCGGGTCGAACAGTGTTTAAAATGAAACTAAAATTAGAAAAAACTATTTTACTTAAAAATCACTTGGAGAGAAAACAAGTAAATAAATTAAATTCGGCCTTGCCGAAACATATTTATTAGAAAAAAAATTTGTAAAAATATTTTGTTAAAAATTAGTAAAAGAAATTAATATTAAGAAAAAAAAATTGTTTTCAAAAAAAATTTTTGCGAAAAATATGTATGTTTGTATTTGTCAAAATACTTTTCGTTATCCAATTCTATTCACATATTTCAACCAGCAGCCGAATTAAAGCATTTTATGTGGAATGTACCAACATTTTCGAGGTGTCCCTACATTTTCGTTCATAATTTTAGAACCGCTAAACCGATATCGCTCAACTGCAATAATGAACTTCTTAAAGCAACAAATAGTCAATATGTAAAGTAACAGTATGGCCGTGATCGCCATTTCAATAAACAGACGGACATCGCTAAAATTAATCAATCTATATATATAAAAGAGTGTGGTGACTGACTGACTGATTGACTGACTGACTGACTGATTGGCAATAATCATCGCCCAGCCCAAACCGCTGAAGCTAGAGACTTGAAATTTGGAATGTAGGTTCGGCTCCCGACAAAACCACCCACTAAGAAGGGATTTTTGGAAATTCCGATTCTAAGGGGGGCAAAAGGGGGAAAATAGGGCCCTTGGGGGGATTTTGTATCTTTTGAACTAATAGTCCTAGAAACTTCAAATTTGAACTCTAGGATCCTCTCGCGGAAATAAAATTTCGGAATTTTTTTTTTTTTTGAAAATTCTGCCTCCAAGGGGAGAAAAGGGGGAAAATAGGGCAAATTGGTACATTTTTTATATTCTAAACAAATGGTCCCAGAAACTTGAAATTTGAAGTCTAGCACCCTCTCGCGGAAATAACATTTTGGAAAAAGTAATATTTTGAAAATTCCGTTTCTAAGGTGGGGGGGAGGGGAAAAATAGGGCAAGTTGGTACATTTTGTATCTTCTGAAATAATGGTCCTACAATCTTGAAATTTTGAATATAGGATACTCTCGCGGAAATAACATTTTGAAAAAAGTACTTTTTTGAAAATTCCGGTTTTAAGGGGGACAAAAAGGGGGAAAATAGGGCAATTTGGTGAATTTTGAACTAATGGTCCTAGAAACTAGATATTTGAACTATAGTATCCTCTCGGGGAAAAAAAAAATTTTTTACTAAAATTTTTTCACTCAAAATTTTTTTTCACTCAAAATTTTTTTTTCACTCAAAATTTTTTTTCACTCAAAAATTTTTTTTTTTTACAAATTTTTTTCACTGAAAATTTTTTTTACTCAAAATTTTTTTTCACTCAAAATTTTTTTTACTCAAATTTTTTTTCACTCAAAAAAATTTGTTTTCACTCAAATTTTTTTTTTCACTCAAAATTTTTTTTCACTCAAAAATTTTTTTTTACAATTTTTTTTTTACTCAAATTTTTTTTTTACTCAAAATTTTTTTTACTCATTTTTTTTAACAAAAATTTTTTTCACTCAATTGTATTTTATTCTTCAGTTTTTTAACTCATTTTTTTTAATTAAATTTTTTACTTAGAAGGTGTTTTCACCCAAATTTTTTTTACTCAATTTTTTTTACTCAAAATATTTTTCGCTTAATTTTTTGACTCAAATTTTTAACTCAATTTTTTTATCTCATTTATTTTTTAATTTTTGGGAATTTATTGATTTAATCACTTAAATGTAGGGGGAAATAGGACAATTTTAAACATTTCGATCTTCTGAACTAATGGCCCCAGTAACCTAAATTTTGGACTATAGGATCCTCACGCGGAAATAATACTCTAAAGAAAGTATTTAAAAAAAAAAATAAGAATGGGAAATGGGGAAAAAAGGGAAATTTGGTATATGTTCTATCTTCTGACCTAATGGTCCTAGAAACTTAAAGTTTGGACTATAAGATCCACTAACGGAAAAAACATTCTGAAACAAAATTTTTTTTAATTCTGATTCTATTGGGTTGAAAGGGGGAAAGTAGGATAATTTGGTACATTTTGTATCTTCTGAACTAATGGTCCTAGAAACTTAAAAATTTGCACTATATGATCCTCTCGCGGAAATTATGTTCTGAAGAAAGTATTTTTTGAAAATTTTTCATTCAAATTTGGGGGGGAAATAGGACGATTTTGAACATTTTCTATATTGTGAACTAATGGTCCCAGAAACCTGAAATTTGGACTATAGGATCCTTTCGCGGAAATAATATTCTGAAGAAAGTACTTTTTTAAAAAGGCACTTCTAAGAAGGCGAAAAGGGGGAAAATTGGGCAATTTGGTACATTTTCTTTTCTCTGACCTAATGGTCCTAGAAACTTAAAGTTTGGACTATAAGAACCTCTCGCGGAAAAAAAATTCCGAAACAATTTTTTTTTTTTTCAAGTCCGCTTCTAGGGTGGTAAAAAGGGGGATAATAGGACAATTTGGTACACTTTGTATGTTCTGAACTAATTTTCCCAGAAACTTCAAAATTTTGACTATGGGATCCTTCGCGGAAATAACATTGTGAAGAAAGTTCTATTTTGAAAATTTCGCATCTAAGGGGGAAAAAGGGGAAAGTAGGGTAATTTTGTGTCTGCTGAGTTAATGGTCGTAGATCCTTGAAATTTGGGCTGTACGATCCTCTCGCGGAAATAACTTTCTGAAAGAAGTACTTTTTGAAAATTCCGGTTTGTATCTGCTGAACAAATAGGACTGCACGATCCTCTCGCGTGGACTGCACGATCCTCTCGCGGAAATAACATTCTAAAAAAAGTACTTTTTTGAAAATTCCGCTTTAAAGGGGGAAAAAGAGGAACGTAGGGCAATTTTGTATCTGCTGAAAATATGATCCTAGATACTTGAAATTTGGAGTGAACGAACCTCTCGCGGAAATAACATTCTAAAGGAAGTACTTTTTCAAAATTCTGGGGGGAAATCGGGAAGGCAGGGCAATTTTGAATCTGCTGAACTAATGGTCCTTAATACTTGAAATTTAAACTGTACGATCCTTTCGCGAAAATAACATTCTTAAAGAAGAACTTTTCAAAAAATCCGCTTCTACGGGGAAAAGGGGGAAAGTAGGGCAATTTTGTATCTGCAGAACTAATGGTCCTAGATACTTGAAATTTGAACTGTACAATCCTCTCGCGGAAATAATATTCCAAAGGAAGTATTTTTGAAAATTCCTTGGGAAAAAGGGGGTGCGTGGGGTAATTTTGAATCTGCTGAACTCATGGTCCTAGATACTTGAAATTTCAACTGTACGATCCTCTCGCGGAAATAACATTGTTAAAGAAAAACTTTTTTAAAAATTGTGCTTCTACGGGGAAAAAGGGGGAAAGTAGGGCAATTTTGTATCTGCTGAACTAATGGTCCTAGATACTTAAAATTTGAACTGTACAATCCTATCCCGAAAATAACATTCTAAAGAAGTACATTTTTGAAAATTCGTTTTTAAAGGGGGAAAAATGGGGAAAGAAGGGCAATTTCGTATCTGCTAAACGAATGGTCCCAAAAACTTGAAATTTTAACTCTACTCTCGCGGCAAAAACAATTTGTAAAAAGTAATATTTTGAAAAATCCTTTTATAAGGGTGGGGTGGTGGGTAGAGGGGGTTTAATAGGGCAATTTTGTATCTTCTGAACAAACTTGAAATTTTGAATCTGGATGCTCTCGCGGAAATTATTTTTTGAAAAATATATTTTTTTGAGAATTTTGCTTTTAAGGAGGCCCAAAAGGGGGAAAATAGGGCAATTTGCTAAACTTTAAATTAATGGTCTTAGAAACATGACATTTGGAATATGGGATCATATCGCGGCAATAACATTCTAAAAGATGTACTTTTTTGAAAATTTCGCTTTTAAGGGGGAGAAAGGGGGAAAGTAGTGCAATTTTGTATATGCTAAAGTAATGGTCCTAGATACTTGAAAATTGGACTGTACGATCCTCCCACGGAAATAACATTCGGAAAGGAATACTTTTTTAAAAATTCCTCTCTTAAGGGGAAAAAGAGGGGAAAATAGAGCAATTTTGAATCTGCTGAACTAATGGTCCTAAATACTTGAAAATTGGACTGTACGATCCTCCCGCGGAAATAACATTCGGAAAGAAATACTTTTTTAAAAATTCTTCTTTAAGGGGGAAAAAGGGGGGAAAGTAGGCCAATTTTGTATCTGCTGAACAAATAGTCCTAGATACTTGAAAATTGGACTGCACAATCCTCTCGCGGAAATAAAATTCGAATGAAGGACTTTTTGGAAAATTCCGCCTCTAAGTGGGCAATTTTGTATCTGCTGAACTAATGGTCCGGCAGACTTGAAATTTGGACTGTACGATCTTTTCGCGAAAATAACATTCTGAAAGAAGTACTTTTTTAAATATTCCGATTTGAGTGGGCAAAAGGGGAAAAGTAGGGCAATTTTGTATCCGCTGAAATAATGGTCCTATATACTTGAAATTTCGACTGTACGATCCTCTCGCGGAAATAACATTCTCAAGGAAGTACTTTTTTGAAAACTCTACTTTTAAGGGGGAAAAAGGGGAAGGTAGGCCAATTTTGTATCTGCTGAACTAATGGTCCTCGATACTTAAAATTTAACTGTACGATCCTCTCGCGGATATAACATTCTAAAATAAGTACTTTTTTTAAATTCTGCTTCCACGGGGGGAAAAGGGAGAAAGTAGGGCAATTTTGAATCTGCTTAACTAATAGTCCTACATACTTGAAGTTTGGACTGTACGATCCTCTCGCGGAAAGAACATTCTAGAAGAAGTACTTTTTTGAAAGTTCTCCTTCTAAAGGGGGAAAAGGTGGAAAGTAGGGCAATTCTGTATCTGCTGAACTTATGATCCTAGGTACTTAAAATTTGAACTGTACGATCCTCTTGCGGAAAAAGTTCCGCTTCTAAGGGGGAAAAGGCGGAAAGTAGGGCAATTTTGTATCTGCTGAACTAATGGTTCTAGATACTTGAAATTTAGACTGCACGAACCTCTCTCTTGGAATTAACATTCTGAAAGAAGTACTTTTTTTGAAAATTCCGATTTCAAGGGGGAAAACGGGGAAGGTAGGGCAATTTTGTATCTGCTGAACTAATGGTTCTAGATACTTGAAATTTGGCTGAACGATCCTCTCGCGGAAATAACATTCTTAAGAAAGTACTTTTCAAAATTCTGTGGGAAAAAGGGGGAAAGAAGTGCAATTTTGTATCTGCTGAACTAATGGTCCTAGATTCTTGAAATTTGAACTGAACGATCCTTTCGCAAAAATAACATACTTAAAGAACTTTTTTAAAAATTTTACTTCTAAGGGGGAAAAAGGGGCAGTAGGGCCCTTTGGGGATTTTGTATCTTTTGAACTAATAGTTTTAGAAACTTGAAATTTGGACTCTATAATCCTGTGGAAAATAGGGCAATTTTGTATCTTCTGAACTAAAACTTTAAGTTTTGATCCTCTCGCGGAAATAATTTTTTGAAAAATACACTTTTTGAAAATTTTGGTTTTAAGGAGGGCCAAGAGGGTGAAAATAGGGCAATTTGGTAAATTTTAAACTAATGGTCTTAAAAACATGACATTTGCAATATAGGATCATCTCGCGGAATAACATATTGAAAGAAGTACTTTTTTGAAAATTACTTTTTAAAGGGGGAAAGAAGGGCAATTTTGTATCTGCTGAACTAATGGTCCTAGATATTGAAGTTTGGATCCTAGATATTGAAGTTACGATCCTCTCGCGGGAATAACATTCTGGAAGAAGTACTTTTTTGGAAAAATCTGCTTCTATAGGGGGAAAAAGAGGGAAAGTAGGGTAAACTTGAAATTTGAATCCTCTTGCGGAAACATTCTAATGGAAGTACTTTTTTGAAAATTTCGCTTCTACGGGGAAAAAGGGGGAAATTAGGGCAATTTTGTATCTGCTGAACTAACGGTCCTAGATACTTGAAATTTGGAGTGTACGATCCTCTCGCGAAAAAAACATTCTGAAAGAAGTACTTTTTTGAAAATTTTGTTTTATAGGTGGAAATGGGGGAAAAGTAGGGCAATTTTGTATCTGCTGAACTAATGGTCCTAGATACTTGAATTTTTAACTGTTTTGTATCTGCTGAACTAATGGTTCTAGATACTTGAAGTTTGTACTGTACGATCCTCTAGCGGAAATAACATTCTGGAAGAAGCACTTTTTTAGTAGCTTCTAAGGGGGAAAATGGGGAAAGTAGGGCAATTTTGTATCTGCTGCATTAATGGTCCTAAATACTTGAAATTTGGACTGTACGATCCTTTCGCGGAAATAACATTTTAAAATAAGTACTTTTATGAAAATTCTGCTTCTAATGGGGAAAAAGGGAGAAAGTAGAGATACTTAAAATTGGTACTTTACGATCCACTCGCGGAAATTACATTCTGGGAAAATCAATTTTTGAATTTTCGCTTCAATTTGGTACATATTGTTCCTTATGCACTAATGTTCCTTGAAACTTAAAGTTTGAACTATGGGATCGTTTTGCCAAAATAAAATTTTTTTCAACTTTAAATCTACTCAAAATATAATATATTAAAGGTCGAAACTAACAATTTTTTTGTTTAAAGAAAAATTATTAAGAATTTGAAGTAATATTTTTTTTTTTTTACAGCTAACCGGTAACGAAGTACCGGGCGAGTTAGCTAGTAATACATAAGGAGGTTTTCGTGTCAACTGACACAACTTTTGAAACCGATGTCTTCAGACACAATTTTTCAGCGAGATCGGTCAAGGACTCTCTGAGTAAAATTTGACATTTTGGCCAAAGAGGTGTTTATTCTCATCCATGTAACTTTTTTCCTATTGTTTTTAGCAAAATGTGTCCTATATAGCTTAGATAGCTATTTCTTCAGTCTTTCGAAAAAAAAAATTTTTGATTTTTTTGATTTTTTTTCTTAAAAATCTAAAACTTTTTTGACTTTTTCCTCAAATTGGGCCCTTTTTTTTATATGAAAATTTTTTTTTTTAACTTTGGAACACAAGAAACTGTTCTTCAATTTGCACTATTAGGCTTGGGATATCTCACCAGTTTTCGATTTCGATCCGGGGTTGATTTTGATAGGTTCGAAAAAGAAAGCATAAGCCAAAGAATAAGGGCGGTGGGGTGGGGCCATATGGCTCCTCATCGGGGTCAAAATTGGGCGTAAAGAGGTTAAAATCCTCAAAAAGCCCCACAACTGCCCTAGAACTGCCCACGGAGGGGTGCAATGTGCGGCCGACCTCTATTAATTTTCTGCCCCCAACATTTTTCTTGAATATACCTAACCTCTATTTCCGCTTCCTAAGGGGGCTCCCATACAAAATGACATTTTTATAAAATTTGCTCCTACCGCTCTAACTGCCCATAGGGTGCCCCTAGAGAAGTAAAATGTATGATCGACCCCCAATATTTTTTCAACTCCAACATTTTCGCAGAATATACCTACCCTTTATTTTCAACTCTTAAGGGGGTCCCCATAATTTTTGTTTTTATTTTTTTATTAGTTTTTAAAAATACATGTTTTTAACATGTATGGGAGCCCCTTAAGGAGTGGAGATAGGGTGTTATTATGTTCGGACAAAATGTTGGTAAATAAAAAATAATGGGGGTAGGGGCGGTAGGAGCTGGTTTAATAAAACAAATTTATAAAAAAATAAAAGAAATGTATGGGACCACCTTAAGGGTTAAAGATAACTTGTAGGTGTGTTTGCAAAAAATGTTGGAATTAATAAAATAATGGAGGTCGGTCATACATTTGGCTCCACTTGGGGCACTTTAGGGTAAGTTAGAATGGTAGGATCACATTTTTTAAAAATGTTTTGTATGGGAGCCCCCTTAGGAAGTGGAAATAGGGGTAAGGTATGTTCAAGAAAAATGTTGGGGGCCGAAAATTAAAGAGGTCGGTCGCACATTGCACCCCTCCGTGGGCAGTTCTAGGGCAGTTGTTGGGCTTTTTGAGGATTTTAACCTCTACGCCATATGGCCCCACCCCACCGCCCTTATTTTTTGGTTCGTCTCACATTGCACCCCTCCAGGGGCGTTTCTAGGGCAGTTTTGGGGCTTTTTGAGGATTTTACCTCTTTACTTTGACCCGATGAGGGGCCATATGGCCCCACCCCACCACCCTCATTTTTTGGCTCGTGCTTTCTTTTTCGAACCTATAAAAATTAGAGGGTATCGCGGATTGAAATCGAAAACTGGTTAGCTATCCCACGCCTATGCAAATTGAAGAACCGTTTTTTGTGTTCCAAAGTTAAAAAAAAAAAATCATAAATATCCCACTCGCATCCCACTAAGCGACCCCATAGCTCTTAAAGGAAATCACCTAAGCTTTGTTTTGAATCAAAAAAAGGGCCCAATTTGAGGAAAAAGTCAAAAAAGTTTTGGATTTAAAAAAAAAAAAAAAAAAAAAATTTTATTTTTTTTATAATTTTTTTTCGAAAGACTGAAGAAATAGCTATCTAAACCATTTGGGACACATGTTGCTAAAAACAATAGGTAAGACGTTACATGGATGAGAATTAACACCTCTTTGGCCAAAATGTCAAATTTCGACCCCCTCTAACTCAGAGAGTTCTGGACCGATCTCGCTGAAAAATTGTGTCTGAACTACTATCCAATAGGACTAACCTTGGTGCAAATTTCATCCCGATCGGAAGACATCGGTTTCAAAAGTTGTGGCAGTTGCCAAGAAAACCACCATAAATATAATTAATGGGGTCCCAGACCGATATTTCTATGAGTTACAAACAGACTGCGAACTTATATATACCCCCTACAACTAAGTGAAAGGTATAAATCCCAAAATAAAAACTAGTTGGCGGTCGGATTTGTGAGCTGGTATAAAACGTTGTTAAAGTTCCGAAATTGGTACTGAAAAAATTTCTAAAAAACTTTTTATATCGAAGTCGCTTGCATGTGCCGCTTGGGGTGTCCTTTTTTAAGACTTAAAGTGAATTATTTTCTAAAAAAAAATTTAAACAATTAGTAGTAAAACTTACTAAATTCTTTGCAAAATATTTGTTCTTAAAAAACAATCAATTAAATCAGTTTCAGCTAATTGAAAATCACTCATAGATGTTTTACTCTCCCCCTCCTGTTCTTCAACATCCGCCTTAATGGCCGAACCTCTTAGTGAGACTTGTAATTGCTGTAAATGTTTTTGTAGATTTTCTATAGAATCAGCATCATCCAGAGCCGTATCCGAATTAAGTACCGCCAAATTAGGTTGCCAATGACAGCCAGGATTTTCATAAGTATAATCAAGTAAAGTCTAGAATTTTCCAAATAATATTAATTAAAAATTGATAATAATAAATATAAAATTATATCCCTCACCTCATCTGTTTCATTATAAAATAAATATGCTAAAGCTTTACCCACTATCTCCAGCATAGCAGGAGTGTTATCATCAAAACCAAATCTTAATAAAAAGAAAATCTTTGTTATGGGCAATTCTAAGACTTGATCATAAAATCCTTGTTGATATATATTCAAAATTCCGGCTACGGCATTAAATGCTGTTACTCTCTGCTGCATAACATTTGAACGAGCCAATCTAAATAGTTCTTGCAAAGTATAACCTGGACGATGTGGTTCATCGCCATGTAAATATAGTTCACGATCATCAATTTCGTCGGCAGTTTTTGTAGTAACATCAGCCATTGAGTAGGGTAATAAAACACCTTTCCAATCAAAGCGTGCCTCAAATTTTTCTCCTGGTTTTAATTTTTTAGCCTGCATGGGAATATCACGCATCCAATCAAGTTTATCTTTTTCAACTATATCAAAATGTATCCATTGTTCAGCTGCTGAACGTTCTATAATTTCTATAGCTGGATTTGAGGGTGGTAAATCTGTAAAAGATTCTTCCAGATTTAAAGGGGAGTCGGGAGAGGTATCCATAGCTTCTGTTAGCATTGAGGGTGGATTGGATTTTATAGAACTAGTGGGATTAAGAGATCTGCTTAAAGCTTTTTCTTTTCTCTTTTGAGCTAGTAAAGCTACTAATGCGGGATCTGAAAAATAAAAAAATAAAAAATTGTTTGAAAAAAAAATTTGAAAAAATGGGATAAAAAATGAAAGTATTAAAAAATGTTGCTCTAGCACCTGTTATTAAGCCAAAAAATACATTTAAAGTTTTAAAGAAAAAATTCATATAAAATTTTTTTTTTGGAAATTTGTAGCGATGATCTCTAATTTTTGTTATAATCTCGCACTGGTCCTCTCGTGAAAACATACAATGCAATAAAACTTTTTAAGAAAAATTCATATAAAAATGGATTTTAGGAAATAGATAACGATTTTGGCTATTTTCGCGCTAACATCTCCCGATAAGCCATAAAATGCAATTAAAGGTTTTTAGAAAAAAAATTTATAAAAATAGGATTTTGGAAATTTTTAGCGATGATCCCCAATAAAATCTTATTTAAGTTTTTTAGAAATTTAGAAAAAAAAATTTATGTGTAAAAATGGAGGTCTGGAAATTTTTAGCGGTGATCCCAAAATTTTGCTATTTTCTCTCGAACACATTTCGTTATGCCATAAAATGTAATTAACGTTTTTAAGAAAAAAATGTATATAAAAATTGATTTTTGGGAATGTACAGCGATGCTTTTTTTGCTCTTTCACCTCTCAGTAAGCCATTAAATGCAAGAAACGTTTTTTAGAAAAAATTCATATAAAAATGGATTTTTGCAAATTTTTAGCAATGACCCCCAATAAAACGCAATTGAAGTTTTTTTTATAAATTTAGAAAATATTGGAGTTCTGAAAATTTTTAGTGATGATCCCCAAATTTTGCTATTTTCTCTCGAGCACCTTTCCTTAAGCCATAAAATGCAATTAAGTTTTTTTAACGATGGTCCCCAATAAAAGGCTAATTAAGATTTTTAGAAATTTAGAAAAAATTTGTATGTGTAAAAATAAAATTCTGGAAATTTTTAGCGGTGATCACAAAATTTTTCTATTTTCTCTTGAGCACCTTTCGTTAAGCTATAAAATGTAATTAAAGTTTTAAAGAATAAAATTTATATAAAAATTGATTTTTGGGTATATTCAGCGATGCTATTTTCGCTCAAGCACCTCTCGTTAAGCCATTAAATGCAAGAAAAGTTTTTTTAGAAAAAAATTCATATAAAAATGAATTTTTGAAAATTTTTAGCCAAGATCCCTAATTTTTTTTTTTTTTTTTTAAAGATTCATATAAAACTGAATGTTTAAAAGTTTAAAGCGATGATCCTCAATTGTTGTTAGTTTTGTTTACCACTTTAAGTTAACCCATAAATGCAAGTTTCTTATAAAAAATCGTTTAAAATGTATTTTTTAAAATTTAAAGAGATGATTCCCTAATTGTGCTATTTTAGCTTTAACAAAAGTAAAGCCATAAGTGCAATTAAAGTTTTTTAGAATCAATTTATATCAAAATGGATTTTTTTAAATTGTTTAAACATTTTTAGCGATGAACACCAATTTTTGCTATTTTTGCTCTAGCACCTCACCTTAAGTTTTTTTTTATAAAAAAGTATCGTGTTTAAATGAATTTTTGGAAATTTTTAGCGGTGATCCCAAAATTTTGCTATTTTCTCTAGAGCACCTTTCGTTATGCCATAAAATGTAATTAACGTTTTTAAGAAAAAAAATTATATAAAAATTGATTTTTGGGAATATACAGCGATGCCTTTTTCGCTCTAGCACCTCTCGTTAAGCCATTAAATGCAAGAAACGTTTTTTTGAAAAAAAAATCATATAAAAATGGATTTTTGCAAATTTTTTGCAATGATCCCCAAAAAAGTTTCTTATAAATTTAAAAAATATTAATAAAATATTAATATATGTATAAAAATGGAGTTCTGAAAATTTTTAGTGATGATCCCCAAATTTTACTATTTTCTCTCGAGCACCTTTCGTTAAGACATAAAATGTAAATAAAGTTTTAAAGAATACAATTTATATAAAAATTGATTTTTGGGAATATTCAGCGATGCTATTTTCAGTCTAGCACCTCTCGTTTAGCCATTAAATGCAAAAAAAGTTTTTTAGAAAAAAATTCATATAAAAATGGATTTTTGAAAATTTTTAGCCAAGATCCATGATTTTGTTTTTTTTTTTTTAAATCATATAAAACTGAATGTTTATAAGTTTATAGCGATGATCCTCGATTGTTGTTGTTTTTGTTTACCACTTTTAGTTAACTCATAAATCGTCACCTAAAATGCAAAAGGCTCTAACTAACATTTTATTAATTTTACAGGAGAAGCAAAAAACAGTATACAGTAAAATTTTTAATTTGTTAATAACTTGTTGGTTTTGATTGAATTGGGCTAAAATTTAGTGAGGACGTACGTTTTGTGAATATGTATCAAAATTAAGAAAATGATTAAAAAATGTATTTCTAGTTGCGTTCATTAGCGATTTCGCAATTCACATGTTTTTAATTTTTGGCTATAAAATCGCTAACTTTTATTATGTGACTCTAATTTTTTGTAGGGACGTGTAGGTTAATAAAATACCCCAGAATCTATCAAAATACCGATTTTGAATTTTTTTTAGTTAAGGCGTTTTTTCATTTTAGGTGACGATATATATGATTTTGGCGGTCGTAAACCAAACCAACGGTTTTATTTTTTTTATTTTTTATAACGTACTTAACGAAGCAGAATTTGGACACGGCCGATAAGCCATTAGATAGGCTTTCAAAAAACCTTTCGAACTGTATAAAATGTTCAAATAGTTTCCTTTGAAGAAATGGGAAAAAATCCTCAAAAAACGAAAAAATTCAATTTTTCTTCCTCCCCTTTGATACGCTAAATGAGAGATTGGGCAGCTAAAACAGGCAACTCTTATTTTGTTCCCCTCTTTCATATATCGAGGGAAAATATTCAAAACCTGCTATCTGCAGTGTTATAACATAGCAGATAGCAAGTTTTGAATATACGCCCTCGATATGCAAGTTTCTGGACAATCGGTGGATGAACTGCGAAAAACCTTCCTTATAAGAAGAGGCTATAAAAAACTATTTAAAATACTAAAGTTTTCTTACCTATTGATTCCAATAACTTTTTACGTTCCGCCATGATTTCTTCCACTTTCATTTGACTTAAAACATTCATATTTTCCTGATGAACCTCCTTGGCCGTTTTGGAATCTTCCACCATAACACTTTGCTCACCATATAAAGCTTTTAAATTTGATTGTTGTTCGTCTGGCGAATTCTCCTCGCATTCCATGGTTTCACTTAATTGTAGTTTGTTTTTCTCTTCCATGATCTGGGCAAATAAACTTTTCCCACCTTTTGATTTAGTCGCCGACGACGATAAAGAAATTTTAGGAATTTTAGGAAATGCAGCCGCATCTTTAAACTCTGTAGGAACATGAAGCTTAGGCTGATGGACCGTATTTTCAATAATATCACCCATTACAAAGTCAGTGACAGTTTTGATAGTAGATTCTGTATTTGAGCTAGAAATGTCTCCTACAATTTTTTCATGTATTTCATCAAATATTATTTTAGAGTTGGCAGATTCGACTTTAGCAGCTAATTTTGTGACTTGCTTTTCTTTTTGTCGAGACTTAGCAAATAATGATTGTTTGGGTTCTAGAAATGAAATATTTGAAGGGAATATTCTTATTTTAATAAATATTTAACTCACGTTTTTCAAATTTCACAATTTGTGCTGCTGGCTGCATTTTAGGGTTTTTGGCCTTTTCCGATAGAAATTCTTGCTGCATACGCAAGATATCATCTTCGGTTTCACCAGGTTTTGGTCTTTTGTTCATGGCTATTGAAATTTTTATGATTGGATATTTTTAAACAAAAAATGTTTATTTTAATAAAAACAAAAAATAGTTTCTCTAATTTATCACCGGTAGCATTCACAATAGATTTAACAACAACAGCTGTTACTCATTCACAATAAAAAAGAATGAGAGGAAAAAGAAATGTCAAAAATCTGTTTTGTTTCAATTCCACAATGTTACAGTTTTTGTAAATAACATTGACTAACGGTAAATTTAAATTTTAAAGAAAAATATAGAATTCTACGCGAAAAACATTGATATCCTTAAAAAAAGTATTTTCCGGTTTAAAATTAAACAAATTATAATAAAATGGTTTAAAAAAGGTTAATTCTGGGTTTGTAATTAAAAAGTTTATTTTAATTTTTGTTGCTTTACATGTTTTAATTGTTAAAAATTATAAAAAAAAAATCGTGTTATGTATATTTTTCGCCAATTTTCTATTTTGCCTGTATAGCCAAACATTTTAAAAGTGAATTTTGTGCAATCAATGTATCTTTGTGTGGTAAGACCGCAATTTGGAAGAACATTTCAATACCCTCTTTAAACATATCGTAAGCTTCTTCCACCTTTTCCTCATGCATAGCCTGGGCCGCTTCACGATATAATTCTTCAATTTTAATCATTTTGGCGACACTTTCCTTAAGTGAAACATTTTTACGGCAACGTACACATCTTACATCCTTGCTGAGATCCTTGGGAAATTGTAAAACATTATTGCAGTTAGCCGAAACACACCTGGAAAAGACAGAAAATTATTAGTAGTATTTTAAACTAATTTTTCAATACACAGAAAAAAATAACAAGGAACATTTTTTAATTAAAAGTTTTAATAGAATTCAAAATTTGATATAATTAAAATGTTTAATTGTTTTGTATGTAAACATCTCTGATTTTTTGCATGCTTCTTCTTACACATGCAATACAAAACAGAAAAAGTGAAAATATATTTTTATACGATTAAATTAATGAAAATGCGTTTTTATCAAATTTATATCTGAATCGGTATTAATTTTGTTATTTAAAAAGAACGAGAACAATTGAAATTGAATAAATAAATGAAAAAAGTGAATATTAGTATAAAAATAAAACAAAGAAGCTCCACAAGAAGATCTTGGTAAACGGCAAACAACAACGGAGGAAAATGACACAAAAATCTAATCAAACACATTTTTGATGCTTTAAATATTTATTTATTATATTTAATAAGTTTTTATTTTGTTAATAATAAACACATTTTTGTTTTTAATTCATATTTGTTTTTTTTTTTAAGTGGGCGTAATTTTGTACTGATTTTGAGCAATAATTTTTATTAACTTGTTTAATACTATTAATTACTTTTTTAATTATTTTCAGTTTTAAATTTTTATTAAATTTTTTAATTACTATTATCATTTTTTTAATTAGAGCAAATCTAATTAACATTTTAATCGATATGAGCAATTTTTAATCAAAACTCATTTTTTATTTTTTTGTGTGTAGGTTAAATCTTGATGTATTCAGAGCATCCGAATTGATTTTTTCACTGGATGCCTGGCCAGTATCTGGCAGGTACTTCGTTACCAATAATTTCCGTTTACATCGGAATTTTACAAAATAATGTTAAATGCATTTTTTGATGACGGATTCCCCACGTCAATTCTTAAGATTCTGAGCCATTTATTTAGTAGATATCAGAAATACCATATTTCCCTTTTGATATCCAAAAATTTCGAAAATACCCATTTCGTATTTTATACCCTCTACTCTGCTGATGATATAAGTTTGTCATTCCTTTTGTAACACCTTGAAATATTGGTCTAGGATCCCATAAAGGTTATATATTCATGATCCTCGATCTTTAAGGCGATCTAGCGGTGCCCGTCTGTCTGTCTGCTGAAAACACGCTAACATTTGAAAGATTTTACGGATTTTTCCTGAAGTTTAGCATATATGTTGGTCATTAACCTGGTCAGGTTGGTATTGTAATTCAGCGAAATCGGTTAAATAGTTTAAAAGTTGCAACCAAAACAGTGAATTTCAGGGATTTTTCGCAAATTTACGAGAAAACGCTAACTTTCGAAAGACAATTCTGAGGATGTTGAAGCTTGGCATATATATTTGTCATTTCCCTGGTCTAGTTTTTCAGCCAAATTGGTCCAGTTGTTCAAAAGTTCTTAGCGATACCGTGAAGTTCAGATTGGTTTCACCTTAAATTCACGTGTTGAAAAACAGAGCTTTAAAAAAACAAGTTCTAAAAACATTGGTAAGCCAAAAAATTTACAAAGTATTTATTTCACTCAAAAATATTTTTACACAAAAAAAAAATAAAAAAAAATTTTGGAGCTTAACCAGAATACCGAAATTGCGATTTTTTCATTTTTTTTTTAACCTTTAATCTCACAGAATAAAAGTGTACAGTCAAACTTCAGGGGCCACGCCCTCTTTCGAATGGGCGGGGCTTCAAAGTTAAAAAGTTTTTCTTAAATATCTTAAAAAGTACTTATATGGATGAAATTAGCATCATTGAAAAGCTTGAAAAAAAAAATCGCGTTTTTGGCGCTTAAGGGGTTAATGAAATTTTTTCATGTAAAGGAATGTTCGAAAGAAATTTCTTTAAGCTTTCGAATGATACCAATTTCATCCAAATCGGATAAGTAATTTATAAGATATTTAAAACTTTTGACTTTAAAGTCCCTTCCACTCGAAAAAGGGTTTGAACCCTCCAAAATAAGAAGTTCACGCGACTCAGAAAAGCCCCATTAGTCGATACACAAAGTTTTAATATGCTGGGAGTCATTTCGGTATTCTGATCTTATGCCGGGTATTCAAAGATTCGGCCAAGTCGAATTTAACTTTTCTACTTATTTTTATTTATACGTTTTGCGTATAAAATCTTAAATTTACATTTGTTCAATATTTAAATTTATAATTTGTACAAATGGAAATGGAAATCTCTGAAATATAATTGGCAATTTCTGAAACATAAATGAAAACTTCTGAAATATAAATTTGAAAAATTTCGGAAATTTAATTTGAAATTTTTTTAATATATTTGAAAAATTTTTAAATTTAATTTTAAGTTTCTGAATTATAATTGGAAATTTTTAAAATATAATAGAAAATTTCTTAAATACAATTTGTGTTTTCTAAAATAAAATTGGAAATATGGTGTAGACCGATTTTGCTGATAAGCAATACCAATCTTCTCGAATCAACGACAAATATTTGCGTATAATATTATAATATAATATAATAATAACTGCATATAATAATAACTATAGTTATCTCTGTTTTATATTGGCCGTGATCGTAATTTTTTACCTTGTTTTGCAAAAAACCGGCTGAACCGCTTTTTTTGTTAATTTAAAAAACGGAAGCGGTTTTTTAAAAATGCTGATTTTAAAACTATTTCAGAACCAGTTTTTGAAAAAAGTCGAATAATCAATCAACCTACTTGCTACCCTCTTAAAATGAAAATTTCAAAAAATGTGCTCTGAACAAGTTCAGTTATTTCTTCAACAGTTATAAAAAGGAACAAAATTCTATTTGCCCCCTATAGGGGGGTATTTAGTATACTAAAAATATTTTGTCACATTTTCTTTTGCAACTTTTAACTGAAAATCTATTTGAATTTTTAACATATCTTTCCATTAGGTTAAATTATGATTTTATCTGGTTTTATTAACACTGAATTCGTTAAAAAGTCTTAGGAAAAATCATCTTTAGTTAATTTAAAATCTTAACTTACCAAAATCTCACTTGTTTATCTAATTTCTGTAAAGTTGGCCAATTTTCTTGACAAGCCATACAATTGCAACTAAACAAATAGCGTCCTCTAAGAGCTCTTTGCCTCTCTTTCAAATTGACTTTTGTAAAAACGGGTCCATAATTTTCTGCAACAATTTCATTAGGACGATGTGGTTTTGTGGCCGACAAAATTAGTTTTTTGCCCACAAAATATCTAGCTACTGAAGGCCAACATTCATGATTGAAATAGGCGGCCGTGCCATATAAACCAGCTCCTATATAGACTACTTTGGAGCCATCAAACAAATGCTTATCAGTTGTATTCGTTTGATAAATTTCATGGGCATTATATTGTAAAACTTCAAGCATGCCTAAAATGGCAGTGCCTACTTGTAATTCCACAGCTGTGGGATTAACTCCCTCAGTTTTACGTCTACCAAAGAATTGAGATTTCTGCAAACATCTCAAAAGAAATGCTGACATTAAAGAACGCTGCAATAAGTCATCAGCTTGTCTGGCATCCTCATGTGTGCATAGATTTTGATATAATAAATTGGCAGTACTTAAAGCACTTTCCAAACTTTTAGACTGGGTAAAAACACGTAAAGCAATAAAACACAAAATAGACATGCCAGAACCTAAAAGTGTATATAAAAATTAATAGGTAAAATTAAATAAAAAGAAACAAATAGAAGCAGTTACTCACCAATAAACAAATCCATATATTCACATTCAAAACGATGATAAGTGTCACAAGCTTCACCCATACATTGGGCTGAACAAAATGCAATACCTGAACAATTTAAACAAGGAACTGGAGTAACCAATCTACAATAGATAATTTAAAGAATTAAATCAGGTATGTGAATTTCAAATTTTATAGACCTACCTTTCAAAACAATGATAACAATTGCTACCATGAAATGCTGGTAATAAACAAGCTGCTACTGGATTTTCACTCAATACCACATCTCCCGTTTTCACTGCATTATTGGCAACAATAAAACGTCCCTTGTCTTTAGTTTCTACTAATTTTACTAGATTTGAGGCGCCTCTTAGGCTGTCATTTTCACCATGTGATACACTTGGTACCTTTTTAGCTTCTTTTTTCTTATTGGCTTTTATGGAAGGCAACTCCTTGCGGCAAGCATCGATTAAAGAATTACCACCACCAGCAAATTTTTCAGCAATTTTTAAGGATATCTCGGCTCTTGCTAATTCACCCATACCTTAAAGAAAAATATAATAATTACTGTATGTTTTCTTTTATTGTTTTGAAAAAAATACTTACATGCATAAGCTTTGGCCATTTTGATGTAATAATCGATGCTTTGTTTGGACTCCAGACCAAATGATGAGGCTAACTTTAAGTCACTTAAGGCAGACTCTCCCTCTCCTAAAGCTATTAAAATAACAGCTCTGGATCTTAAAGCTAAGGCCAAACTTAAGCCGTTATCTATTTGCAGGTCAACACCTAGTTGAAAAAAGAAAATATTTTTAATAATTGGCACTGCTATTAAAAATTTAATCTTGAAATTCTTTCATTATATGAAAAAATTGACAATGCAATTAACGTTTTTTAGGGAAAAAATTGTATTAAGTGGATTTTTGAAAAATTTTGCGGATGATCCCAATATTTGGTATTTTCGTTCTAGCACCTAAAAACTTGTAAAACCATAAAATGTATTTTAAATTTTTTAGAAAAAAGTTTTTGAAATTTGTAGCGAAAAATTTTTTAAAATTTGTAGCAATGATCCCCAATTTTTGCTATTTTTGCACTAGCTTCTCTCGTTAATTCATAAAATATAATTTAAGTTTTTTTTAGGAAAAATTTAGACAAAAAAATTATTTTTT
The DNA here is from genome assembly GCA_963921195.1 of Pegoplata infirma. Taxonomy (NCBI): domain Eukaryota; kingdom Metazoa; phylum Arthropoda; class Insecta; order Diptera; family Anthomyiidae; genus Pegoplata; species Pegoplata infirma. Next base: position 13,774,400 of record OY992539.1, on the reverse strand, counting down.
AGAAATTCATAGCAATGATCCCAATTTTTACAATTTTCGCTCTAGCATTTTTTTCACTTTTTGTTTAAAATATTAGAAATTATAACAACCTGTTGATTTTTTTTTAAAACACAAACCGATTTGTGGATCTTTAAACAAAATCCACAAACTGACATCTATCATCCACATTTTTTTTTTTTGCTCAATAGAATATACGTTTTCTTCTTCTTACCTTTAGCTGGAGCACGCATAACAGCTAAATTGGCAAATACCAATGCTTGTTGTAGTTCCTCTTTTTTATTGGATGCAGACCACATTAATTGATATTTATCGGCCTGCATACGACGTTGTGAGGAAAATAATGCATCTTTTTCTTTAAATACCGGTTGTACATTTTCCAATACACCCAATACCGGATCACATATTTCACGATCACTAAATATTGACAGAATACGTGCCTCATTCGATTTTAATTTACCAAAATAATTTTTAAGCCATTTTTCACCACATGAATTTTTAACTTCTGAATAGAATTCATTAAAGAATCCCATTTTATCCGATTGTACCGTACGGGCACTACAAATTTGATGATACGTATTATCTGCTATATCCATTTTTTATAGAATTTTATTAAAATTAATTTTGTTAAAATTTAATAAATTTATTAAATAACCAAAAAATTGTATTATAGCCTCCCCGAAGCACTGATGGATAGTAAATGAGAAAGTTTTGTACATTCGATTCTATAAATAAATTCTGTATTGAATATATAAATAACATGTTTATTGTGAGTGGTAATTGGTGGAAAATATTTGAAAATTTTTTGGTGAATGTCATGTATATTAAACCGTTAAATTCAAAAAAAATGAAAGAAATTCAAACAATTTGGAATCTATTTTTTTATGTAACCATATTGAGAGTTATAAGGTAAAAGAAAAAGTCACAGGAATTTGAAATGGGGGAGGGGCTCAACTCCCAAATTTTTTTTTGGCCATCGCATTTTTTATTTATTTTTGAGTAGGACTTTTAGAACTTTGCTTAAAAAAAAACTTTTTAGAATCTAACGGTCGTATTCAAAATGAAGTTTTAGACACGGTTTGTTTACCCTGAACATCGAGTTCGTAACTAAAATGTTTTTAAGGTAAAAAATGTTTTACCTTTTTATGTCTTATACGGCGTTCACACTTGCTATTTTGAAGTGTTCAAGAGTAAGATGCTTAAAAAAGTCTTTGTTCTGTATCCATTACATTTTTATTCTGCTACAGGTGTTTTGTTGAACAACTTGTTTAAGGTCGCTAGTGTGAATGCCATATTAACAAGCTATATATTTTTAAATATCCATTTTTAATGAATTTTTTCTAAAAACTTTAATTCCATTTTATGGCTTAAGAAGAGGTGCTAGAGCAAAAATAGCAAAATTGGCGCATCATCTTTAAACATTTTCAAAAAATTTTATTTTTAATTATGTCTAAAAAAAATTGAATTGCTTTGTGTGGATCAAGCGAAAATAGCATAAAATTTCCAAACATTTTTTTTTTATAATTTTTTTTTTTTGTAAAAAACTAATCACATTCTTCAAAAATCCATTTTGATTTAAATTTTTTCTAAAATACTTTAATTTTATTTAATTGCTTAACAAGAGTTGCATACATTTTTTCCTAAAAAACTTTAATTTCATTTAATGGCTTAACAAGAGATGCTAGAGCGAAAATAGCTAAAATTGGGGTTGAAAAATTATAAACTATTTTAAAAAAATGTTTAATGGGTTTTTATGCCATAACTTGAGGTGCTAAAAGGAAAATGTCTTAAATTGGAGATCATCACTTAAAAATCCGTTTTTATACTTTTTTTAAACTAATTGCATTAAATGGCCTTGCAAGAGAGGCAAAGACAAAAATAGCTAAAATTTGGGATCACGGCAAAATTTTAAAAAATCTATTTTTTTTTTTTTAATTTTAAAAAACTTCTATTGCTTTTTGTGGTTTAACGACAGCGAAAGTATCAAAAATTGGTGGTCACCCCTATAAATTTACCAAAAACGCATTATAAAATATTTTTATACCATCCAACCACAGTATGGGGGTATACTCACTTTATCATACCGTATAATGTATATATATTATTGATCAGTGATCGATTCTAAGACATTCTAGCGATATACGTCCGTCCGTCTGTGAAGGACATGATACAGTCCAAAATAAAACAGCTAGACTTTGGCACGAATATGTCTAACGGTCATAGGCTGGTTAAGTTCGGAGATGGGCAAAATCGGACCATGGGGGAAAAAGTTCCCCCTTTAAGAACTAAACCAACCTCTGAAAAATCGCCATTTTTATAGATTTTTTGTGCATTTGCTTAGCAAACGAAACATTTTTTATCTCAGAAGAAGTACAAAAACCTGCAGTTGGACCCGGGAAGGTTGTCTCTCACCGCCGAAACCCCCTCCCCCCCAAAAAAAAGACGCCCCTGTTTTTTTAACGTGTTGGAGGGTATAAAAGATTCGGCACAGCCGAATTTTACTCTCACTTGTTTTTTAATTCAATTGTTATTATGGCTAAACGAAATTGGTAATCGCTAAAATTTTCCAAAAATATTTTAAAAAAAAAATAGTAAAAAAAACTTTACTTTGTATGACTTAACAAGGGTTGCTAAATGGAAAATAACAAAAATTTCGGACCATCGGTCAAAATTTTTTAAAATCGATTGTTTTTTCTTAAAAAACCTTACATCCGATAATCTTCAACTTGGGAGCAAACGGCCTTTATAGTACTATAATTCTTACCTTAGAGTGCTTGAGTTAAAATTACTGAAACTGGGTATCATTCCTTAAAAAAAATCCTAAGGATTTAAAATATGGCATTCCTAACTACCATTTCCAAAATGTTTTAATACTGCGCCAGTGTTAGGTTTGAGGTTATAACAAACAATTCCTTACCATGAAAAATAAACAACAAATGTTTGTATTTTATTTTTTAAAGTTTTATTGAATTTAAGGACAAAAAATTCTTTTCATTTATTTAGTTTTTTTTTTTTAATTTAAATATTTTACGATTAAATAAAGGCATTTATTAATATTTTTATTTTTTTTATATAACTTTTATGAATGTAATTTCAACAAAAATCAACACAAAGAAAAACATATTTAAAAACTAAATGCTTTTATAAAAAGTAAAATGGTTTTAAATTTTGCATTGTATTTCATTTATTTTTTTTTTTAATAAATTTGTTTATTATAATTTTGTTTTATATAAAAAAATATTTATTTTGAAAATAATTTCAAATTTTTTTTTAAGATTGCAATTTTTTTTTTTTTTTCAATTTCATATTCATTATATATATTTTGTTTAGTAATAATGAGGCTAAATACACATTTTAGTTTTATTTTGAAAAGAAATATATGTTTTTTTAATTAATTAAATGTATTTAATATCGTTGAGTGTTTTAAATTATTTTTTTTTTTTCTGGTTTTTAAGTTAACTTTAAGTTTATATATATATTTTTTTAATTTTATCAAAAATAAGTTTTTAAAAAAACTAAATTAACAAAGCTACAAAACCTCTTTCAGCCTCATATTATGTAGTTTAAAGATTTTTTTATTTTTTTTTTTTTCAAATAAAAAGAGCTTTTAGTAATTTTCAAAATTTTTTCTTTAAGACAAATAAAAAAACAAATCGTTTTTATTTTATATAATTAAAAAATTTGCTATTTTTTTTATTTTTATTTAATTTGTATTTGTTTTGTTTTAAAATTTAAGATTTACAGGAATTGAAAAACTATACAACATCTTTTTCAATATTATTTATAAAAAAAAAAATAATTAATTTATCCTTAAAATGGGTCAAATGAATAAAGCAATTAATTGTCATAAATAAATTAATTAAAACAAAAATACAATTCAATTTAAATACAAAACAAAACTATAATATTTCTTTAGCATTTTCAATAAATATTTTTAGATTTGTGTTAAGTTTTATTTATTTTTTAAAAAGTTGTATTTCTTTTTTTTTTAATCTTTTTCATCTATTATATGTAAATATTAGCAATAGTATCACTTAGGAAAGTTTTTTATATATTTTTATTTTGTTTAAATAATTTCATTTAGCTTTTTTTTATTGGCATAAAATTAACTTTCATTTTCATTCATTTTTAAATCAATCAAAAACATTACTAACAAATACAACCTGTGTAAAAAATTAAATATATCAAAACAGATCTCTTTTGATATAAACATATATGAATCATATATAAAAGGATGTAATCAGATCTACTTCATATATCCTCAGATAGTTTTAGATCCGTAAATTGAGTTTAAATTGAGTTTAAATTATATGATCATATATAAACATGTACGATCATATATGCCAGATAGACTCAAATTACGGATCTTAAGCAGATTTGAGGATATATGAAGTAGTTCTGATTACATTTAGTATTTATTGCATTCATTTTCTATAACCTAGCCTATTGGCCATAATCGGTTTCTATATGTTCATCCTTATAATCCCCATATGTTCATCTTAAAATAGAACTATTTTGATATATTTAATTTTTTACCACAGGAATACAAATAATAATAAAAAAAGGAGTTTAGGCAGAACTAAAATAGACTTAAGTAAACTTAAACTTCTCTGAATACACATCAAAACTTGAAAATCTTAAAAAAAAACATAAGTTCACTTAAGTCATTTATTAGACGGCCTTTAGAATTAGAATAATTTAAACTAAATTAAGGCTAATTTTTAAAAGTTAAGTTTATAGTTATGGTAATAATATAAAAAGTAGTTAGGAGGGGAAGGAGAAGGGAATAGTAGGTAATGGGTCGATGGAAGTAGGAGAGGGGATAACATTCTTTAAGTGTTGGGGTACAGAGAAGAAAAGAGAGCAAGCACAGCTGCTGATTTATTTTAATTTGTTTTTTTGTTCGGTTTTGTCTGCTGTAATTCATATAAATTATGATGACAGTTGTGTTGCAGTAAACACATCACGTCATATTTACACCCAAACATCTGCTGGAGTATTCATAGACTACATAGCTAATAGAGACGGCTGGCAAAACTTTTATAAAATTAGGTGTTATACCACGATATAGACCACAAATGCCTTCAGTTTTTAAAATTTTACGGAAAACACCAAACATGTTGTCATCATGACTAGGAGCACCAGCTTGTTTTAAAGGTATGCCACCCATGGGCGATGACACTTGTTTTGATTTTTGGACGACTAAAAAAAAATAGAAAAGAAAAATTATTAGTATAAAACAAAAAAAAAATAAATATAAATTAAAATTTTTTTAAACAACAGACATGAAAAGTCTTACTAAGGGTTGGCAACAATGAAAAAACATAAATCTGTAAAAGTTACAAATAGAGTAAGTTTGGCCAAACAAAAATATCTGAGTGCGAAAATTATTAATTCTCATTTTCAATTTAGTTTAAAGTTCGTTTAAATAGTCGATTTTAATCTGACATACTTCGAGTGTGACAAACTGGAGAGTGCTGACAAAGAAAGTGTGGCTTCTTCTAAAAGCTGTCGAATTTTATCAATTTCTATTTGCAAATTTTTTGCAAATTAAAAAAAAAAGTAGATTTTTAAATTTTTTTCAAAAAAGGTAAAAATTTTTAAATTCCCGAAAATAGATTTGAAAATTTTATAATACAGGACCCAAAGTAAATATTTTTTAATAAAAAATTATTTTGGAACAAAATTTTTATGCAAATTTTTAAAAAATTTTAAGTCCGAACACAATTTTTTCAATTCTTTTATGCGAAATGGTTATGGGAAATGGTACCGGTTTCCCGGTTCTTGAATTATTCCCGGTATTCCCGGGAATACCGGTATTCCCGGTTCCGGTTCTGACGGTATTCCCGGGACTACAGGTATGTATATATTTTGTAAAATTGTGTAGAACTAAAATTTTTTCTTCACTTTTACCAAAAAATACAAAACATGTTAAAAACACCATTTCCAATTTTTTTTTATGAATTTAAGAAAAATATAGTTACATGATTTTTTAATAATTTTACAAGCACAACTAAATATTTCTGAAATACTGATTAAATGGTGTAATCTAAATATTTTATGGTATATTTTTTTATTTTTTGAGAACCGGTACCAACATCAAAACCGGGAATACCGGTATTCCCGGGAATATATCTAGAACCGGGAAACCGGTACCAGAACCGGGAATACCGATATTCCCGGGAATATCGAGAACCGGGAAATGGGGGGCACTAGTAAAAATGTTAAAAAAAAAAAAAATTTGTAGAAAAAAAAAATTAAAAATTAATTAAAAATGTTTTTCTAGTCCTATGTTTTTTTTTTAAACGAAAATTATTTTTTTTGGAGTAAAAAAATTGAAAAATTTTCTGAAATGAGGTGTAAAATTTTTTGTTGATAGATGTAAAATTTTATCTTTGATAGTTGTCAAATTTTAGGTCGATAGATGTTAAAATTGTATGTTTGATTTGCGTCTTGTTTATGTCCGGCTAAATTTAAGTTTAATATCGTATTTTTATTCTAACGCAAAACGGAAGAAAACTTTGTAGTTTTTGTTACAATGACAAAATACATTTAAAATATATGAAGCCAAATTTTATCTCATCTGTCAAATTGTTTATCTTATGTCTGCTTTATAAAAAAGAAATCAAAAAAAAATTGTATGTCTAATTGATGTAGTATTTTTTATCTTACCTTGAGCTTGTAATCGTGTCCTCACCAATGCCAATGGATATGAACACACCTGCCCCAATGTTGATGATGCACTACCGCACGCTAATAATACTAGAAAACTGGGTTGTTCTGTATTATGACTACTTAAATAATTTTTCTTTAATGTTTCATAAACGGCCAAATCAATGCCCGCATATGGTATGATGCCCAACATATTTGGAATGTAACCACGATAGAAACTACGAACACCCTCGTGTATATAAATCTTTTTTACTGCATCCAAAATACCACTATATTGACCGGTTTTGCGTAATGCCAAACGTGTCTTTAATACTTCCATGGGATATATAGCGGTCTGTGAAATGCAACCGGCAGCAGCACCAGCCATAAAACGTTCACCAATTGTCATTTGACGTTTATCGTCGCCACGTATCAGTCGTTTGATTTTTTCATAGGCAGCAAATTTAATAGCCGACTCAGGGGCAATTTTTAAAACATTAATACCATTACCACGCCACATACTACGTAAACCACCTTCATTAAGCATATATCTAAAACTATCTGAGATTCTTGTCTTGTGTGTTTGGACCTTTTGGAAGAGAAGAGATAAAAAAAATAATAAGTAAAAAAACTCCCTATAGATTTTTCTATGATAACATTACCTGCAAAAACACTTTAATTCTATCTAAGGGAGCCGTACATGTACGTGATACAGCACCAGCAACACCACCAGCTGCCAAATGTCGCCACCACATGCCACTTTGTAATTCTGTTGCTGTAAAATCATCAGGTACGTTCATATCCTCACCAATATCGAGATACTAAAATGAAAAATAAAATTGAAAATTAATTATTGATTTGAAATTTGTTTAGAATATTAAATAACAATAAGATTTTTTTTTTAAATAATTTAAATCAAAATTAAAAGCATACATACAGGCTCATCTTCATCGTGTAATATTTGAATAAGCATTTTGTTCGGTGTTTCAATATTGTTTTGTTTCAAATAATGCGTAACTTTATTATGTGCTAGGCCTTTTTAATTTTTGTTGAGATTTCAAATGTATTTACGGGCTACGTTTGACAAATTAACAAATTTAAAATCACGTAATAGACATTATATTTGATGATGATATGGTGATTTTTATTTTAAAAATAAAAAATAAAATAACAACGCAACAACTTTCCACTAGTGCATCTTATGCATGTGAATTAAAAACAAAAACTATTAATCAAAATTCAAAACGAAACAGTAAAACTTTTGCAATAAAAAAAAAAACAAAAAAAAACACTAGAGAAAAACAACATGAAGAAAATCATAGAAAAGTACACGAGAATAACCATTTAAATTTAATTATATTATATTATTTCAGTTTTTAAGAGTGAAAATAGGGGTTAAAAAGAGTACATTTGTAGTACTAATAAAGAGAAATTATGTAAATTTTTTTACTTTTTTTGTGATTTCTTTTTTTTTTTTTGCAATGGGTCTTAGTTTTTGATTGCACAAGAGATTGTCATTTGTATTTTATGCAATTTTATTTAATTAAAATGATTTTTTATATCATAATATTTAAAATTTTATAGCATGATAGAAAAAATTTAATAATTTTTCTTTAAAATTTTGTTAAAGACTACTTGTCACGGTATCACTGAGTCGTATGATTTTTATGAAAAAGCAATGTTTTTTATAGCATAATTTCAGGCATGTAGTAAATATATGGTTGTTATTAAAAAGCGACAAAAAACTATACATTTTGCTAAATTTATAAACAAATATAACAATTTATTTAATCTTAAATTAATAATTTTAGCAATATGTAAACTTTTTTGTCGCTTTTAAATAACAATCCTATATATATTAGATGCCTAAAATTATGCTATAAAAAAATCTTGCTTTTTCATGAAAATCATACGACTCAGTGGTATGTTGTAAACATAGCTTAAAGGCTACTTGTCACGGTATTACTGAGTCAAACGGTTTTAAATGTTTTGTTTAAAATAGGTGAGCATACTTTTAGGCGATTGGTGAGCTTACTTTTAGGAAAAAATATATATTTACGTATGTTTTTATAGCCTAAAAGTATGCACTTTTATACACAAAACATCGAAAACCGTTTGACGCAGTGTTACCGCGACAATTGTCCTTAAGCTAATATTTCAAAAAAAAAAATATGTGCGGCCATAGGTTTCTCTGTCTAATTTTATATATTATAACACCGTCCGACAAAAATTAAAAAGGTAGCTGAACACGAAGTGGATAATATACGTTTGAAACTAGAGACTAAATGTAGCAAAACTGCATTTACAGTTTTTCGTTTCGTGATCCTGTTTCCTTTTAAAAGGACTTCAAAGTTTTAGAGAACTAAATTTTATGAAAAAAAAGCGTTTAATATTTGTACTTGTCCTAGGATGCCACTATTGATAGAAATTGAAAGAGGAGAATCTCCCCTAATTTTCATATTTTATTATTTTTACATATCAGGAAAAAGGAGGTAAGTTACGTCCATTCAAAAATTTGTCCTTCAATATCATTCAAAATTTTCAACAAAATATTTTTATAAAGTTTTCAAATGACTTTATTCACATCCTTTTATCCTGATATGGCAAAATATAAAAATTAGGGAAGATCCTTCTCTACAAATATTTTACAAAATGTCATCGTTTAAAAATTTGAAGTCCTTTTAAAAGGAAACAGGAACATGAAATGAAAAACTGTAAATGAAGTTTTACTCCATTTGATCTCTACTTTCAGATGTATATCATCCGGTTCATGTTTAAAATTGGCTGTCGGACGGTGTAATCAGAGACTGAATGTTTATGCATTTAAAAAAAATATCCCTAAATATATGCAACAGAAAAACGATTTGTTTTGCATATTGCATTTGTATGCAATTTTAATTAGCTACGAAAGGAGTATAACTAAGCAAAAGTTAAATTCGGCCTTTCATAATATATTGAAAAAATTGTGACAATTAGTCTAAAGCACAAAAAGTGAAAATATTACAGATACAATAATCTCTGTGTAATATTCGGATGTGATCGCCATTTCAACAGTCGGACATCGCCAGATCGTGTTAATTTAAATTGAGGATAAAGAAAATGTTTAATTAATGGAGTCCAAGACCCTTTACCCCAGCCACGATAACGTTTTTAGCATTAGTTTTGAAATTATTTGTAAACAACGTAAGTTTTTTTTAATGCATATACTAAGTCAAAGCAAAAAGTATGTATTTTACTTTATAAAGCTGATGACTTTTTTAAATTTTTTTGGCAAAAAAAAGCTAGTGTTTTTATACCACGAAGTCAACTGATTTTAAAAATTTTTGGAAACACCACGAAGTCAAATGATTTTTACAATTTTTGGAAACATTTCTAAAAATGTCGAAATAATACAAATTTTTCATTTGAGCCTTATAGTATTCACTCTTTTTTTTTACAAAACATTGAAAACCGTTTGGAGTGGATGGTGTATAAAAAGTCACCATATATGGTATATATTTAACATTTTTCTGTTTTTTGGGGATTTCATGGCATACTTTTAGGCACCAAATTTTTTTAATTAATAATTGCACAAACTTCCAATCTTTGGTATATTTTCACATTCCGAAAACGCATGTATATTATAAACTGTTAACTATTTTTTTGTTTCAAAAATATTTAAATTTTAAATATTTTTTCTTTAATTTTTTGTTTTAATTCGAAAGCTTTGATAAATCTAAATTTTTTTATATTTTTTTAAAGATGGCAGCCCTCAGACAAATTCTTAACACAACGACAAACTATTTTAAATCCTAATCAAATGTAAATATTTGTTTTCAAAACTATACTAGACTGGCAAAAATTTTAAAAATTTCTAATACAGCAATATGTCATAATGAAATTACGTTGAGTTTATGAGATTATTTAATAAAACAAAACAAGTCGAACGTAACAACAAAAACAAAAAAAGAAAATTATTTTAAATTAAACAAAAAACAAAACAAAGTGTAAATATATTATAATTCATAAACAAATAACAGACAGCAGGTTACAAATTTATAAGTGCAGTGTCAATGCCATAATCAACAACTAACACGAAGACAGGCCAAACACACATGTAAGCAACAACTATACAGTTATACACAAAATTGAGTGTACACTTTTATTTGGCAAACGAAAGAAGAAAAAATTTTCGAATTTTAAGAGTTCTCAAAAATTTTACCAACGACTTTTTTTGATTAAGAATTTTAGAACAAACTTTGAGAAAATGTAGATCTATGGGAGAAAAAATTTGTTGATTTTGTTGGTATATTGCGACGTCTAGTGGAGAAATTTGGATTTATTAAGTACATTTTATAAGAATATCCCTAGTGTGCTTTAAAAATGCTAAAAAATATAAATAACGGAAAGTTTTAAATAAAACACAAATGATATACACAAATACAAGAAGAGTCGTAGATGAAAAAAAATCTTCAATACGATTAATATTTACCCGCATTTTCCGTATGACGTTCGTCGTACGTTCGTCATACAGAAACTGGGGGTTAAAAAGTCCACATGTATGATAAATCCTAATCCAAGTGATTGAAAGATACAGCTAATATCTCCGAAACGAGTAAAGGTTTTTTTCTACACAAAACAAATATTATTAAAGTTCTTGTAAGAGAAGTTTCAGAATTAAAAAACAATTTTTGTAATATTACAGGAACTTTTTCTCATATTTTTGAAAAAGCGCCTAAATTCATGCTATAATTTTTTTTTTAATGTAAATGCTAATCACGTCAGAAATGTAATAAAACAAAAAATATTTCCTGTTTTTTTGTCAGATCAAACTTTGGATTTTGCACTTTGCACATTGCAAGGTTAAAGATTTCTAATTAAAAGCATATTTATTTTTTAGGCTTTTAAACGACTCATCCCGTTTAAGTTTTTAACTCAATCAAATTATCGTATATCCTAAACATTTTACAGCATAAATTAAATTAAGACTGTAACTGTATGGATATAATTAAATGAATTGGCTTAAAATAAAAATAGACTTTGTATGATGATTTTCCGCATACGCTAACATCGATCTTTAAACTGTTTGTATATAAAGATAAAAAACAAAAAAAAAATTGAATAACACAAAAACTACGAAAATACTACGTAATTGAAATGTGTGTATATAAAAAATTGGCAAATGTTAAACGGAAGACAAAAAAAACTATATTTAATTATTCAAAGAATTTTTTATTTGTTTAAAAATTATTTTTTCGCAAAAATTTCCAAACTCAAGATAAGAATTTGTTTTGTTATCAACATAACGTCAAGAAATGTTTATTATGACTAGAATTGAAATCGAAAACCAGTAAGCAGATTTTAATCTTTATTTTCTTTAAAAATTTAATAAAAACAAACAAAAGAATAACAAAAATATTTTTTAAAAAGTCACATGAAATTTATAGTAAGGAAAACCATAACGTTTACGCTTAAAAATCAATTAGTTTTATATTACATAGATTTTTTTTAATTTGCTAATTTAATATAATTTTCTAAAATGGTTTGGACTTGTACTTTTACACATTACAGTTTTGTTACGAGTTCAAAAACCTAGTGATGTTTCTTGTTTAAATTACAAAATTGTCACCATAACACCCAATTATAGACATTAGAGAGGACTAAAAACTCGGCTTTGTGGAATTTTTGAAATATAATGGGATCTCAAAAGCAGGGTTGGCAACCGATACCCACCTAGAATAACGGTATTTGGCTATTGTACCGCAACCAATAAAGATATGGGCATTTTCAAAAGCAATTATGAAAGCTGATGAAATTTCTAGTATTTTAAATGTGTGACTTCGTGTTTCTACCGGTTCGTTGTCGAAATATAGGTCAATACCTTTATAATACCGTACGAAACGGTATTATAACGGTATTGGCCTATATAACTAAAACGAACTGGTAGAAACACGATGTGACACATTTAAAATACTAGAAATTTCATCAGCTTTCATAATCGCTTTTGAAAATGTCCATATCTTTATTGGTTGCGGTACAATAGCCAAATACCGTTATTCTAGGTGGGTTTCGGTTGCCAACCCTGCTCAAAAGTTATATGTGAAAAGTATGAACAAACATTTTGAAAATTTAGATCATGGAAAATTTCAAGGGAAAGTTGTCAAAATGGTCTTTTCCGACTACTCTAATGCACACATACACATGTGTAGGTTTTATTTAAAATTATCTATATAGAAAAAGCTTTTTTTTTGTATAAAAAGTAAATTTTAAAAGTTACTAAAAATTGCTGATGCAATAATCTAAATTGTTTCAAATGTTTTTAGGAATATTGTAGAATTTTTAAAAATTTATTTGAAAAATATTTGAATTTGAGTTTTAAGTATTTCTAATAATAAAAGGATCTAGTCTAAATAATAAGACGCTTAAAACTGGGAATATACAGAAAATTAAGTTTAGGGAAAAAAAATCTCTAAATTGGCAGTACTATTAAGCAAATCAAATAATGATGCAAAATTTTTAGCTAAAAACCGCTAAATCAACTCTGATCTGCAGGAAAAAGGATGTCGGTCGATCCAAAATCATCTATTTCGGGTCTGGTAAAAACGGGACATAAAACTTAAATGCTTATAACGTGAAAGATAAAAATTGGACTTATCACTAAATTGACTCAAAAAATTTCCTAAGTCTTAGACATAGTTTTTTTTTGCGTTTTAGAATAATGAATTTCAATAAAAAGTATTTTAGAATAATCAATTAGAAAATTTAAGTTTGAATTGGCCGAATTCTTGAATACCCTCTTTCTTACGTAAAAAAATTAAATTTTTTTTTTCAAATTTTGACTACAAATATTTTTTTTGTTTAACAATTTTTTTTTTTAGTAATTTAAAAAAAAAAAAAAAAATTGTGTAAATTTTTTTTGGAGTGTTATTGTTTGAAGCATTTTTCAGGCCGAGGTCTATGCGATCGCCAAGGCAGCTGAGCTAATCTCGATGAGGCCAATATTCTACAGCGATATTGCTTTCTTCATCGACAGCCAAGCGGCTTTAAAGGCGTTAACTACGGATAATATCAACTCCAAGGTAGTCAGCCGCTGCCACAGAGAACTACAAGTTCTCAGGGAGCAGCATAATATACGACTGTGCTGGGTACCTGGTCACAAGGATATTAAAGGTAATGAGAAAGCGGATGTGCTTGCGAAGGCAGGCGCAAGCCTTCCACATGAGCTCGCCGTTGAGGGAATTTTTCCACCACTCTCCCTTACTTTTTACAATATTAAGCTGGACACTAGAAACAAGTGGATTAATAGATGGACGACATCAAATGATAGCATACAGACGAAAATGCTATGGGATGAAAAATCGCAAGGTAACAGCAAAATTCTTCTGGATATGGACAGAAGACAGATAAGATCAGTAATAAACCTTATCACGGGGCACAGTAAAATCGCGAAACACATGGTAAGAATCGGGGTTATGGCAAACGACACTTGCAGATGGTGCAATGAGTCTGTCGAAGACAGCTTCCATTTCTTATGTGAATGCCCTGCATTATCATTTAGAAGATTTAAATGTTTAGGTTCTTACGTCTTTCAGGATCTTCAGGACCTACGAGGTATAAACCCTTGGCTACTAATGTCATTCATCAAAGCGTCGAAGTGGGAAACGTAAAAATGCGTGTTTGAATGGAGAGAAGGAAGGAAACAATAGCAGGAATCATAATGGGCGAAACATTGTCCTCTATGGATGTCATTCCCAAAAACTTTTATGTTTTGGGGATTGGCGTCATCCTAACCTAACCTATTGTTTGAAGTAACAAAAGTACTTTGTAAAATATTTTTGTGAGTTACCAAAGTTTCTCAAAGCGTGTTTTTAACATGTGAAATCAAGATGAAACCAATCTGGAATTCACGGTTTTGCTTATAACTTCTGAACCACTGGACCGATTTTGCTAAAATGCAATATCAACGTGACCAGGAAAATTTAAAATATATTTGACAAGCTTCAGCAGCCTCAGAGTTGTCTTTTAAAAGTTAGTGTGTTTTTAACAGACAGACGGGCATATATAGATCGACTTAAAATCGATTAAGGATCATGAATGTATAAACTTTATAGGGAATATATATTCTAGACCTATTTTGCTAGGAGTTACAAACAAAATGACATACTTATACAGGGTGGTCCAATAACTGGTATCTTTTTAAAACATGCAATGAAATGAACAATACTCAATAGTTTTGAAACCTTATGGCTTTATTTGAAAGAGCAAATATTCCCATTATTTATGGCAAACGACTTCATTCATGCGGTTGCCTGGGTTAGCTCCGCAGTAGCTCATTCTCGGCACCCATTTTTCTAATGTTTCTGGTTCTATCTCACGAATGGCTTAAACGATATTCGTCGAATGGGCCTAGAACATTTCTGGATTTCCCATGTTGCATGAATCTTTAACGAGACCCCTCAAAAAAATTTTTAAAGTTTTTAATCGGCAGCTCTGAAGTGATCAATTGTCACCGCGAATATGGCGAAAAACACGATTTCCGAACTAAGTGCGCAAAATATCGATTGTTTGATGGACTGTGGGACATATTGCGACATCCTTCTGAAAATAAATGTCATCCAAGTTGGTATATTCTATTACGGCCAACAAAAAGTCGGTAATCATAGCTATGTAGCGCTCATCTTTGACGAAAATGGGAGTTTCAGCTGTATTTTTGAAAATATTGTGTAATGATGCTGATACTCAAATCTATTGCTTTCTATAGATGAATTGGATTCTTTACAATACCTTGCGAGTTTTACGATCCCAAGATGTACCAATTTGTTTGTTAACATAACCTCATTTGAGTGCCTTATTTCGGTTAAAAACTTTTTTTCGAAAAACGTGCAGTTTGGCAGCGCAGTACTGCGCTACAACGCGATACAGCGGAGCAAGCCGAAGACGCATCAATGAAGTCGTTTGCCATAAAAAACGGAAATGTTTGCTCTTTCAAATAAAGCCATAAGGTTTCAAAACTATTGAGTATTGTTCATTTCATTGCATGTTTTAAAAAGATACCAGTTATTGGACCACCCCTTATATACCTTCTATTACTAGAGTGGAGGGTATAAAAAATTGTTCACAAAGTTTTAAAAAATTTCAAAGCCCGGACACAAACATTTTCCTTAGATTGTTTTGCGTTTTGGAGTAAAAAATTCTTAAAAAATGCTTTTGCCAATTTTGTTTGCGTTTTGGAGTTAACAAAATTATAAAAAAATGCTTAAAGGAAAAAAGACCCGAGAAAAACTGTGAAATAACACCAATGTCACAAGTGATGTATTCGATGTTGAGGCATATCCTCACCAAATTGACCCATAATTTTTGTTTCAGATTCTCATTAAATATATATTTTCGATTCTCAATCGTACAAAATATAGAACAATGTTCGAGCAGTTTGGTATTGCATTCAGAGGTTATTGGTTTAGCGGTTCAAAAGCTATGAATGAAAATGTAAGAACACCTTGAAAATTTTGATTCATTCCACATAACCTAAAAAAAATACAATATGCTTTAATTCGGCTGCTGGTAAATATATGCGAACAGAATTTGATACCCAAAGGTAGTTCAAAAAGTACAAAGAAACTCTGCCAAAACTTTTTTTAATTTCGCAGAAAAATATTTAAAAAAAAATTTTTTTTTTGTAAAAATATTTTTTTTAATTAAAAATGTTTAGTTTTTTTAATAACATTTTTTTGCAATATTCTTTTTTACATTGTGTAGGATATTATTTTATTCAGCAAGGCCGAATTTAAAATTTTTTCTTGTTTTTCTTTAACATTTATTTGTTGAATTATAATAATAAATAATACAATGGGGACAACACAAATAAATAAATTAAATCACGAGAAATATTTTATCCACACGTAAATACATTTATTAACACTATAAACACCCAAAGATTCTACAAGTTCAAAGTACTGAATTTGTTTAGCAAACAATGACATTGAATGAATAATAGCAAAAAAATAAAATTAAACCTAAAGTAAATAAAGTTCTTCATAATTTATAATAAACATAATAAAATTATTAAATTTTAACAAGCGGAAAATTAGGAGTCATTAAAGGAAAAATTTTAAAAGATTTTGATTAAAAAAAACTACGTTTTATAAGAAAATATTTGAGAAAAAAGATTGGAGAGTATAATCAAACAAAAACTTTGAGAGTAAAAAAATAAAACTTTATGAATGAATTTACGTGTAAAAGAGAAGAAATATAATTAAAAAAAAGTTTAAATTGTTAAAGCTTTAACCAGTTGAAAAAAAAAAACTTAATATCACCTGGTAACTAAATAAAGGTCATTTTTGATAATGGCCTCAATTGCATTTTATGTAATACCAATAACTAACAACTTGTAATTTCAATTAAACTTATTTGAGCCAGTGCTTTTCAAACTTTAAATTATAGTTTTAAAATGACCTATTTACGGTAATTTTAAAATTTTAGTTAAAAAAGCAAATATTTTTGATATTCAAAATAAAGTTTACTTGCCCTAGAAACTAAAGCAAAAAATATTTTTTCACTACATTTATTTTAAAGTTTTTTTTAAGTGTTATTTTGCCTAAGTACTAAGGCAATTTTTTCCAAATCTTTTTTAATTATTTATTAATATTTTATTATTTATTTTATTTAAAGTTAAGTTAACTTTGCCCAAGTACTAATGCAATTTCCACCCAAAATCTAAATGTCAATACTAATTTATTAAAATCAACAAGTTGTAAACAATTTTATTTATTATTTTTTTTGAAAAATTGCCCTAGTAGTAGGAAAATTTTCCTAAAATCTAAATACATACTTTTAATCTATTATTTATTAAAATCAACAGGTTGTAAACAAATTTATTTACTGACGTAGTTAAAATTGTCTAGAGTCATAAGAGAAGATAAGTTTAAATTAAATTTCAAATTCATTCACTGACGTACTTTAGTGAAATTTATTTGAATGTACGTGCAAGAGAAAAAAAATAAACTAATTTATTTAACAAAAAAAAAACTTGTGTGTGAGTCAAAACTTGGTAAATGACAAGCCCCTTTCACAAGAGGAAATATGTACTTAAAAGGGGATAAACATTATGAGAGGTAATTTTTTTGTATGGCAAGCAAATTATGAATCATTGAAAATAAAGATAAACAATTTGTGAGATTTTTTCAAAAAATTTTTAATAATAAGTTAACAAAATGACCATCCTCAATCAAAGTTAATATTATGGATTTTGATCAAGGTTGGCAGCAATCGTACACTTTTTTAATGATTTTTAAATATTTACTAACTTTACCGTTACCAAACAAAAGTATTCAAAAATGTTAAATATAAAATTTTTACCAAAAATATTAACAAATTTGCCAAAAAGTTTGTTAAATAATGTTATTTAAAAAAAAATCAAGGATTTTGTTTAAACTTATTGAAAAATCTTATTTTAAAGGGTAACCCTTGTAAAATATTTTTTTTTTTTTTTTGTTAATTTTAATTGCCAGGCCAACCTTGATTTTTAAATAATTTCAAAATATTTTTATTTCTCACACCTTTTTAAACTATCATCTCAAATAACCATTGTCTCCATAAAATACCGTGTAATGAATCACACTTCATCAGAAATTTATTTCTAAACCAGACACTTAGCAACAGTATAAACTAATTTCATTGAAAAAGCCTTAAGCAACATACAAATTCCTATAAAATACGTTAAAATATGTACGAAAATGTACGAATATAAAATTTTAAACGCATTTAATAAAGTATGCCGAACAATCAAAAAAAAAAAAAAAAAACGTAACAAAACCAAATGATCGACGCTAAAACACAAGTTTTTACAGTGAAACCAAACAAAAACGATGAATGAATAAACTTTTTTTTTATACACACAATAAATAACACACGCTATTTAGCCAAGTTTTTTTGTGTAAAATAGCAAAAACACTTAAACAATTTTCTTTACACATAATTTGCAAAAACTTGGTAAAATGGTTTTAAACTTGGCAAAATGTTACCAAGTGTTAGTAACATTTTACCAAGTTTTTTGCAAAACATAAGCAAACAAAACTATGTAGTTTAATGGAAACATTTGTTTGTGTTTACATTTTACCAATTTTGTGTTTATTTTTTTTGTAAAATTTACAAAAACAAAAAACTTAAATTTTTTTTAGTTTCCAACCATTTCTTAGGTTAGTTCTTCATGTAATTTAATATCTTTTTTTAGTTGGAGCACTCCTAACAAAAAAATTTGGTTAAATTAACTTAATTTTTAGTTGGCGCTGCCTTAATTTTTCTTTGAGTGAAAAAGTTGTTTAAAGTATTAGCAATTTGGCGATTTTTCGTTAAAATAACGATTTTTTTTAATTTAAATTGTAAATTTTAAAATTTCGGAAAATTATTTCATTTTTGAATGACAACCGTTAATGGTAAAAGTAAAGTTGATATAATTGGGAAAACTAACACCCCGTTTTCTGTGTCGAATCTTTTCTACCCTTCAAAATCTTTAAAGAAAAAATGTAAAAAACATATTTGAGAGGGGTGTTTTTGAGGGAAGGGAGCCGGCGGGTGAGTCAGGTGGTCGTCAGATAACACCTTTCCCTTCGCGATAAATGTTAAAAATTATTTTTTTACGTTATTTAAGCATAAATATATTTTTATATTTTTATTTTTTTAAAAACAATGTACCCAAAATGGGGCGGATCAAGAAAAAAATACATTTAATAATTATTATTATAATCGCCTTGGCCCAATTGAACTTCTTATGGAGTAAAAATGTTAAATTTTTAAACAAATATTCAAAAAAAACATTTAAAAATTATGGGCCTTACCACAAGAAAACAAAAAGTCTATTTTAACAAAAGTTTTATTTTAAATTTCAAATTTTCAATACATTTTTTGAAAGTCGATTTTAAAAACAAAAAAAAATTATATGGAAATAAAATTAAAAGCTGATTTTAAATATATTTTATTTTTCTATGGTAAGGCTGTATGTTTTTTTAGAGTTGTTTTATTTAGTTTTTCAGAGGCAACTTTTTTACCCATGTCTGATTTTGTCCATTTACGAACTCAGCCAGCCTATACTCAAAGGAAATATTCGTGCAAAGCTTATATGCTATTTACATATACCTCGAAATCCATATAAATTTGGATTTTAAATCCAATTAAAATCTATACCGTTTACATGCACTCAAAAAATTATGTTAGTAAAATCAACTGAAAATGTCAGTTAAAATAACTACTTTGTAAGTTGTTTTGGGGTCAACTACTTTTTCAGTTAAATCAACTCACAATGTTAGTTATTTTAACTGACAAAAAACAACAGACTTATGTAGTAAAAACAACTTATATTTGTAGTCAAAACAATTAAAATGTAGTAAAAAAAAAATCTATAAATAATTTTTTTTTTTCAAAAAATTTTTCAGAAAAAAAAATTGAAGACCAATTTTTTTTTTTTAAAGTTGTGAAAAATAAAAAAACGAAAATTAATTTTTATTTTTTGGAAAAAAACTTAGAAAATTTTTCAGAGATAAAAAAAATAAAATTAACTACTTTAAATAACTGTTACTACATCACAGTACTTTTTTGTTAGTTATTCTAAAAAAGTACTTAAAATAACTAACAGAAATAGTTGTTTGATATTTTTCACACAAAAACAACTGACTTTGTAGTTGAAAATAACTAACTACAGTAAGATATACAATCAACTAACATGTAGTAACTTACATAATTTTCTGAGTGTATGCATTTTTGACATTTAGCGGGATTTTGTTTGTACTAACTCTGTATTTTCTTTTGATTTGTGTACAGGGTTGTTAGTGGGAAAATTAACCAATTTTATAAATATTTCTAAAAACAATGATTTTTCTCTGCCGGAGCCAATATTTTCAATCCCACTAGTATATGTTGGGACCACAATATCTAAAAATGTGTTTTTATGTAGAGCTGCATCTTTAAATGCAAGAAAATTAACATTTTTGCCAAGTTTGCGGCCGCCACCATTGAGTGTTTTTCTTTGTTAGGAAGACCAAATTGGTCAACTAAATTGTGCGTTTACCATTTTCAATGGTAAATTTTAAATGAAACATTGTTAAACATTGTTTTTATTAATCTTTTAATAGTTTTTAAAAAATAAATTTTAATTGTTTTTTTTACTTTATAAAAAACAACAACAGCTGATAAAAAAATCGTGTGCAGCGTTGCAAAAAGACATTAGGGATGATTATTTTGTGAAAAACCATAGTTGTACAATTAAGTAGTAGACATTTTTTAGGATTTTGAATTGCGATTTTACGATTTTCCCAAAATCCAAGTTTTTTTTTTATATGGGATTTGACATTTGAAATCCAAAAAAGTAATGGGATTTACTTGGATTTTCATTGAAATCCCATTTTTCTGGATTTAGAGGTATATGTAAATGGCATATTAAGGAGTCTAGCTCTTTTAGTTTGGACTGCATCGTGCTTTCCACAGACAGACGGTCATTCATAGAATGTCTTAGAATAAACCACTTTCATGCAATTCAATTCCACTTTGATTTTTAAAAGTGATTTCATTCCGAAAAAAATAATATTCGTTTTGTGTTTTACGAATAAACCACTTATTCCAAATCTGGACGGAATTGAGTCTGTGACATGCCCTTTATTACTAGTGTCTGATCGAATATGCCAGAAATTTTCAATGATAACTGCTTATTTTTAAAAAAAAAAATTAAATAATAAAACCAACAATTATTTGAACAACTTCTTTTTTTTTCCTAGAATTTAATAATATAATGTCAAAATTGATAAGATAAGTGAGGTGAAGTATTTGATAAGAAAAGTAGGTATGTTAAAATAGAAAACGTGTAGTATTTTTTTCTAGAATCTATTTAGCCTTGGTTAAAAAATAAATGCTGGTAAAAAAATAATCAAAGTAAAAAGTTTGTCAAAATCACCAGACTCAAAAATTTTTATAACAGAAAAAGTTCCAAGTCCAAGCATTTGGACCCAGGTGATTAGAAAATGAAATTTTTTCGGTTCGCCCTCTTTTGTGGGCGTGGATATAAAAAAAGCACATGCCAAAAATTTTTAATTTTTTTTGCATAACGGAGGTTGTACATGATTTAGCACTTCCAAAGTTAACACTCTCACTTGTTTTAACAAGTATCTACTGTAAAGTTTTTGAAATTTATATTGTTGCCAAGCACAGTTTGTTGAAATTTTTTTTATATTAACTTTTAACCACATACATGTGCAATAAATAAAGGCGTTTTATGAGATACAAATGCGTATAGATCAAGAGTATAAATGTAAAAATAAAAGAGTAAAATATATGTATATAAAATTTCATTGATCTTTAGGTTTATTTATAAAGAGTTCTAAGGAAATCTCTAGAAAACAAGAGAATTGTTCTTAGAGTTTATAAAAAAAAATAATTTAAAAAAAGTAGACAACTGATAAGATATAGTAAATTTGTTGTAAAGAAAAACATATTTTTTATAATTATAAAATAGAAAAAAAAAATATTCTAAGAAAATAAAACCTAAACTCTGAATCATTTCCGTTGCAATTGAAACTGAAGTTTAAAATGAGGAATTTTTTGCTTATCAAAAGTGGGTAAACCCCACACAAATCTGGTTTTTCTACAAATCATTATTAAAAAAAGAAGATGAACCTTGAGTTACAACTTTTATTGGTTTTTTTTTTAAACAATAGCTATATATTTATTACAATGACGCACAGTAATTCCTGCTTAAAGGAATTTTAAATGCATTCACTCTTTAACAACAACAGTTTTTGGAATGTCACTTTCATTTTTTTAAGTGTATGCTTTAAAAATCTTGCATTTCATTTAAGTGGAAGCAACTGTAATTTAAAATATAAATTTAATTTACATACCCGACTCATCATATCACGGAATATAATAACAAAATCTTCCAAAACATCACCAGCCACTGCCATTTGATGAATATTATAATATTCATCAGACATATTGTTATTACGATTATTACTTCGCAACATTATGTCATATATAATTATTTGTGTTTAATTTATTTGAGTATTTTCCGTTTTATTTTTTGTTAATAAATATTTAACAGTTTTAAAGTCACTGGAGACCAGTTTAAAGTTTTGCAATTATAAAACAATTACAAATTTTTGTTTAATCACAGTTCGTTTTTAAGTCTTTTTTTTTAGTTTAATATATATTTTTTATATTTAAACTTTTAGTTTTTGTTAACTTTCACTTGTTTTTTATATTATATTATAAATAATGCCAAGAAAAACAAATGCAGTTTTTCATAAAAATTTTAAAATAAAATTTTAAAACACTTTCAAAACTTATTTTTTTGGTTTTGGTATATTATTAGTGATTTTAATATTTAATCACTGTGTTTTTATTAATTTAATATTATTTTATTTTTTCAAATAATTAAAAAATAATAAATATTCTTTTTTGGTTTAGAAAACAAAAAATTCAAATAAGATAAACTGAATTTTCTTTCTCAAAAGTTGTTCCAAAAATTAATATTTTTGCTTTAACTTCCGCTTTTGCCAAAGCTGAGAAGAGACACGTCCAATACACGAGCCAGTTGCTGTGAGACTGATTTCTACATGAATTTGCTCATGTTGTTTTCATTCGAAATGGGATTTGTTGTTTGGTTGGCATGACACAAAGTGCAAATAGCAATCAACTGGTAATCGTTTAAAAATAATGAATACAAAAACTCAATACTAAATTGTTGTAGTATTGACGTTATATACTTCGTATATTTTGATAACAATTACTTCGTGTTTATTCGTACATTTTATAACCTCCCTCAAAAAATGAGAGTATATTAGATTTGTTATTCCGTGTGTAACAGATCAAAATATCGGTATAGGAAGGACTTCATTGATATCAGCCGTTTTACTCTCGACGATTTTTATAAAAATGTTAAATATTGTTGCAGTATAATTTTAGGCGTTTAGTAACAATAGGTCTATTCGATTGCCCAAATTTCTTACTATTTTTTACTACAACTGGAAAGTCTTGTTTACTTTTTGTATTGAAAATTTCCAGCTGTAGTAAAATAAGTAAATAATAGTATATTGTAGTAAGGTAATCGAATAGACCTAATATGATTGTTATTTAAAAAGCACATAAAAAATAAATATAAAAAATTATTTAAACTTAAGTCGATTTGTTAAAAAAAATCATAAATGTCATTGTTTTGTTCGCTTTTAATTTAAGGATCATATATTTACTAACTGCCTAAAATTATGCTATAACAAAATGTATGTTTTTCATTAAAATCGTAAAAAGTAAAGCGACTCACATAGAAAGTCTTCCTAGTGTTACCCTCCGATCTTCATGAAATTTGGATTTTTCCTCATTTTCCCGACTCCCCTACGACTTAAGCTACACTGAAAAAAAAGACATAACTAAATTTAAGGGAAAAATGTCTTTGAAAATTTATCATGAATTTTCCTAAAATTTAGTTAAATTTAACTTAAAAATGAGAAATTTTCTTAACTATGAGGAAAAAAATTTAGTTCATTTACTTATGATTAGTTCATAGTTTTCTTTAAATGGATTTTTTAAATATTAGGAAAAAAATTCTTACTGCCAAAGAAATTTTCCACAAATCTAAGAATCGTATCCTTATTTTTAAGACATATTTCTTAAAACACAATTTAGTTCAAGTTTAGTTAAAATTTACTAAAAAAAACATCATCGTATTTCCTTTCTTTGAATTGAGGAAGTGTACTTCTTAGAATTTAGTTAATGACTTCTGAGAATTTAGTAAATAACTTCTTAGAATTTAGTTAAAAATTCAAAATGGCGATATCTCGAAAACTAAGCGAGATAGAGCGAAACGGATGAAATTTTCAAAAGAAAGACTACAAAGAAAAATATGGAATAGCCTAGCTCTGCATATCTGTCGGGGTCTCAAGACCCAAATTTTAGATCTAAAATTTTAAATTCCCGAGATTTTACATATACACATATCTCGGCAAATACTGCCAACACGAGAAAACGTCTAAAGGCATTTTTGTAGCTCTTGACTCGTAGAACACTTCCGCAAAATACCCGAAAGCCCTCCGATTAATAGTTTTTGAGTTATCCGGTTTTTAAGATTTTCAAGACCCTATCAGGCCCCTTATTACCGTATCTCAAAAACTAAGCAAGTTAGAGCGAAACGGACACAAGTTTTGATTCAAAATCTATGGGGACCCTTAAAGGACTCAACTAAATGGGGTCCGAACCCATGGGTCCAGGGTCTAGACCCAATCTATTTCTAAAATGTGAAGTATATTTTTTCCCATTTTCTAGTTAAAATTGGCTTAAAATTAAATAACTTTGTTTTCCTTATTTTTGGGAAAATTATGAACTAAAACCAAGAAAAAAAATCTTTGGAGCCAAATCATTCCCTCTTTTTCTCAAAATTGAGTTAATTTTCCCAGATTTTAGTTCACTTTTTTTTGAGTGTATGTTTACACCATTCCACTGGATCGTATGATTTTTATGAAGAAGCAAGATTTTTCATAGCATAATTTTAGGCATGTAGTAAATATATGATTGTTATTTAAAAGCGACAAAAAACTCCACGTATTGCTAAATTTATAAACATATATAAGAATTTATTTTATTTTAAGTAGATTTATTAAAACAAAGCATCATAAATGTCATTCTTCTGCTGGGATTTAATTTTCGGATCATATATCTATAAAATGCCTAAAATTGTGCTACTTCGTTTTTTATAAAAATCGTCGAAAATAAAACGACTCACATGGGAAGTCTCCCTGGTGTCACCCTCCGATCTTCGTGAAATTTGGATATGTTGTTAAGAACGAAAATTAATTCGACACGTATTTTTTTTAGCGGCCCAAACTCATTTTTAGGGGCGGTCGATTTGTAGGGGGGGAAATTGACCTTTTTCAGTTTTTTACGATTGACGCCTATTTAAACAAAATTAATATGGGCATGTGTGGTACCAGATTAAAGGTATTAAAAATACCTATCTCGTGGTGCTAACAACGGGCCAAAGAAGTTAATGTTTTTCGACTTATTAACAAAAATGTCCTAAAATGTTGGTATTTTACTCAATATGACGAAAAGTTGTGCATGTTTGGACACGTTCTTAGCATACGTAGGTAGGTTTTCAAAAGACATTTGGTATGTAACATGACTAGGTTTCTTTGCATAATATAGGAGATAAACGAAAAGAAACTGAAAAATGGTCTTGCCTTCTCCCCTCCTGTTTACCCCCTAAATATGAATTTGGGCCGCTAAAAAAAATACGAGTCCCTTAATTTTTTCTGATCTACAAAATAAAACCAATTCCATAAAGATCCGCGGGTGACACTAGGGAGACTTCCCTTGTCAGTGGTATGGTGTAAACACAGCTTTACCAATATTTAATTAAAATTAACATACGACACATTTGGTATCAGATTAAAGCTATTTTAAAAACCATCTCGTGGTGCTTACAACGTTTTAGCACGTTGTAAGCACCACGAATATTTTTCGACTTATTAACAAAAATGTACGTATTTTACTCAATATTGCACATTATGATAAGTTTTTCTGAGACCTTGCTTTGTAACATGCAGGGCCGCTTTAAAGTAGCGCGGGGGAAAGAAAAAGTCGCATGACAAAAAAAAAACATTTTTTTTGTTACAAATTAAAAAATTTGGTACATTTTTAATTACTTATTAAAACCTTGATATTTCTGTAGATCAATTTTGTTTTTTTCTATCTCAAAATCTGAAACATTCCTATACGAAAAATGTCTCAGAATCTGAAACTTTTTCGATACAAAAAATGTCTAAGAATCTGAAGTTTTTTTTATACGAAAAATGTCTCAGAATCTGTGACAATTTCTTTACGAAAAATGTTTTAGTATCTAAGAAAATTTTTGTACGAAAAATGTTCCAGTATTTGAGATTTTTTTTATACGAAAATCGTCTCAGATCTGAGACTTCCTCAATACGAAAAATGTCGCAGAATCTGAGACATTTTCTATATGAAAATTGTTTTAGAATGTAAGAAAAATTTCTCACAATCTGAAACTTTTTCTGTACGAAAAATATTTCGCAATGTGAAACTTTTTATGTAGGAAAAATTTCTATGAATATGAGACTTTTGATATGGGACAAATTTCTACTATAGAAGAAGTCTCAGATGTACAGTCGAACTCGGTTATAACGAACTCCGAGGGACCAGTAAAAATAGTTCGTTATAAGCGAAGTTCGCTATAAGCGGGGTATATTTTATATCAACCTAGTTTTATATCCAAAAAAAAGTTTCAATTTCTTTTTATTTGACGTTTTATTTTGTAAGTAAACTACTATTTGGGAAGAAAACATTAAAAATATAAATAAATTTGATCAACATTATAATATTAACCAAAAATTTCTAACCTTTTTTGAGTTTGGTAAACATAATTGCCGGAAATTTCAAAATATTTATGGGAGTTCGTTATAAAAAGGTAAATATACATGAAATTGTGTTCGTGGGACCATAACAAGTAGTTCGTTTTAACCGAGGATTCGCTATAACCGAGTTCGTTATAAAAGAAGTATTTTGTGTGAAAATTGTTGATAAAACGTCGGGACTTTAGAATTAGTTCGTTATAACCGAGAATTCGTTATAACCGAGTTCGTTATAACCGAGTTTGACTGTATATGAAAATCAAAAGTTCAAGCGAAATGCAACTCTATTTCTCTTCTACTCTTTTCTACGATTTTCATTCACAAAAACAGTGATGATAACTTGATGACATTGACATTTCTTAAGTGATTTTCCATTAAATTGCGCATTTTATACCCTCAAACTTTGGTATAGGGTTTTACTGTCTCATTCTGTGTGTAACGCATTGAAATATCAGTCTAGAACCTCGTAAGGTATGAACCTTGACAAAAAAGTTCCCCATTGAAAAACTAAACTAACCTCTGAAAAACGCCATTATTTTTCTGTACTTTTGTTATGCAAATTAATCATTTTTATGTCAAAAGAAGTTCTTAGTCCTTAACTTGGACTTTTTTGGTTCGCCCCCTTTTGTGGGCGTGGATATTTTTTTAAATTCATTTATTAATGAAATCAATCACAAAGTGATGTTAATCATTACAAGTGACTTAAAATTATTTGATTTGATGTGGTGATAATATAGTGATCATCCTACAAATTACTTAAAAATAAATATTAATAATTGCGCGTATATAAAAAATTTATTTAAAATCAAGGTTGGCAATCGAAACGAATAACGGTATCGATATCGGTAATGGTATCGTTTTTTCATTTATTTCGGTATCGGTATCGGTTACGGTATTTGAGTTGGATCGGTTACGGTATTACCGATACCGAAACGTCGATACCGGTACGTACCGGTATTATCGAAAAAAATGCTAAAAATATAAAAAACGCATAAAAACTTAAAAAAAATATTTTTTTTTTTTAATTTTAATACTAAAACACGTATTTACGTAGTTATTTTTAGCATTTTTGCTAAAATGCCCTTAAAAATGTAAAAAAAATTAAAATAGCGTTTTCTTATGGGGTCGGCGGGGACGTTGCCGGACCACACTTACAAAAGGGAGCGGGCCGAGAAAACTGTAATTTTCTTATCCCTTTGATCAAAGTCACAGACCATATAGACATGCAACACGAGTGCTTATTTTGGTATGTACTTTCAATATGGACGCATACAAAATACTACTAAATTTACTTTTTTTTTTTTTTTTTTTTTTTTTATTTAATTCTTTATTCATAATAATTGTTTAACAATATGTTGTGCCTCTGCGTCTTGAAGACATTATTGAGGCGAGTTGGCAAATAAAAATTATATAAACTTAAGTATATTTAAAAAAAAAAAAAGTTTTTTTTTTAATAACAAATTTTAAAATAAAAAAAAAAAAGATAATAACAAATTTTAAAATAATAAAAAATAAATAAAGCAAAACTTTAAGATATAACTGAGATCAAACTAATAATCACAATAGAAGCATTTCTAAATTTCGAAAAAGATAATTTTTAACATTTGTCTTGAAAATAGAGATTCGAACAATATTTCTTGTATTCTCAGGAAGGTTATTAAATTCCAAACTACCAATGTGTTCTACTCGCTGTTTTGTGGTTTCCAATCGACATCGTGCTACCCTCAAATTCGAATTATTCCTTGTGTTGAAAGCTGTTTGATTTCTGGAAAAAGTTATTGTGTGATGCCCAATGTTATTCAAAGATTTAAAAACATAAAGTAAAAGTTGCATTTTGTGTAAGCCATGTACAGGAAGAATGTTTTTAGCTATGTCCTTATACAAAGGTATTGTTGAATACGTAAGAGGCAAGTTAAAAACTGTTTTCAATGCTCTATTTTGAGCCCTCTGTAGAGATTTAAATTCATTGGTTTTTTTATAACCATATATAATAGGCAAATAGTTTAAATGGCTGTGTATTAAAGCTTGATATATAACCAATTTTGTTTTTGTGTTGAATTTATTCTTAAACTTATATAGTAGACCAACTACAGATAGTATTTTGGATCTAAGTTTCTGAATATGTGTATCCCATGAAAGATTACTCTGTAAGTGCACACCAAGGTATTTTGTTGAAAGACTTTCATTTACTTGTTTTCCATCTACCCAAATGCCAAAAACTTGATTGTGAACTAAATACGGTCTAAATCGCAATATTTTAGTTTTTTCAGCGTTTAGTTTCAATCTATTAAGTCTTAAATATTCTGAAATTAATGCAGCATCGTACTCCATATGAGCCTTTAAAACAGTTTCATGTTTATAAGGATAAAAAAGACTTATGTCATCCGCGTACATAAACATTTTTCCAAATAACTGAAGATTTTTTATATCATTTACATAAATTTTAAATAAAAGTGGACCTAATACGCTTCCTTGAGGAACTCCATATTCAACGGGACCAGTAAAACTTTTTTCACCATTCACTTCAACATACTGCTTTCTATTTTCCAAATAACTCCGTATCAATAACAAGTCTCGTCCATTAACACCATAGTATTCAAGTTTATTTATCATTATATTGTGATCCACAAGATCAAACGCTTTAGACAAGTCGTAAAAAATGCCACCAACACCACTGAAACCATCATCCAAACCTTTACATATATTATTAATTACATTTATAACCGCTTCTTCTGTACCACATCCTTTTTTAAAGCCATACTGACAATTATGTAATAAATTATTGACTTCAAAATATGAAGAAAGCTGTTTGTAGAGTATTTTTTCAAAAATCTTATCAATTATTGGTAACAATGCAATTGGTCTAAACTTTTCTATCAGTGTAGCTTTAGATTCTTTTGGTATTGGTATAATTTTTGCTATTTTTAAATCATGTGGATATGTTGAGGTGTCAATCATTCTGTTAAAAATTCTCGAAAGATATGGACAAATAACATCCTTACATACCTTAAGTATTTTTGCTGAAATCCCGTCAGACCCAGAGCTTTTTGTAACATCAAGTTCTGAGATTTGTTCAGCTATTTCCAGCTCTGTGGTATATGAAAAGTTAAAGATGCTTTGACATTGACCTAAAGTTCTAAGAGCATTACACGAGTCACCAGGTAAAAAATCAATTTGCTGTTTTAATGTTTTAGGAATTTGAAGAAAGTACTGGTTAAACAAATTACTTCTCTGCCTAGAATACGTGTGCCTGTACGTGTGAGCTTTTGCATCTGTATTTTCGTTGTTTGTTTACGTTTTGTATGAAACGTCAAAAGTTACACGCGCGTGCCGTCACTAATACATACACATATGCGAAACTTGTTCGTTTCACCCCTATGATCAAAGTGCAGGACTTTGAAGTTATTCTGACATAAAAATGTTTCACTTGTTAAAGAAAAGTAAAAAAAATATGTAAAAAAGTAGAAGAGTTAAATTCGACTTACAAAGGGAAGTCTCCCTGGTGTCACCCTCCGATCTTCATGAAATTTGGATATGTTGTTAAGAACGAAATTAATTCGACACGTCTTTTTTTTAGCGGCCCAAACTCATTTTTAGGGGGGTCGATTTGTATGGGGGGAAATTGACCTTTTTCAGTTTTTTACGATTTACGCCTATTTAAACAAAATTAATATAGGCATGTGTGGTATCAGATTAAAGGTATTAAAAATACCTATCTCGTGGTGCTAACAACGGGCCAAAGAAATTGATATTTTTCGACTGATTAACAAAAATGTCATAAAATTTTGGTATTTTACTCAATATGACGAAAAGTTGTGCATGTTTGGACACGTTCTTAGCACACGTAGATAGGTTTTCCAAAGACCTTTCATTTGCTATGTTTTTTTGCATAATAAAGGAGATAAACGAAAAAAACTGAAAAATTGCCTTGTCTTCCCCCCTCCTTTTTACCCCCTAAATATGAATTCGGGACGCTAAAAAAAAATACGTGTCCCTTTATTTTTTCTGCTCTACAAAATAAAACGAATTCCTTATGGGTGGTGACACTAGGGAGACTTCCCTTGTTAGCCGAATCCATGAATATCCACGGTGCTATTTTAAGTGATAGTTAGTTTTCTAACTTAAAAAAAAATTAACAATTTTGATTAGAAATATTTTATTTTGAGTAAAAAACTTTTTTTAGTCATTTTTGAAAAAAAAAAAAATACAAAATTTTTTTTGAGTGTAAAATTTTTTTCTTGCGTAAGTTTTTTTTGCTTAATTGTAAAAATATTTGTGAGTGACAAAAATACTTTGTAAAATAATTTTCTGATGTTTTTCAACACGTGAACTAAAGGTGAAACCAATTTGAAATTCACGGTTTTGCTACCACGAAGTCCTATAAATATAAAAAAATCCTTAGGCACCCACATCGCGAATTAAATAAAAATCTCCAAAAAACTAAACTATACTAAGGGGTTCAGAAAGTTTCTATTGAGAGTCTAAATGATTTCAAAAAAATTTCGTGAAAATCAATAACTTTCTTCTGATCCCGCATAGCGGTTGAAGTATGATTTCTTTTTGGAAATTTTAACTTAATCCACGATGTGGGTGCCCAAAGATTTTTTGATTTTTATGAGACTTCGGAGAGGCATTTGGGGTACGATTTTTCATTTACAAAAACCAAAAAAATTACAAATTTTCTATTATTTTTTTTTTGTAAAAAAACGTGTTTTTTTAGGAAAAACTGTTTCAATACCGGTTCGTACCGGTACCGAAGGAAAAGGTTTTTGGATACCGGTATCCGATACCAAAACTGAGTTTCGGTATTGGTATTGGTACCGGTATTCAATTTAAAGGGTTTTGAAACGGATAACGGTATTGAAAAGGTATCGATTGCCAACATTGTTTAAAATAATGATAAAATTGTATAATTTTAGTGCAAAAATCAAATATATGAATTTGTGTTAGGAAGGAGATGCTCCCAATGTTCCTTTATGAATCACCACCCTCCCTCCCTCAGAACTTGTACATAAAAAAAATTTTTTTTTTTTTCATATAATGGAGGGTATTTAATATTCTGCACAGCCGCCTATATAGCTCACTCTCACTTGTTTTATTAAAAAAAATAAAAAAAGTTTTTTTTGTTAAGATGTACAAAGTTCTTTGAATTGGTTTCTTATCAAAATTACATTGAATTTTAAAACTGTTGTTTTAGTTATAGATATGACATTTTTAGGGAATTTTCTGCTGCACAAGTTTTTTAATAAGCCTTTAATTATGTGAGACAAATATCAACGAGATATTTGGAAAAAAACTGACAAAATCTAGTTTTTGTGACCTTTGATCTTCAAACATCTTGACTAGCGGAGACTATCACCCCGGGTAAAAATGGTAAGATGTGGTCCAATTTTATCTAATCATATCAAATAATGTAGACCTTTGTTCCGAATAGAAACCACAGGACATAATATATACATAATATGTATAATATGTAATATCAAATAATATTAAATTGTATCTAATCAGATCTGTCAGATTTAAAATGTTGTTCCCATTTTCGGGATATGATCAGATTTGATCCATTATCAGCTTTAGAAAACGTTGAATAAATCGGGATCTGGCAAATCTAATGAGTAGGGATGAGATTTTCATGCACTAAAAAATCGAAAATATGCGCTTAAAATATGCGCTAAAAATTTCAAAATATGCACTAAAAACCCTTACAATATGCACTAAAAAATAAAATGTGTACAATAAAAATCTTGTTTTCATAGGGAAAACTTCTCAAAACCCAAAAAATAACGCCGGGTTTAAATAGTAACATTTTAAACTTTATATAAGCAATATTTTTTTTAGAAATTAAGAAGAAGAAAAAAAAATAATTTTTCTTACTTTCAAAAAAATTTTAAAATTTAAAATAGTTTTTAAAAAAAATAAATTTCAATTTGTGTTTTTGCTCATTTATGCCAAAATATGCAAAAATATGCACTTAAAAGGTGCAAATATGCACAAAATATGCATTTAAAATCAAAATATGCAAAAATATGCATTTTCACCCAAATATGCCAAAATATGCAAAAACAAATCGATACCATTTAACGCAAATTTCTTGATTCGGAAAGATAATTGATCGATATCGTTTTTAGACTATCGACAAACGAATTTCAATCACAAAAAAACGCGGTTTCAATTGTATCTCATTAGTAGGGATGAGATTTCCATGCAAATGCATGTTTTTTGTCGATAGTCTATTCAAGGGGTGATCTAGCCCAGTGCCGGCCGTTAGGGCTAGATCACCCCTTGAATAGACTATCGACAAAAAACATGCATTTGCATGGAAATCTCATCCC
This sequence comes from Pegoplata infirma, assembly GCA_963921195.1. NCBI lineage: Eukaryota > Metazoa > Arthropoda > Insecta > Diptera > Anthomyiidae > Pegoplata > Pegoplata infirma. The sequence goes on along the minus strand of OY992539.1, from coordinate 13,741,042 downwards.
TACTAATGAGATACAATTAAAACCGCGTTTTTTTGTGATTGAAATTCGTTTTTAATTCTTTGTGTGCACTCTGAAAGCCAGCGATCAATAATTTGGTAAATTTTCTTAAGAGTTACAAAAAAAAAATCGCCTTTTTGGCGAATTAAATATGTGACCAAAAGCAAAAAATCAAGAATAGCTAATCAACCCATATAAGTGGGAAAGAACTGTGTAATCTTTCAATTGTTTACGATTAAAAAAAAGGATACGTGCCTTCTGCCACACATCACGATTATTGTCTATTGTCAATAAGTCTAAAGACTATTCAAATGTTGAGTGCGCTTTGCCACGTATTGTGATTCTCGTCACAAGAATAATATAATATTGCACTTATCTCTTTTGTAATGTCTATTAGCGTGGTCCAAAAAAAAATTTTTTTCTGCGGTTTCACTCTGAGATTACAGAGTTGGAAAAAGTAGTTAACAGATCTACAGCAAAAATTTGGATAAGAAATGCCTACAAAATTTAACATTAACTAATAATTCAAATCCGACCTGAGGTTTCCTGAAAAAAAAATTGAGTAAGAAAAAAATCCAAACCCCCACCCCCAAACCCAAGAGCTAGATCCGCGCCTGAGTGATAAGTCCAATTTTCATTTGTCACGTGATAGGATTTTAGTGATATGTCCCGTTTTCACCAATCACGTGATAGGTGATTTTGGATCGAAAGACACACTTTTCCTGCAGGGTTGTATAAAAAATATCACACGACAGTTCTATTAACACCATTTGTAGTATCTTGCAGCTGTAAACGATACTTCCAAGTTACATTTAGTTTGTTTTTGACACACTCAATTTTTTTATCAACAAATTTTGTATTGTGGCAGATGTAAAATATAAAATTTCTAAAACCAGGTAGTTAAAATGCCACCAAGTGCTATTATTTGTAGATACTAAATTCATTTTTATTTAGTAAATTTTGCCTACCTGGTAAAACTTTATTAAGAACCTTTTTTTCTTATTTTATACATACTGAAAACTAGAAATGGTACCGTGATTGAATTTTCACACACATAAGCTCTTTTAACACACGCTCACGTGTTTAGAAAAACCCTAGCAACTATATTTCACGCTCACGATTTTAAAAACTGCCGTTTTTTATATTATGAAAATAAAAAATTAATAATTTCGTTCACTTTTTAAGAAATTTTTTAATAATTTTAGACTAATGACGTTTGATTTTTTTCACGATTATACGCGATATATTTGATCACACACGCTCTTTAAACACACACGCTCACAGTGTTTAGAAAAAACCTAGCCACAATATTTCACGCTCACAAAAATTACGTTTTTTTATATTATGAAAATAAAAAAATAATTATTTATTTCACTTTTTAAGAAATGTTTGTAATTTTTATATACAATTTTTTTCGCGTACTTATTGGGATTAAAATCAAATGACGTATGATTTTTTTTTACTAACGCTCACGTGAGTGAAATAAAATTTATTGAGTAAATCTACAATTTCTTGGAAAACGTATTAATCCAAATGATTAAAAACCACAAATATTCATAAATTAAAACAAAAGACCTTTCTAAATTTTAAAATCTAAAATATTTATTTTTTAAAGTTTATATTTGTGTGATTTTCTTTGTGTGGTTTATTAAATATTGTTCAAACAAAGTGATTATCACATTTGTTTGTAAATATTTATTCAAATAAACCTAGACATTTATAAATTTAAAGTTGTTTATTTTACAATACACTATTAAACTATAATTAATTTTTTTTCTAACAACGCAAAAAATATTTAATACATACATTTACACTCAACGCGTGTATTAGATTTTTATTTGCAAGTCTTATCATAAGATTTTTAAAGCATACGCTCGCTCAATTAGTAAAATTTTTGATAATAGTGTTAATGAATGTCTGGTTTCATTTTTATTTATTTATAACTAGGGCAAGAACTTTCAGGAATTTAAAAATCGAAAATATGTGCCTATAAAATGTCTCTGAAAATGCAAAATATGCATTAAAAATCCAAAATATGCATTAAAAATTTAAAAAATATGCATTAAAAAAAAACATTGTTCAGTTTATCAAATATTTTGGTGATCTCTATAATTTTAAAGGAAGTTTTATGTGGAAACAGTTTTTATTTAGTAAAATTCTTTTTAATGAAAACAAATGTACATTAAACAAATTTTGTCAGTTATTTTTTCTTTGAAACGAAAAATATTTTTGGAGAAAACAAATTTTATAAATAAAAAAATTTTTAAAAAAAATATTTTTTATACCCTCCAACCACAGTATGGGGGTATACTCACTTTGTCATTCCGTGTGTAACGCATCGAAATATCGGTCTAGGACCCCATAAAGTATATATATTATTGATCAGTGATCCATTCTAAGGCATTCTAGCGATGTCCGTCTGTCAAAGTAAAAGAGCTACTCTTGAAATTTGGCACGAATATGTCTTATGGTATTGGGCTGGTTAAGTTCGAACATGGGCAAAATCGGATCAGGGGAAAAATTCCCTCTTAAGGTGGGTAAGTTGCTCGGTTTTCACGTGAAAATCTGTCAAACTCCATATAAAAAAAACATAAATTTCACACTGGCTTTACAAAAGCGTAAAAATTTCGCTGAAGAGGTATTCTGTTCACTGGTGAAAAACCGGCAAAATAACCCGGTATATGTTGCATCAATACGCATCAACACTATAAGCAACATTTTTTTAAATTGTACAGACCATTTAAAAAGCGGTGAAATTTAACATTCAGATCTAAAATGAAGTAATTATAAGTGTTTGGGACTGTAAACATTACAGGGGCCCTGTAGGCTAGTTGGTAGCGTGCTAGCCTTTTAACGTGGTGGTCGTGGGTTCGATTCCCACCAGAACCCTTGGGTTTTTCGCTACAACGAGACCAGTTCTCGGTTAGGTTGAATTTATTAAAAATGAGTTGTAAATAAATGGAAAGAATAAATAAAAAATAAAGATAAAACACACGTCTAAAGAAAAGATTAATAATATCACATAACTTACCAAAAAATATTATTTAAAGTTATTTTGTGTATTCTGACGCGCAAAACATAACCAAACATATGACTGTCAAATTTTCGCTACAAATTAATTGATGTTTCGAAACATTTTTTTTCACCGGTGAACAACTTACTTAGCTTTAAGAACTAAATCAACCTCTGAAAAAACTATTTTTTATAGGTTTTTGTACTTTTGCTTAGCAAACAAAACATTTTTATGTCAAAAAAGTTCAAATTCCTGCAGTTTGATCCAGGACGGTTGTCTCCAACCACCAAACCCCCCCCCCCCCCCCCCTCCCAAAAAAAAGAAAAGACGCTACTGTTTTTTTACGTGTTGGAGGGTATAAAAGATTCGGCACAGCCGAATTTAACACTCTCACTGTTTTTTTTTTTTTTTTCATTTTTTTGACAAACTTTAACTGAAATTTTAAGACATTTTTCTTTATAATAGGCAAAATATCTCAAAATCGGAGATTTTTTTTACACATTTTATAGAAAATTTTACTTATTACAAAATTGTTCAGATTTTTTTTGGGATTTTACTATGGTACAATTTTAAGTTTTCAGAAAAGTGGTGGAAAATTTTAAACAAAAAATCTAATTAATATGCCATTATATGCATTTATACCAAAATATGCAATTGCAAATCGATATCATTTTACTGCAAATTTATTAATTCTGATGATAGAAATTTTTATTTTATATAATGTTTAAAGTGCCGATGCTATTTTACTGCAAATTTATTATTTCTGATCATAGATATTTAATTTGTATCATGGTTAAAGTACAAAAACATGCCTTTTTATGAAAGTACTTGCCCTATTTATAATATAAATTATAAAAACTAATTAAACTTTATACCGTTTCACACAATAAAAACCGATTCATCGGAAACGTAAGCCTATTTAAAAATTAACGTTTAACATTAAGTTTAACCCTCAAACGGAAAATAAGTTTTTCCTTTTTTTTCAATAAAAAAATACTATAGACAAATCTGAAGACCAAATTTTTAAGTGAAAAAATAATAAAAGTGGAAAATGTTAATTATTTGCAACAATTCTCAATAACAGCAATGTATTCTAATCCGTTTTCTTTTAACATATTGCATGTAAATTTAAATTGTTTGTTTAAAATATTATTTATTTAGCGTTTTCTATTAATAAAATGCACGATTGATGGTTAAAAAATTTATTTTTTCTTTGATATTTTGCTTCGCTTGTTTCTTGTTGGTCTTCTTTTTGTTGTGCTATTTATTAAAACGTCAAAAATTACATCGTGTGCTGTCAACTAATACTTGTATACATTCAATGCAACCCTGATTGCATACTATTTATGTACTGTGATGGAAACTAGACTATGTATGAGATTGGCATTAATCCTTTGACGGCCATTTTTATTACCTGCCGAAGCAATTTTGATTCCGTGTTCTGAGATCTTTTAATAGTGGCTCCAAAAAAATAGGACCCCTAAGCTCGCTCCTTCCCCCTCTTATTATTAATAATAAAAAAATGTTCTCTACAAAAAAAACCATCGGGATATAAACGAAACGGATTCATTATTTTGTTTTTATTTAACCAATGAGGGAAATATGTTTATGAAAATATCATACATATTGGGAACAATTTCATAAAATCTGATTCATTAGATTTCGTAGTTTTATTTAAAAATTTTATTAAATTTAGTTTAGAAATTTGTTTTTTGACACCTGTCGTGTTTAGTTTAGTTGTGCACGCAAAATGTAGACAAAAACAGCTGATTAGAGCGGCACGAATTTATTTTGTGATTTTTTTAAAAAACTTTTTATACGAAACTTTAAATTACATTAATTGATACTTTTGGTCAACAAATGAAATACAAATGAATCTTTTTAATGCCAGAATAAGTTTCAAGTCCGACAATTGCACCCAGGAGACTAAGAAATGTAATTTATTGCGAGGGAGAAGGTATCCACCAACGTATCCCGCTTTTGTTTTAAGAAATAAAACATTTTTATGAAGAAATTAAAAACCTGCACTTGGGGATTAGCAATTGCCATTGTTGTTGTCCAGCCCACTTTGTGGGCGTGGATATAAATAAAATATTAATTTAAATAATGATACAAATTTGTTACTTATGTGCAAAAATAATAAAACAAATGTTAAATTTTATCGCGGGAAGGTGCCCTTCAACGTCCATTGGCAAGGTTATTTTTTCATCATTATAAAATTAAAATTTTTAATTTGTTTGGGCAAAATCTAAACAATTATTGTAACAGACAGTCAGAAGAAATCTGCCTAGAATGTATAAAAAAATATTCCACCAGAGTTTGGACAAACTAAGATTGTGTGAATTGCATTTTACACTAGCAGACCCAGTTTTATTTTTATCGTACCAATTCGATACATCACGTAAAAATTTAAATACGTTATTTAAATTAGTGCTAATAAATTATAACTTAAAAAGCAGTTTAAACAAATAAATACTAGTTGAATATTTTTTTTATTAAGTGTCAAATACGATTAATTATCATATATACCACCAAAGAAATTCGAAATTACACGTGTTGGCCACAGACAACAGCAGAAGCGACAACAATAAGGTTAAAAACACCGCTCAACACTCATTTTCCGGTTTAAATTCTGGTGATCAATTTTAGTAGATCTCCTGATTCCAAATCTGTTCTCCAAATTTTTCCATCACGTCCAGATTTTTATTTATTCACTGTTGAAAATGCGAAAAATTACGATTTTTGTCTATGGTCTCCAACATAGAAAACAATTTTTTTCTAATTATTGCGTTTGGTTGGGTTACACTTGCGTTTTAAAATGATACTGTTAAAATTACTATTTTTGTAAAAAAGGTATGGTAGATATCTTAGTTTTTTTTGATATTTTTCAAAGAAAAACTAAAAAAAAAAAAAATATTTTACAAATTTAAGTTTTCTGTGTTATTTTTCGTATAAACCGGAAGATATCTTTAATGGGTTTAAAAGTCTATAAGAAAGAATGAACTTTTGCCTAAATTTTGAGCTCATCACAGTAAAGATTGATCATCTGGTTTTTGTTTTAGAGCCTTTTAAAAATGGTGTTTTTTCTAATTTTTTTTACAGTGTTTTTTTAAAATACATATTTGGCCAATAAAAGTGCAACAACTTCAAATTTTTTTGATCATATATTTGAGATCATAGTTCAATTCTTCTCCAACGCTTTAAACCAGATTTTTATTTCACCCAGTGGCTGCTGTGCATGCTTTCAAAAAAGGCAAAAATCGCGTTTTTTTTTGCATATTCAACCGCGAATAATTAAAGTTTTAGACGTGATGGAAAAATTTGGAGCACAGATTTGGAATCAGCGAGTCTAAGTCTTTTTTTTTATATGAAACTTGAAACCGGAGCCAAAAACCTTCGATTTGTTGAGCGGTGAAATTATTGCTATATTAGTCTACTCTTTCTAATCTAAAAAGTTGAACCAAATGAAATAATAAAACATATGATTAAATATAACTTTTTTGACAGCTATCATGAGTGTTGGGTCTGTTTAGTCTGTATGAAGGCATTCAAAATCACAAACTCAAAATTAATTCAATGATTACAATACTAAAAGGGCCTTTACATTGTTATACTTTGTGTGTTGAAATGTATTATTCAAACGAAAGCACATTAAAAATTGTATAATTACAAAATATTATCCGTTACCATTTTTATTAAAAAGTTTTGCAAAACACACAAAAACATAAATTTTCTTTTATCAATTTATTCTATTTTGTTTTAATTTTAAATAAACACAATAAAATTGAATAGTCGAAAGCAAAATATTATTTTTTGAAAAACTTTAAAAAATTTTCTGATACGGTATACATTTAAAAAAAAGTAAATTATACAAAATTCATTGTACAAAGTGTGATAAATTATCACTGATAATGTAAAACCTGCTTAAACATCGAAAATCCAACTGGGACGCGACCTTATAAACTTGATTACAATAGTTCTGCTTGTCAAAAATCCGTTATCCAAACTTTTCCATCACATCTGGTTATTGAGAAAATTGAGGTCAAAGTTTAAAAAAATCGCCGATTTTTGAAAATTCATATCGGATGAACCCGATATGATGGCGGCTTCAAAATAAGTCGAGGGTAAAGCTTAAACATTAATACTCTTTAAGATGCAGAACCCATTTGGTCAGTCGCCTTAACCTTTTGGGCAGCAATTGTCTTTTAATGACGTCTTATCGAAAGAGAAAAAAACGTTTTTGGGAGGAAAATACCTTATTAAAAGATAATTGGTGCTCCTACGGTTAAAGCGACTGATCAAATGAGTTATACATTTTAAAGATAAATGTCTGATATTAACCCTTGACTTATTTTAAAGTCGATAGCACATCGGGTTCATCCGCTATAAGTTGTCAAATATGTCCGAAAACGCGATTTATTGTACACAGAAAAAAAAATTTGTCAATACAATTAATTTCATTGTTAATACAATTAAACATTTAATTGAAACTGAGCCTACATTGGATTTTGTCAATACAACATTGACTTTTGTAACTTTTAAAAAAAATATCAACTCATTTTTGTCAATTAAATTCATTGTTGTATCAACAATGAAATTAATTGAAAAGTTTGTAATAAATTATATTAACGGAAATAAGCATGCTTTAGTGTCATTTTATAAAAAAAAATCTAAAAATAGAACAAAAAAAATCTAAAAATTAAAAAAAAAAAAACATTAGCCGGCAGCTGGAATCGAACCCGCAACGAACATGATACGAGTCTAGCACACTACCACCGTGCTATTCCTTGTATATATTTGTAGTTGACTATACGCGTATATTAAAGGAAATAAATCGGTTTTAATGTCATTTTATTTAAAAAAAATATATATAAAAAACTAAAAAAAAACATCTAGCGGCAGCTGGAATCGAACCGGCAACGAACACTACCACCGTGCTATTTCTCATATATATTTTACTTGATTTAACGCGTATAAAAGGTGTTGCAGAATAGCAAAACAAAAATAATTTAAAATAAAAATAAAAAAAAATTTTCCGCCAGCTGGCAGCGAACCCGCAATGTTCATGATTTGAGTCTAGCACACTACCACCGAGCTATCGTCACATAAATTTGAGCTTCATTAAATGAATTAATAAGGTGTCTGTGTTATCATTGAGCATTTTGTGCGTTTTTTAACAATGATTTTAATTGATGCATTTAATTGGAAATTAAATTGGATTTTTGTTACATTAACTATATACATTGTTGATACAATTAAAAACGTTGTTGAACTGGAAGTTAGTTGCTAACAATTTGTTTTGTTACTTTTGATTTCACGATATTTTTTTCTGTGTATTTAAAATTTCTCAAAAACCTGATGTAATAGAAAAGTTTAGAGACCGGGTTTGTGACCAGGAGAGTGATTGTAATCATGTGTATAAGGTGTTCCATTCACATAAAGTTTTTTTTCATATAATTTGTAACGGGAAAAATCGGTTTTTGGAAATAAGACATCATTAAGAGACAATAGGTGCCCTAAGGGTTAATGCGACTGACCAAATGAGCTCAGCATCTTTAAGAGCAATGTTTAAGCTGTACCCTCGACTTGGTTTTAAGTCGCTATCACATCGGTTTAATCCACTATGAGTTGCCAAAGATACCCAAAACGACGATTTTTTTTTTCACTTTGACCTCAATTTTCTCAAAAACCTGATGTGATGGAAAAGTTTAGAGACCAGATTTGTGATCACTAGAACAATTGCAGTTAGCTGTGTAAGGTCGCGTCCTAATCTTACTAAAATCTCTACTGCTAAAATCTTTTTTTATTGAAACAAATAGATTTTAAAATATGAGAATTCAAACCTTAAAAAATATTTAAACAATTTTTTTTTTTCATTTTGGCAAATCATTGCCTGAATAAAATTTAAAAAAAATGGGTGTATGCTATATATAATCTTAAGCAATGCGATTAACTTGGCAACTAATCAAACAAAGAAAATTAATGCTTTTGATTAAAATAAAAATAGCATTAAATATTCGTATTTTAAATGTTTATCTTGCTATAGAAACCACAATGACTTGTCCGTCGGTCGTTTTTTTGATGTCAAATAAATATCGATTAGGGCACTTTAACTTTAGCCAATTGAATGAAAAACAAGGTACATTTAATTTGACACACCCATTCATTTTGGAATTAAAAGCAATTAATACCAATATAGAAATATACAAAAAAATATTTGAAAATAAAAATAATAAAAATAAATGCCATGCTTCTCTTATACTATATCCGCTTAATAAAAGTTTTAATTATTTTATAGATTTATGGCAAATTTGCAGAAATTTGTTAATTGTTTAAAATTTTCAATTAAAAGTAACAAAGTTCACGATTTAAGTTGAAATAATGACTCAATAACAAAAGGCAAATTTGAATTGTTTACAGAATCTGTGACGCGTTTTTATGTGTTCAAAAAATTTACATATAAAAAATATCACATGCCTTTTTCATTTTTTTTTTTTCAAAATATCACACCAACACTTTTTTGCTAAGTACAGTCAAACTCGGTTATAACGAATTCTCGGTTATAACGAACTAATTCTAAAGTCCCGACGTTTTGGCCTCGGTTAAAACGAACTGCTTATTATGGTCCCACGAACACAATTTCATGTGAATTTACCTTTTTTATAACGAACTCCCATAAATACATTTTAATGTGTGGGAACCATGTTTATCAAACTCACAAAAGTTTGAAAGTTTTTGGTTTATATTATAATTTTGATCAAATATATTTTTATTTTTAATGTTTTTGTCTCAATAAGTAGATACCTTACCAAAAAAGCATAAAATAAAGCAAAATTGTATCTATTTTTTTTGGAAATAAAACAAGGTTGATTAAAAATATACCCCGCTTATAGCGAACTTCGCTTATAACGAACTATTTTTACTGGTCCCTTGGAGTTCGTTATAACCGGGTTTGACTGTATATATTTTTGGAAACAATGACTAAAAATATTTTTCGACTCGTGACTAATTATCATTTAAACAAAAATTGATAATGATAATAATACATTTTTTAAACTTGGCGCTCGTGGATAAGCTGATTAAATGTAGAACGTAAGCATTTTTTTGATTTGGCGGTCATTTCATAAATCAACTCTTTAACTTTATAGATAAAATATTTTTATCAAACCAATAAAATATACCAATATAATAATAATTAATATTTGTTAATAAAACAAATTCCATTTGAACTGAATCCTACTATAAATATAAAAAAATTTAGATATAACGACTACAGCGCGACCTAAATAAATAAAATAAAATAAATAAAAAGAAACCTTCCTCTAGACCACAACAAATGGATAGTCAATTTATATCTGGCAATTACACAATGCGGACTTCGTTACAGAGGAGAAACAATAATGGGCAATCGGTTTTTTTTGGATCCTATAAATCTCCAGGATTAGATATTATTCATCCCATAATATTGCATAAGTTAGTGGGAATCATTACAACAGCACTCCTAAAACAACTTTTTTACATCATGCCTTCGGCCATCATATGTACCGAAAAGCTGGAGAGAAGTAAAAATTGTTTTAATCCCCAAGGTCAGGAAGATACAGCATAGTAGCGTCAAGGACTTTAAGCCACTAGAGAGAACTAAGGAATAGTATGTGTACAATGGAACTCTCGAAAAACCAGCACGCATACACAAAGGGTAAATCTGTAGAATCAGCTCTCCACGAATTGACGATGAATGTAGAGGAAATCTTAAATTATTCCAAATATACTCTGCCATGCTTCCTTGATATTGAATAATATAAAATCTGGGGCAATAGAGAAAGCTCTAACCAATTAAATGACCCAATGGCGAATTATTGCTTAATGAAAGTCCTTACAATCCGTATAATTGAAGCCGAAATAGTAGGGGAACCAGTCAAGGCAATGACGACAAGAGTTGTGTCGTTCACGAACGAACTAGTTCAGTTATGCTATTTAAATAACTGAGCGGTTTATAACAAAAATTCCTTATTTTTTTAAAAATATCATATATTTTTCATGTAGTGATCCTAATGTTTTTATTAAACAGTTTTGTGTTTTTTAACGAAAACCAAAACAACAGACATGATCAAAATGATTCGTTCACGAACTGTTGAACGAAAACAAAAATTTACCTATTTAAACTAGATGAACGAACAACAGACATGATCAAAATGATTCGTTCACAAACTGTTAAACGAAAACAATAAATGACCGATTGAACAAGAAGAACGAAACATGAGCGCTCACTCAATTGAACGGTTAAGCACAAGTCTAATGGCGACTAGAGGTACTCCCCAAGGGGGGTCCTCTTACTGTAACTGAGAAAACACGAAGTGAAGGTAGAAGCTTATGATGACGAACTAGTAGTTTTGGCAAGAGGGATGTCCCTTGACACAATATACGACATTATAGAGCGTGCTCTCTTATCGCTTCATAAGTGGTCTACGGACTGTGTACTAGAAATAAATCCTCAGAAAGGGGAAACGGTTCTCTTCACAAAAATAAGAAAAATACCTGAATTTCGATTAACGCATATTGGGGGAACGTGTCGGATAGTGCCAAGTTTCTAGGCATAATCTTTGATAGGAAGTTTAACCTTAAGAAAAGAGTGAAGAAGGCGTATGCAGGCAGCTATTTAATCGTGTCAAAAAATTATTGGAAACACATGGGGTCTTAGACCAAGACTCATACACTGGATGGATATTCACGGCAATAGTTAGACCAACACTGGCACCTGTTGCACTAGTGTGGTGGCCTATTGGAAAAACGGCACGTATGCTGCGTATCTGAATAAGGTAAATATAGCAGCTGTCTTGAGTATAACTGGAACACGCAAGATGACGTCTACACATGCTCTTTGTAGGATTTCGGATCTGTCATCTGTGAACGTTTACATCCAGGAATACGCACTAAGGACACAGCTAAGACTGGGACAGAATCGTGTGCCAAGGGTGCGATACTACTGGCACACAAAACTCTGATTTCTGAACTGATTCCTCATATTGAATGGGATGGAAGCGTTAAAATTGGAATACCGTCCAGGGAATTTCGGGAAAAATCCACCTTTTTGGAAACATCAATTTGAGGTCTACACTGATGGATCAAAGATGCAACATGGAACAGGTAACGGAGTAAGAAACTGGGAATTGAATACTGTTTAAGGCTACAGGACGGCTGTAATATTTTTCAGGCGAAGCTGTATGCAGTGTCAGAGGCAGCTAGACCGATCTACTCTAGTGAGATCATAATGCAATCAACGGTTGTCAGCCGATGTTGCCAAGAGCTTCAGACTCTTATCGAACAACACTCTTTAAGACTGTGCAGGGTTCTAGGTCATCAAAATATTCCAGGAAATGAAAAAGCGAACAAGCTAGCTTGTACCATCAAACGCCATCTGGATGCTATTTATATGGAAATCAAAGACAATTTAGAACGCCAAGAAGATTCCAAATGGGAAAGCAGACACGACTGTATCCAAACAAAGGTTTTGTGGACTTTCGTTATGTAGGTTAATTTACAGGCCGTACTGGCTTGAAGGGTTATTTAAAAATGTTGAAATTGATTAGAGATGACTTGTGTAGATGGTTTGGGGACGAAGAGACAATGAAAGATTCATTACATTACCTATGTCAGTGCCCTGCTTTATCCCGCGCTCGATTTAATTGTTTTAGCTCTTACTTCTTTCAGACTATGGAAGAACTTGGAGGGATCAGCACGTGTAATTTGTTAAAATATATTAAGCTGAGTAAATTTGATGAAGCATATGTGTGGACTTAATGGTCAGGAACACACCCCCTACCCTAACACCCCTTTCATCGAGGTATCAATTCGGATCAGGAACTGGTCTCGTAGACATTACCTTAAAATACTCTTAACCTAACCTAACCTTGCAAAAAAAAGTCATTACCACTTCCCAGTGGAGTGCTTTAAAACTATAATAAATGTAATTAAATACAACAAAAATAACAAAAAACACAAGACAAAAACACACAAACATTTTTTTCTACATAGATATTCAGCTCTTAACTCATTACCTATCGCGACACCTCCATACAAATGTAAGTAGATATTCAGTAGATAAGAACTACTCCACTGAAGTAGTTGGAAGTTGTTTGAAAGCTCGGAGTACTTCTTATCTACTGAATATCTACTTACTTTTGTATGGGAGTGTCGCGGAAGGTAATGAGTTAAGTGCTGAATAACAACTTTTTATGGAGTAGAAAAGAACGCCTTTGAATTTTTTTCATGTGTTTTTTGTTATTTTTGTTGTATTTCATTAAATTTGTTGTAGTTTTAAAGCACTCCAAATAGAAGTACTCCGCACTTTTTTGCTGGGAATTTATCAATAAATGTCAATATTACAAATAGAATTGTTTAAAATATAATTATATTTTTTCTATTTTTTAATTAAATAGTTTTTTAAATGATTCGACAATCAATCCACTGTATTTTTCAAATAAATTTTTAATTTGCCAATTTTAAGCCTGTTAATTAGATTAATTTTAAATTTGTTAATTTCCTATTGCAGACATTAAACACACGTTAACATTTGTTCAATTGTTGATAATCCATCGATGTAAATTTGTGGATATCATTTTGGTGTATAGCCAAAACAGTTTGTTACGAAAACAATGGCGCGTGTTCCTTTCAATGGGACATGTACAATTATCATTTGCCAAAACCAAACATCAACGATATTTTAATAACCAATTTACGAGTTTTAGTGCTTGTTTTCATAACACGAATGGCACAGACGAACAAAATTATTTTTCGTTCGACTTGCGAAAACAAGCAGTTAATCGACTTTGGTATCAGAATCATTTACATTGGCATTTATGACGTTGAGCAAATAAAGTTGGACTTTTAAAGAATCAAGTTGGTAACATATATTTTTGACTGCGTCAAAAGACAGATGGTAATACGTGATGAACAATAAATCTGTTTTTTTTTTAATCAAGGCCAATGCGACACGCCTTACCCAAGTCCGATTACACAGGTTGACAAAAGTTGAACTTTTTCAATTTGCCTGACCTTTGACAACTGATTTATATGGACTTTAGTGTACTGATTTCGAATCTGTTATCCAATTTTTTCCATCAGCTCGCGTTCGCGAGCAAATCGCTGTTAAAGAGTCGAAAAAGTGCGTTTTTTTACCAACTTTGCTTGGCTATAATATTCAAAACTAATTTTAGAGCCTCAGTTTTAAACAAGAACTTAACTAAATTTGATGCGAGGATTCCAAAACTGGTATTAGTTTTTTTCTGACAGCTAAGTTTTCGAGTTATTTAAAAGGACATAAATATTCAGACAAACCCAGCAAAAAATAAACGAAGTGGTTCAAAAAGAATTAGTGGTTTCACTACATACAAAGTAGCGATAGGTGCCGAACTTCATATTCCGTAGGAAGTACTTTTAAAATCACTTCCAAAAATGCTACAAAATAACAATAAAAACATCTTTTAGCAGTTCTTTGCTTAATGATTTTGAAGTGATTTATATGGATTTTAGTGTGCTGATTCCGAATCTGTTATCCAATTTTTTCCATTCAGTTAAAGAGTCGAAAAATTGCGTATTTTACCAATTTTGCTTGGCTATAATTCCCAAAACTTATTTTAGAGCCTCAGTTTTAAACACGAATTTAACTATATTGGATGAGAGGATTCCAAAACTGGTATTTGTTTTTTTCTGACAGCTTCAGTTTTCGAGTTATTTAAAAGGGCATAAATATTCAGACAAAATTAAAGAGGGCATAAATTTAAAATTTATTTTAACGATATCTCCAAAGCTAAAGATGACTCAACAAAAGTATGAGCATTTTTGGAATCAGCATATCCAACATATCTAAAATCGTCATTCACTTTTTGGATATAAGACAAGTGTTGGTAAATATGAGTCCTGTTTTTTGCAGACCGGATTAAGATTAGGATTAACTCTATTAAGTTAAAAAAATGTGTCAAATCAGAAATTCTTTTTATATTTTTTTTCTGAATTTACACCCAATTAGTTAATATAAACAGGGAAAAAAATTAAGCGTTGTCAAAAATGTAAAAGGGTTTAAATAAATTTGAGTTAATCCTAGGATTTAACTAAATGTATTTTTCATTCTTTGCATTTTTGACAAAGCTTAATTTGTTTTTCTGTTTATATTTACTAATTGTATGTAATTTCAGAAAAAAATTATAAAAAAAATCTGGACTTGATTTGACCCATTTTTTAACTAAATAAAGTTAATCCAAATCTTAATCCGGTCTGCAAAAAACAGGGCTATGAACTCCCAAACATGCCAAAAATAGCCTATTTTCAAAAATTCCTTAGCTGACCCAAAAAATGATAGCCAGATTTGAAATCAGCGTACCCCAATTACCCAAAATTAGCTATCAGAACCCGGGAAAAAAGTGTTGCCCTGTGTTATCAATGAAATTAATTTTTCTATCACGTAAGGTTTTTAAGATATTCGCGTTTTAATATTGAAATATTTGGGTCTCCTCTGTAACGTATTCTTAAGTTGCTCAAACACAATAGAACTCGATTTAGTAAAAATAAGGCATCGTTATTCCAAATCTGGCATCCAAATTTTTCTATCGCGTACTGTTTTTGAAATATTGGCGTTTGAAAAACTCAAACTTTACTGTTACGCAGTTATATTCTTTATAAATCACACTAAAATTATCAAACGCGAATATCTCAAAAACAGAACATGCTTGAAAATTGTGGATTGCAGTTTTGGAATCATGAGGTCCATTTTATATGAAATCAAGTCCTATTTCGTGGAAGCAACATAAGAATACGTAACAGTGGACCCTAAAAGTGCTTTTTTTACTTTTTAACAGCGAATATCTCAATCTTGGAAGCAGGAGACTAAAATTTATAAGGACCAGTTAGAAATTTCACTGGAAGGTTTTTGCTGTCGAACATTGTTTTTAGTGTAAATATTACAAAAAAATACTCTTTCAATCAATCTTACAAAAAGAAGTGAAAAAATCACTTCAAATTTAGAAGTTCTAAATCACCAAATAAAAATGACATAATCACACCCAAAATGCCAAGAAATATGTACTTCTAAAGAAGTGATGAAAAAAGTGCTTCCAAAAGGTCAAGTTATATTAACATCCGGATCACTACTTCAGAAGTTGTGATAAAAACACTAGTGATATATGTTATACTTAAGTGTCAATCTTTCGCCACTGAAAAGTGGCAATAAAAAGAACATACTTTGTGTGTCACGCCCATATTAAATTCATCAATGTTTCAGTTGAAGAAGAAGTACATCTGGTTCATAAGTTGTGGTGAATTTTGTAGTGAATGGTAAGCTCTTTTTTTGCTGGGAAATTAAAGAGGGCATAAATTTAAAAAAAATATTTTAGCGATATCTCAAAAACTAAATATGACTCAACAAAAGTAAGAGCATTTTTGGAATCAGCATATCCAACATACCCAAAATCGTCATTTACTTTTTGGATGTAAGACTAGTGTTGATAAATATGGACTCACAAATATGCCAAAAATAGCCTATTTTCAAAGTTTTCTTAGGCTATATCTCGAAAACTAGAGCTGACCAAAAAAAACTATGGCCAGATTTGAAATCAGCGTACCCCAATTACACTAGCTATCAGAACCCGGGCAAAAAAAAAGTGTTGCCCTGTGTTATCCTTAAATTCAGGGTTGGCAACCGATACCCACCTAGAATAACTGTATTTAGCTATTGTACCGCAACCAATAAAGGTATAGACAATTTCAAAAGCGATTATGAAAATTGATGAAATTTCTAGAATTTTAAATGTGTCACTTCGTGTTTCTACCGGTTCGTTTTAGTTATATAGGCCAATACCGTTATAATACCGTTTCAAACGGTTTTATAAAGGTATTGACCTATATTTCGAAAACGAACCGGTAGAAACACGAAGTGACCCATTTAAAATACTAGAAATTTCATCAGCTTTCATAATCGCTTTTGAAATTGTCCATATCTTTATTGTTTGCGGTACAATAGCCAAATACCGTTATTCTAGGTGGGTATCGGACTTTTTTTAAAAGTCAATTTAAATTTTTAAACCTAAAAAAATAAGTGATAGTTACTTCGAATAATTTTTTCATATTTTTTTTTTCTAAAACTACATTTAAATATCTGCAACTTTTAAGATATCAACATTTTTTACTGGTCAAAATTAATTCAAAATTTCAAACTGAAGAAACAGTTTTTAAAAAATCGCCATTTTGAAAAATTGATTACTGAACACTAACTTGGAATAAAAGGGTTAAAATTGGTGCATTTACTTCTCGTTGCCCGAGAAGTTATACCCTTTCAAAATTTTCAGCAAAATTTAAAGTTCAGCGAAATTTTACATTTTATTTTGCTATTTTTGGGATGAAATCTTAAGTTAAGCCAAATTTTACAATTTTTTTGTACTTTTTTTGGTATGAAAGGAAATATGAAGAGAAAATAAATCACGCAAACTCACACAAAAAAAAAAAATCGAATCACGGATACTCACTCACGCAATTTTTTCACCACTTACACTCACAATTACACTCAAAATAATACATTAGTAGATTTACTATTTTTTTTTGCTAATGCTGGTTAGCTAACTTTTAGCAAATTTTTAGTTGAGATTAGCATGTTAGCAAAAATATCTTGTAAACTTCATTTAGCGCATTAGCAATTTTAAACAAAATTTGAACTAAATTTTTTTGCTAAATTTAAAATTGAGTTGACCAAATTTTTACAAGCTTTTTTGCTAATATTAGCAAAAATAAATGGTAAATTTTTTTTTATTTTCAGAAAACTTAAAATGGCGCTATCTCGGAAACTAAGCCAGATAGAGCAAAATGGAGGCCATTTTTGGTTCTCGGGTTCTCATAGTATCGCCGGTCCTCTTCACATGTGTGGACCCTAATGGGTCCTAACTTTGGATCCAAAAAAGTTATCATTCCCGAAAATTTTAAAATGCTCATATCTCGGTAAATATTGCCGACACAACAAAAAGTCCAAAAGCATTTTTGTAGCTCTCAACACGTAGAACAAGAACAATATTAATCAAAAGCTCTCCGAGCAATATTTTTGAAGTTATCGAGTTTTGAAATTCTCAAAACCTTGGTGGTCCCCTAAAATCACGTATCTCAAAAACTTAGCAAGGTAGAGCGAAACGGACACAAATTTTGGATCAAAAACTATGACGATTTTTAAGGAACCCAACTAGGTCTAGGCCCATCGGGGTCTGGACCTATCGGGCCCGAACCCAATGGGGTCCTCAAATGTGTATGAATTAAGTTAAAATAAAAAAAAATTCAGGTAACTAATTTTTGGCAAAACTTTTTTGCTAACTTTACCAAAAAAATTGTGGGTTCAAAATCAGCAAATTTTCTTACAGGTTTACAAGCTTTTTTTGCTAACATTAGTTTTTTTTTTTTTTTGAGTGTACGTTAGTGTTGTAAATTGTGGTTACTTTTGACTACTCGATACTACTCGATACTTTTTCAACTGAGTACTCGATACTACTCAATACTTTTTTTGAAATTGAAAAATTTAAAAATAGAGCTTTATAAATTACAATTTTATTAATTTTTATCAAAATTATATTTGTGTTTGCATAACAAGGCATTCGCTTTTAAGTTTAGATAATTTTTAATCAAACTTAAAATTATTTTTCTAGAAAAAAAAATAAAATATTTTTCATACACAGAGTTGCATTTTATGGTTTTATTTGTTGGTTAAATTATGAATTTCAAGTGAAAAAATACAATCCTGAAAGTATTGAGTAGTTACTTTTGAGTATTGAGTACTCGAAAAAATAAGCAGTATTGAATACTCGGTACTCAAATACTCAATACTTTTACAACACTAGTGTACGTGAGTAAAATTGAATTCAGTCACACTCACGCGTGATCACGCGTGAGCCACGTGATACACGCTCTAATCTGCTCATGTGCCCATCTCTAGTACAGGGTACTAGAGAGTTTGTGCTGATGTTTGTAACTATCCGAAATATTGGTCCTAGACCCACCTTCAAATATACCAATCGACTCAGAATCTATTTCTGAGACGATTTCCGTCCGTCCGTCTGTCTATGAGCACAATACAGGTCGCAATTATCCTTTGGCTAAATGACGAAGCTTATTAAAATTGAAAAAGATCGGTCGATGTTCTTCTTGTAGTCCACTCTCCCGATATTCACATAATCTCTCAAAATTCATGAAAATTGGAAATATTTGATAAAAATTTTGTTTGTAGGTGTTAAACGTGTACTTTGGTAGCCAAACAAAATCAGAATATAATTATAACATTTTTGGACTTACAAGGAGAGTCTCCCCGATGTCACCCTCCTATCTTCATGAAATATGTTGTTTAGAATATGTTGTTTAGAACGAAAATTAATTTGACACGTATTTTTTAGCGGCCAAAACTAATTTTTAGGGGGGGTCGATTTTTATGGGGGGAAGTTGACCCTTTCAGTTTTTTACGATTTACGCCTATTTACTAAAAATTAATATAGGCATATTTGGCATCAGATTAAAGGTATTTAAAATACCTATCTCTTGATGCTAAAAACGTGCCAAAAAAGTAAATATTTTTCGACTTATTACCAAAAACGTCCTTAAATTTAGGTATTTTACTCAATATGACGAAAACTTGTGCATGTTTGGACACGTTCTTGGCATACGAAGATAGGCATACGAAGATAGGACCTTATATTTGGTATACAACACGACTAGGTTTCTTTGTATAGTATAGGAGATAAACGCAAAAAAAGTAAAAAATTAGCCCTTCTTCCCCCTCATTTTCACCACCTAAATATCAATTTGGGTCATTAAAAAAAAAATACGTGTCCCTTTTTTTTCTGCTCTACAAAATGAAACCAATTTCATAAAGATCGGCAGGTGACACCATGGTGACTTCCCTTGTTATATTTAGTCAAATCGGTCTATTGGCAACAAAAATAAGCAAATTTAAATTTGGTTTATGTGTGTTTTCTATACGAGTTAAAGATCTAACGGAAGATATATCCAATCGGTCTATCTTTGAACTGGAGACCCATTTTCCGGAAAACACTGGTGTAGGATATCATATGGTCGGTCTTGACTGACTATAAATTTCTTACTTGCTTTTAATTGCATTTGAGCGCAATTGGTTCAGGGGTTCAAAAGGTATGAACAAAAATGTAAGGACACCTCGAAAATTTTGGTACATTCCACATAACCTTAAAATACAAAATGTTTTAATTCGGCTGGTGAACAGAATTCGATGTTAAATGGTATTTAAACAGGAACAAACATATTTTTTACATTTTTTTTACCAAAAATTATTTTCTGCGAAAATATTTTTTATTTTTTGCAAATAATCTTTTTTACATTAGAGGGTAAACAATACATTCGTCAAGGTCAAATTTAACGTTTTTTTTTTTTTTTTTTTAATTTTGAAGCATTAATTTTATCCGATTGGCCACAAATTTGAACATGATTTTTAGGTCTAGTAGAATAAAAATTTGCCCAGACACTTGGGAAAACAAAAGTTAAAGAAAAAATGCCACTGTAGTGCTTATAACGCTTAAAGTACATAGAAGTTTTGTTGGCAACGCGTTCTATACTATTGGGACATCCCTAACACAAATAGTAGCTAAAATATTATTTCTTTAGTGAATGTTGATTCAGAGACGTAAAATAACCAGAATACTATATATTTTTTTAACCGTATCAGAAACAGACAAAAAAACTGGTATAAATAAATTTCCATTTCTAGAAATGATAACATTTAAGCGCAATTAAAAATTTAAATGAAATGATTATTTTTGGTAACTTGGCAACAAATCTCGAAGAAATAAAAAAAAAAATCAAGTTCTATTATACACCCAAAAAAAACGTGGGTATTCAATACTAAAAAATTTAACTAAATTTTAGTCCAAAAGGACCTTGTGCAGCAATTGGTAACCAATACTAAAATTTTTAACTAATATTATTCAAAACCAGTAAAAATTACTAATTTTAGTACTTTGAAGATACTAAAATTAGTAACTTATTAGTAGATTTTGGTACAATATCAGTTACTAAACCTTTTACTGTAGAATTTTTTTGAGTGTATCTTTGAGATAATTTGCATTTATACAAAGGTACGTTGATTAGTAAATTTTATAAAAAATTGGCTAGACTAAACAAAAAAAAAATCTTTTAAAAATATTTATATTGGCAATAAGTTAAAAACTACATATAACTAAATACGTCAGTAATTTTTAACCGAAAGCAACAAGTAATACTATGTTAAGTTAAAAAGTAGATGACCTTAAGACAAAACTTAAAGATAAGCTTTATTGAAAACAAGAATTTTGAACCCAAAACAACAACAACAAAAATTTTAAACATACATAATTGAAACAAGCAAATTTTTAAAAAATGGCAAGTTAACAACAAAAGTTCTTTTTATCAACAAAAAACGAATTATTCTCTTTACACGCGCCTTTAATATAAAATACCTACTTTAAAATTCAAACACATACAATCATATTAATAGATACAAACACACATGCATACAATTTCAAAAATGGGGGCTCGTTTTGTGTGTTTAGTCATCTGATTGGTGAAATTCAAATTATACAGTTAAATGTGAACTAAACTTACAAAGCTTTTTTTATAGTGGAAATAAAGTACAAAATACACACGTGTATAACAGGAAAAGTTGTTTATGGCTTTTTTTTGTACAAAACATTTAATTAAATTGTTTACATCTCACTACACAAAAAAAAAACAACTCGACTTGACCGAAGCCACAAGTACCCTCCACAATATATTGTGGATTTTTTTTAAGTAAAAAAAATGAAGCCTCGAGCTTCCCTCTTCAAGAAAGTTTAGGTTTTGTAAAAATGGTGGCAAAACCGGGTAATGGGATTTCGTTCATCTCTATATAGAACTTTTAACATCGTTAACACGAAAAACCTAGCTGATCCTGTTTTCGAGTTATTCCTCAATAATCGAGTTATTCGTCACCACAAACCTCCCAGTGCAATATCTAATATTCCAGAACTGCTATCCAAATTTTCCTAGCGCGTACCGTTTTTGAGATATGTATTTGCTGTTACAAAGTCAAAAACCAATAATTTAGCACTTTTGGGGGTTCACATATTCTTACGTTGCTTCCACAAAATAGTACTTGATTTCATATAAAATGGTCCTCCTGATTTTAGTCTAAATTTTTAAAAATATATATACGCACTTATAAGTGCGTAACGGTAAAGTTTGAATTTTTAAACGGCAATGTCTCAAAAATGTTAGACAAATTTGGATAGCAGGTTTGAAATCAAGAGATTTAATATACATCACAAATCTGGCATCTAAATTTCTAACGCGTAACCTTTTTGAAATATTGGCGTTTGAAAATTCAAACTTCCCTGTTACGCACTTATACACTCAAAAAATTATGTAGGTAAATTCCAGTGAATATTCACTTAAAACAAATGAAACTTTATTTAAAAACTATTCCACAGTTTTTTCATTTAAAATAAAAACACATTACAGTTAATTTTAAATGTCAATTTAATGAATAACCAAAACATTAAAAAACTACTTAATATTCACTTATTTTGTATTGAAAAACAGTAGAAGAAATTTTTTACTGCCGAAAATGAATGTAACAAAAAATTAGTTTTTAAGACAGTAAATTATATTTTTTAAACTACAGAAATAGTAAAAAAAATAAATCCTTTATAAAATAAGTGATTTTTCTTTTAAAATAACTTTACTGATTACTTTTTAAAATAACCTCCAAACAGTTAATTACATAATTTTCTTAGTGTAAGTGCGTATATAAGGGGTGGTCCAATAACAAGTATCTTTTTAAAAATGCAATAAAATGATCAATGCTCAACTTTTTTTGTAATGTTATGGCTTTATTTGAAAGAGCAAACATTCCCATTTTTTATGGCAAACGACTTCATTGATGCGTCCTCGGCTTGCTCCGCTGTATCGCGTTGTAGCGCAGTACTGCGCTGCCAAGCTGCACGTTTTTCGAAAAAAAGTTTTTAACCGAAATGAGGTTATGTTAACATAACACTCAAATGAGGTTATGTTAACAAACAAATTGCTACATCTTGGGATCGTAAAACTCGCACGGTATTGTAAAGAATTCAATTCATCTATAGGAAGCAACAGATTTGAGTATCAGCATCATTACACAATATTTTCAAAAATACAGCTGAAAACCCCATTTTCGTCAAAGATGAGCTCTACAGAGCCATGATTACCAACTTTTTGTTGGCCGTAATAGAATATATCAACTTGGATGACATTTATTTTCAGAAGGATGTCGCAATATGTCCCACAGTCCATCAAACAATCGATGATTTGCGCATTTAGTTCGGAAATCGTGTTTTTAGCCATATTCGCGGTGACAATTGATCACTTCAGAGCTGCCGATTAAAACCTTTAGAAATTTTTTTGAGGGGTCTCGTTAAAGATTTATGAAACATGGGAAATCCAAAAAGGCCCTTTGGACGAATATCGTTCAAGCCATTCGTGAGATAGAACCAGAAACATTAGAAAAATGGGTGCCGAGGATGAGCTACTGCGGAGCTAACCCAGGCAGCCGCATGAATGAAGTCGTTTGCCATAAATAATGGGAATATTTGCTCATTCAAATATAGCCATAAGGTTCCAAAACTATTGAGTATTGTTCATTTCATTGCATGTTTTAAAAAGATACTTGTTATTGGACCACCCTGTATATTCGTAAGTGGCTGCTGACATTTTAAGTCAGCACACATAGACTCTGAGGTACATTGTGTTACCACGAGACTGCAATAGGTTTCCCTACTGGTTCCTGCCGGTAAACCAATTTGAGCTTCTTATGAAACTCCTAAGATATTGAATTTTGACATCGGACAAATCGGAAAGATTGTGCAGCTCCCTAGATCCCAGTGAAGCAAGTCTCTGATCAGAAAGTGTCGAGCAATGGCAGATAGTCTTCGATAGTTTCCAACTCCTCTTCATCCGTGGAACTCCGGCAAAAGTCGTTTGACGACACATTTAACCGCTCTGCGTGTTAAATGTGCCGACCACCTTCCAAAAGGAGAGATTTCGACGGTGGTCGAATCAGCGAATCAGCTCACTTGTGGGCTTCTGATTAAGAGAAGGCCAGATCTGTCGTGTTGTCTCACACATCCATCCATTTGCCCATCTCCGATTAGTCTCTGTCGCGGAACAAACCCTTAGATTTTGCTTGCAAGTCGCGAAACAAACCCTTAGATTTTGCTTGCAAGTTTCTGGAGGCATACCAACACATTCCAATTCTGCTGGAACCTGTAAGGTAGTTCCCAGTCTTGCAAGCTCATCGGCTTTGCAATTCTCTGTAATGTCTCTGTGGGACTCAAATGACTCGTATGTCCAACTGCTTGGCCATCTCATTTAAAGACGTGCGGCAGTTAAGGACAGATCATGTTTTCAGAAACATTGACTCCAGAGGCTTGACTGAGATGGTAGACAATACATTGCAACTCAACCAATCAGCCACTTCCTTTATTGCCAGCATCTCTGCCTGGTAAACACGGCAATGATCTGGTAATCTTCGAACCAGGCTAAATCCAAGCTTTTCCAAATAGACTTCAAAGCCCACTTGTTCGTGCAACCTCGATCCATCCGTGTAAAAATCTATGGAATCTCCACTACCCGGAATGCCCCTCATCCAAGACTCCCTGGATGGTATCATAGTGGTAAAGTGGCACTCAAAAAGGCTCATAGAGGTAGCACAGTCGACATTTTGTGGTATTGTTATCTCCTGTTAATCGCTGCTTCTTGCAGTGTGCTATTAAGTCGAATTGCCGACGTGGCTGCATTCAGCCTTCCCAATATGTCCAATGGTATCAGGTGAAGAAGGATTTCTAATGCATGCGTAGGTGTAGTACGAAGAGCACTAGTAATGCACATCGACGCTATTCTCTGTACCTTCGTGATAAAGACACAGTTCCCTTTTATCTCCAAAGCAGGCCACCAGACAATAATTTCATACAGCAGAATTGGACGCACCAATGCTGTATAAATCCAATGAACGACTTTAGGGCTAAACCCCATCGTTTTCCAATGGCCCTTTTGCAGGAATATAAAACAATCGTTGCTTTTCTCACACTTTCATCAATATTACGACTGAAGTTCCACTTCCTATCTAGAAATACACCAAGATAATTGGCCCCATCTGAGGCAATTTTAGTGCCGTTCAGAGAAATAGGATCAAAAGCAGGAATTTTATTTTTCCTCTGTTTTACTTGGATAAACTCCCAGACCACAGCCTCTTTAACATTTATTTCAAATATTTCAGAGAACTCTGAGAATGTCCCTCGATGTTGGCTGATATGCGAGCGACTTCGGGTAAGATACGGTATCCCTCCATTTTGAAGGAATGTACGACCAGTTAATGCATGCTGTGTATACACTGTTGCCAGATTTGACGATTTCTCTGCATTTTGACGATTTTTACTCCCCAAAATAGCAAAATGACGATTTGAGGATTTTTACCCAAAAAATGACGATTTTTAAAAATAACAAAAACCTGAAAATTTTTTCTACTTTTTAAAACAATTTTAATAGAACTTTAGTATTCAATGAATATTTTTTGCTTATTGTTAAAAAAAACTATCCACCAATATTTTTGTACAAAAAAGGGACAAAAGAAACAAGTGAGAGTGTTACATATCTTTTTCTCTCCAAAATGTAAAAAAATTATAGGCCCTTTGGACGAATATCGTTCAAGCCATTCGTGAGATAGAACCAGAAACATTAGAAAAATGGGTGCCGAGGATGAGCTACTGCGGAGCTAACCCAGGCAGCCGCATGAATGAAGTCGTTTGCCATAAATAATGGGAATATTTGCTCATTCAAATATAGCCATAAGGTTCCAAAACTATTGAGTATTGTTCATTTCATTGCATGTTTTAAAAAGATACTTGTTATTGGACCACCCTGTATATTCGTAAGTGGCTGCTGACATTTTAAGTCAGCACACATAGACTCTGAGGTACATTGTGTTACCACGAGACTGCAATAGGTTTCCCTACTGGTTCCTGCCGGTAAACCAATTTGAGCTTCTTATGAAACTCCTAAGATATTGAATTTTGACATCGGACAAATCGGAAAGATTGTGCAGCTCCCTAGATCCCAGTGAAGCAAGTCTCTGATCAGAAAGTGTCGAGCAATGGCAGATAGTCTTCGATAGTTTCCAACTCCTCTTCATCCGTGGAACTCCGGCAAAAGTCGTTTGACGACACATTTAACCGCTCTGCGTGTTAAATGTGCCGACCACCTTCCAAAAGGAGAGATTTCGACGGTGGTCGAATCAGCGAATCAGCTCACTTGTGGGCTTCTGATTAAGAGAAGGCCAGATCTGTCGTGTTGTCTCACACATCCATCCATTTGCCCATCTCCGATTAGTCTCTGTCGCGGAACAAACCCTTAGATTTTGCTTGCAAGTCGCGAAACAAACCCTTAGATTTTGCTTGCAAGTTTCTGGAGGCATACCAACACATTCCAATTCTGCTGGAACCTGTAAGGTAGTTCCCAGTCTTGCAAGCTCATCGGCTTTGCAATTCTCTGTAATGTCTCTGTGGGACTCAAATGACTCGTATGTCCAACTGCTTGGCCATCTCATTTAAAGACGTGCGGCAGTTAAGGACAGATCATGTTTTCAGAAACATTGACTCCAGAGGCTTGACTGAGATGGTAGACAATACATTGCAACTCAACCAATCAGCCACTTCCTTTATTGCCAGCATCTCTGCCTGGTAAACACGGCAATGATCTGGTAATCTTCGAACCAGGCTAAATCCAAGCTTTTCCAAATAGACTTCAAAGCCCACTTGTTCGTGCAACCTCGATCCATCCGTGTAAAAATCTATGGAATCTCCACTACCCGGAATGCCCCTCATCCAAGACTCCCTGGATGGTATCATAGTGGTAAAGTGGCACTCAAAAAGGCTCATAGAGGTAGCACAGTCGACATTTTGTGGTATTGTTATCTCCTGTTAATCGCTGCTTCTTGCAGTGTGCTATTAAGTCGAATTGCCGACGTGGCTGCATTCAGCCTTCCCAATATGTCCAATGGTATCAGGTGAAGAAGGATTTCTAATGCATGCGTAGGTGTAGTACGAAGAGCACTAGTAATGCACATCGACGCTATTCTCTGTACCTTCGTGATAAAGACACAGTTCCCTTTTATCTCCAAAGCAGGCCACCAGACAATAATTTCATACAGCAGAATTGGACGCACCAATGCTGTATAAATCCAATGAACGACTTTAGGGCTAAACCCCATCGTTTTCCAATGGCCCTTTTGCAGGAATATAAAACAATCGTTGCTTTTCTCACACTTTCATCAATATTACGACTGAAGTTCCACTTCCTATCTAGAAATACACCAAGATAATTGGCCCCATCTGAGGCAATTTTAGTGCCGTTCAGAGAAATAGGATCAAAAGCAGGAATTTTATTTTTCCTCTGTTTTACTTGGATAAACTCCCAGACCACAGCCTCTTTAACATTTATTTCAAATATTTCAGAGAACTCTGAGAATGTCCCTCGATGTTGGCTGATATGCGAGCGACTTCGGGTAAGATACGGTATCCCTCCATTTTGAAGGAATGTACGACCAGTTAATGCATGCTGTGTATACACTGTTGCCAGATTTGACGATTTCTCTGCATTTTGACGATTTTTACTCCCCAAAATAGCAAAATGACGATTTGACGATTTTTACCCAAAAAATGACGATTTTTAAAAATAACAAAAACCTGAAAATTTTTTCTACTTTTTAAAACAATTTTAATAGAACTTTAGTATTCAATGAATATTTTTTGCTTATTGTTAAAAAAAACTATCCACCAATATTTTTGTACAAAAAAGGGACAAAAGAAACAAGTGAGAGTGTTACATATCTTTTTCTCTCCAAAATGTAAAAAAATTATAGGTTTTATAGGAGTTTTTTGGTGGAGAACCAATCTTTTCTTTTTATAAAATATTTATGCAATTTTATCATAATTATTTTTTATATAAGTGTCCACAAAAAAGGGTGGACAGAAAAACAAATACATTTTTCAATTAACTTGACCCAACTGCATGACCTTTTCTTTCATAAAAATATTTTATATGCTTAAAAATATAACAAAAACTGTAAAAAAAAAAATCAGAGGTAGGTTTAGTTTTACAAGGGGGAACTTTGTTCTCCCTGGTCTGATTTTGTCAATTTTCGAAGCGAATCATCCAATGGCCATAAGATATATTTGTGCCAAACTGCATGGATTAAGCTCTTTTAGAATTGGACTGCATCATGTCTTCAACAGACGGGCGGACATCGCTTGAATGTCTTAGAATTGATCTTTAATCAAGGATAAATATACCTTTTTTTATTTTGACGATTTTTTGACGATTTTTGCAAATGGGATGACGATTTTGACGATTTTTTTTATAAAAATCGTAAGTTTTTGACGATTTTGCACCCAACAATTCTGGCAACCCTGTGTGTATAGATAATACAGCCAAGGGGCTATATAGTCCGACACTTGCTACATCTCAGCTGGGTTTATACCTTCAGGTCCAGGGGATTTATAGGACCCGAAGCTTTTAATCACCCAGATTAATGTTGGCATATTTATTACTTCCGAAGCAATTTCAGATGATTGGGCGTCAGAACGTTCCAAAGCTTGAGGCGGTGTCATGGAATTTCCCGGAAAATGCGTGTTTAGAAGGAGATCCAGCGACTGTTATGCACTTATTTTCTTTATAAATTAGACTAAAATTTTTAAACGCGAATATTGTATCATGTCTTCTACAGACGGACGGACAGACGAAAATAGAGTGTCTTAGAATCGATCACTGATCAATAATATAGTACATATATACTTTATGGAGCCTTAGACCTATATTTCGATGCTTTACACACGGAATGACAAAGTGAGTATACCCTATACGGTTGGGTAATGTGGCACAATAGTGCCATTTTTGTTTGCCCTTTTCAACCTAATTTGGCCCCTTTTAGCCTTCAACATACTAATTGAAAATTCTCAAATACCAACACTATTACCCCATACTGTAGTTGGTCATAGGCAGTGTAAGTTCGTAAATGGGCAAAAAAACGGACCAGGGAAAAAGTTTCCCCTTAAAGAACAAAACCAACCTCTGAAAAACACAATTTGTTTACATGTTTTTTGCATTTATGTTAAGCAAATGAAACATTTTAAAGCTAGAAGAAGTTCAAAATCCTGCACTTGGACCCAGGGGATTATACAAATGTCGTTTTTTTTCGGCCCGCCCCTTTTGCGGGCGTAGATATAAAAAAATCATTAAAATGCAGTGTAAAAAGCATAAGAAATGAGTATCGACGACAAAGCAATTTTTTGCTTTTCATACAAAATGTATGAAAAAATTTTGTGATGACTAACTGTGGAGCCAATTGTGGCTCGGCTCTTAAATGGTTTTAAGAAAACGACCATTAAATATGTTTAAAAAATGTATATTAATACATATAATTTTTTTTTTAATTTTTCACAGTATGTAGCAACAATTTAAAACTCAGGTCATTATTTTTTTCTAGTATCAACAGTTTAATACAAAATCGGCATGTATATTTTTTGTTTAATATCATACGGCACCTCATACATTTCTTTATCAAGGTTATGGAGGAGTGTTTTTTGACATTTTGTCGTCATTTATTATAATAAATATACATACTGGAATTTTTTTTATATATATAATATGCGTTCTATTTGTAAAAGTAAATCAAAAGCACATGATCAGCAATAGTAGAAAAAGAATGTTTGATGGGAAAAAGTTAGAAGAAAACAAAAACAGAACATAAACAAAATCCACCCACACGTAAACGAATATTAGATATATATTAGAGCGGAGTGAATTGTTCGAAGCAAAATTTTCGACAAAATCGTCTAGGATATTTGGATTCTGCATAAAATTCTAAGAAAAAATGCCAAATAAACCATGTCTCAAAAATCTGTTTTAATCCCCCCAATTTTCAAAAATAGTTTTGTACGATATACGCCTTTTCCATTAATCATCACGAGAAAAAGGGTATTTTTTGAACTGGGATCTTTAGATTGTGTACATAGATACACTATGGAGTAGGGCTTCCAATCGGGATTGGTTTTTCTGAATCCCGGGATTCGGGATTGAAGAAAAATTTTCGGGATCCCGATTTCGGGATCCCGGGATTTTCGGGATATTTTGAATCCCGGGATTCACGGGATTTTTTGGAAATTTTCGGGATTTTTCGGGATTTTCAAAAATTTTTAGTATTTATTGTCACTTTGAAAAATCCACGCGTTCGTAAAGATTAGCAAAGTTGATGTTGTGAACTTCAAAAAAGTTTGGGATTCCTTCTGTGAAGAATATCCGTATTCGGTTATCTTTCTTATCTTTCGTCGTGGCTCATCGCTATCAACTTTTAGTGAGCGTAGGTTAAAAAAAAAATGAATTTTCGAATTTTTGCATAAGTGATTAATTTTTTGCTAAAGCGTGATTTGATTTTTTTTTATTTTCATTTCTTGAAAAAACAAATATTTTAAATTATTGTTTCTGTAAAGACAGTCGAGCTCAGGCTCTAATTATAATTATGTATTATAATTTTTTGATTTGTTATATATGGTTTTGAATTGAGAAAATTTTTTTAGCAATGTATTTTTTTGGTAAAAAATGTGTAGAGAGTAGAGTTAGCATGACTCACGCGTGAGCGTAAGTCATAAGTGAGTGATTCCATTATTGTTTGCGTGAGCGTGACTGATAGTGAGTCAAAACCCACTCACGCCTTTAAAAATGTTTTAGAAAAACATAAAATTAAAAAAGTTTACAACTTAAGGAGTTAAGATGTGTCAAAAGCCATTTACGGTCCTTGTAAGAGTAAAGTAATAAATATAAAAGCCCTTATGTCGAACCACCACTAGTTTTTAGAATTTCTTTACATTTCGCAAACGTTTTGCTTTTTCTATAACAAAAACATGGTACCTGACAGAACTTTTGTCGATTTTTTTTATTTTGTTCCACAAAATTCATATTTTATACAAATTATTTTAAAAAATCTGAAAATATATATATTCGATTAGAGTTTTATTCTAGTTCGAGGCCCAAAAATATTTCTATTTATGATATTGTCATAATAGAGTATTTTTAATTTATTGCTTTAAAAAAGTTACTATCTCATAGTATGTCTGTACTGATCAGTTTCATCCCCACTAAAGGAATCTTCAGCAGACTTTAGAGAATCATCGTTGGTCAATCAAACATCTCTAAAGTCTGCTGAAGATTCCTTTAGTGGGGATGAAACTGATCAGTACAGACATACTATGAGATAGTAACTTTTTTAAAGCAATAAATTAAAAATACTCTATTATGACAATATCATAAATAGAAATATTTTTGGGCCTCGAACTAGAATAAAACTCTAATCGAATATATATACATATATAAAGGCCGAATAAATACATTTTATTTTTATGTACCTTTTGGTACTAAAAATAAAAAAACAACATTTAAATCTGAAAATATTGAAAAAAAAATAAAAAAAAATCGGGATCCCGAAAATCCCGGGATTGAAAATCAGAAATCCCGAGATTCGGGATTGGCCTAATCCCGAAAATCCCGGGATTTCCGGGATCGGGATATCCCGATTGGAAGCCCTACTATGGAGTCATTTAGACATTCCAATTTACAGTTTTATTAAATTCCAAAACTCGCGATTTTATTCGCGATTTTCATTTTTTAAAAATCACAAAATATGAAAAAGTAGTGTAGTTTGATGAGCGATAACTTCTTAAGTAAATATCCGATTTTTAAAATCAAAATTGAAATTAAAAGCTTAAGTCCTCTACATTAAACTTCAAAGTTAAAAAAAAAATTGTGTTATTAAAAAAATGCATTTTAAATGCAAATGTATTTTTTTTTTTTTTTTTATTTTTTTTTAATTAACATATTATGAAAGTATGACATTTTTACAAAAAAAATCAGTCATCATTTTTATAGGACACAAAAGTCTTCTATTTTTATTTTTTTAATTATGCCCATATAAAATGAAAAAAAATTTTGTTTTTAATTTTGTTTATAAATGATTTTAGGATTTTCAAATCGTTTATCGATGTACTTTGAAGATCTATAACTCCTTAAGTAAACATCGGATTTTGATATACAAAATTGAAATTGAAAGCTAAAATCCTTTACTTTAAACGAAAGTTTTGAAAAATTGTGTCAAAAAAATAATGGTGTAGTTTACCACTTTTTAATTTTTTGTGGATTTTTAAAAAATTAAAATCGCGAATAAAATCGCGAGTTTTTGGAATTTAATTAAGCTGTAAATGGGAATGTCTAAATGGCTCCTAAGAGTATCTGGATTCAAAACAAAAAAAAAATCTGAAGACCCAAGTCCAAATTTTTGTTTTTTAGCGCCCTCTAGCGGCGGTTTAGAGCAAAATAAATATCAAATATGGATAATAAAATCAAAATTTATTAGTAAAACAATATATTCCAAATAATAAGCCCAGCTAAAAAAGTCGTATATCGTGCAAAACTATTTTTAAAAATTGGGGGGGTCAAAACTGATTTTTGAGACATGGTTTGTTCGGCATTTTTTCTTAGAATTTTATGCAGAATCCGAATATGCTAGACGATTTTGTCGAAAAAAATTACTCCGCCCTAATATATATATTTGCAAACAAACCTTTATTATGATTTTTAGTCCATGAGACTAAAATATATACTAAGTAGTGCAAGTTCCAAAGTTCAATATACAAGCAAATTGTTTGTTTTTGGAAAACTCTCAACACAAATAAGAAGAGGTAATAAAGCAACCCATGGGTTCAAGTTGAAAAATGTAGAAGTAAATTTAATTTCTAAAAATTATAGACATTTCTGGTATTCCTATACCGGTTTCAAACAGTTCCAGTTAACTGTCATCATCAGTAGGATTCAGATGTCGGCTTATTTTGCTAATGGTAATCATTCTTCTTATATGTGAATTATTTTTTATTAATATGTATACCCCAACGAGAATCGAACCAAGGAAATGCTCATTCGAACACTTTCAAGACCAATATTTTGTATGTATTCGGCATTCGATTCAAAATGTGCTTCTTTTCGAATCGAAAACCAAAGTTGCCCCCCAGGAAATTTGATGTCCGGGACTTAAAAAGTTTTCTAAAAAAGTTTGTGAAATTTTTTATTTTAACTTCTTTATTTCACTTCTCTTGTACGCTACAGTGTACACATCTTTTAAAAATCATTAAAAAACAAAATTTTTGTGTTTTGTTTGGATAAGATTGAACATTAAAGGTTTATCTTTACGATAGATGTGTTTGGAAAAATAAATTTGCAATCCGGTGGGTTCTACACGCAATATTTGTTGGCAAAATGGAATTTTTTCAAATAACGTAAAAAAATTGCAAAACAAAATAAACGTTAAAGATTTCTTAAAATTCAATAATAATCGTACAAGCTTTCTTAAAAGCGGATTTTGTAAAACTTTTCGATACAAAAAATAGAAAATTCGAATTTTGGAAAAATTTTCACTCGTTCGGGAAATATTGCATGTAAAAGCTTTAAGTTTGGTTGGATATATCTCCGCTAGAGGGAGCACTAGACCAACGAAATCAACAAAAAGATTTTACTTAGTATAAATCTACATTTTCACAAATTTTAGTCAAAAATTTCAGCCAAAAAAAGTCGGTAGTGAAAGGGTTAATAAAAAAAAAATACCTGGAACTTAGAAAATTTTGAATTTTTTTGGGACTTGTAAAATTGTATATGTCCTATTGTCTCCGGTAACGAGATAGTTTTGTGTAGGGTTCTATAGTCGAAAAGTTGATTAATCGACTTCTTGTAGGAAAAAGTCAAAATCGACTTCTTTGTTGTTAAAAATTCGAAAAGTTGACTTTTGCTATGGACTTTTTTATCGACTCTTTTCGGATTTTTTTGACTATTTTGACTTTGTGATTTTTTTACTTGTTGCCAAATAAAAAAAAATATTTTTTCTGCAAAAAAAAAAACAAGTAAGAAAGTTATAGTTGGACAAGACAGACCATTCGTTTTTACCATGTATTTTGTACAGTGACTCAAAATAATAATGGAACAGCATATATTTTTTAACAGTTCTTTAAAGGAAAAGTTATCAATACTAAACCTGATTGTTATCAATCGACTATTTTTGAAAAAAAAGTGTTGTATAGTAAATTTTCCAAGCTTTAATTTAAGCTTAATAGCGTCCAGATTGAGCAAATATTAAATGAGATACGAGGGTCGCACTGGAAAATTAATTTATTTGAAGAAGTCTTTTTTAAATTTTTTTAAAAATATTTCTAAGTCGATATTTTCCAAGTTCAAGCATTAAAAATTTAAAAAATTGTCCAACATACTTGGGACCTGGCATTACTTTTCTATGAAAAAAAATTACTATATAGCTTTTTTCAAAAATAGTCGATTGATAATAATCAGGTTTGGTATTGACAACTTTTCCTTTAAAGAACTGCTAACAAATATATGCTGTTCCATTATTACTTTGAGTCACTGTATGTGAAGCATGACTTATAAACAGGGACAGGACCTTCATGCACTTAAAAACCAATGACATCGCCATGTTAAAATAATGAGTGTTTCACCAACATAGTAACTAGCTACCACCATCTATTTTAAGGCGAAACCTCATTACTTGGTAATAGAAGTTTTTACTGGGTTATGCAGTATTGCCAATCGAAAATCTAAATATCTAAATATGAGATAGATCAGTTCTATTAAGCGCATGAAAAACTATTAGAAAAATATATACTTTTGGCAATGTATAAAAAATTGGCTAGGGTAACTAAGTTGGTTTTGTTTTAAACCAAAATATCTTTTAAGGACCTCGATAAAATATTTGCTTGACGACGGTTTTACACGTTGCTTGATAATTTTTTTTCAGCAGAACCGTAATTTAAATTAAAAATAAAACATCAACACACAAAATAAAGCAAAAAAAATAAGTAAAAGTACTAAAAAAATAAATTTCGGTTAGTCGGTTAATCGACACAAATTAATCGGTTTATTTGTTATTTGAAAATTGACAATTTTAAATTATTCGAACAGTTTATCGACCAAAATTAATCGGTTAACTGATTAACGGTTAATCGATTAAATACCCTAGTAATAACCCAAAATGTTTTGTATAACATATCAAAAAATTCAGAATCTCCATGGGATCAAAAAATAATCTGGTTTTAGTATGAGGTTCTCATTTTCCTTAGAAAATTCAAATTAATTCCTTAGAAAATTCAAATTATAAAAAGTTGAAAAAAAGTCGAAAAATCTACTTTTTCGAAATTGAGAAAAGTCGACTTTTTATATGACAAAAAGTCGATTTTTTTATTGCGACTATATAACCCTACTAGT
Source organism: Pegoplata infirma (assembly GCA_963921195.1). Classification (NCBI taxonomy): domain Eukaryota; kingdom Metazoa; phylum Arthropoda; class Insecta; order Diptera; family Anthomyiidae; genus Pegoplata; species Pegoplata infirma. The sequence continues at coordinate 13,705,632 of OY992539.1, read as the reverse complement.
TTTGTGACAGTTAAGTAGAAGTCTAATTTTTTACCTGTCACGTGATAGGCATTTTAGTGATAAGTCCCGTTTTCAACAATCACGACACTTTTCATGAAGGATAATTATAATATTGGGGGTTACTGCAAACAAATAAAATTTGAGGGTCTGCCAGAACACGAATATGTTTAAATTGTTAGTAAAAATGTTGGTATTTAGAATTTTTGTTGATTTATAGCTTAAATTTTCAAGAAAAATATGAACTTTAAAAAAAATTTAAATTTACCAACATTGTCCGCTTTAATCCTAAAAATAGGCTATAAAATTTTAATACTTCTTTTTAAGTTTTTAAAATGTAAAAGAAATAAATTTACCATTTCTTGTACGCCACCAGCAATTGTACCAAAAATAACCATGATTTTACACAGCATCAAGCAAAAAATAGAACTTAACTTTATGATAAATATGAAAAAACTAAATGCAAATGTTTAAATGTTAAACCGACCAAGTTCGAAAAATAAAACAAAATATAAAAACAATGTCAATAAACTTAGTAAACCATAAAAATGCATAAAAACAAAAAAAAAATAAAATTATAAATTTATAATTGGACCCATGAGATGATACACTGACTTGTATCTATATTAGGATGACACGTATTGTATTGGTCCGAATCAACAAATAATAGAAATTTACCGATTGCAGATTCTAGAGTTATAATTTCATAAATTGTAATTTTAATTTTTTTTATATAAATTGTAATTGTTATTCAAAAAATGGTGTACTTGTTTAAATACCCTGTAGGAGATGTGACTAGATAGCTTAGCAATGATGGGTCACGTGACATGTCACACGGACCCAAATAACATATCACAAAGTTGACACATTTCATATAAAAAGAACTGTCACTGTTGTGAGGAAATGTTTTAACCCTGGATAAATCACTTGCAACATGTCACTTGGGAACAAGCCCTTGCCTGTTCAATATTGACATGGCACAGATCTAGTGTTTGGGAATTCCCGGACTTTCAATTTCCCGGGAAACGGGAAATAAAAAATTTATTGAAAATTTTCAATATAAATCCTTTAAAAAAACATTAAAATTTCGCAAAATTTTTGTTTAAAAACTGTTTAATTAGAAATAAACAATCAGCCTTACTACAAGAAAATAAAATAAATTTAAAATGAGCTTTTAATTTTATTTCCATTCAAATTGTTTTTGTTTTTAAAATCGACTTTTAAAAAATGTATTGAAAATTTTAAATTTAAAATAAATCTTTTGTTAACATAGACTTTTTGTTTTCTTGTGGTAAGGGCCAATATGTGTACAACTAATTAAAACACAAAAAATAATTAAAAAGTAAAATAAAAGTAAAAGAAATAAGAGAAATAGGAGAAAAATTAAGTTTTTTTTTGCGTTTTGGAGAAAAAGACTATCCAAGACCTTCCAAGCTCCAACTAATGAGTTAATTAACTAATGAGTTAAGAAAGTTTTGCCGTTTGATATTATTTGCAGTGTGTTCTTTTAAATTTCAGTTTAAAACGTGTTTTATAGTGTATTTTTTTTTTTTTTTTGAGTAAAGAATTTTACTAATATGAAATGTTTTTAAAAAACATTTTTTTGCACAAATTTTGAAAAAAAAAAAAAAAAATTAAGTCCCGGTCACAACAATTTTTTCGCATTTTTTTGCATTTTGGAGTAAAAATTTGCATTACAAATGATTTTAAGAAAAAAAAAATTGGAAATATTTCCAAGTACCGAAATTTTATAACATTTTCTAAGTTCCGGAACAAAATTTTATTGTAGCTTTTTGAAGCAGTGAAGTGCATTAAAAACTTTATGATCCGAAAAACTTTTTTAAAAATCTCTAAATCGCGGACATATTATTTGTTTTGCGTTTTGGAATAAAGAATTTCAAAAAAAAAAAATATTAAAAAAAGTTTACGTTTTTTTTTTTTTGCTTATAAAAATTATTGAATTATAGTTAGGCTGACCATTCTCACTGATTTGATCAGTACATGTACTGATTTTTGATCACGTGTACTGATCAAAAAACGTTGTACTGATTTGTACTGATTTCTTAAAATATGTACTGATTGTACTGATTTTTGAGCATTTCAACATAAAAATAATTTTATTCGAAAATTCTGTACAAAAACTTGAATTTCCGTAATATAAGTCGTCGGAGTTTTTTTTTTTATAAGTCTGAAAATGATATAATTTATAATGAATTTATTCTAAGGAGATTAGAGTTCGTGAATCAAGAGGTTCCTTAACGGAAAAATGAATCTGAGCATGAGGTTATTTTGATCTTCCTAAATTTTTATGAAAATGCGCACAGAATCTTATGGCCGTATTCAAAATGAAATTCTAGACACTTTCTAGATACTGTTTAAGGATTTCTTATTCAAAACACATTTTCTTAAACTATGAACATACACTGAACATCTCTTGCCTAACTGACGCCATATTGATTTTGTAAAATGTAAACAACAAATTAAATGCCAAAGAGTTAAAGTTATTTTAAAACTCTCGCTTTTATTAAAAACCATTTCCACAACTTGCTTTTATAATTAAAGCAATTAAGATATTTTTTGTGGTTTTTCGTAATTTTTGTTTGTTTTTTTTCTTATGTGATTTACTAAAACAGGGATGGTCAACTTTTTGTTAAGCAGACTTAACTAAAATCATTTTGAATAGACTCTTGAACAAACAGTGAACAAGCCTTAAAAACATTTTAGTTACGAACTCGATGTTCAGGGTGAACAAACCGTGTCTAAAACTTCATTTTGAATACGGCTGTTAGAGGTTTTCGATAACAAAAAGTTCAATGGGCCGATGGATTTTTTATATTTTTAGAAAGATGATGTAAATTGCATGAATCCAAATGATTCTGAGATCTTAGAAGAGGTAATGTCATCAGAGCTTATTCGAAAAAGCGCTCAGAAAATCAGAAAATCGTATTCTCATAACCTGTGGAATTTTGTTATATTTTCTGCACGTAAACTATTAAAACATTCAAATGAAGTCGTTTAAAGTCAACTAAATTTTCTGCAGAATACAACAGTTGTTTTTTACAGTTGTTTTTTGCAGTTGTTTTTAACAGTTGTTTTTATTTAAAATATTTGGGGTCAAGTTAGTTTAACCGACATTTTTTGAGTTTTGATAAAACATTAGTGTTTTCTCATAGAAAAAAATTTAGACAGTTATTTCTAGAAAAAAAAAAACATAAAAACTTGGGCGTACTGATTTAAGCTCAGAAAAAAATGGTCACCCTAATTATAGTCCTATAAACTCTCAAACTCCCAAACTCTTCTTTTCTAAAATGCTGTTCAGAGTGGACACTTTTAAAACAATTTAACAATTTTTCTGGTATAATATATTAAAAATTAAATTAAAATAAGAGTTAAAGGTTAATTTTATAAAATTCCCGGATTTCCCCGGAAAAATAAAAAAAAATCCTGGAAAATCCGACCCAAACACTACACAGAACACATCACGATGGGCTTCATTTTATAATAAACTGATAAAATGCGAAGTTATTTTAAAATCATTATATCGTTACGGTACTGGAAAGTTTTAAATAATAAGTTCCACCCTAATTTGCATAAACAGTAGTAACAAACAAATACATATGTATAATGTGATGTGATGATTAAAGACTATTCTAATGTTGATTGAATTGATGGAAACACTTCATTTAAGCTAAACAACCCATAAAAAACTACATCAAAAAACACATTTTTAACACTTTTTAAAACCAAAAATAAAAATTTAAAAGAATACCTTTAAAAAACTTTCCTCACTTAATCATGAGTAGTATTTAGCAAAAAACTGTTGTAAATAATTAATTAAAAATATTTAAAAAAAAAATATTTACAGAAATTTTACGATCAAATACGCTAAAGTTTTTAAAAAATGATTTGTAACTTGTAAGAACAGTAAATATAAAATTGAAACATCAACAATATTGAGATAAATAAAATAAAATTAGCACTTACAGTAGAATGCCGCCAAAATTTGATTAAATCATGTATATCTGATGAAGGCGCCAATAATAGAAAATCACGCCATTCATTAAAGCTTATATTTAAACTGCCATCTTGATCCATTCTTTAAAAAGAAAATTTAAACATTTTATTATATATTGAAGAAATAACTTAAAAAAGGAAATATTTATAAAAACCTTGATAGTAAATGTCTAGCTTCTTCCATGTCTACTTCAATACCCAAATCCTTAAATGCTGATATCAACTCTTCTAAATCGACTTTGCCTAAAATCATTAGAAAATATTAATTTAGTTAACATATAATATATATTCTTAACAGTTTAATAATTACCATCACGATTTTTGTCCAAGTGAGAAAATTGTAGCCGTAAATTCTTTTCATGTTCCCGCACATAATGAACAAATTCAGCGAGTCCCACATCACCACTTTGCGTTTGATCAGAGTGTTCCAAAAATTTCTAAAATTAAAAAAAAAAATATTTTGTTAAAATTTAAAAAAAAAAAATAGAATGAATCATAATTTATGATTCAAGTTATTATTGAATTAATTTATCTCAAAGACTTGAAGGAAAAACTCTATAACTTCAAGTTTAATCTAGTGAAATCTCAAATATTGCTGATTATATCCAACTAAAACTGCATTTTTTAATTGTTACAAACCCACATTAGCATGATGTATGAATCAATAATTGGTTTTGTTTTTTTTTTTTAACGTACACGATTTGGCTTAAAAAAGTTCATCAATAAAAACAAATAGTTTTGAAGACAGACTGACGGACGCACATTGTTGGATTATCTGAAAATCGATCGGGGAGCTTAAATATACATTAGGGTGGAGCAAATTGTTTTTTTGGTATTTCGAAAATGTCGGAATCGGGAAAGTTGCATTTAAGGGTCGATATAAACACACAAATGACTTCTTTAAATTTTTTTAATTTTACAAGTTCTTTAAAGAAGTCAAGAAATATTTTTAAAATTATAGAAAGCTTCTTCAAGCTACTCTGAAAGATAGTGTTACGGGTCGACATAAAATAGCAAGGTGATGACATTTTTCGTAAGACGTTTTTGTTTAATACGATTATTTACAGCAAGTTTGTATTAAATATAACGACAAGCAATCGGAATTGCCAAAAACATGCTCAAAAAATATGGAGTTTTGTGGGATTTGGCGAAATGTTTGTACTTTAAAAATTTCGACCTACAAAAAATTTTAACAAAAAAGTCCATCATGACTAGAGAATGCATCCGGGGAATTCCCGTTCCGGTATTTCCGGGAAATTTGGCATTTTTCATTTCCCGCAATCCTGGAAAATTTTTTGCGGGAATCCCGGGAAGTTTGAAAATTATGCATACTTTTATTTTCCAAAGATTTTAGTTACTTGGGTTTGTAACTTGGATAATTCACCTCGTGGTGAATAAAAAAATATTCGCCAGCTGTTGAATAAAACGTAACATAATTATTTTTCATCAATTTTTTTTTGTCAATATTGTTTTTTCACCAATATTTTTTTCATCAATACTTTTTTTTTCATCAATATTTTTTTTCATCAATATTTTTTTCATCAAAAATTTCCTTATCAAAATTTTTTATCATATCGCTTGTATAGTGCAAAAAGTATGGAATAATAAGAGTATTCGTCCCACTAGTAGTCTACTAAAAAGTCGGATTATTTCAAAAAGTCTTTAATTAGCGTACTATTAGCTCTCATCCTCTCATGGAATTGCTCGAATCCTCTCACTGAATATCTGACATTCCTTTTAGTTTGACATTTTCATATTTATTTCTTCTTTGTCTTTTTTTTTCTTCGATGTGTTTTCTTTAATTCCTCTTTATTGTTTCTGTTCTTTGATGTGTTTTTTGTCTTTTCGATGTGTTTTTTTTTTGTCTTTTCGATGTGTTTTTTTCACTTTTCGATGTGTTTTATCACTTTTTTCCTAATTTTTTCTCTCAAAACATGCTCGAGATAAGCCGATTTAAGGACCAAAATTCCAGAGAGGAGTGCCTCCGAAATTTAGCTGACGAATACTCTTATTTGTATATACTTTTTGTATAGTGTCATAACTCAAAATGTTTGATTTTACAGAAAACCTGTTTAAAGTTTACAATTGAAACTTCCCAGTCAGAAAAATACAATCGCAAAAGCGTTGTGAAAGCGTTGTAGACGGTTGTACGAGCGTTCTGTATACCAACTTCAAAGCGCCTTCAGATGATCCGAATGATAACATCGATCTACGCTAGGTTTAAAGCGTTTTAAAAGCGATGTAAAAAAGTGCTTTGAGAACGTTTTTTTTAAGTCATCAAAGCGCTTTAAAAACCCAAAGTAAAGAATTTCTGTTTTAGTTCGGTTATAATAATTTGTTTGATACAAAGTGAAATCCGAAAAAAAAGTTTTTGTACTCAAAAGAACTTAAAAAAATTTTCAAAAAAATTTTCAAAACTTAGAAAATTTAAAAACAAATCTAAAAACATTTTTTATGATTTTTTTACTTAAAAAACAAAAAAAAAAAAATGACAAAAAATTGTTATTCAAAAATATTTTCGGAACTTAGAAATTTAAATTTAAAAAAAAAAAATAAATATAAAGAACTCTTAAAACGCTTTTCGAATACGCTCGCAAAGCGTTCCAAAAAAACGTTTTGAGATTGCTTTTTTTTTTGTTATAGAGCTTTCAGAACACTTTTCCAAAACGCTCGCAAAGCGTTTGAAAATAGCGTTTTGAGAATGCTTTTTTTTGTTACAGAGCTTTCAGAACGCTTTTTTTTAGAACCGTCGTCAATTTCTGCTTGGGTAGTTTCGGAACTTAGAAATTTAAATTTAAAAAAAAAATAAATATAAAGAACTCTTAAAACGCTTTTCGAATACGCTCGCAAAGCGTTCCAAAAAAACGTTTTGAGATTGCTTTTTTTTTGTTATAGAGCTTTCAGAACACTTTTCCAAAACGCTCGCAAAGCGTTTGAAAATAGCGTTTTGAGAATGCTTTTTTTTTGTTACAGAGCTTTCAGAACGCTTTTTTTTTAGAACCGTCGTCAATTTCTGCTTGGGTTGGTTTACATTGCAAAAGGTCCGTACATAGAAAATGTTATAATGGCGTGTTCTCTTCTCAAACGGTGAGTTTAAAAGAAATTAATACGAATTTTTGACACAATATAAAGCAGGATATAACAAATAATTCTGTATTGTTTACCCAAAAACGACATATTTAAAGTTATGACACTATACAAGTAAATGAGTGATATATTTTTTATCAATAAATCCAGGAATCCCGAAAATTGTTGCTCAATGCCGAATGCCGGGATTAAGAAAAACCAATACCGATTAGAGGCCCTAGTGTGAAGCCTTTTTTCGTTTGAGCCCATAGAGTCTTAAGTACGATGTGCCACCAAGACACAATAATAGGGTTATCCAATTATTTTTGTAAAATGTAAAAAAAAAATTGTTACATTTTACAAAAATGTTTAGGCAAACAAACAAAATATTATTTAATGGTTTTTTGAAATCAATCCAAATTTGTTTCAAATATGCATGTACAAATAACAATTTACACATTGTGCTTGTCTGTTGTCTACAGTTGTGCTACTTGGCAGATGACATACTCATACAAAAGAGCAAGAACAAAAATGACGTGGTACTTATGATTAGGTCGTTTATTTATACGTCTGGGATTGTTTTTTTTTTTTGTTAATACACATTAGGGAAGAACAATTTCTTTTTTAATTGCACTTTAAGTCGAGGTCGCAACAGTTACCATTTTAGGTCAATATAGACACACAAAAAATTGGACCTGTGGGACAATGTCTTTGGGTTCTTATTCTGACTTAAAAATCTGTGATCGATTCTGAAACGTTCCAGCGTATTCGTCTGTCAGTCTGTTGAGATATAACTGAAACTTAACATATTTACTTGTTGTTGGTTTGAGAAGTTTGGCATTGTATGTCAGCGATATGGTTTCAGCGTTTTAAAACTCTGCAGGAAAAGTAATAGAGTCATGATAGTTATTGTGACATACCACCCAGACCCAAAAAACCTATCACAAACCCGACACCTTTCATATAAAAATAACTATCACTTTTTTTAGTGAATGTCTCAGCCCCGGATATACATATCACTAGTGACATGTCCCTAAGGAACACAACCCGTGCCGGTTCAATAGTGACATGTCACAGAACACAACTGTACCACCATTTTTCGGAACTTAGAAAATTTTGTAAAAAAAAAATCCTAATAGCATTTTAAATGCATTTTTTACTCCAAAATGCAAAAAAAAAATTTCGAAACTTAGAAAAATTTTGGGGTCTGGAAAATTTGTGGAATTTTTTTCTTAAATCATTTTTAATGAATTTTTTACTACAAAACGCAAAAAAATGTATCTGGGACTTGTAAAATTTTGTTCGGGACTTGGAAAAATTAGAAAATTTGGTTTTGTCCTATCCAGCCACGGTATAGGTTTTTTAAACAGTGCACAGAGGGTTGAAATGTACCAAAAGTGAGGATTAATTCAAAAGCTGAACTTTATCCTACACATTCGTGTGTGGTACTGGGTGAAAGGTAATTAAATTCTACATCACTATTTGCCAAAAACTTTTGTTTTGAGTAAATTACTCTATCGGCTGTGAGCTGTCAAAGTCAAATAATTTTTAAAAATTTTTCGTGCCGTGCCTAAAACTGAAAATTGAGATATTTTGGGTGCTGATAATTCTTATTAAGCGTTCTAAAAGTAATTTTATTAAAATGGAAGCGTCAACTTCTGGTATTTGGCTACATAAATGCATTAATGTTTTTTAGATAAATGTTTTGGAAATATTTTTAATATTTTTTTAAAAAGTGCTCCATATTTGGGGTATTTTTGATATATACACAGAGTTTCAACAAATTTCTTGTTGCGATCCAGCAAATTTTATTAAGTGATATTTTAATATAGTATTTTAGCTTATATATTCCATACCAAACTTTTGCAGAGGCACCGCGTTTTTTTACTTATTAAAATTTTTGTAAAAGAACTCCAGTTGCTAAAAAAAATCTGAAAAACATATGAGAAAGGGCATTATGGGAGACCCCTTAGTTAGAGGGGATAGGGGGTGCGTACTTTGAAAAAAAAAGTTGGGGATGGAAAAATAATGATAGTTGATCTCACATTTCACCCTCTAGGAGCCAGCATGGAGCGGCAGCAACTGATTTCATTAAAAAAGAAATGGCATTTTATATGGGAGCCCCATTATGGAGTGGAGATACGGTAAAAGTATGTTCCAAAAAATGTTGGGGGGTAAAAATTAATGGGGGTCGGTCTTTTTGACTAATACTCTAAGACGCACCCTGGGAGCGGTAGGAGCTGATTTCATAAAAAAAATAAAAAAAAAATAAAAACAATTGTATGGGGGCCACCTTAAGGGTTAAAGATAGAGGGTTGGTATATTCTAAGAAAATGTTGGGATTGAAAATATATTTGGGGTCGGTCACACATTTGACATCTCTTGGGGCATTATTGGAGCAGATAGAGCGGTAGGAGCCAATTTTTATAAAAAGGTTATATCTTCTTTTTTAATAAAAAAATATTTTCTATAATTTTTTTTTTCTGTAAAACATTTTTTTTTACTAAATAATGTATAGTTAGTCTAAAAAAATATAAATATTGATAATAAAGGGCTTTTCTGAATTAATCCCCAGTTTACATATGTTTCAACCCACTGTGCAGTGTAGGGATATCTGTCACGTGAAAGACATTTTAGTGATATGCCTTATTTTCAACAGTCACGGGATCGGATCGAGAGACACACTTTTCCTGCAGGGAAGTTATGAAACCTTGATAAATTCCACATAACCTAAAAAATGTTTTAATTCGGTTGCTGATGGAATTATGTGAAAAGAATTGGATACCGAGCATTATTTAAACAAGTACAAATATATTTTTTATACAAAAAAAATTCGCTGAATTTAAAGAAGTACAAACATATTTTTTTACAAAAAAAAAATATTTCCGCGGAATTTATTTTTTACTAAAATTTTTTCCGTAAATTTTTTTTTTTTTCAAAAAATATTACTACTAGTTTCTTTTACTAATTTTAACAAAATAATTTTACAATATTTTTTTTTTTTTTTTATAAGGTTTTTTAAGGTATTTTTATATTGTGGAGTGTATAAACATATTCGACAAGGCCAAATTATTTTTTTTACTTGTTTTGTGTTAGTATTGACCTTAAAAGGCAACTGTTACATACAATTTTCTCCAAACATATTTGCTCCGCCCTAATGTACATATTTTAGGTAATTATTTTGATAAACAGGTGTGGTAGATTATTTTATTTGTCTTTGCTAAAACGTGCATACATTTAAATTTTCGTTATTATGTATATTACACTTACCTCGGCATAAACACTTGATAAACCAAATTCTCGTAAAGCTTCCGATAGATCGTGTACATCGATGCGACCATTACCATCACGATCGAGTCGATTAAATAACTTTTCCAAACGTTCTTCATCCTCCTGTGGCAATTCAGTTGGCAATTGATTTTGATGATTGTTACCACCGCCGCCGCCACTGCTAAGAAACTGTTGTAATGTAGAGGTATGAGCATTAGGATGAGAGGTCGTGCCATTCTGCAAATTTGCAGATGAATGATTTAAAGACGAATTATGATGCGTATGATGATGTTGTTGATTGTAATGCTGGTGATCAGCTGTATGGAGCACACTTTGAATGGGTATCAATTTATGATGGGTTTGTTGTGTACCAGCTGTAGCGGCTTGTGCTGAAGCATTTTTAGCAAAATTGGTTGAGTTTGTTGAAGACGATAAAGGTTTTACAGATGCAGTAGCCGATGATTCAGATAGATGTGGTGGTGGTGTTGGTGAAGATGAGTTTAATGTTGTCGAGGATGAGGTGCTAGAAGAAGACGACGAAGAACCTACACTTTTGTTGTTATTGGTGGATAAGGACGTGGAGGTGGTATTCGTAGTTGAACCCTTCTTCAACTGTTCAATATCATTAACATTTGCACTCTTGTTGTTGCTGCTATCTTGCGTATTGACCATTCTAAAAATTATTTATTATTAAGTTTTGTAGTATATTTTAAATTAGTCTCAGTATTTTAAAAACCCAAAAATTTGCTGAAAACAATAAATTTACTCTATTTTTAATATATAAATTCTTTGGTGTTGATTTGTGTTTATTTTGCTATTTTCTGGATGAAATTTTGTGCTTTTGTGAAGAAGAAAATACTTGTGGTTTTATGCTGCTCTCGTTTTTTTTTTTTTTTTTGTTTTTCCTTTTTGTTCAAATGAAAACTAATGGCCTCATTTTTGTTTGATTTTGGTTTGTTTTATTTTTTTAATTTCGTTCTGTTCAATATTTGTTTTGCAATTAAATATGAATTTAAACGTTACTGCTGCCTCCGTGTGTTTTAATTTTCTCTCGTCAATTTAATTTGTATGTCTTTAAACAAAATATTAAATTGTTTACATTTAATGTTTTCTTTTTGAAGGCCTGGTATTGAGTAAAAAAGTGTTTAGATGCAAAACCTAAAAGATGAAAAATAAACATACAAAATTATTTACAGTGTTATTATTTTGTTTTCAAGATTATAGATATCTAAAATGTAAATTTGTATACAAATAGCGAATTTTAAACTCTATTTGCATAAATTTCAAAAGAATTTATTTCCTAAACTTATTCATAACAACAAAAAAAAACGCTATTGCAAAATGTATACAAAACAAAATCTATTATCATTTGTAATTTAAACTGCACCATTTTCAAATGTAATTCAAAGAAGATCTATTGAATTTCGAAGATTCTATTTAAAAGTAGAAGATTTAAAACTACCCAGGCAGAAAAATACGAACGGGAGAGCGCTGGCAAAGTACTTTTTATGGTCGCTCGAGTGCTGGGAAAGCATCACAGTTTAGTACTCTCCCAGCGTCCAAAATGATAACCACGGTAAACGGTATGCCGTTGCTATTTTAAAGCGCTTTGAAAACAAAAAATATGGTACTATTATAGCACTTTTAGAACAAAAAAATGGGACGTTTCTAAATTGTATAAGTCCATAAGACACAACTTTTTTGGTGTTTATTTGAATAAAGAAATTTATTAAATTAGGGTAAAAAAATTGATTGACTAATTTATTAGAATAAAAAAAAATCGACAAACTTTGAAATATTTTCCTGGAAAATTTTGTTTTCCGTTTTCTTTGCGTTTTGGAATAAAAAATTTATTAAAAATGTTTTAGGAAAAATTTTGGAAAAGTCCCGAAAAAAAGTGTTGTATTAAACCGAGACGGGTTGTGTTCCAAAAGGATAGGCGCAGTGACATTTCATATCCGAAGTTTAAGACACTTCCTCACGAAATAAACAGGTGTTTTTATATAAAAGGTGTCAAGTTTGTAATATGTGGGTCATTATGTATAAGTGACATATCATGAGAACTATCAAGGACCGGCCACTAATCCTGCAGGGAAATAAAAAAATATTCCAATTGTTATGAAAATTAATAAATTTTAATAAAAAATTTATATTTTGAACGGATTTAAATAGAAAAACATTGGCAAAGCGCTTAGAAAGCACTTTTTCTAATTCATACTACCTTCTACACAAAAAATTAAGTGCTTCGCCGAGCCTTTTTCTTTGGAACGGTTGGCAGTTTCTGCCTGGGTAGCTTAAAAACTATATTTTGAAATTTTATAATACAATTTGAAAACTCGATTTAAATAAATAAAGAAAAGATCAGTTAAGGAGCCCATTTACAGAAAAGGACCTGTAACATCCCAAGCAGAAATTGTCGCCGGATCTAAAAAAGCGTTCTGAAAGCCCTGTAACAAAAATTCCTGCGAATTGGGTACTCTTAAACAAAACAATAAATCTTGATGATGTTTTGCTGAAATTATAATGTTGTATTCATTTGACTTTCCATGCAAAACGAATCGAAACATGTATAGGGTGTTTTTTTTTACTGTTACCGAACTTTAAATTAAAATAAAGTAAGGAAAAATATTTTTAATATCAATGAAACTGACTTTATTGGATAGATCATTTTATGACATTAATGTTTAAAAATGATTTGGGAACATATCGCCACCTCGAATGGCTCGTACGTGGACTAATCTGAACCCCCATTTTCACACAATTTTCACATAATTTGCAGCCGAATTTTGAAATTCACCAATAACTCGTCGAATGTTGATTTCCAGGTGTTTAATTGTCACTAATTTATCGGAATAGACGAGTTACTTTACATATCCCCAAAGAAAATAGTCCAATGGGCTTAAATCAAATGATCTTTGTAGCTAACAGGATATTTGAATAAAGTTGAAGTTTGATAAACAGAACCATTTTTTTGATAGTAAATTTCGACTACGTGCGAGCGTTGCTCTCAAAAACCAACCATCAGCTGTTAAATCGGTTGTAAAATAAAGCAGTATTATCAACTCAAAGTTGTGAACCTCTAAAAAAAACACCCTATATGTATCCATCCGTCTATCTGTCTGTCTGTGGGAACCAAGACGCGGTCCAAACCAAAAAACTGTGAATATGGCAAATGAACAAACAGGGATCCGTCTGTCTGTGGAAAGTAAAATGCAGTCCAAACCAAAAGAGCTGTAAGTTTTATAAATAAGCAAAATCGTATTTAAATTCATTCCAGGAATTGATCTGTCTACCTGTGGAAATCATACAGAAGTGTAAACCAAAAGACCTAAAATCCAGAAATTTGGCACGAATATGTCCTGTGTTCATTAGCTGGTAATGTTTATAAATGGATGAAATCGAAACAGGACCCCTTTTGAGGGCATTGATATAAGAAATGATAAAATTGTATTACTTCACTGCTAAAAAGTTTTTTTTTTTATTTGATTAGAGTATTATTCTAGTTCGAGGCCCAAAAATAGTTCTTTTTATGATATTCTCATAATATATTATTTTTCTATTTATTGCTTTAAAAAGTTATTCATCTCATAGTATATCTGTACAGCAGAGTGCCCAGAAAAAATTGTTAATTTTTTTTAGGTCTTACCTATATTTTCGAACGCTTTTCAAGGGCATTTGAAAAGCGTTTTATGTCTTGTGTTTATTAGCTGGTAATGTTTATAAATGGATGAAATAGAAACAGGGCCCCTTTTTAGGGCATTGATAAAAGAAATGATAAAATTGTATTACTTCACTGCTAAAATTTTTTTATATTCGATTAGAGTATTATTCTAGTTCGAGGCCCAAATATATTTCTTTTTATGATATTCTCATAATATATTATTTTTCTATTTATTGCTTTAAAAAGTTATTCATCTCATAGTATATCTGTACAGCAGAGTGCCCAGAAAAAATTTTTAATTTTTTTTAGGTCTTAATACCAAGGGTATTTGAAAAGCGTTTTTGAGTAAAGAATTAAAAAAGGGGTTTCGAAATATTTAACATATCTTTTTCTAAAATCATTATCGATGAAATTTTTTACTAAACACAAAAGAATGTATCTGGAACATGGTAAATTTTTAAATTTTGTTCGGGATTTGGTAAAATTTGCAAAATTTGGTTTTGCCCCATTGTCTCCGTTAACGGGATAAGTTTTTTTTGAAACAGTTTAGTGAAAGTCTAATGTTCATCTGTCACGTGTTAGGCATTTTAGTGATATGTTACAATTTTACCATTCACGGGATAGGTGATTTCGCAACGAGAGACGCACTTTCCTGCATGGTCACCAAGCACAACGCTTTTATTCAGGACTTATACAATTTAAAAAAAAAAAAATTAGAGGTATTCAGAGTTTTGTAGCCACCCCTGGCAATGTAGCAAAAGAGTACTTCTATCAAAAAATACAAGTATTTTTAAAAGTGCTTTTTTACCACCAGTGCCAGGGCTGGCAAGCAAGACTCTGAATACCACTATTTTTTCTTTAAATTATGTTTTTATAAAGTTTTTTCTCCGTACAGAATTCGATAAATTCTATAACGTGCAGTATCGTGTATTTGCAACTTTTGAAATGTCTCAAGAGGGTCGTTATGCAAAAGTTGGCGAAAAGACCTATTTTAGATTAAAAAGAATACTTCTCAAAGTAGGAACTTCATTTTCTGCTGGGTAATGTTACCTTATAACCCAAAACATAAGGTGACCATACGTACTCTTTTTTAGAGGACAATACTCTATTTTAACTGGCTGTACTCTATAAAATTTGTGTCCTCTTTCTGTCCTCTTTTTTCAAAATGTTTCCTCTTTGTCCTCTTTATTTTTTAAAGCATGATCAATATTTGTTTTTATTTTAATAAATTAAAACAAATTTTATTTCACGGCGGTCACCGGTTGTTACTGTCAAATCGTATGGAAAATGTCGCGCCCTGCCTGTTCTGTTCTACTCCTACTGAATTTTCTTTTCGTAAAAGTGGCCACACACTTGCAGTATCGTTGTATTACTTGTTGGATGGACGTGTATTAGACTGACTCACATTATATGGGAGGGAAAAAAGGTTAAAGTTGTACCCCCCTGAAAACTAACTTTGATATTTTTTATGATGAATCCTAAAGTATTAGGGTTCCAGCGATCAAAAAGGGTCCAAAATTTGTATTTTTCGTGAATAAAAAATTCGATAAATTGTTTCTGCATTGAAAGATTTTAAAATTCTAACCAGAGACTCGAGATAGCGATATATTTACGTTGGTTTTTTGATTGAAAATTAAGCTTTGCCATTTTTTGTCCGATTTTCACTTCTAAACATCGTTAAAAAGGTGTTGACTAGCGCTTGATGGTACTCGCAATCATTTATGTGAATGTAAAATTGCCTAAAAAATATGAAAAAAATGTTGAATCCTAATATTTTTTTACACTCTTTTCTTTATGTCCTCTATTTTTATTTTCAAAATCTGGTCACCTTACAAAACACCAAAATATCACATAATAATCGCTAATAACACTGTACAACAATTTCAAACTTTTTGCAAAATTATGGGGTTACGAGGACACCAACGCCCAAAAATTAAAAGAAACACCAAAAAATAGTTAAGTTGAAGATTGCCCATTAAAAAAATTAAAAAAAAAATTAACCCTTAGTGGGCAATCTTGAATTTGACTGGCTTTAGGTGTTTCTGTTAAGTTTTGGGCTTTGGTGTGTTCTGACATACATATGTATATAGTAAAATTTTATGGTCAATATTTTTGTAGAACATTTCATCCCCGCCCTCCCTCTTTTAAGGGGTGTTTTATACAATTTATTAGAATAGGGCCAAAAATTACCGTTATGTGGAAATATTTGCCATATTTTCTATAAAGTTGCTAAATATAGCCTACACCTAAGATGTAAAGAAAACATAGTTTTATATCCCGACATGCTTAATGAACTGGCCAAGCTTGGAAACTTTAACCGTGTCTAAAATAAAATGCCGATGTGATTTTTTTTTTGTCTCCTATGCCAGAATTAGTTGTCGGAACCCCTTAATTTTTTTAGTGTTGTACTTTATTTTTCTTTCCGTATGATATTGTTTTTTCCATAAAAATATGATATCGTTTTCGCTATCGCTATCGATAATTCCAGTTATAAAAATAGTAAAATTGACATTTTCTAGAATTATATAAAAAAATCGATATTTCAGGAGATAAACATATCGCTTCGATATGAAAATGTTATATCGTTTTCTTAATCAAAATTTTCAGGAATGACGATAGAAAAATTGCCTAAAATTTGAAATTGGTATCATAATTTTATTTTAAGGTAATACCGTAAACGGTATCATACAGGTGATACTATTTTTGCTATCATTCGTTATTTGGTTTATTGGGAAGATATGTTAAATGATTTAAATCTTAGCAAACTACCACGACCAACAAGTCTTCGATTTCTAGGTTAACAAGAAAAGAATAACAAAATGTATGTTATAGAAATATTTAAGGCATGGCAAATTGAGAATTTGCCATTATTGTGCAAAATTTTCATGTATTGTACACAAACAAAACTAGGACAATGGATATAATATAGTTTAAGTGACATCACTATTGTCATGTTCTCCTAAGAGGTAGTTGTAAGTAGGCAAGAAGAAAATTAATGACGAAACTACTATTACACTTTAAAAGTATTTTCAGATAATTGATTTTTAGTGCGAAGGGTGCTTCCGCTAAGCCTTGAAAAAATGTAATAAAGTGAGACTGAGTGGGACTAGAAAAAAAATGTGATTAAAGCTAATATACAGAATAAAAACCTGGCCGGTTTGCTGGAATTGAAATGAGTAACTAATTGAAATGAGAAATGAGTGGTGTCACCAAAAAATAAACCAGCTGACTTTAGTAAACGGAAAATAAAAAAGAAAATATTTAAATATTAGCAATGTCAAGGAAATTGTTTAAAAAAAATATACATATATCACATGTGTATATAAATATCTATAAAAAAGAGAACAAACTAACTTTCCCCCTTCGCTATTTGTAATTTATAATGATGGGGGAAGTCTCAATTTCATATGCCATTTGATTGAAGACGACAACCACACCATCATTCAGCAGCCATTGGCATTGCTTTTATTTTATGTAGACTTTTCTAAAAATTTCTTTACCTTTTTTGCTTTCAAGTTTGATAAATTAATCTAGCCCCAAGGAAGATACAATTCTTGTTATCCAAAAGACGATTAATTTAAATTAACTCTATTAATACTTTTTTTTTACAAATACACAATTTTTTTCTTTTCCTTTTTTGCCAATTTGGCAATTTATATTGTTTAGCCTTGCTCTTCTTCCAAGAAAAAATATTTTATCCAAGTTTTTTTTCACTTTTCTTTAAGCTTTTTTAAGAGCGAAAAATGTATTTTTCGTAAATTTTATTATTTTTTTTTAATTTTTGTTTAATATATTTAACAAATAATTAAACTAATTTAAACGAAAATTTTTACACTTTCTTTTTTTAGTCCGATTTTTTAGCTAAAGAAGTTCTCTCGAAATTTTTAAGTTTGACATTACAAACACTGTTGCCTATTACGTGTTTTCCTTGATAAATCTGGCGTTTTTTTATCAATAGCGAGTAAAGGCACCCATACATTGCAATCATGTGGATTGACTTGTTGGATGACCAATGTAATTTTGTCGTGTATGTTGCGCGCAAAACACAGTACAGACTAGTATGCAAACAATTGTGCTAATTGATTACTTTCCAATATGGTGACACAGACCAAAGTTATAAAGTAATCCATCGACCGTTTTGTAGATCTGGCATCACCAAAGATAATTGGAAAATTCTGGCAATGCCAAACTAAAGTTCAAACGTAAAGCAAAGAGAGACAAAAAAACAATCTGCATTCTCACTGTAAAACTGGTATCTTCCATCTCGCTCACATTTCGATTTGTGATAAAATTTCGTAAACGATACCATATGGCATAGTGAAATAGTAATCCATCGACCGTTTTGTAGATCTGGCATCACCAAAGATAATTGGAAAATTCTGGCAATGCCAAACTAAAGTTCAAACGCAAAGCAAAGAGAAACAAAAAACAATCTGCATTCTCACTGTAAAACTGGTATCTTCCATCTCGCTCACATTTCGATTTGTGATAAAATTTCGTAAACAATACCATATGGTTTTTGTTTACTACTTTTTCAAACGCCATTTGTTGGACTACTCTATGACTCTGGAAACACGTACTGCACGCAAAAAAATCCCGTGTGTAAAATTATGCAATCATGCTTGGTAATTTTTTTTTTTCTATAGAGTTTTAACATTTTTCGCAAGCCTTGTTTTGTTTTTCTCTGTCAAAGCTAAAATTTCATATTTATGTTGTTAAAAAATATTGCCAAGTTTGCTTGGCATATTGCAAGTACTTTTACACATTATGCTAAACGACTCGTTTATTTTTGCCCGCCATTAAATTGATTTATTTTTGTTAAAACTTGGTAAATTTTTGCATTGGCGTGTAAAGGAGACCCAATACCAGTGACGGTCCGTGAAGTTGTCACTGGGTGTTCTCTACTTATTTAAAATATAAAAATTATGTATATAAAATATTTTTTTCTGGACGTAACACGTTCCCGTGATAGACAAAGCCTCAGTTTTAATTTTTTTTATTGACATGCATCCAAAATTAATTATTGTACTCCATTTATTTGCGAAATAATGCTTTTTGTTAATTGTCGATGTGGTGAGGCAACAAAACGACAATAAAATAGAATTTGGGCTGCATCTCATTTAAAAATATACAAAACTAGTAACATCCCATCTTTACCTATCTCGGGAATGCATTAGGTCCAGGAAAACATGAATTTTATACTTAAATTTTCTGTTTTTATAAATTAGAGAACACCCAGTGACAACTTCACGGACCGTCACTGCCCAATACATATACGAAAGAATTTGCAGTTCATTTGAACTAGTTCAATTAAACTAGTTCGTTTAACAACTCTATTTTAAAGCGTCTATCCAAATGGGCGTGTGAAGAAATAAACTAAATATATGAACAAATACCAACAAATACATTTCGACAAGGTTTGTATTAAATTTATTTGTATATTTATGTAAAATTAATTAACTTATAATTGTTCTTTTTTTTCTAGGTATACGACATTTTATGTTTGACGCCCGATGGAAGATGCAGTTTAGATATGTAAGTTTTGTGTTTATTATATTTTATTGTATTTTATATTGTACACGCAAAAAAAAATCTGTGTCGGAGTGAGCAAAAATCTGGCATAATTTTACCAAAAATATGCTAAAACTACAACCGACGAAGTAGTTTTCGTAATTTAGCCAAAACGCTTATGTAAAAAATTTTGAAGAAAATGCTAATGCTATTTAAGCAAAAACTTGGTAAAATATACCAAAAGAAGTATGGTGAAATATACCAAAACGATTAGAAAAGGTGACTAAAAATAATGCTAAAAATTACCACATTTATGCTAAAATAAATTTTCTAGTAATTTTTTGTAAAAATTTGTATATTTATTGAATTTAAAATTTTCACAGAATAAATCCATATTAATATAATAAATGTTGTGTAGGATTTAATTTACCACCGACCCTTTATGTACAATTTTCTCCAGTGACTGCTGCCTACGCTTTTTCTTGAAGTGAAGGATCCGCTGTAGCTTCACGAATTTATTTAAAAGCATCCTGTAAAAATAGAAAATTATTACAAAACATAATTTTTTTTTTTAGTTTAAAAAACTGGTAAACCCCATTGGTCTCTTGTTATGGAGGAACACTTACTTGGTCATTCCATTTGTAACTCATCAAAACAGGTCTGGACTCCCTTGGCTTTGCGTTTTTAATTTTATAACTAAAGGCAGGACTGGTGCCCACGCTCTTTATTGTAGTGAAGGATTCGCCATAGCTTCAGAAGTTTATTTACCAGTACCCTGTAAAAATAGAAAATTATTACCAAGCACTAATTTTTAACTAAAAATCTATTAAACTTTATTGGTATCTTCGGAATGGGGGTATACTCACTTTATGATTCCATTTGTAATTCATCGAAACATACGTCTGGGACTCCATTGGTTTTGCTGAATGGATGGTGTTTTAAGTTATGACAGCAAAATTAACTTTAGCATTTTTGTATCTTACATTTATTTATCTTTTAAAAACTAATTCTTTATTTTAATTTATTAATTTATTTTAATTTTATTTATCAATTTCCTTTTCACCTTTTTATAACACAAAAAATAAACGAACGACGCACACTAAAATACAAAATGAAAATGGCGGTCTGCATTTGTTTTCGTTTTTGTTGTTGTTTTCTTTCGATAAATTTTTGTGCAAGTAATTTGCGTTATTGTGCAAGCTACTTGGTAATTTTACATAAAAAACTAATTATGTTACTTTAACATCGACAAGCATAATTTTAGCAAAAATTTTTTTTTGGTATGAAAAAAATTTTACCAAGTAGGATTGCTCAATCTGACACAGATTTTTTTTTTGCGTGTATTATTGTATTGTATATATTTTATTATATTGTATATATTGTATTGTTTTTATTGTATTTAATTTTAGTTATATTAAATAAATAAATAATGGAAAAAAATATAACTAAATTTCTTTTATTTTTTATACAAAACAAAATTGATTATTTTTATTAAGCATTTACGTTTTTTTTTTTATAAGACATGAATGGCAATATTTACCAAGCATTTTTGTGCAAATATTGTTAACATTTTGTTTACTGGGATGTTCCTAAGCGTTTTGGCAAAATCTTGAAATAACTTGTTTAATGGGATTCCTCCCTATCTGCTTGGTAAAATTGTAACATTTTATTATGAAATCGCACCCAAGTTTTTTTTTGCGTGTGTGAAGAAACACTAATACAGAAGGGGGATGGATTGAATTGAAACAACCAAAAATACCTTGACAAATTCACACTTAATTGATTAAAGGTTTACCAAACACATGGTTTTGACAGTTCTTTTATATAGCTTTTTTTTTTTGATGTAGCATTGAATGATACTTTCACGATTTAATTAAATTGAAATAGAATATTTAAAAGAAATATTTTTAAAATGGCCTGTTATGATACGGAAGAAGATGAAGTTGTAGAAGAGGTAATTGTAAATTCAATTTGCATAGCTATGTTGTGTTCATTATTAACTTCTAAACATTCCGCAGATCCCAGTATTTCTTTCAAAAAATCTTCAAGAGAATTTATATCTTTTTCAATATCCCACCAAAACACAAGTATCGAATTTTGAAACTGCTGCTGTGGTTAATTGCTGCGTTAAACCTTTAAATCATGAAGTTAAAGTTGACTTTGCTTTAGACACAGACTCTCCTTTTTACGATAGTTTCAAAGGAGAACAGTTAGCTTTGGCAGCTGATGGCAAAGCACAGGCCAAAGGCGAAAGACCCACATTTAAAAGAGGCATCATGGATAAGCAAGCTTTTGTTAGTTCAACATCAATAGATGATGTTAGCAAATACATTGTGGGCATATATGCCGATAAAGAAATACACTTGTCACCTTTAACTTCGATTTTACAATTGAGACCGTCATTTTCGTATTTCGATAAAGAAGATAAACGTAATAAGGCCGAACAAAAGGCTCTTAATGAGGAGGATGATGACGAGGAACTACAACAGGTTACAGTTAAGTTTGCTCGATCGGGAACTAAAAAAGTTAAAGAACGGCAAGGTTATGATACGTTTATGAAGAAAAGTGTAGAGGAACCGTGGTGCGAAACCTATTGGCATTCTAGAACCTCGCCAACAGCTGAATTAGAACGTCAAAAAATGTTTGCTACCAATAGACAAAGCAGTAATTCCTTAACTTTAGACTCACAAAAGTATGTGGAAAAACTTTTACCTGCTGAAGGCCAGGATCAAGGCATAGATGCTGTTTTACCAGCTAGAGTTATCAGCAAGGCTAAATTAAAGTCAATGACTTTGATGGAACAGCTTAAAGTTATACTTAAGGACGCAAAAATGTTGTCCTTTGATGATGTAATGGGAATACTACAGGAAAGTGTAGACCCTAAAATTACCGCGGAAAAGGTGCTACGGACTCTGCCGCAGGTGGGTATACTCATACATGGAAATTGGGTGCCCCAGTCTGAAATTATATATCCTAATGAAATGTTATCCAATGCAAATGGTGTCAAATCAGAGTTAATGATAAGAGCTCGTGATTATGTGGTTAGTTTTAATTTTTCTTTTTATATTTTTTACTCTAATCCTAATTTGGATTTTTTTTAGCTTTTTCGTTTCTCCCGCACAAATTACCTTTATAGACGTCAAGTTATTTTCGCAACACAACTACCACCTGAAGAAGCTTCTGAAGTTCTACAGTCGGTAGCTAAATTGAATTCAGAAAAAAAATGGGAGTTAATACTATCAGCCGACATTCAATTTGAGCAACGATATCCTGATTTGGTACAAAGACAAGAAATGGTATGGCGAGCCACTGAACAGACCTATAATGAAATGGATCATGAAAAATCACCAAAAAGAGCAAGAAAAAGATCACAGAGAGATTCAAAAACTTACTCAACGTCCATAAGCATTAATACAGAACCTTCCACCAGCTCGTCAACGACAACAACGTAGTTAATAATAATCCCAATCTTTGTATTAAGATTCTAAATTTAAATAAAACTTGAAATTTAAAATTTCATGATAATTTTTAAAACATTATCTGTAATTTCACTTTGTAAATGATTACGATTTTCTTTAGTAACAACCATTAGTTTTGCTTTAGGATGATTTTTCAATTTTTCTACCAAAACTAGAGGTTGGCGCATTTCATAGGGTACAGTTGCGAATAAGGATATTTTTTTCTCTATACATCTCAAAACAGCAGTTTCAAATTTTTTACTTTTTAATTCCATTTTTCCAATTTCATCAATGACCAATAATTGTTGATTTTTTAGTGTTTTTAACAGTGGCAAAGTAACATCTTCAAAATCTTTTACAAGTACACAATATTTACCAACAAATGGACCTTTAGCACTTATGTTCGATCTGTAATACAATATAGTTTTTTTAATGTAGTTTTGTTATCAAATGTACAAATTACGATATGAAAAAAAAAAATCATTACACGATTTTGTATCTAGAATGGGACAAAAAAAATTTAAATTATACCATTAAGGGTATATGACACTAGCATTACCGGAATTATGGCTAAAGAGCACTTTCCGGGGCACAAATATTTGGCAAACAAAAATATGCAACCTCCTTTAAAATTAAAAAAAAAAAAAAACAGGATGTGGACCCTCTGGATCCAAAAAACCGCCCACCCACCAACATGTATGTATGGGTACTCATTAGAGTATTCAAAACCGAAACCGAAAACCGGTTAGCCGGTTTTTTCATGTTTAGAAATTCGACCGGTTTCGAATAGTTTTGAAATTCGAATATTCGAGAAACCGGTTTTTTTGTGTCGGTTAACCGGTTTTTATTTAAAGTTATAATATAATGATTTAAATTATGTATTGACATTACACATTTTTTAGAAACACTCGCATAACTTAGCGGTACTACCAAAATCAGTTTGTGGATATGTTGGTATGCCAATTTTAATATATCAAATAGTTCCGGATGTCCGTCCCTTCCATTAATATTGAAATCAATACATATTTTTTTAAATTTGGCACCTCAGAGTTCTATGGCAAACCATTTTTTTTTCAAATTAACCTTTTGCAATTGTTGAAACCGGAATAGGCTTAATCAGCCTAAATGAATATGAATTTATTTTATTATCTGAATTTATTATTAATTCTGCTCCTTAAACAATTCATTTAAAAAACTAACTTTTAAATAAAATCTCTATGGATTTCCTCTCTTAATTGCAAAGAATTAAAATTAAGTTGTTACTTCCAATTAACAAAATATTACCGTTGAAATATCGAAGCATTATTACTAGAGTTTTTCACGGGAATTCCCGTAAAGTTTCGATCCCGAAATCCCGGGAAATAGAGCGGGAATTCCCGGGAATTTTCGTTTCTTTTAAATTGTTGATTTTTTGACTTCTATTGATTATTTTATATATAATTTTTAGAGATTTTTTTAAAATTCTTGATAATTGATGGCAAAAACGTACGTAGGCACCAGGAGGTGCCTACCAAGAGAGACCTTCTAACTGAAAAATGTTTTAAAATCTGAGTCTTATGAAATGAAAAAAGTCTCACAATATCTAAATCTTCGATAGGATATAATTATCAGAACCTGATACTTTTTTTCAGAAGCTGAGAAATTTTCTTTCTTTGACCTGCATTAGAAAAATTTGCAGTATGATTATTTGTTTCTTTAGAAAATATTTGTGTCTCTGGACATGATTCTTTTTAAATCAATAAATTGATATAAAATATGTGTAATAGCGTGTCCCGAAAATGAAAAATTTTAGGGCATACCCCTAGAATGATGCTTAGTAAAGAGCTGATTACGGGAAAAAATATTAAAAATTTTTTAGAGGTCATCTTCAGGGCGCAACCAGCGCTTAAAGTTTGCATCCGTAGTGCATTTGGTGAAAAAAAAATATTTTTTTTTATTTTTCAAATTGATGCCAAAAGTTTCGTTAGGTAAGGTACATTCTGGAAAAAATATTTATAAAGTTTTCATGGAGCAATTTTGGTCCAGCACAACGTTTTGAAATTTTGAAAAGGTGTAATTTTTTATATATTTTTTTAAGTTTTTGTAAAAACCAGAGTTTGTACGAGTTTTTTTAAAATTTTGTATAAAACGGAGTTTATGTTCAAGCCTTTGTATAAAAAGCTGTTTTTTACAAAAACTTAAAAAAATATGTAATAAATTAAGCATCTTCGAAGTTTTAAAACGTTGCGCTGGACCAAAATTGCTCCACGAAAACGTTATAAATATTTTTTCCTGAATGTACTCCACCTAACGAAACTTTTGGCACCAATTTTAAAAATAAAAAAAAATATTTTTTTTGACCAAATGCACCACGGATGCAAACTTTAAGCGCTGGTTGCGCCCTGAAGATGACCTCCAAAAATTTTTTAATTATTTTTCCCGTAATCAGATCTTCAATAAGCATCGTTCTGGGGGTATGCCCTAAAGAAATTCCAAAATTTCCTGATTTCGGGACATGCTAATGTGTAAGGAATGACTCTGAAATTAACGGGTTTTTCTTTTAGAAACCAAAATTTTTATTTTTTTTTATTTTTTTTAATAATTTTTTGGGGTAAATTTTCTTATGATTTCATTTTTCTGAAACAGTTACATTCAGTTTCAGAAACATAATTGAGAAATTCCTCTGAATCAGTTTCATTGTGTTGTAGAGGCAAAGCGTTGAGAACCAATTGTAAAAATGAACTCAGATGAATTATTATAAATGATGAATTTTTATTATTAAAACAGATAAAGCGATGTGAAAAAACATATTCCCTTAAAAATACTTTTAAAAGACTTCGACATATTTGGGCCGTTTTTTGTAAAAACTGTGTAACAAAAATTGTTCTTTTTTTTCTCGAAACTTTCTTTTTTTGTTTTAAAGGTTCTAAATAAGATTTTTATGGTGTTAATAAACATTATAAATAGTGCAATCGCATTCATACGGTTTTTATATATTTTTTTGACAAAAAATTTGGGTTTTTAATTTTTGCGGGAATTCCCGGGATCCCGGGAAATTTAAAAATGAATCCCGCTTTCCCGGGAAACAAAAAAGTCCGGGAAAAGAAAAACTCTAATTATTACATAAAAGTCATATAGTATTTCAGATTTTATGGAAAAACTATCGTTATTCCTTGCGATAACGATATCGTTTCGGTAGGAAATTACGAAATCATTTTCGCTGTCGAAGTTTCCAGCGAAATTGTGCGGCGTAAACGGTGCGATACAGATGATACTATTTTTGCTTTGACTTATCGATTTTGTGTTTATTTGGTTATGACTTTTTTGTAAAAATATAATTAAGTTTAATTAATTTTTAACCTGAAGAATAAAAACCGGTTTAACCGGTTTTTTTGCTAAAACGGTAACCGGAAACCGGTTTTTAAAAAATAAGCTTTTTCGAATAAACCGAAAACCGGTTTTTGAAAATGGCCGGTTTTTTGAATACACTAGTACTCATTAAAGGTAATTTGCTTTCGATCGCAAATATGTATTGTTTTTATGTGTTTTAACATTATTGTACCCCCTAGATCCATTTAAACCGGTAAAAGACTTGATACACAAACTAACTTTATTTAGCGAAACCGCTAAATTAATTTATAAGGTTTGTAATATCTAAGCACGGCCGAAAGCCAGGTACGCAGAAATTTGTTTTTTTAGGTGGACGTACATTTTAATAATTTAGAAAAAAATTAAATTTTTTGTTTTGAATTCGCATCAGGACGGGTTTTTGGACTTAAAGGGGCTCAGGGACCTAGCCCCTCTTTATTTTTTAAATATGTACCTTTAATTTATGTAAGTACCCACACGAACCTATAGGTGGGTGGAGCAGTTTTTTGGCTAAAGGGGCCCAGCGCCCTTAAATTTTAATTTCGTTTTTTTTTTAATTCCAGAGGGGGTTCAATTTTTCTACTCCATAAAATATTCGTGAACCATAAGTGCACTTTTGCCTGATTTATTGGTAACGAATTGTTTGCTTACCTTGCTAATATTCCCCGTTTTTGGTTTAATGTAATGACATCGAACCCGATACGCTCCCGGGTATTCTCGTTTCGTACTTCTTCCGTATAAAAACCATTGCACATAATTTTATGTTTAACTACAAGTTCTTCGCAAACTTTTCGTACTAGAGTCGTTTTTCCTACACCAGGAGGACCAGTTAGTAAAATAAATCCAAACTTATCGGTCATTTTTTTGATATAAATAAAAATTTCATTACTTATTTACACAGTAAAAAGTTTTGGGTTAATTTTAATTCCTAGCTGGTGTGTATATATAACAATGCCAAAAATAATTTAATTTATTCCATAAAAAGTTTACTTTTAAAGAGATAAAAAGAGAGTGAGAGAATGGATTTTGAATTTATTTTTGGGTGTTATAATAAAACCAAAATATGGAAATAATTTTACACCTGAACAGGTGTTTATTTGAACAAGGCAGGACTTAAATTTCTCCAAAAATAAATAAAACAAATGTAAGGTTATGTTTTTTAATATTTTTGTGTATTGAATACAAATACACCGAACCAAATCTCGTAGGTAAAATCAACAAAAAATTTTTGTTGATCTTTGACAAAATTTCATCAATTTTTTTTTTAAGATTTTTAAGAAATCAACAAATTTTATTCAAATTGACAAAATTTCGTTAATTTAACATCTTCTGAAGAGGTAAAATTGATGAAATTTTATCAAATTAACTAAAATGTTTAGTTTTGACGCCATTATTTTTTCTTCATTTTGCACGCGTCATAAACATTTTGGAAAATTAATTTAATTTTAATTTACAATTTGAAGGTGGCTAACAACTTAGACATTTTTTGTGATCTCTACGAAACCAACAACTTACACTAGGTTATTTGAAAGGTATATTACATTTTTGAGCACAATGTAATTATTTATGTAACATTTAAAAGGTTAAGACTAAATGCATTAAATATCTAGTCTGCACGTCAAAAACCTAAAATTAATATTACTGTTTTATTCAT
This sequence comes from Pegoplata infirma, assembly GCA_963921195.1. Taxonomy (NCBI): domain Eukaryota; kingdom Metazoa; phylum Arthropoda; class Insecta; order Diptera; family Anthomyiidae; genus Pegoplata; species Pegoplata infirma. The sequence continues at coordinate 13,677,653 of OY992539.1, read as the reverse complement.
ATTGAATAAGAGTTTAAATTATTAATGAATTTGTAAATTTTTTGTTTGTTATACCTAATAAAAATTTTTAAGTTTGAGTATTTAATTGATATTTTTGTTTTTGTTTTTTTTAAGAATGATGTTCTTTAATGTGTATTCATAAATAATTTAATAAAATTGCATTTTATGTTGTATTTATAGTATGTAAATGTTTATAAGAATTGTATTTAATCTATACAAATGAAATACTTTTTTATAGTGGGATGGACAATAGCATCAGATACAAATATATTAATTTGCGTGATATTATTTAATTAATATCACAAATTTGTCCCTTAACGCTATTTTTAATTAATTTATTTGTATAATTCGTATAATTTGTTTATAAATATTAACAGCTTTACATACACGCAAAAAAATCCGGTGTGTAAAATTATGCAATCATGCTTGGTAAATTTTTTTTTCTATAGAGTTTTAACATTTTTCGCAAGCCTTGTTTTGTTTTCCTCTGTCAAAGCTAAAATTTCATATTTATGTTGTTAACAAATATTATAAAGCTTGCTTGGCACATTGCAAGTACTTTTAAACATTATGCTAAACGACTTGTTTATTATTACCCGCTACTAAATTGATTTATTTTCGTTAAAACTTGGTAAATTTTTGCATGGGCGTGCACAGTAGACCTAATACACGAACGAAAAAATGTTCAGTTCATTTGAACTAGTTCAAATGAACAGTTCATTCAATAACTCTATTTTCAGGCGTCAATCCAAATGAACGTGTGAAAAAAAAAACTATACATAAATAAACAAATACATTCCAACAAGGTTAGTATAAAATTTTGTTTGTTCTTGTTTAATATTTTGTAAAATTAATTAACTTTTAATTGTTTTTTTTTTCTAGGTATACGACTTTTTTTTGATCAACGCCTGAAGGAAGATGCAGTATTGTTAATATCTACATATTAGATATGTAAGTTTTGTGTATTTTATGTTTAATGTAATTGTATTTTTATTGTATTGTACATATTTTATTGTATGTTTTGTATTGTTTTTATTGTATTTAATTTTAGTAATATTAAATAAATAATGAATAATAATAAAAAAAAAATATTACTAAATTTCTTTTATTTTTTATACAAAACAAGATTGGGTATTTTTATTAAGCATTTAAGTTTTTTTATACGACATGAACGGCAATATTTACCAAGCACTTTTGTGCAAATGTTGTTAACATTTTGTTTACTGGGATGTTCCTAAGCGTTTTGGCAAAATATCAAAATATATTGTTTAATGGGATTCCTCCCTATCTGCTTGGTAAAATTGGAACATTTTATTATGAAATCGCACCCAAGTTTTTTTTTGCGTGTAACAAACTGCAAATATATTAAATTATTTGTGAATACATACAAAAAATCATTTTTGCTATGGTAATAAAAAGTCGAAAATTGATAAAAATCGTTGAATTGACGAAAACAATTCTGTTAATATGAATATTTGGGTATGTTAATTTGAAGAAATTTATTCAAATTGAATAAACAATTTTATTCAAATTAACGAAAATAATTCTGTTAATTTGACGAAATTTCATCAAACTAATGTCAAATATAAATTGACGAAAAATTTTATTCAAATCAACACCCCGTTTTTGTTAGCTGTATAATGATTGTTCATTCGTCAAATTAACATGCTTTTTCGTTAATATTACTGCCATATTTGGTTCGGTGTACAGACCAAATAAAGTTAACATCCAGAGGACTGTTGATTTTTCACCCAAACTCAGCACAACTCTGCATAAAATAAACTGCTACTGCTTCTATATTAAGAAATTATTCCTGGGGATAGGCACCGTCGTGATCTAAAAATTCCATCTCTCTGCCTTCTGCTTTAAGATTCAGCTGGCCTAAAAGTAAAGTTACCCAAAAATCAATTAAAATGATTGATAAACGTTTGTAGTCAATACTTACTTGATATTTATATTTTTGTCGGAGTAAAATCTTCACTTTCTGGATCACAAATTTTAATAATATAAAGATTTTACTTTTGTGTACATTGCTAACCTCTTTTCTCACTTTCATTGAATGAATAAGAATTTTTTGTTCACCCAATATGACAGCTGTTTTCAATTCCTTGTTAAGTGTTTATCTTAAACTTGATGAAATACAATTTTTTAATGACGTTTGACGTTTATTTTTTATAAGTTTTTCAAGAGAGAACTTTAATAATTTTTTGGCATCAAAATAAAACTAAAAAAAATGACATAAAGATAATCAAATTTTTAATCCCTATGTGGTTTAGCATATAACCCATTTCGGATTTAGCTTTGAGTTTAATTCCAAAGTAGTTTAAAATGTGCTCCGCTAGGTTTTAAATATAACCCAAAACTTTTTACTGTGTACAATTTGATTCGAATCGGTTAAAATTGTAAAGGCTCCCATACATTTCAAACAAATTGGATGACTTGTTGGATGACCAATGTATTTTTTCTCGTGTATGGGGCTGTCGGATGGTCGGATGGCTGGTCGGATGAAAAATCAAAAAGTTTTGATTTTTCGATGGTCGGATGAAAAGTTGGATGACATGTCGGATGGTGTATTGACTTGTCATCCGACCGTTGTACGAACAGAGACGTTTTAATTCATTATTTGTTATTGTTTTTCACAAAGTGATGTTTTTGTATAAAGCAATGATGTTAAAAAGTAAATTTTAACCTAAATATATTAAAAAAACATAAAAAAGAGTTGAAAAATAAAAAAAATATTCATGTTAAGGCTCCCATACATTTCAAACAAATTGGATGACTTGTTGGATGACCAATGTATTTTTTCTCGTGTATGGGGCTGTCGGATGGTCGGATGGCTGGTCGGATGAAAAATCAAAAAGTTTTGATTTTTCGATGGTCGGATGAAAAGTTGGATGACATGTCGGATGGTGTATTGACTTGTCATCCGACCGTTGTACGAACAGAGACGTTTTAATTCATTATTTGTTATTGTTTTTCACAAAGTGATGTTTTTGTATAAAGCAATGATGTTAAAAAGTAAATTTTAACCTAAATATATTAAAAAAACATAAAAAAGAGTTGAAAAATAAAAAAAATATTCATGTTACTCCTTCAAGAATTCTAAAAAAATGAGCGGTCATCCAACATGTGTATAAATTTGTCGGATAAGTGTATTTTGAAAGTATTTTTTCGTCAACTAACAAGTCATCCAACATGTATTGTGTCTCTTACTCCTTCAAGAATTCTAAAAAAATGAGCGGTCATCCAACATGTGTATAAATTTGTCGGATAAAGGCCTAGTTAGCCGAGAAAACGTAACCGTATCTTTACCCTAACCGTAGCGTATTTATTTAGTGCAATTATCGAAACTTAATAACGTGTCATATGTTTTTGACGTAAGAAAAACTCGTCGTTCATTTGTGTTATTTTATTTATGTTTTTTTATATGTAGACTTTAAATTAGTTTGTATATTTAAATTGAATTAGTGATTTTTCTATTTGTTTTGCACTTTTAGTTTTGTATCACATTTTTTTTGGAAATAAACAAACCGAAAATCAGCTGTTTACAAATGTCACGTAAAAACGTTGTAAAATTCTATTTTAAACAGGTCGGAACGTTCCGTTTACGTGACAATTAAATTCGCTAATCGTTTTCATTAGTTTACGCATATCAAAAACAATCAGCTGACTTTTTACGTTAGGGTTACGGTTACGATATCTCGGCTAACTAGGCCTTAAGTGTATTTTGAAAGTATTTTTTCGTCAACTAACAAGTCATCCAACATGTATTGTGTCTCTGTGGGGGTGTTCTGTAATTTATGCGAAAAGTTTTCGCATCGAAAAGTATGAAACAAAAAATTCCATCGTTTCTCGATTCTGGAAAAAAAGTTGTTTCTGTATATCAATGCGAAAACGGCAGCATTTTTTTTGGAATATTCCAAATCAGCTGTCAAAAAGGTAAATAAGGCGAGAAAATAATAAAAATCACAGCAAAAAAAACGCAATTTCACATTTTTTTTAAACAACACTCGTAACATTTGCAAACAAAAATTAAATAATAAATTAAATTATGAAAATAATGTGTAGTATATCATTAATAATATTAGTTGATAGTATTTTCTTGAAAAAAATATTGTTTTTTATTTATTATAACTCAAAAGTTGTTTAATTTACGAAATATCGCACCATTTTTAAATGTGAGTGATTTTGACACTTCAACTTCAAAAGTTTTCGATCAATTGGTTTACAGAAACAGTTTTTCTCGCATCTTTCCAATAATTTAAAAAAAAAAATAATATTTGACAGAAAGTTTCCGCATAACAAAATTACAGAAACAGTCGAATGCGAAAAGTCAGGTTTTGTGCTGATTCACGATGTTTCTGTTTCGTTTTTCATGTTTCATGTGAGAAATCTTTCGATTCGAGAGTTATAGAACACCGCTACTGGGCGGCTTAAAACTTTGTTGAACAGTATGATTCATTTCATTTTGTTTCTAAATAACAAATCCCCGGTTTGTGTTATTTATTTGAATATGGGGAAATTGGAAGAGACTGTCTAAAACCATGTTTCCATTCAGATCAAAACACTTGATTTGAGCAAAACACTTCGAGCTGTTTCCACTCAAGTTGAAGTGATTTGCAACGTCAAACTAATTACGAATTTTCGTAATTAATTTGACGTTTTCTCCACAAAATAGTTAAAACAACAAAATTGGGAAAATAATTACCAAAAACAATTAATTTTGTAGTTTATTATAATTAAATAAAGATGTTTAACAACTAATTGTAAATTATTTTAATAATAAAAAAAATAAAATGTCTTCTTCTTCTAGCAAACACTCACTACGAATGAGTAGCTTTGATTTTCGAATATAAAATACAGTGTTGCACTGACCAAAACAAGTGGTGAGTTTAAAAAGTGGACATGTTTTGTACCAAAACACCCAATTTGAGATGTTTTGCGCATATGAAAAATGTATGGGAAAACATGTAGAAAATGACATGATTTCCTCAAAACACTCTGATTTGCCCAAATCATGCCACTGGAAACATACTATAACCCAAAGTCACAGACTATATACAGACTCGACAGTAGAGTTTTGTAAGAAAAATGTGGGGAAAAACTAAGCGATTTTAGGAGAAAACACAGCGGGTTTAAGTCCGTTTTACGCTAACATGGCAACACTTTCTACGACTTAGGAGTGAGTGAAACAACAAAAACCGATCTGGCATCCATTTTTCTTATGGCGTGTTATATCAGTTTTCTCTTTCTAACCTAATTCGTAGAATAATTTCAAAATATTAACCATATGGTTAAAAAATACTTTTTTGACACCTGTCACTTATGTCGAGTCTGTATTAGTCTGTGCCAAAGTTATAAAGTAATCCATCGACCGTTTTGTAGATCTGGCATCACCAAAGATAATTGGAAAATTCTGGCAATGCCAAACTAAAGTTCAAACGTAAAGCAAAGAGAGACAAAAAAAATCTGCATTCTCACTGTAAAAGTCTGTACTGTGCTGTAAAACTGGTATCTTCCATCTCGCTCACATTTCGATTTGTGATAAAATTTCGTAAACAATACCATATGGTTTTGTTTACTACTTTTTCAAACATTTTTTTAAACATGTTTAACCACTTAAACATGTTATAAATTTAAACTTGTTACACACAAAAAAATATTTTACCAATAACTTAGGAGGATATGCGTTTTTAAAGTTTTTTACATTATTTATGAAAAATTTTGTAGCATTTTACCAAGTTTTTGCATAATTTTGGTTAATGTTTGTAAAATTACACAAGGTTTAACACTCTTATGAATATTTTCTAAACTTTTATCAAAAACAAGCAAAAACTTGGTAAAATGATGCTATTTTTTGCATAATATATGCAAAAAACTTTAAAAATGCATATCCTCCCAAGTACTTGGCAAAATTTTTTTTGTGTGTAAGGTACATAAACATGTTTAAGTGCTTAAACATGTTTAAGAAAAATGAATGCGAAATTGGTATTATTCACACTTGCGACCTTAAACAAGTTGTTCAACAAAACACCAGTAATATGGCAGTCACACTAGCGACCTTAAACAAGTTTAACAAAACAGCAGTAGCAGAATAAAAACGTAATGGACACAGAACAAAGACTTTTTTAAACATCTCACTCTTGAACACTTCAAAACAGCAAGTGTGAACGACGTATAACAGAATCGGGGCTATTCCTGTTGTCATAAACGCGTTTAAAACGCGACGAATGTAATTTTTGGTATTCCTGAATACGTTGGAGATGATACAGACGAAAAACATATGTTTTTTCGTCATCGTCGACATTCGACGTATTCCTCAATTCGTCGTCGACGCCAGATTCATACATTTTTGTTCGACATCTTTTTTGGCGCGGTTTTATAGAAAATTGTGTTTTTTTTACCCAAATCATTAAAAATTATAGAATTTTCTTTTAAATATCAATTAAGTGTTTTATTTTTGTATAAATTATGTAATAAAAATGTCTCCGGCAGAATAAAAACCATGAAAATGCAAACTGCATTTGTTCCCGGACTGTGCCACACAATGACGGATTTTCGTTTATGGCGATTTTTTGTTAAATTTCTGGAGTTTAAAATACTTATTCTTAATATTTTAATTATATATATTATAGTAAGATTGAAAATAAATATAAAATATGACCCGCAACCAGTGTTGCCATATATTTTTTTGAAAAAACTTTTTATTTCTGAAAAAAAAATTTTTTTTTGTGAAAAAATCTTTTTTTTACAAAAGTATTGAAAAAATTAAAAATTAATACATTATGTATTTTCATTATGTATTTTCAATTCATTTTTTATATCAAGTGTAAAAAAAATAATAAAAAAAAACAACCAAGCTTTCATTTGGAGCTCGAAAAGACTCATAAAAGAGTTCTTAGACGTTCAGAAAACATAATCCCTTTTTCTTAGCGCTCTTATATCATAATAATAATTTTAATCCAACGATCAGTTTTTATTTAGTTTTCGCAATTTAATTACAAATCATTTTTAATAATTAATTAAACCTAACCGAGAACTGGTTACAATAACCGTCGTCTCGTTGTATCGAAATCGACCAAGGGTTTAGTGGGAATCGAACCCACGACCCCCTGTTTCATAGGCTAGCATGCTACCAACTAACCTACAGGGGCCTCCAGAATTAAGAGTCAAACATGAATCTTTCAGGAATCCAAATGTCGAGCGTTCTATTAATTTTTTGGAGCCTTGAAATAGTCATAACTTATGAAGGCGCAGAAAATTGTACACAGTAAGCAAATATCAAGCACCGGTGCATGCTCGACAATATATGACGGATTGGATCAATATGTGGTAAAATCTTTTATTAGTGCAACAATTTAAAAGAAAAATTATTCTATGTTGGCAACTTACAGATTTAAGTGAATATCGTGTGGAATTTTCATATGGCGACGAAGTCAAAGAATGGTCTGATTTTAAATGGATTTAATAAGGTTACCAAGCTAAAAACAAAATTGTAATCGAATATCTCATAAGTATTTTCATAGAATAAAAACGTATTTAATTGTAACCGTTTACATAGACTGAAGGACGGACACGCTTAGTCAAATCACATAGTGATTCTGAATCGGTCGGTATACTAAAAGCTTGGTCTACGACCAATATTTCGGGTATTTACAAAAAAAAATTATGCTTTTTTGTATTTTTTAACTAATTAATGTCCAGTTTCTCTATTACGAATTTTCATTTTCGTTCGTCCAAATGACATAAGAAAATCAATTTGAGGTTCTGTATTGCGGATGTCATTTTAGTCGAACGAAAACGTAAGTGTTGTCATTTTTCTTCATATTTTTCTGTTTCTACAACACGAATTGAAATGTCAAAAACGCCAAAACCACACGAATGAAAAATACCATTCGTTAAGAGAGTTTTTTTTTTTTTTTTTTTTTTTTGGGTTTTTTGATTAGATGGCTAAGTATGTTAGATATACTCATATGCCAGGGCTGTTTATGTCAAAAAGAGAGAGTTTTTTGTGAAATATTTAACAAAATAAGTGAAAAATGTGAATTTATACAAAAATAAGTAATATTAATTTATAAAATTAAAAAATGTGAATGTTTTATAACTAAATGCTTTGAAAAAAAAATGTGTATTAAAACAAATCAGTGAAAAAAAGACGGATTTGACCAATTTATATTAACAATTTAAAAGCCACGGGTCATCATACAAATTATTGTTTTCATTTGTTTTTTATTAAAATTGTGTTAACTTTTTAGCTATAATAAATAAAAAAACTCTGATTTGATTATAATTGTGTTTTTTTTTTATAAACATGAAATTTGATCAGCTGTTTTCTTTAGCTGATGTGTTGATGTTGCCACTTCGTTTAGTTTAGATAATTTTTGTATGAAAAAAATAAACAAAAACTAAAAAAAAACTTTCTGGCAATACTGTAATTTGACAAATGGTCAAGACAAACGTAACTAATACGGAGTTCACACTACCGACTTTAAACAAGTTGTTTAACAAAACACCAGTAACAGAATAAAAACGTAATGGATACAGAACAAAGACTTTTTTAAACATCTCACTCTTAAACACTTCAAAACAGCAAGTGTGAACGCCGTATAACGAAAAAAATAACGTAATCAAACGAAAATGTTATGGAAACTGATATCATTACGAATTCGTACGGGTAGCGTTCGTTCGTGTATTGTTTCGTCCGTTTAACAGAAACACCATATAAGAAAAACTTGAAAAAACTTTATTATTTTCCAAAAAACTTATTTTTTTAGAAAAAATCTTGAAATCTTTTTAGCACCTCAAAAAACTTGCAAAAAAAGGGAAATCTTGATATATGGCAACACTGCCCGCAACATAATTTTAATTAATTTACAATTCATATTATTTTATATGTTTTGTTGTTTTTTTGTGTTTTGCTAGTGATGACAAAAATTAATCGATATTCCTTCACCGATACCACTGAAGTATTGTAGAATGTGGCGAAACTCGGTCGTCGAAAGTGAAACTCATTCGACGTCGAAGTGATGCGCGTATTTAGAAATAAGGATGAATAAAAACGTAATGGAAACGGAACAAAGCCTTTTTTAAACATCTCACTCTTAAACACTTCAAAACAACAAGTGTGAACCCCGTATTAGCTTTACAATTTTAACATTTGATGGTAATGGTGATTACTCATTAAGACGAGGATAATGAAGTAGAGGTGTTTTGCAATAATTGTTTTTCTATTGTGAATGATTGATGTTTCTTACACAGTGTTGCATTAAAGTCGACATTCTCTTTCACACGTCAACAGTTTTTGTTCTCATTTCTCCCATTGTGACAAATACTTTTTCGTGTAGTATTGAAAAAAAAAGTAGAGAATTAATTTTTTTGCAATATTTTCAAGTGCAAAAAGCATGTTTTATTAATTTAAAAAATAAACGAATAGTTAAAATTAACATTTCATTTAATGCAAATTTTAAATACCTTATTTTGGGGTGTTTTGTTTAAATAATTTTAATGAAGCCAACTTCTAAATCACGTTCAACTGCATCATCATCCGTCGCTAATACTTCAAACACTGTTGTTGCATCGTCGGGTGCTGATTGTGAAACACTTTCCAGGGGATATCAAGCTAAAGTTTTGGGTATAACCATATTTGGTGTAGTTGGTTTTGTTGTCTTCATCAAATACGTTACCACAAAATATTTTGCTGAATTAGAAGCTAGCCACCAACAACAGCAACATTTGGAGTTTTAAAAAGATATTTAAAGATTTGTTTTTGTTGATTCAGAAAAAAATAACCGGAAATGGCTAGTCCAAGGACAAGACGTGTATTACAAGAGCTTAAGCCACAAGATGATAATTCGGTATGATTAATGTTGTTTTAATTTTTATTTAAAGACAATTTTGAGTTTATAGATTTTTCCTAAATTTGGAAAAAACTGAATGAAGGGCAAAAACAAAAAGATAAGTTGCGACGTTTAAAAATGAGAGATATTTATATAAAGATAATGAAACATGTAAAGCATTTATCTTAAGTTTTTAAGGCAAACATTTTTAAAAAATCATTTTGCAGAAAAGGAAAAACATTCTTGAAAATAGTCATTAACGTATTTTTGGACAATAATAGAAATTCATCATTAAAAAATAACTCAAATAGAATTTTGTAATTCAAATTAGAGTTTTTGTTTTTCGGACATTTTCATTTCCCGTGATAGCTGGATTTTTTGGGATCACGGCAATTTCCGGTACTCTGTTCGAATTCATCGGTCGAACTCCGTATAAAAAATAAATTTCGGCAATATTTTTACAAACACAACTAAATATTTCTAAAATACTGATTAAGTGGTATAATTTAAATATTTCTATTTGGTATAGTATTTTTTTGTTTTCTGAATACCGGTATTCCCGGGAATATATCTAGAACCGGGAAACCGGTACCAGAACCGGGAATACCGGTATTCCCGGGAATACCGAGAACCAGGAAATGGTGGGCACTGCTCCAAATGCAAGACTTTAAACTTCTTCTTAAATAAAAATGTTATTTGTATAACAAAAAGGGGTTGGTTAAGTTTTTCAAGGTCGAATTTATTCACCCTGGCCCTATTTTTCCCATTTGCAAACCTAACCAGTAGCGCGTCCCGAATTCAAATATTTTTAGCTTGCCCCCTCAAACAATGGGGATTTAGGACCCTTTTACGGGATAAATAACAAAAAAATGTTGGACAAAAAACCAGTTGGCTACCAGCAGCAAAAGATTGCAATCTTAGTGCATTTTGAAAAAAATTTTTTTTGTTGTCCAAAAATTTGACGCCAAAAGTTGCGCAATATTGAGTACATTTGAGGAAAAATATTAATAAAATTTCCATGGAGTAATTTTGGTGCAGCATTGCATCTCAAAGATCAAAAGGTGTACTTAATTTTTAGTTTTTCTTTCTTTTAAGCTTAATTAGTCTCAAAATCTGCTTAATTAGTCTCAAAAACTGCTGACACAGTTTTAACGAATGAGATCTCTTTTGCGCAGGTTTTGAGACCAATTTAGCTTAAAAGAAAAAATAAAAAAAAATTTAAGTCACACTTTTCATCTTTAAGATGCAACGCTGCACCAAAATTACTCCATGGAAATTTTATTAATATTTTCCCAGGAATGTACTCTATATTCCGCAATTTTTGGCATACATTTTTTAAAACAAAAAAAATTTTTTTTTCAAAATGCACTAAGATTGCAATCTTTAGCCGCTGGTAGCCAACTGGTTTTTTGTTCAAAGCTTTTTTTGTTATTTTTCCCGTAAAAGGGTCATAAATCCCCATCTTTTGAGGGGGCAAGCATTTTCAAATTCGAAAAAAAACCGAATTCGGGACGCGCTACTAACCAGCCTATATATTTTTTTTGTTTTATAATACTTTCTTAAACTAATTTTATTTTCACTGACCTTTTATTCGTAGAAATGTTTCGAATGTGGCACCCATAATCCTCAATGGGTTTCCGTCACTTATGGTATATGGATTTGTTTGGAATGCTCTGGCAAACATCGTGGTCTGGGTGTTCATTTGTCTTTTGTTCGTTCCGTGACAATGGATAAATGGAAAGATATTGAATTGGAAAAAATGAAAGTTGGCGGAAATCGTAATGCACGTGAATTTTTTGAAGACCAAGATGATTGGAATGATCGTGCTTCGATAAATCAAAAGTATAATTCAAAAGCTGCAGCTTTATATCGTGACAAAATTTCAACTTTGTCAAAGGGAGAATCTTGGGATATAAGTGAGGCCAAAAAACGTTTAGGTTCATCAGCGTCATCTTCATCTTATGGAGGTTCTAGCAACAATACATCATCAATGACACATTCCAGAAATAGTGGCAATTATCAGCAATCTTCTGGTGGTGGCTATCAAAATGGTAGTGGTAACGGTAGTGGTGGCTATAACAATGACGGAGGTTATCAACAATTTAACACACCAGAGTTTAAAGACCAAAAAGAGGAATTCTTCAATCGTATACAATCGGAAAATGCTACAAGACCAGAGTAAGTTAGAAAAATAGAGAATTTTTTTTTTGTTAATACTACATATACATTTTAATCTTTAGCCATGTACCTCCAAGCCAGGGGGGTAAATATAGTGGTTTTGGTTATTCACGTGACCCACCGCCAAAAACTCAATCTCAAGAACTTATTGATACTACTTTGTCTTCTTTAGCCTCCGTAAATATTGATGCAATATTTGTTCAAGTGTTAAATTTAATTAATTTACATTTTAATTTTAGGGTTGGAGTTTATTCTCAGCTGGCGCTTCAAAATTTGCTGTTATAGCTAAAGAAAAAGCTGTTACCACTGCTAATATTGCTTCATCTAAGGTTTGTCTATTTTTTTTATTCTTAACTTAATTAATGTATTTGATTAGATGTTCTGAACTAATCAGTTAATAAGTGTATGCATGTATGTGTATATAATAATTTAGTAGTCAAACCACTGGTTTTGTTTTAATATTTACTTTTTATTTCATTTGACCTTCAGTTTTGATTATTAAATATTTTATTTTAATGTTGTTTACATTTTTATGCAGAAACGTAAAATTTTAATTTCCGTTATTAATTTTATCATTTTCTACGCAATTCTTACGTAATGTCCCTGAAGGAAAAGCGACCGGTGCTTGATAGGGAAAGTGACATTTGTGGTTGGGGCTTATTTTTTTTTTGTCAAGCATGCATTAAAGAATTGTTGCAGCTCTTAAAAATAAATCTCTTTTTTTGGTGACATCGTATTTTAGTCTAAAATCGGGGTTAAAAACTGCAAAAATGGAGTTTTGGCCCTATTTTAGACCAAAATTAAGATGTCACAAAAAAATAAATAAACAAAGAAAACATAAACAAATGTTTAATGTATGCTTGCAAAACTAAAAATAAAATTTTGAAAATTTTTTACAGTAAAGCACAGTATTCTGCTCGATTTCACGGAAAAAAATCTGTCCAACTCCATATAAAAACAAGTAAAAAAGTTAAATTCGGCCTTGCCGAATGTAGTGATACCCTCCACAATTTCAAAAAGATTATTGCAAAAAACTTTATTTAATAGGAAATTACTTAAAAAAAAAAAAAAAATTAAAAAAAAAAAAATTCCGCGAAAAAAAATTTTGGTAAAAAAAAAATCCGCGATTTTTTTCTTTTTTTTTTGTCAAAAAATATGTTCGTACTTGTTTAAATACCATTTGGTGTTCAATTATGTTCACATATGTCAACCACAAGCCGAATTAAAGCATTTTGTATTTTTAGGTTATGTTGAATGTACTGAAATTTTTGAGGTGTGCTTACAGTTTCGTTCATAACTTTTGAACCGCTAAACCGATATCGCTCAAATGCAATACCAAACTTCTCGGGAGAACTTCCAATAAATATGTCAAGTTTCAGTCATCTCTGTGCAATATTTTGTCCGTGACAGCATTTTCCACAGACAGACGGACATCGCTAGAATGTCTTAAAATCGATCGGGCATCATGAATATATATACTTTATGGGGTCCCAGACCGATATTTCGATGAGTTCCAAACGGAATGACAAACTTATATATACCCTCTATCACTAAGTGGAGGGTATAAAAAATGTTTAAGGTATGATTGTCAAAACTAAAAATAAAATTTTGAACATTTTTTTACAGTAAAGCACAGTACTCGATTTCACGGGAAAAAATCTGTCAAACTCCATATGAAAAAAATAATTTTTGGCACGCGAGGAATTATAGGGAAATTGTTAAAAAAGTTTTCATGCACTTTTATTATACAAGACAATTTCAATTGCCGTGAAAAAGTGACATTTCAGTTTTGGTCTGATCGTTTCTTTCTTATAATTGTCAAAAATTGATGATTTTAAAACGTTTTATTGCGTTTAAAGTTTAAGTGAAATTTTCACTGTATAAAACAGAGTACTTAGCTTAAGCCCCTAAATAAGCCTCAATTTTTTTTCTGGGTACCTTTTGAAATTGAAAAACTTGTCCGATCGAAATGGATAAAAATTGTTGCTTGTATGGAAATTTTTTATACCCTCCACTTAGTGATAGAGGGTATATATAGTTTGTCATTCCGTTTGTAACTCATCGAAATATCGGTCTGGGACCCCATAAAGTATATATATTCATGATGCCCGATCGATTTTAGAACATTCTAGCGATGTCCGTCTGTCTGTCTGTGGAAAATGCTGTCACGGACAAAATATTCCACAGAGATGACTGAAACTTAACATATTTATTGGAAGTTCTCTCGAGAAGTTTGATATTACATTTGAGCGATATCGGTTCAGCGGTTCAAAAGTTAGTACATTCAACATAACCTAAAAATACAAAATGCTTTAATTCGGCTTCTGGTTGACATATCTGAACATAATTGAACACCAAATGGTATTTAAACAAGTACGAACATATTTTTTGACAAAAAAAAAGAAAAAAATCGCGGATTTTTTTTACCAAAATTTTTTTCCGCGGAAATTTTTTTTGCAAAAATCTTTTTGAAATTGTGGAGGGTATCACTACATTCGGTAAGGCCGAATTTAACTTTTTTACTTGTTTTTTATACGTTTGGCTTAAATTTGTTTAGGTTTTATAAAAAAAAATACTTTTTATATATTTTAGCAAAATAATACATTTTTATAAAAAGTATTTACCAGGATGAATTTTTTTTATCAAAAAGTACTAAAATAGTAAAAAAGTACTAAAATAGTAAAAAAGTACTAAAATAGTACTTTTTGATAAAAAGTACCAAATTGTTTTTAATGAATTCCTGTAATTTTGAGCAAAACTTGAACTGAAATTTACACATGAAAGCAATTACACATAAGCTACACATTTCGAAAACAACGCGAGAAATGTATAATTACACATGAAATGGCAACACTGCATTGTAAGTTTTTTTTTCAAAAAAAAAAAATTCCAAAAACGGTTTTTAAATTAAGGCCGCTGTTCCAAAAAAAAAGTAATTCACATAAAAAATGTGAAATGAAAATTTCCGAATTTTTTTGGTGTTTTAGATTTCACATCCGAATTTCTTTTTCGTTTTGTTTCACATCAATAAAATTTGGTGAAAGTAAAACGAATGCACTTTTTTCCTTATAATTTTTTTAATTTTAATTATTCGATTTCAACTTAGAATGAAAACTTGATCAACAAAACAATGAACTTGATTTCATGTGATTCGGAAATTTCATGTGAATTAAAATGTTGTGAAAGACAGAACAGAGTCCTAAAATTTTTTTAATGAAATTCTTTAAGCCCTGCAGGTATATTTTGAAAACTTTTTTGAGCGCATTGAATCCGAATTTAATTGTAGTGTTATAAAGTATTATTTGTATTATTTGTTTTTGATTTTATTATTTAATTTTTATTTTGTTATGTAGATTAATGAAGGTGGTTTAATAGATACTTTGCAACATTCAGTCACTGGAGTGGCTACAAAGGTAGGTATTAGACACCACCAATTTAGTAATTTAAATTTTAGTGGTTTTAATTTTTATTTTTTAAGTTATTATAATTATAGACTAATTAAAACACTTATTTTTTTTAATCCTCAAGGTTACTGATATTGGCAAACGTGGTTGGAATAATTTAGCTGGTAGTAATTATACATCATCTGGTGATCATGGTGGCTATGGTGATTTCAATGATGATAATTCCTATCAACGTTCACATTCTGTAACGGGTAATATTGCTTCTGGCATGGGTAATCAATCGAATGCAAACGACAACGACTGGGGTTGGCAAGATAGCCCGCAAAAACAATTGCCCACATCAAAATCGTACAGCAATCAGTTTGGCAATTCCAGTGGTGCTGGCACCCGTAACAATGTTTCATCTTCTTTAAACAATGATGTTGTTGCTGATGATGACTGGTCTGGTTTTGATAGTTACCAAGATTCTACAACATCTTACCAGAATTCTACACCTTTGACTGCAACAAATGCGGCAGCAACGACCAATAAAAATTTAAAACTGGCCTCGACTACACAAAAGTTAAGTGAAGGTTTTGATAGCTTAGATGTTAAAAGTGTAAAGCCAAAAACAGCCGCCACTAAAACAGATGAAGATGATGCTTGGAATTTATTAATGAATTGAGAAATTTATACATATTTTTTAATTTGTTTTAACAATACATATTCTTTTTAAAACAATCATATATTTATGAGTTAAATTGTATTTCGTTTATTTTATTAGTTAAATTTAAACTTTTTTTAGTTTTCTTTTTTTTGTAGTTTTTACTAGAAAATTTTGTAAAAAAAAAACAATTATTTTATCAACTTATTATATGTGAAATTAATTATGTAAACCATTGTAATGATATAAAACCAGAAACAATTAAAAAGAAAATCAAAGCCGCTAATTATACAAATTTTTTATTTTACATAAAAATATAAAAAAACAAGTAAGAAAATTATAGTCGGACAAGACCGACCATATAATACCCTACAGCAGAGTTTCCCGAAAAATGGGTCCCAAGTTCAAATATGGACTGATTAGATATATGTATATTTTGTCAAATCTTTAATAAGTGTAAAAACACTCACAAATCAAATTTGAGTGAAATATGCATCGTTTTGTTGAGAATAAACCGCTTTAACTGAATATTGGGTGAAATTTTCACAAGGGGGGGCTTAAGTCTTTTGTATGGGGGCTAGGTCTTAATATGGACCGATTTTTTCCAATTTCAATAGGCTTTGTCCTTGGTGCAAAAGAGGCTTAAGTTTTAAATTTCAAGTCAGTTGGTAAAAAATTACGACCTGTATCGTGTTTACACCGTTTACATGGACAGACAGACAGACGGACATCGCTAAATCGACTCAAAAAGTGATTCTGAGTCGATCGGTATACTTGAATGTGGGTCTAGGACCAATATTTCGGGTAGTTACAAACATCAGCACAAACTCATTATGCCCTGTACCACAGTGTGGTGTAGGGTATAATTATTCACGATTTTATATCTGAAAACCTAGCTGATTTTACACAACATCTTAATTTTTTTTTATAATTTGATCGTCTAAATCAGCGGTTACCAACCTATGGTACGCGTACCACTAGGGGGTATGCGAAACTGTCCGCGGGGGTACGCATAATTTTTGTAATTTGGAGAGCAATTATTTGCGTTATTTTGAGATCTGACGACTTATTTTCGATTAACCTTTTTCTATGATGTCAGGTTTTTGAGAAAATGTATGTCAAAGTTCTCAAAAAAACGTGTTTTTTTGGCATTTTTGAGACGGGTTGTGATAGAGTGGAAATTTTGGTACCATTTTGTTAAGCTCAAAATGCCCTTTCATTGTATATACGAGGGTGTTTCATTCGAAAAGCCACGGAATTGTTGATCTGCCCTTGTATTTAAAAAAAAACTTTAAAAAAAAAATTACAAAAACATTATATTTTCGCCCTCTGTGATGTGTTTTTGGAAATTTTTTTAACAGTTCAAAAAACGTCCGTTGTTTAAATTTTTGGTGTAGAAATGACTGGTTAAATCAGATTTGCAATATTTTCAGCTGTATTTGCTCTGCAGAAAAATCAGCTCAAAATCCGCGTTTTCAGATGCATTGAACCACACCAAGAGCGAACATTTTTCCAAAAAATACCACCATTGATTTGATCTCACCTAAATCCTTCAAAAAAAAAATGATAATATCCGCAGTTCAAAAGTTTAAAAATTAACTCAAATATTTATATGAGAAGTTTTTTTTTAACGAAAACAAAAAAAAACTCGTTAGGGGGCTGACAAAATTTAAAATTAGGGGTACGCGAGCCAAAAAGGTTGGTAACCGCTGGTCTAAATAATAGTATGCCCACCAAAAACAAGAAAGGTTGTCACGAGTCAATTTCGTTCAGAGGTGGCTTCAAAGTTTTCCTCTAAAAAAGTAAAACGAAATAATTTTGAAATTCATTCAATTCCACTTTAATTTTTGAAAGTGATTTCATTCGGATAATAAAAATATTAATTTTTGGTTCCGATTCGGAATCTGAAAAATTTAAAAAAAAATTCTGTAAACGTTTTAAATTTCAACTGCAATAAATATCTTAGGCAATAAGAATCTGGTAATTTTTTGTTGAGGTTGAGAATCGGAAATCTTTTAAAGAGAAATTGCTCAATTTTTGAGAACTTTTCAAAACAAAAAACCTGTCAGTAAAAAAAATTCAAAGTACTGTGCTTCATTCAACCCAGAAGATTTTACAAACGATTTTCGTAATTTCAATAAGTAAAATAAAAAAAATATTTCGTTTATTTTACGAATAATATCGTAAAACAAAAAAAAAAATATTTCGTTTATTTTATGAAAATTATCGTAAAACACAAAAATTTATTTTGTTAACTTACGAAAATATTTTGTAAGATAACACAAAAAAATTGTTTATTTTACGAAAGATTTTCGTGCCCTTCGTACATTGTACGCAAGAATTTCGTGGTGCAAAACAACGAAATTTTTCGTACATTGAACGAACGTTTTTCCTACATATAAGGCAGAATTTTTTCAGTGTGTACAGAGATTTACGGTTTACATATTAAGATTTGAAAAAAAAAAAAACGTTTACAGGTAATCCTAATTCGCTCACAAAAAATGATTCCACTGGATTTTGTTATGTATTATATTTATAATTTTATTATTCAAATACATATTTAGATTTTTTTTTTTAATTTTTATAAAATTACAACAAATTTTAAATTAAAACAAAATATATGTAACATATAAAAAAGACATAAATAATTATGTTAATATTTTATAAATATATAAAATAATTATGGTTTCTTAGAGATTAGAAAGATACACTATTTTTTTTTTTTGAAGACAAGATAAAAGCAAAAGGTTATCAAAAAAGATTACATTTTGGTAGACAGATACGATAGATAAAAAGATGGCTAAACAAAGGCCTTAATTAGACAAAAATGTTTTCGTAGGCACTTTGGCAATTATAATAGGGATGTAAATTAGCTTTCAGTTTTATTAAATGTTTGTAAAAAAAAACCTTGTTTTAGTATATAAAAATTATGTGCGTTAGTTAGAGTTTTGTAGCTATGGCTAGTAAAAAAATCACTTGAAATATTATTTTTAACATTTAAGCCCAACCACCTGTAAGTTTGTGGAACATTTCTTCATTTAATGTTTGATTATTTTCTTTCGAGCGCATAGACATAAAAATATAACCACCAATAAATTCATGAACAACTTTACAATCGGCCGAGAGACAAGAAAATACAACATTTTCGTCGTGGAATTGAATCATCATGCACTTAATGCCCCAATTTACATTCCAAGCTTTCATGGTATTATAACGCCAGGTTTTTATATGATCGCCAGTATTTAAATCCATTCGCATTATACGATTATGGGCTACACCCAGTAACTCCTCCTTCTTGTGGCCATCAAACTTAATGACAAACAAAGATACTCCAAAGTCTGGCAATGACTGCCAAGCTTGTATATACTTCAACTTGGCATCCATTAGAGAAAGCTTACTGACATTAGCATGAGCTTCCAATATTTTTATAGCAGCTTTGCTGGAAAGTTTTCTTAACATTTTTGGAGAAAGATAATCTAAGATTTCTACAGTTCTTGGATCAATATTAACAGCTGCCCTTTGGGCAGGTTTTTGAAGATTTAAAAGAGTTTTT
This sequence comes from Pegoplata infirma, assembly GCA_963921195.1. Lineage (NCBI taxonomy): Eukaryota > Metazoa > Arthropoda > Insecta > Diptera > Anthomyiidae > Pegoplata > Pegoplata infirma. The sequence goes on along the minus strand of OY992539.1, from coordinate 13,658,039 downwards.
ATATTGGACACTTCACTGTCATATGAACTGTCAGCTAAAGAACGACCTTTGGCCGCCAAACGGCATGCAGCCATCCATTTAGCATACTGATCTTCAGTTTCACATCTAATCCAAACTTCTGTATTTGGACCACTTTTACCTTCAGGTGGTACTTCCAGACGTATGGCAAACTTTTGTTGCGCTAAATTTACATCCGGTGTTACCTCACAACCTCTCAAGTTTATTGTTATAACAGGAGCTCCCCTTCGCGAATCTTCAGCTGACTTGTAAAGATGTAAATGCAAATCTCTGTAGGCAAAGAAGTATCTCTTATAACCTTTCATTGTGAATTTACGTGGTTTTAAAAATCTTAAATAGTCCGATAGCTCTGGAATTTTTGTAATGTTTCCATCACCGTTTGAATTGGGTCCCTCCAAAGTTATTTGTAGTTCATTTAGAGCCGAATCAATATCATCCTCTGTACCATTATCATTAAATGAAGAATCCAAGCCCGGGTTTTGATAAGGTTGAAACTCATTGAGTTGATTTATTTGAAACTGAAGAGCAGCAAACATTAGACTTTCCTCTTCAGTACAATCGAATTCTTCATTTAGAATAGACCATTTAGCCTGTTCATATAACTGATTGATGCGCACAAGATCATACTTTGGATTCAAATCGAAAAAGGTGTAATATTTAAAACGTAGACAAAGAGTGTCGAATTCCCGTATGCCTTGCTCCATTATGGACAGAGATGAATCCAACCAACCCACATTTAGTCTCGCCTTTTCTATTAAGGATTTTGGACGTACCAGACGGGATCTAACATCAGGACTAGGTGACCTTGGCGAGGCAGCCAAATTTTCTTGGAAATCTCCTAGACTAGAAGAAGAATCATAGGTGGCGTAACCATTACTACTATTCTTCCAAGTACTATTGGGTGAAGATATGGGGGTTCCAGGTTTTCTGGGCGTTGTATTGTATGGGGAAACTGGTGCACAAAGTAAATTACCATTTTGCGTTCTATCCAAACTGCCGTTGCTGCCTCCAGCATTAATGGGTATAAATGAATTGGTATCAGGAGCCGGTTGTAAATACGTGGTACCATTAGCTTCAGCTATGGCCGCCTTTTTTTGTGGATATTTTCCATAGTTTTTCTTTAAATGTTCCTGCTCTAATGGCTTACACAAGGACATCTCTTCTGGATGTCTAATATCTAAATCTTTACATAAATTGACCACTGCTGCAAAGGTTTTAATCGAATAATCAACTCGACAATCAAGAAAACGTAAATCTGGCAATTGTACTCTTAAAACTTTATGCATGGGTGTGAAATGCAATAAACAATCAGCTTGTACACCCACTTGATCTAAAGTAGAACGAGTTCTAGTAAGCCAAATATTACGCTCTGGCCACCATAGAGCATGATCTGACCAATCTTTAGGATTTTCCGGATCCACCAGCTGTAGCATAATACCACCAATATGCTGATCTCCCTTTACCCTTAAATGTTTTTCAACTTGGAGATCCGTAATAAAGATTCGTAGAATCCAAGTATTTTCTCCGACATGAATCATCTTTAATGTTTTTTTGATTTTGTGCCAACTTTATGATGAGGATTGTTGTTTTTCTCAATTTAATTAAATTATTTTATCTATTTGGAAGAAAAGAAACACTTTATTTTACTAAGATGTATTTAAATTAAAAATAGTTTTCTTTGTTACTTTTTTACTGGTTTTAGCCTCGAAAAACCACAATTCTTGTCTCATCGAAAAAAAACTTTTGATGACGTAAGTTTTTTTTTATGTTTTTGCTGTTTACTATTTGTATTTATTTTTTTAAATGTTTTTGCACACCTCCGCGAATTTTGTTTTTACAAAAAGTAAAAGTTTTCTAAAAAATTTTCTAAAATGTTTTTCCTGTGTGAAAAATTTGTGTAGAGGTAGAAGAAAAAAAAAAACAATGTTCGCAAAGAAAGCTATTCGTGGTTCGTGTTTTCAAGTTGTTCAAGACTTTTCCTTATTAATTCTTTAATTTTTTGATGGAGAATAATATAAAATAAAAATACAGTGACGGAGAGAGTTCTGAGCGATTTCACGAATAAAAAATACCATAATTTTAAATAAGCTATTTTTTAGAGATGGTAGTACAACTCACTTGGGTTTTCACGATGTTAAGCTTTTGAATGTGGTAATTCGTCATTAGTGAATTGGTTTGCTATTTTTCTCGTGAGCTTATACGCTGCAATTTTTGAACGTATTTGACAGAATAAAAAGGAATTATTTTTTTTGTCAGTCATCTAATCACACACATTTACGGTCATGTGAGTTAAAATAAATTCCACTCACGAACACGCGGAATTTACCGGCGAATCACGAAAAATTAGTGTCACGCGCTCATTTTTACTGTATAAGGTGGGTAAGTTGCTCGGTTTTCACGTGAAAATCTGTCAAACTCCATATAAAAAAAACATAAATTTCACACTGGCTTTACAAAAGCGTAAAAATTTCGCTGAAGAGGTATTCTGTTCACTGGTGAAAAACCGGCAAAATAATCCGGTATATGTTGCATCAATACGCATCAACACTATAAGCAACATTTTTTTAAATTGTACAGACCATTTAAAAAGCGGTGAAATTTAACATTCAGATGTAAAATGAAGTAATTATAAGTGTTTGGGACTGTAAACATTAATAATATCACATAACTTACCAAAAAATATTATTTAAAGTTATTTTATGTATTCTGACGCGCAAAACATAACCAAACATATGACTGTCAAATTTTCGCTACAAATTAATTGATGTTTCGAAACAAAGACTAACAAGACATCCAACTCTACATAACCTCAAAAAAATAATTCACACATATAGGTACTGTGTATTCAACACATTTGTGAAACTGTGGTGAAATAATAAAATATGACATTTGTAATAAAAATAAAAAACAAAAAGTTGTATATTTTATTTTTTTTACAAATCATCCAATTTTTGGATGATTTTTGTGTTTTTTGCACAGAAAACTTGGTATGTACTTATATTAAAGTGAAATAAGTTTATTATATTTGATTTTAGATTAATAATTTGTATTATTTCAGCTTGTAATCGTACAAATCCCATTGGGTTTTGCTGTAGAAAGAGGGAATGAAAAATTGTTCAGGGAATTTTTAATAATTAGCATAATTAAAGGTAGATATTGCTTTTAATTTATTTTGTGTTTGGAATAGCTTTTTTTGTATATTTCAGTTACAAAGGTCTAAAGTATGTTCCCGTGATGTGCATAAACTTTAAAATTATATTCGTTTGCAACAAACCAATGGTGTCTTCATTACCATGAAGACCAAAATACTACAAATGCTAAATATACCTAGACTATGTGGTATTGTTGAAACTGTTTTGTTTGTAATGGGTTTTTGGGACCTGAAGTTCGCAATAATTTGGGAACACCAGTGCCCAAATGATTTGAGTCTATCGTGTTGAAGATTCCGAAGCTGTTCGCGACAAAGAATTTCAAATTTACTTATTTTCATATTGAAGGTGACGAATAATAAATAATGTTTAAAAACGAATATGTTTTTTTTAAAGAAATTGAAAAATGTTCCTATGGAAAAACTCCCAGATATAAACCCCTTTTTTAAAGAAAAATCTCTCAGAATCTGATATTTCTTCTTTAATAAAAATCTCTCAAAACTTGTGACTATTTCAATAAGAAAATCTGAGACTTTCTATAAGTAAATGTGTCAGAATCTGAGAATTTTTCTATAGGAAAAATGTCTCAGAATCTGAAGCTTTTTCTATAGGAAAAATATCTCAAAATCTGAGGCTTTTTCTATATAAACAAATGTCTGAATCTGAGGCTTTTCTATAGGAAAAATGTCTCAGAATCTGATACTTTTTCTATAGGAAAAATGTCTCAGAATCTGAGACTTTTTCTATAGGAAAAATATCTCAGAATCTGAGACTTTTTCTATAGGAAAAATATCTCAGAATCTGAGACTTTTTCTATAGGAAAAATGTCTCAGAATCTGAGACTTTTTCTATAGGAAAATTGTCTCAGAATCTGAGACTTTTTCTTTAGGAAAAAAATGAAGCTTTTTCTATAGGAAAAATATCTCAAAATCTGAGGCTTTTTCTATATAAACAAATGTCTGAATCTGAGGCTTTTCTATAGGAAAAATGTCTCAGAATCTGAGACTTTTTCTATAGGAAAAATGTCTCAGAATCTGAGACTTTTTCTATAGGAAAATTGTCTCAGAATCTGAGACTTTTTCTATAGGAAAAATGTCTCAGAATCTGAGACTTTTTCTATAGGAAAAATGTCTCAGAATCTGAGACTTTTTCTATAGGAAAAATGTCTCAGAATCTGAGACTTTTTCTATAGGAAAAATGTCTCAGAATCTGAGACTTTTTCTATAGGAAAAATGTCTCAGAATCTGAGACTTTTTCTATAGGAAAAATGTCTCAGAATCTGAGACTTTTTCTATAGGAAAAATGTCTCAAAATCTGAGACTTTTTCTATAGGAAAAATGTCTCAGAATCTGAGACTTTTTCTATAGGAAAAATGTCTCAGAATCTGAGACTTTTTCTATAGGAAAAATGTCTCAGAATCTGAGACTTTTTCTATAGGAAAAATGTCTCAGAATCTGAGACTTTTTCTATAGGAAAAATGTCTCAGAATCTGAGACTTTTTCTATAGGAAAAATGTCTCAGAATCTGAGACTTTTTCTATAGGAAAAATGTCTCAGAATCTGAGACTTTTTCTATAGGAAAAATGTCTCAGAATCTGAGACTTTTTCTATAGGAAAAATGTCTCAGAATCTGAGACTTTTTCTATAGGAAAAATGTCTCAGAATCTGAGACTTTTTCTATAGGAAAAATGTCTCAGAATCTGAGACTTTTTCTATAGGAAAAATGTCTCAGAATCTGAGACTTTTTCTATAGGAAAAATGTCTCAGAATCTGAGACTTTTTCTATAGGAAAAATGTCTCAGAATCTGAGACTTTTTCTATAGGAAAAATGTCTCAGAATCTGAGACTTTTTCTATAGGAAAAATGTCTCAGAATCTGAGACTTTTTCTATAGGAAAAATGTCTCAGAATCTGAGACTTTTTCTATAAGAAAAATGTCTCAGAATCTGAGACTTTTTCTATAGGAAAAATGTCTCAGAATCTGAGACATTTTCTATAGGAAAAATGTCTTAGAATCTGAGACTTTTTCTATAGGAAAAATGTCTCAGAATCTAAAACTTTTTCTATAGGAAAAATGTCTCAGAATCTGAGACTTTTTCTATAGGAAAAATTTCTCAGAATCTGAGACGTTTTCTATAGGAAAAATCTTATACTTTTCCTATAGAAAAAGTCTGAGATTCGGATATATTTTTCCTATAGAAAAAATCTCTGATTCTGATACATTTGTCCTACAGAAAAAGTCTTAGATTTTGAAACATTTAAATGTTTTAAAATCTGTGTCTTTTTCTATAAGAAAAATGTCTCAGAATCTGAGACTTTTCTATAAGGAAAATTTCTCATAATCTGAGACTTTTTCTATAACAAAATATTTTAATATCTGAGATTTTTTCTGTAAAAAAACATGTCTCTTATTGTGAAACTTTTCCCAGAATCAGACTTTTTTGCATAAGAAAAATTTTTCAGAAATATTTCTGGAATACAAAAAACATCCTATGGCAACCGCTTTTATAGCAGAAATGCCTTACAATTTTTTTTATAGAATAAAAATACATTTATAGTACTTTCTATAGAAAAAAATTCATTAAATTTATTGAAACACATACTATAAATCCAAGAAGATTTCCAAATAGTCCTTTGAATCTGAAACTTTCTACATATAAAAAGATTCCATTCTGAGATTTTCTGTAAACAACAATTATGTATGTATATACGAATCAAAACTTTTGATAAATGAAGACATCCCACAGAATCTCCGACTTTATCGATGCGAAAAATGTTTAAGAACTTTTTTGTGCAGGAAAAAATATCATAGCGTTTTTTTATTAAAAAATCTTTAAGTTTTTCTCAACTTTTTTGGATATACGACTTGATGTAAATGAATATCCCTCAAGTATTGCAATATATCGCAATTCTTCAATTCGTTTAATTACTTTTTATTTTTTTTAAATAAAAAAAATATTTAATAAAAATAAATAAAATATTTGTCATTTTTAGTGGTGAAATAATTGTGTTAGATTTTGAAAACGAATTCAGAGTTGATATTTAATAATATATTTTTTATAAATATATTTATATTTTCTTTAATTTAAACTGCAAAATTCATTAATGTAGGTACTAGCTGTTGTGTTCAATGTTTATTTTTGCTTTCCCACTTTTCTGTTCCAAAAAAATTTTAAAGTAAAAAATTATTAATAAACAAAAGTAACTCTGTGTATGGTGAATATATTTTTGGTCGGTGGTGAAAAAAGTTAGGTGCACCAATACTTAAGAGGACCTAACTCAAATACATACAAAGAGTTAGGTCCTCTGACAGCAAAACAAAATGAGTTGGAAGTCTTGTTAGTCTTTGTTTCGAAACATTTTTTTTCACCGGTGAACAACTTACCTAGCTATATAACAAAAAAAAATGGTGGCAAATATTTGACGTATGGTTAAATAGCAATTCTACCAATTTCAACAATAAAAAGCCCGATAGCGCAAAAACCCTTATTTTTTTCAACGATTTCTTTCAAAAAGTGTTGCCACTTTGTTTTTTCAGCAAGTATTGCCCAATGTTAGTTCTGGTATTGCCACTATTATTTTATTTAAATTATTTAAATTTCAACAATAGCCCTGTTTTTTCATTGGATTTACCCCCAGTTTCTGTATGACGAACGAATGACGAACGTCATACAGAAACTGGGGGTTTTGGGATTAATTCTAACCAAAAATTTTTTTTCTTAGGCCTCTGTTCTGTCTTTCACAACTTTTCAATTCACACGAAAATTTCCGAATCACATGAAATCAAGTTTAGTGTTTTGTTGATCACGTTTTCATTCGAAGTTGAAATCGAATAATTCAAATTTAAAAAATTACAAGGAAAAAAGTGCATTCGTTTTACTTTCACCAAATTTTATTTATATGAAACAAAACGAAAAAGAAATTCGGATGTGAAATCTAGAACACCAAAAAAATTCTGAAATTTTCATTTTCACATTTTTTATCTGAATTACTTTTTTTTGGAACAGCGGCCTTAATTTACATCTTATTAACAATAATAAAATCAGAACAAAAGTAAACTTACACAGAAAAAATTTTCTATAACCTAGAAATTATTAACCTAATCGGTTACTAATTTCAACTTACAAAAACTTTAAATTAAAAATTTTAAAACTTTTAGTTTTTAATATTTTAATTGATTTCGCAATTTTTCCTTGTTAAACTTTTACAAATTTTAGTAATTAGTACTATCACTTTCGAGATAGGTGCAAAATCGATTAAAATAGTAATTGATATAATCATTTTAGTGATTAAAACTCATTTTCTTTTTTTTTTTTGTGTAAGTAAAAATTAGAGTTTGCAAATAATCGAGATATCTCATAATCGCGATAACGATTAAAAAAATCGCCGTTAATCGCGATTATCGATTAATCGAATTTTTAAATAAATTGAATTGCAATAGATTTATTAAAAAAAATCTTTTAAATTTTAAATTTCCAAACGTATTAAAATACAAAAATTAATATATTTATTATATTTTTTCGGCGTAAGTGTGCAATTACAATTCTGGCGTTGACTTTGAATTTTGTGTAAAGAGAGGGCGTTTGATTTAAACAAAGGCTTTGGCTTTGAATTTTGTTCTGGCGTTTGTTTGTATACACACACACAAAGAAGAACAGAAATATAATTATTTGGTGGAAGAAAAATAAATTTTTCCTGAAAATTATTTTTTTTCGGTGAAACATAAAACTTCTTTGGTTTTGTTATTGATATTTTTTTGATACTTGTTTTTTTTTTTATAATAATTGGCGGTAAATTATATTTTCACTTTCTTTTATATGTACTTTTCTTCTAATTTTCCAATACACAGATGTGTTTCATAAACAAGATATGAAACACATCACAAAATCAACCCTTTTTTGTAAAAGACTGGCAACGCCAAAGCAAGAAAAAAATACTCACGAGAGAGCAAAGCCAAGAAAATAGAATTGATTCTATTCTGGCTTTGAAACGCTAGCGTTGGCTTTGAATTTTGTTCTACATACAAAATGTATGGGAACGAGCAAAATTCAAGGCCAACGCCAGAATTGTAATTGCACACTAAGCCAAGTGTATTTAATTTGTTGTTTGTGTTTTTCTGATTGAAGAAGAAAATTGTGTCTTCTAAAGATTAAATTAAATGTGGATTTACCCTAGACCATGGTTTCTGTAGCCACTTCTACGTCATCAGTAGGCAATTACATTAAATTGATTATTTGATATTTGCTAGAAAAATTCTTTATATGTTTTTTTATCAACAGACTAGCCTGACATGAGCTTCGAACCTGTGTCGTTAAAATCTCTCATGTTTTGTAAGCCGAAGCCATAACCACTAGGCTATACTCGGTGTATAAACATCAGTGACTAAACGTCGTTTGTTTTTAACTCACAGTAGGTTTCGTGTGTGACGTATACAGAAAAGCTTTTTCTCTAACTCAAGCAATGCATTTAATCTAGAGACCAACAACAATTTTCTTAATCTTTCATTTACTTTATTTTATGCAAACTTTACTATAGCAGAGAATTTTTTGTTCTTCACACTACAGTAACGCATAGTTAAAGTGAATTGCTCACACGAGCGACATTTTGTCAGTATTTCTATATTTATTATATTTTTTCGGCGTAAGCCAAGTGTATTTAATTTGTTGTTTGTGTTTTTCTGATTGAAGAAGAAAATTGTGTCTTCTAAAGATTAAATTAAATGTGGATTTACCCTAGACCATGGTTTCTGTAGCCACTTCTACGTCATCAGTAGGCAATTACATTAAATTGATTATTTGATATTTGCTAGAAAAATTCTTTATATGTTTTTTTATCAACAGACTAGCCTGACATGAGCTTCGAACCTGTGTCGTTAAAATCTCTCATGTTTTGTAAGCCGAAGCCATAACCACTAGGCTATACTCGGTGTATAAACATCAGTGACTGATGACGTAGAAGTGGCTACAGAAACCATGGTCTAGGGTAAATCCACATTTAATTTAATCTTTAGAAGACACAATTTTCTTCTTCAATCAGAAAAACACAAACAACAAATTAAATACACTTGGCTTACGCCGAAAAAATATAATAAATATAGAAATACTGACAAAATGTCGCTCGTGTGAGCAATTCACTTTAACTATGCGTTACTGTAGTGTGAAGAACAAAAAATTCTCTGCTATAGTAAAGTTTGCATAAAATAAAGTAAATGAAAGATTAAGAAAATTGTTGTTGGTCTCTAGATTAAATGCATTGCTTGAGTTAGAGAAAAAGCTTTTCTGTATACGTCACACACGAAACCTACTGTGAGTTAAAAACAAACGACGTTTAGTCACTGATGTTTATACACCGAGTATAGCCTAGTGGTTATGGCTTCGGCTTACAAAACATGAGAGATTTTAACGACACAGGTTCGAAGCTCATGTCAGGCTAGTCTGTTGATAAAAAAACATATAAAGAATTTTTCTAGCAAATATCAAATAATCAATTTAATGTAATTGCCTACTGATGACGTAGAAGTGGCTACAGAAACCATGGTCTAGGGTAAATCCACATTTAATTTAATCTTTAGAAGACACAATTTTCTTCTTCAATCAGAAAAACACAAACAACAAATTAAATACACTTGGCTTACGCCGAAAAAATATAATAAATATAGAAATACTGACAAAATGTCGCTCGTGTGAGCAATTCACTTTAACTATGCGTTACTGTAGTGTGAAGAACAAAAAATTCTCTGCTATAGTAAAGTTTGCATAAAATAAAGTAAATGAAAGATTAAGAAAATTGTTGTTGGTCTCTAGATTAAATGCATTGCTTGAGTTAGAGAAAAAGCTTTTCTGTATACGTCACACACGAAACCTACTGTGAGTTAAAAACAAACGACGTTTAGTCACTGATGTTTATACACCGAGTATAGCCTAGTGGTTATGGCTTCGGCTTACAAAACATGAGAGATTTTAACGACACAGGTTCGAAGCTCATGTCAGGCTAGTCTGTTGATAAAAAAACATATAAAGAATTTTTCTAGCAAATATCAAATAATCAATTTAATGTAATTGCCTACTGATGACGTAGAAGTGGCTACAGAAACCATGGTCTAGGGTAAATCCACATTTAATTTAATCTTTAGAAGACACAATTTTCTTCTTCAATCAGAAAAACACAAACAACAAATTAAATACACTTGGCTTACGCCGAAAAAATATAATAAATATAGAAATACTGACAAAATGTCGCTCGTGTGAGCAATTCACTTTAACTATGCGTTACTGTAGTGTGAAGAACAAAAAATTCTCTGCTATAGTAAAGTTTGCATAAAATAAAGTAAATGAAAGATTAAGAAAATTGTTGTTGGTCTCTAGATTAAATGCATTGCTTGAGTTAGAGAAAAAGCTTTTCTGTATACGTCACACACGAAACCTACTGTGAGTTAAAAACAAACGACGTTTAGTCACTGATGTTTATACACCGAGTATAGCCTAGTGGTTATGGCTTCGGCTTACAAAACATGAGAGATTTTAACGACACAGGTTCGAAGCTCATGTCAGGCTAGTCTGTTGATAAAAAAACATATAAAGAATTTTTCTAGCAAATATCAAATAATCAATTTAATGTAATTGCCTACTGATGACGTAGAAGTGGCTACAGAAACCATGGTCTAGGGTAAATCCACATTTAATTTAATCTTTAGAAGACACAATTTTCTTCTTCAATCAGAAAAACACAAACAACAAATTAAATACACTTGGCTTACGCCGAAAAAATATAATAAATATAGAAATACTGACAAAATGTCGCTCGTGTGAGCAATTCACTTTAACTATGCGTTACTGTAGTGTGAAGAACAAAAAATTCTCTGCTATAGTAAAGTTTGCATAAAATAAAGTAAATGAAAGATTAAGAAAATTGTTGTTGGTCTCTAGATTAAATGCATTGCTTGAGTTAGAGAAAAAGCTTTTCTGTATACGTCACACACGAAACCTACTGTGAGTTAAAAACAAACGACGTTTAGTCACTGATGTTTATACACCGAGTATAGCCTAGTGGTTATGGCTTCGGCTTACAAAACATGAGAGATTTTAACGACACAGGTTCGAAGCTCATGTCAGGCTAGTCTGTTGATAAAAAAACATATAAAGAATTTTTCTAGCAAATATCAAATAATCAATTTAATGTAATTGCCTACTGATGACGTAGAAGTGGCTACAGAAACCATGGTCTAGGGTAAATCCACATTTAATTTAATCTTTAGAAGACACAATTTTCTTCTTCAATCAGAAAAACACAAACAAAAATTAATATTTTTAACATATAAAGAGCTCGATTTGGGAGTACTTTTTCACCATTCACCTAATTTTTAAAAATTTGTTATTCTTTCGAATTTTATTCTTTCGAATTTCGATAAAAATTTAAAAATCTTTAAAATCGAAATTTGATATCCAAATTTTTAAAAATTAGGTGTGTAACGACTTGTTTTCGCTAGGGTAAATACTCAGCCTTTGTCCAGGTTTCGCTACAAGAAATAATGAACACGTGCACTTTTTGTTTCAATACTTCACAATCTCGGTTTATTTAAAACATTAATATAAAATTTCATTCAAAATATATAATATTAATTGATCGTTCCTCTTCGGCTCCACTCCGAAAATTGGCTCCCTGTGACCGTTTTCCTGTTCCGGGTATTCTCCTGAGGAAGTTTCCACTTTGGGATGACACTCGTGTCCCTCGTTTCCCTCTCGAACTTGGTCGGGTCCCCTCGCTCGTGCTTCGGATTTTATGCTGGGTTGTCCACTGTTCGTGCTAGGAAACCACTAGCAGTTTCCAACCCAGTTGCCTTCACGAATCGTCTGTCCAGTGGTCCACTCGTGTTCGGTAACCACTCGTGAACCCTCGTACATCCGACCCGTGATCACTGGCCGACGTTTACCGCACACTCTTACGCCACAATTTTGTCTCGGATGTTAGACCTGGTGAAACTCGTTTGTCCTGACGCTCGGAACACCTTCGGTAATTGCTCGTTTAATTATCCGCCGAACCTATAAGCTGAAAAGAACGAATTCTACTCTACCTTTCACCACACGTTCCTCGGAATCTGACTTCCACGGGTGTTCGCTAACCACCCGGTAAAGTGTTCCTTGGTTCGTCTACTTTCTAATCTTCGCCTGGTGATCGGTAACCACCAGCCGAAGTGGATGCTTAATTCCTGAAAAGGTAAGATTATTCCATCCGGTGCTCGGTAACCACCGGGCGGAATAGTTTCTATACTACGACTTAATCTAATTCCCTCCGGTGATCGCCAACCACCTTCGGGAATGCTCGTTAAAAAATCTAAATTATGGTTAACTTCATCCAGTGTTCGGTAACCACCGGCTGAAGTGTACTACTCGCTACTGATGATCCACTAGTGTCCTCGGGTGCTCGCTAACCACCGTCGGAGGATTATCTTACCATTACCCTAGCTTCGGTCTGGTGCTCGCTAACCACCAGTCGAAGCATATACTTAACCTTACTTAGGTTTCTACGTCTTTCCCTGGTGCTCGATAACCACCAGTGAAAGTTCACTACTGCTGATAATAATTCTAACTTCATAAGGTGTTCGCTAACCACCAAATGAAGTGTCTACCTTATATTAATTTTATTACTTACAGACCGAATCGCTGATAAAAGAATGAGACCTGTTTGTTAAAACCACGCGTCTTTTATACAAATCCAAGCTCATGGAAACTACCAACAAAATATTACTCCTGTGTGTTGTTTTATTTATCTAACGGTCAATATTGAAAACAAGTCCTTATATTTTGTTGCTACTTGTTTACTTGTTTATTACAAAAAACAAAAGCCCACTGTATGTTGTTGCTACTTGTTTGTTACAAAATATTTCTACTGTGGGGTTCTGTTGCTTGTGTGTCTGATATATCAAAACCACACAGTGTGTGTGTTGTTGCTACTTGTTTGTTACAAAAATATTTCTACTGTTGGGTTCTGTTAGGGTATTTGTACACTGTGTACAATAAGTATACGGCCACTGTCTGTGACCCAAGTTTGCTAACAAACTTGTTGTCACATTCCCCCCTTTCTTTAATAACATGCTAACCCCCCCAAAGAAAAATACGACTCCTTACTCCTGGTTACCCTCTTCAACATTAAACGCCTTTAGTTCGCCAATGTGCGCATTTCTTTTACGTCTACCGTCACCCTCCAGCACCACAATTACCGGTGATATAAAACTTTTAACTTTATAAGGCCCATCATATTTCGGAGCCAGTTTCGCAGCAAACCCGTCGACTGCACTAGAAAGATGATGTTGTTTTACCAGCACTAAGTCTCCTTTCTTTGGTTTCCATTCCCTTCTCCTCAGATTGTAATGCCGCCTCTGATCTTGTGATGCGACCTCCAAGTTACGTCTTACCAGTTTAAAAATCTCCTGTATCATTTCTGCCCTTTCTTCTGGCTCCTGAACATCGCCTCCTGTACCAACAGTGACTTCATCGTACAGCGCCTTTGGAAGTCTTGGCTCCCTTCCCTGTACCACAAAACTGGGACTGTATCCCGTAGAATCCGAAACACTAGAATTTACCGCCAACATAATCTCTGGTAGATGTTCGTCCCACGTTCGCTGATTTTCGCCTGCAAATTGTGCTATCATTGTTTTCACCGTCCTGTTGGCACGCTCAGTAGGGTTTTCCTGTGGTGTATATGGTGCCGTTAACTGATGGCGTACACCCAACTTCTCCAAAAACGTTTTGAATGTACGACTAGTGAACTGTGTTCCATTATCTGTCACCAATACTTTTGGAACTCCGAACCGGCTCACAATCCTTTCCCGTAACGCCTTCATAACACCCTCGCTCTTAGCCTTCCTCATTGGAACTAGCTCTGTCCACTTTGAAAATTTGTCAAAGAAAACCAACAGCATTGAGTTCCCGTGCTTTGATCGTGGTAGTGGTCCAACAAAATCGGCACATACGACCGCCCATGGTTCCTCTGGTATTTGCGTTAACATCATTCCCGCTGGCTTTTGTTGACTTGCCTTATATCGTTGACACGATTCACATTTCCGTACGTAGCTGGTTACGTCGCGGAATAAACCTGGCCAATAGTAACGCCTTGCAACTCGAGCAATAGTCTTTCTACTACCAAGATGACCCGCTGTTTCATCGTCATGATTCTCCTTCAACACCCTCTCGCGCATGTACTTGGGGACACATAGCTTCCATTGAACTCCACCCTCGACTTCATCACGACTCGGAATATGTCTATACAATTGGTCGTTTTCAATAACGAAATCAGCATACTTTTCCGGGTCTTCTCTTACCTCCTTCATCTTTCTCTCCAACCAGGCACACTTATCTTTGACCGAGTCATCAGACATAGCACACAATATGTTTAGTGGTTCTCGTGATAACGCGTCGGCCACCACATTACTTTTTCCCTTGCGATACTCCACATCAAACGTGTACTGCTGTAGTTCTAACGCCCACCTCGCAACTCTTCCAGACGGACTCTCAATGCTATTTAACCATTTGAGAGAGAGATGATCAGTTATTACCTTAAACCGATAACCCTCCAAATATTGACGCATTTTTCGAATACCCCACACAATCGCCAAGCACTCCTTTTCCGTTGCTGAATAATTGCACTCTGCTTTATTTAGCCGACGACTCGCGTATGCGATGACCCGTTCCTCGTCGTTGATGTTTTGCGTGAGCACCGCACCCAAGCCAAAGTCACTTGCATCAGTCTGGAGAATAAACTGTTTGTCGAAATTTGGACAAGCCAACACTGGTGCACCTGTCAATCGCTCCTTCAGTTTTTCAAAAGCCTCCTGTTGCTCCTTACCCCACTTCCATCTTGTACCCTTTTTCAATAAACTTGTAATTGGGGACACCAAATCGGAAAAATCAGGTACAAACCTTCGATACCATGAGGCAACGCCCAATACCCGTCTCACTCCTTTAACATCTTTTGGGGGTAGCATTTCCTTGATCGCCGCTATCTTGTCTGGGTCGGTTTTTATCCCATCCTCCCCCACAACATGGCCAAGGTATTTTATTTCTTTCTTCATAAATGAGCACTTTTCTGGATTTATTCTCAGATTCGCCATCTTTAGTCGCCTAAACACCTCTCGCAAATTCACCATATGCTCCTCCAATGTCTTTCCAATCACAATTATGTCGTCCAGGTAAGCAAATGCATGTGGTTCCATCTCCGGACCAATAACCTGGTCCAATGCGCGCTGAAACGTAGCTGGCGCCGAATGTAATCCAAAAGGCATTACCTTCCACTGGAACAACCCTCGACCTGGTACTGTAAATGCCGTTACTAACCTACTTTCCTTCTCCATGGGTATCTGCCAGTAACCATTTTTAAGATCCAGTGTACTAAAATATTTAGCATCTCGCAGCCTCTCCAGAATGGAATTGATACGTGGTAAAGGGTATGCATCTGTTACTGACCTGCTGTTTAATTGCCGAAAGTCACAGCAAAGCCTCCATTTACCATTCTTTTTAGGTGCCAACACAATCGGTGAACTGTATGGACTATATGAAGGTTCAATACATCCATTCTCTATTAACTCATCCACCAGATCACTTATTATCTTTTGCTTTGCCGGGTTTGTCTGCATATACCTTTGCTTAAACGGAGTTTCATCCTTCATTACAATTCGATGTTCTGCAATATTAGAAAGTCCAGTCAAAGTTTCAAAACCTCGTAATTCACCTTCTAAGAACCGCTTTATACGCACTTCCTCCTCGTTGCCTATAGTTTCTACACCCGTGCATCGAGTATTCGGACTTCTTACTCCTCCTACCTCCTCCTTTAATTGAAGTGTTACACCGCCACAGCTCAACGTAGCATTTACCTTGGTTAAGAAATCCATCCCCAGTATTAACCCATCCATTACCTCAGGAAGAATTAACAACGACATTCTAAAGCTCCTATCGCCTACCGCTACTTCCATCACCACTGCCTCGTTCACCGCCGCTTTTTTACCGTCAGCCAGAGTTATACCTACATCAACCTTCACTCGTTCTACTCCTATCATCTTGTCTGCCAACTGGGTACATATAAAACTGTTGGACGCCCCGGTATCTACTAGCGCCTCTGCCACTTGACTTCCCAATGTCACTTTCGCAAATATATGACCTTGTCTCATGTAGATTGCGTTCCTAGATTTTGTAGATGTACCTGCTGCCTCCGATATGGATCGTTTACCCTGAAATACACCATCACTCAACGACCATTTTTCCCTTCTCTTATTGCAACACTCCCTCGTACGAACACTCGGCTTACCACACTCCCAGCAAAATACTTTGGATTCATTTTGACAAAACCGATAGCCATGGCCCTCCTGTCCACATCGCCTGCATGCCGCTCTTGGATTAATCACATCGATCACTTGCTTTCCATAACATCGATTATTATCACACACTGCTCCTGCCATAACGACCATCTTATGTTGGTTATCCAGCTTCATTGGTTGGAGTTGTGTTTGCGTATCCATCGTCGGAGTAGGTGGCGTTTGTTGAAAACCTAAAGCCTCCCTCATCAAAAGCTCAAAATCCCCTGCCAATCTGAGTAGCTCCCGCTTGTTCCTGAACTCTCTACGTTTTATATATAATCTATAACTAGGGTTCAAATTCTCATAAATCCGTTCCAATTTTTGTGCCTCGCTGTATCCTGCCTGCCTCATCAAATCCTGTAAACTAACCATGTAAACCTTAAATAATTCACCTGCCTGTTGCTTCCTGCCCCTGATCCTATCCTCCAGTGTCTTGAAATATCCCGTTGGTAAAAAGTATTCGAGAAAGTCCCGTTGAAACTCATTCCAGTCGCTCCAATTATCATTATTATTTCTAAACCATAATAGTGCCAAGTCCTTCAGCAGTTCCGGCATTATCTTAGGTACTCGATCCAGTGGAATTTTATAGGCTCCAGCCAGTTCCCGTACCCGTTCCAGAAAATCTAACGGATTCATGCTTCCGTCATACTTAAGAGACCATTTTCTTACTCGTTCTATGGCGTATAAACTGCTTGCGTATTCACTTGTACTGGTTTCATGACTAACATTTTTGATAAAGTCCTCCAAACGTTTTCGTAGTTCCTCTACATTTTCCTCCGCATCGACACCAAATTCTGTTGCAAATGCTGCTACTTCATCATAAAACTCCTTTGTATTCTCCATGTTGCTCGTGTATTCTTCGTGTTTTACTTTCTTGTTTAAATAGCCTGCTCGGGCGCCACTTGTAACGACTTGTTTTCGCTAGGGTAAATACTCAGCCTTTGTCCAGGTTTCGCTACAAGAAATAATGAACACGTGCACTTTTTGTTTCAATACTTCACAATCTCGGTTTATTTAAAACATTAATATAAAATTTCATTCAAAATATATAATATTAATTGATCGTTCCTCTTCGGCTCCACTCCGAAAATTGGCTCCCTGTGACCGTTTTCCTGTTCCGGGTATTCTCCTGAGGAAGTTTCCACTTTGGGATGACACTCGTGTCCCTCGTTTCCCTCTCGAACTTGGTCGGGTCCCCTCGCTCGTGCTTCGGATTTTATGCTGGGTTGTCCACTGTTCGTGCTAGGAAACCACTAGCAGTTTCCAACCCAGTTGCCTTCACGAATCGTCTGTCCAGTGGTCCACTCGTGTTCGGTAACCACTCGTGAACCCTCGTACATCCGACCCGTGATCACTGGCCGACGTTTACCGCACACTCTTACGCCACAATTTTGTCTCGGATGTTAGACCTGGTGAAACTCGTTTGTCCTGACGCTCGGAACACCTTCGGTAATTGCTCGTTTAATTATCCGCCGAACCTATAAGCTGAAAAGAACGAATTCTACTCTACCTTTCACCACACGTTCCTCGGAATCTGACTTCCACGGGTGTTCGCTAACCACCCGGTAAAGTGTTCCTTGGTTCGTCTACTTTCTAATCTTCGCCTGGTGATCGGTAACCACCAGCCGAAGTGGATGCTTAATTCCTGAAAAGGTAAGATTATTCCATCCGGTGCTCGGTAACCACCGGGCGGAATAGTTTCTATACTACGACTTAATCTAATTCCCTCCGGTGATCGCCAACCACCTTCGGGAATGCTCGTTAAAAAATCTAAATTATGGTTAACTTCATCCAGTGTTCGGTAACCACCGGCTGAAGTGTACTACTCGCTACTGATGATCCACTAGTGTCCTCGGGTGCTCGCTAACCACCGTCGGAGGATTATCTTACCATTACCCTAGCTTCGGTCTGGTGCTCGCTAACCACCAGTCGAAGCATATACTTAACCTTACTTAGGTTTCTACGTCTTTCCCTGGTGCTCGATAACCACCAGTGAAAGTTCACTACTGCTGATAATAATTCTAACTTCATAAGGTGTTCGCTAACCACCAAATGAAGTGTCTACCTTATATTAATTTTATTACTTACAGACCGAATCGCTGATAAAAGAATGAGACCTGTTTGTTAAAACCACGCGTCTTTTATACAAATCCAAGCTCATGGAAACTACCAACAAAATATTACTCCTGTGTGTTGTTTTATTTATCTAACGGTCAATATTGAAAACAAGTCCTTATATTTTGTTGCTACTTGTTTACTTGTTTATTACAAAAAACAAAAGCCCACTGTATGTTGTTGCTACTTGTTTGTTACAAAATATTTCTACTGTGGGGTTCTGTTGCTTGTGTGTCTGATATATCAAAACCACACAGTGTGTGTGTTGTTGCTACTTGTTTGTTACAAAAATATTTCTACTGTTGGGTTCTGTTAGGGTATTTGTACACTGTGTACAATAAGTATACGGCCACTGTCTGTGACCCAAGTTTGCTAACAAACTTGTTGTCACAGGTGAATGGCTAATGAGTGCTCCTAAATCGAGCACAATATATTTATGTATGTGGTACAAATTTGAGGTCAATCGAATTAAGTTAACCCGTGGCGGCGATCAAAGTTTTAGATTTTTGAAAATTAAAAAATACATCTCGCTATGCTTATAAGCAGAGACCAAACATAACAGTTATATGTGTCTTTTTGTTTTAAAAAAATCATGAAACGAATGTTGTCCAAACTTAGTAGACTTCTAGAGATGTCCCGTGTTAAAATTTGCAATAACATTTATTTTTTTGATTTTTTCAATAACAGTAAAAAATAACAGTTATTAAAAACTTTTTGTTCAAACAATCTAAAATAACTTTTATTTTATATTTATTTGAGTAAATAACTGTTATAACAGTTATTTTTAAAAAAAACAATCAAAGTTTATATCATTAAATTAATGAATGAAGTATTAGATATCAATATGATTCTTCTGCATGCGTTTATTGTTGTTTTATTTTAATAATTCGAGTTTTTTAAGGCTCAAAGAGTTTTTAATAACAGTTATAAAGGTACATACAGACGACGCAATATTATGTACAATATTCAATTATATTGATGGTGTGTGGGTAAGATTGACCATTGTACAATCGTCAATATTACCCACACACCTTCAATATAATTGAATATTGTACATAATATTGCGTCGTCTGTATGTACCTTAAAAATAAAAGTTTTTTATTTCTGTTATTTTTAACAGATATTTATATAAATCATTTCAAACTGTTATTTTTAATTTTTATTTAAAAAAATATTTTTGAACAGTTAAATTTGATTTTTTTCAATAAATCTCATAACTGTTATGGTCTCTGCTTATAAGAAAAAAATATGAATGTAAAAAAAAAATAAATTTGGTCAAACGGGTTTCGAAATATAATTCGCAATTTGCAAAAAAGTCCAAATAATCTCAACATTTTTTTCCCTTAAGCTTATAACGAACTTTCATTTTAATTTAACTCGAATCCGATCCCAGGAAAATTTTTTGGAACAAATTCCTGGTTCAATAGATTCTTGAATACATTCTACGGTAATCACAACAGAATTTTCTATGTAAAATTATTTTTCAAAAAAACTACTTACTCTAAAAACGATTGCTTTCGGGACAATTTCAAACAAAAATCGTTGATTCTGGAATGTTAAGTAGAACCGGTTGCAGGGTAGTTTGATGCGTTCCGGAACCGACTATTTGGAACAAAAAATTTTGCTGGGATCATTTGAACCTATGGGGGGGCCTTCGATCAAAACTTTAGATTTTTGGAAAACTTTCGAAAAATTAAAAAAAATTATCGAAAAGATGCACGGTTTTAAATAATCAAGTTTAAAAAACAGTTTTTTTTTCAAGTTTTATAAAAGGATCAATGAAAATTGTTTTTTTTTAAATTTCTTGAATGCCACTTTTGGATATTTTTTTACAAGTTTTAAATAGCGATATCTCGAAAACCGTGCGATCGATTTCAGAAAATTTGATATTCGTATTCAGCATGCCAAAACCAATAAAATATATCGCAAATTAATTACATTTTTAAACTTTTTTTCAGAATTACAAATTTTTTTGGAGGAAATTTTCCATATTATGTATTAAATTCGCTATCAAAACAATAAATTTTATAGAAAATGATTAATCGTAATCGCCTGATTTTTTGCCGATTACGGTTACGATTAATCGCGATTACGATTTTAATCGTTTTGCAAACTCTAGTAAAAATGTAAAGAAGGAAAAAATAAATTTAGTTTAATTCTGGGATTAACTCGGATTTATTTATACCCCCAGCAAAAAAAGAGCTTACCATTCACTACAAAATTCACCACAACTTATGAACCAGATGTACTTCTTCTTCAGCTGAAACACTGATGAATTTTATATGGGCGTGACACACAATATCACTAGTGTTTAGTATGTACATATATATTAACATCTTTATCACAACTTCTGAAGTAGTGATCGGGATGTTAATATAACTTGACCTTTTGGAAGTGCTTTTTTCATCACTTCTTTAGAAGTATATATTTCTTGGCATTTTGGATGTGATTATGTAATTTTTATATGGTGATTTAGAAGTGATTTTTTCATCACTTCTTGATAAGTACATATTTCATGACTTTTTGGGATTGATTTTAAGATTTTTTTTTTTTTAGTATTTACACTAATAATAATTAAAACCAAAACGATATTTTTAACAATGTATAATATTTATTATGTAATATTTAGACTTGAAATTGTTAAGATTAAATCGATGTTTTTAATAATTTAGTTTAGCTAATAGGAATTATTAATTAAATGTGGATGTATATATTTTTCTAATAGTTTTTCATGCGCTTAATCCGAATCTGGCCTTAGAAGTGATTTATCTTTTTTTGAGATATTTAGATTTTCGATTGACAGTACTGCATTAACTCAGATATTCGCAATGTTCGGGACCTTATAAAACCGAGAATTATTTTATGATGTATAATTAGTTTAGCACATCTAAAAATACTTCACTTATTCTTCAAATTACTTTTGCAATCCTTAAGATATCTTTTTTCATTACGGAGATATCGACCGATAAAATTATTGCAATCTTGGCCCTAAAAAATAAAAGAAAACAAATTTGAAAACCAACCAATTTGTCTTGTTGATATATAATAGTACCGAATTCGAAACTCTATTAGAGGTGCATCTAAGCCCGGCATCAATTTGGGTATCAATTTTAGGGTAAATTTTCAGGGTGCCATACAAAAAATCTTTATTTGGGCTAACATTATAGAGCTTCGCCATATCGGATAAAGATTTATTTTAAATAAAATTAATAAAATTCTTAAAAGTACATAGAGTTCTTAGTTTTATATTCAATTAAAATTTTTATTATTCGGTTAACCGAATAATTCAAATTTATCCGATTATTAACCGATTAAATCTCAACCCCGCACTCAGAAAATTATGTAAGTTACTACATGTTAGTTATTTGTATATTTTACAGTAGTTACCCAGCAAAAAAAGAGCTTACCATTCACTACAAAATTCACCACAACTTATGAACCAGATGTACTTCTTCTTCAGCTGAAACACTGATGAATTTTATATGGGCGTGACACACAATATCACTAGTGTTTAGTATGTACATATATATTAACATCTTTATCACAACTTCTGAAGTAGTGATCGGGATGTTAATATAACTTGACCTTTTGGAAGTGCTTTTTTCATCACTTCTTTAGAAGTATATATTTCTTGGCATTTTGGATGTGATTATGTAATTTTTATATGGTGATTTAGAAGTGATTTTTTCATCACTTCTTGATAAGTACATATTTCATGACTTTTTGGGATTGATTTTAAGATTTTTTTTTTTAGTATTTACACTAATAATAATTAAAACCAGACAAGGAAAAAATTCGAATTTTATTTAAAATTCATAAGGTATTTGAAATAAAATTTTTGTTTAAATAAAATTCTCAAAAACATTTGAATTTTATTATTTCCAAAAATAAAATTCTAAAAAAAATAGAATTTTATTTTTGGTTTGAATTTTATTTTTGAATTTTGTAAATACCAAATACGGATTGTATATGTAGTTGTGGATAAGTGGAGTAGATCTGGAGGAAACAATTAATTTTTAGCTCACCAAAATCACCAATTGATTTTGGTACTCAATAACAAAGATTCCAATCGAGAAAGAAAGAAAACAAAACGGAATTAGAATTTTGGATTTTTGTTTATTGGAGTAATTAATTGGATTATTTGAACATCGATTTCTTACCAACAGTATGGATGACCAAGTCGCAAGTGACAGGTTATGCTTATCTTTTAGGCGGAAATAGTATATGCGAATTTTCGATATAAATTCGAAAGTTTTTAGGAGTTAAAACTTAGAGCGAGATAACTATAGTGCTGTATGTTTAGCAACATTCAGCTTTTATCTATAAATGCTTTTGGGAATAACAAATGGCAATAATAATTGGTCAATCCCGGCAAAGTGGTAGCGATAACGTTGGATTAATACCTTTTGGTATTAACATTACCGCCCGCCTTGCAGTATACATGCAAAGAAAAAGTTAACATCCGGATAGACTGATTCGCATATACTATTTCCTGGGAAAAAAAATAGATATTTAAAATAAAAAAGCTTAATGAATACATAGTTATATTTGAGTTAACATTTCTAAATCAGTTCATTTTAGTTAAATTCATTTCACAATTCATCAGAAATATTACGTTAAAATGGAAAATTTAATTCAAAATATGATTATATACTAAAAATATATATATTAAAAAATAAAGTGCGTTTGTTTTTTGCTTGTAAGCGTTTGACAGTGCATTTAAAAGAAGACTGATGGAATGACTAAGTACTGCATGAGCCATAGATGATCCAGCCAAATATCGTACTTTGTGCAGTCGGCAACCCTGTTTTTGAGATAACTCCCTCACAAATCACCTTTGGATAAAGATCCACCCCTATGATTATGTCAATTCCATCTGACTCGAAAAACTTTGAGTCAGCAAGGAAAAGGTCTCGGAAATTTCTCTTAAAGGACTCAGGTAAGGACTCAGCCGGAGTTTTTAAGGTAAGACGATTATCTACCCGAAACATCCCATCGAGCTTTGACGTCGGGTCAAATCTCGATTTAATTGTCAAAGGACATATTGTTTCCGCGTCGAGCGTTAAGGTCGTCAGGTCAAGTTTGTCTACGAACCTTTTGGAGATGCGGCTCATAGAGGAACCTGAATCCAGAAGACACCGTGCTAGGGATGTCTTCGACTCGATTTTGACCAGTACGGTTGGAAGGAGGATCACGCTATTTTGACGCAAAATCGATGTAAGGGAGGCTGACTTGGATGTTGATGGACCTGAGGGGGAAGGGTTTCTCAAACGGGTTTTGTTGGATTGTGGTCTCGGCGATGGTGACCGCGAAGCTGTAGTGTGAGTCTGTTTGGATAGTTTTGGATGAATATGGAGCAGGGTGTGATGTAACTTTTTGCAAAGTTTGCACCCATGTTTTGTAAAACATTTTCCGGTGGAATGGTCGAGAGCTAAACAATTGAAACAGTATTTGTGAGCTCGGACGGCACGAATACGCTCAACGACATTCATCGACAAAAATTGTCGGCAGGTTCTTAAAGGATGTGGTCGAGAACAAATTCTGCACAGGAATGTGCGAGATTTGAGTGGAGGACCTGCGTTACTTTTCCGAGGACGAGACACCTGGTTTTTACGGTTAACAGCTGAATTTTTAGGCATCTTTATCTGGAAAACGAATGTGTATAAAGGAAGTGATTGAAATTGTAGGAGAAAAGGAGAGGAATTATTATTCTAAGGATAAAACTACTAGTTTAGTGATAGGCCGCGTTATTTGACCCTTTTGCGTGAAGACATCGGCGACACGAACGCGTTTGTCAGAACCTAAGTAAACTTTTGTAATTCTGCCAAGGCGCCAAGAGGTAGGAGGAAGATTCTCATCTTTAATGACAACCAGGGTATTAGGTTTGAGGTCTTCTTCCCTTTTTTGCCATTTGACGCGTTTTTGTAGTTCTCGGAGATATTCGTTTTTCCACCGAATGCAGAAATGCTGATTCAAAAGCTTTAAGCGTTGCCAACGGTTTCGAATAGACGTTGGTTGTTCGTTGATATTGGGATCTATGGGTTCTAGCATTGGAGAGCCTATTAAGAAATGACCTGGAGTTAAAGCTAATAAGTCAGATGGATCTTGAGACATTGGAGATAGTGGTCTTGAGTTTAGACAGGCCTCTATTCTAGACAGCAAAGTGGAGAATTCCTCGAAGGTATATTTAAAGCCACCCGCAACCTTACGGAAATGCAGTTTGAAGCTTTTAACGCCAGCTTCCCAAAGCCCACCCATATGTGGAGCACCCGGAGGAATAAAATGCCAGGTGATGTTCTGATGAGCATAATTGGCATTCACCGCTTGATGGGAAGTTTGTATGAATTCCCTTGCAAGAATTTTTGATGCCCCTACAAAAGTGGTACCGTTATCGGAGTGTAGGTGGAGTGGACAACCCCTACGAGAAACAAATCGGTTAAAGGCGGCTAAAAATGCAGGAGTGGAGAGATCTGAAGTAACCTCAAGATGGATAGCTTTTGTGGAAAAGCACACAAACACGCATACATAGCCTTTTGTAGTTCGACAAGTTCTACCAGCATAACTTTTAATGTCGAAAGGACCCGCGAAATCAAGGCCTGTATGGGTAAACGGACGGGTTAATTCAGATCTTTCTGGAGGTAGTGCAGCCATGATCTGTTGTTGAGACCTTCTCTTATACAAGATACACGGCTTACACTTATTGATGGTGGTTTTAATTAGATTTTTTACTTTCGGAATCCAGTATTGACTTCTAATTATTCGGAGCATTAGCTGATTACCACCATGGATAGTGATATCATGTACAAATTTGACTAAAAGACGAGTGTATTGACAATTGTACGGAATAATTATCGGATGCCGTTCATGATAGGATACTCCAGGAGCAAATTCTAGTCTACCACATGAACGGATTATCCCTTCAGGATC
The DNA here is from genome assembly GCA_963921195.1 of Pegoplata infirma. NCBI lineage: Eukaryota > Metazoa > Arthropoda > Insecta > Diptera > Anthomyiidae > Pegoplata > Pegoplata infirma. The sequence goes on along the minus strand of OY992539.1, from coordinate 13,632,487 downwards.
GAGAAAAGGATTAAGACTGAGAATTGAACTTGAAGAAGCTACTGACTTCTTGCAAGACAAGGACTGATACTCATTTGGATAAAAAGCCTTTTGGCTCATACGAATAACAGTATCACGAACAGCCGTAATTTCAGAACTTGTAACCACAAGTGATTCCCTACAAAAGCTTGAACGAAACCTTTTATGAGTTCGAAAGTAGAAACGGTATATATACGCCAAAACTCTCATTGCCCTCGAAAATGAAGAAAAACGATCCAAAATATCATCGAAATTCTGAAAGTAGGCAAAATGGACTTTGATAGGCTTCCTTTCTAGATCGAGTTCTGGAATTTTGGGAACGTCTTGGAACTGAATCTCAATATCTTTAAGGAACTGTGGTCCATGCCACCAAAGTTCGTTGTCAATGAGCTCTTGAGGGAAAACACCACGGCTAGCTATGTCTGCAGGATTGTTCTCCGAAGAAACGTGATACCAATGTGAAGGGTCAATAATTTCGATAATCTTTGAAACCCTGTTGGCCACAAAAGTTAACCAAACGCACGGAGGTTTGGCGAGCCAGGAGAGAACAATAGTTGAATCAGTCCAGCATGAAATGGAGTACCTATCAACATCTAATTTTGGAATAAGGCTATCTATCATTTCAGCCAAAAGAACAGCTCCACAAAGCTCTAATCGTGGAATAGAGAGAGTTTTAACGGGAGCTACTCTGGATTTGGCTGAAACCAGATGAGTGGATATGGAATTACTATTGCTAATTCGAATATATAATGCCGCTGCGTATGCTTTTTCGGATGCATCGCAGAATCCATGGAATTGGACTTCGACATTTGGACTAAAATCTATCCAACGGGGTATCTGGATGTTATTGATCCCTGAATAGTTAGATTGAAACATTTTCCATTGAGAAATAGACTCTTGGGAGAGGACTTCATCCCAATCAGTGCCTTCAATCCATATCCTTTGCATAAGGATCTTGGCAAGGACAACACATGGAGACAACCACCCAGCGGGATCGAATAATTTCGCAATTTGAGACAATACTTCTCGTTTCGTAAATTTTGATGACTCAGAAAAAGGCTTTGTAGTAAAATAAAATAAATCTGAGCGAGCGTTCCAGCGAATTCCTAAGGTTTTCGCTGTGCTGCTGTCATCAAAATCTAGAAAGTCTTCGTTCAATAAATGATCGGGTGGAAGATCTTCAATGATGTCTTTAGAATTAGACGTCCATTTTCTCAAGGAAAACCTAGCTGACTCTAGAGCAAGTATAAGTTGATCCCTTGCTTTGATTGCTTCTGAAACTGAATGAGCCCCAGCAAGTGCATCATCCACATACATATTATTCCGTAGAATATTACTAGCAATCGGATAACTTGACTCTACATCATCAGCTAATTGGAGAATAGTTCGAATTGCTAAGTATGGAGCGCAATTAACTCCAAAAGTGACGGTTTTTAACTCAAAATCTTGGATAGGAGTATGGGGATCGTTTCGGAATAAAATTCTCTGAAAAGGAGTGTGTTCTGGATGGATTAAAATCTGTCTGTACATCTTTTGGATGTCAGCATTGAACACAAATCGAAAGAAACGCCATTTTAAAATTAATAGAGTTAAATCACTTTGGAGAACAGGACCGATATGGAGTATGTCGTTCAGGCTGAGTCCGTTAGAGGATGGAGAGGACGCATTAAAGACAACGCGAACTTTTGTGGTTGTACTTTCCGGTTTTATTACCGCGTGATGTGGTAAGTAATAACACTGCGATAAATTTGCGGAGTCAGGAGAAGATACTTTAAACATATGGTTTAGATGTGTATATTCCTGAACAACATCATCATATTCTTGTTTGAATATGGGATTTCGGAGTAATTTGGATTCGTTTCTATAGAACTGAGCCATGGCACTAGCTCTAGACAGACCCAAAGTATTTTCAGGCAATCTGTCCTTGAATGGAAGTGAAACAATGTACCTTCCATCATTGTCCCTTTTTGTAGTCTTTATATAAAGATCTTCACAGAATTTGTCGGATTGGGATGTAAAGTTCTTCCGTGGAAGATTCTCCACCTCCCAAAAACGTGAAATCTCCTTGGCTAAAGAGATTTCACAAATATAAGATGATATTGTGGATTTGGAGATGGAAGAAAAGTTACCAGAAATTGGACCAGTAAGAATCCATCCGAAGATGGTTTCTTGTGCCATTAGGGAGCCACAAACGTCGTGCTTTATTCCGGAAAGCATGATAGAAGGAAATAGATCACCACCTATTAGGATATCTATTTTTGAACTTTTAAAGAATTCCGGATCAGCTAATTGGATTCTTGGAAGATTGGAAAAGGTTGAAGCATCGACAGGTTGTGACGGAAGATTTCCAGCTAAATGCGGAACTACCAATGCATTTACAGACAAATCAATATCATCATCTAATGGAGAACTGAGTACAAACGAGCATTCGCGCTGTACTTTGGCTGAAATAGTGTTATTTAATCCTGAAATTTGGGCATTTGTTCGTTTAGCAGGCAATTTTAGAGTGTTAAACAAACGTTCAGAAATAAAAGTCCCCTCAGAACCCGAATCAATCAAGGCTCTAGCCTTGTATCTCATATCAAGATGACACACGTAAACGATGGCAGTACCAAGTAACACGCCTTTAGAATTTAATGCAAAGCAATTTTGGACGACATTAGCTCCCGAATTATTAGTGGACTGTATGGTATTTGGATTGGATCTATTTGAAAAGGGAGCTGAATTCGGATTGAGAGCTGAACTGGCGCTGGTGCTTGGTGACTGCTCAGCATTTGAATTTGAGTTGGCATACTCTCTATGTAGTAGCGTGTTATGTCGCTTATTGCATTGCTGACAACTGTACTTGCTACTACAATTCTTGGCAGCATGAGTTTTTGAAAAGCAATTCAAACATAAGCTTTGCTTTTTAATTTCAGAGAACCTCTGATTGTAACTCATTTGCAAAAATTTTGGACACTTTCGGATAATGTGAAATGCATCCGGACAAATTTGGCATTTGGGTTCTGAAACTTTAGTTTGGAATGAGCTCACCTTTTTAGAGGGATTTGAACTTTTTGGATGGGTTGAAATCTTGGTTTTGGACTCAACGGATTTCGAGTCATTTGAACCGCGCATTTCAGATACCGATTCTAATGTTCGATACCGATTTGTAAGGAATTTGTCAAACTCGGACCATTTCGGAATAATGGCTTTGTCCTCTATCCCTTGTTCCCAAAGATGATGCGTGAATTCTGGAAGCTTTTTGTAACAGATATATACAAACAAGGGATCCCACACTTTGACATCAATATCATATAAACCGAGCGTTGTTATACAACTATTGAGTTCCCGTTGGAGCTGTTTGATATCTTCGGATGACTCTGACGTTATCTTACGGAGGTCCCACAGTTTGTCTAACTGTCCAAAAACTATGGATTTTCGATTTTCGAATCGTGCACAAAGGCTCTTCCAGGCTAAATCAAATCCTTGGTTAGTTAATGGACTTTTCCGTGCTATTTCCTGGGCTTCACCAGTAGTTTTGTTTATTAAATGAAAAAGTCTTTCAACTGGGCTAAGGTTGGAATTCTTAATGTATACCGCGGAAAACATATCGCGGAATGTGGGCCATGATAGGTAATCCCCATTGAAGACCGCGATGTCACATGGTGGAAGCCGAAAGCTGTGAGAGTGAGACTGGGAAGCGTTAGGAGTTACTTCAGATTGTCTTGAAATGGGAAGGGGAGTTGAAATGTCAACGTTAGGGAGGGATTCGTAACGTTTAGCTTCGTACGCTTCGTTTAACTGTGTTAACAAATTGCAATATGTGATATATGTGCTTTTAAACTTTTTCTGGAAGGATTCTACACTTACGGCATTTTCCTCATCTTTCTTTTCCTCCTCAGCATTTCCCTCTTCGTTTTCACGATCAAAAAGATACTTTTCATAAGCGGCCTTGATCCGAGACCAAATCGTTTTAACCTCATATCGATGAACATCGATGGCATGAAGGGAGGTATTCGGATATTGGCCAGCTGCATAATCGGCTTCAAATTCGACCATGCTGTCAGCCAATCGAATAAAATGATCAAGTGACATTTTGAATTTGTCCCGAGAAATGAAAAATTCTTTGAAAAAGTGGGGGTAAAAGTGAAACCAAATTGGAAAACCGGAGCAAAGGAAAACGAATTTCGACAATAAGAAGATCTGTGGCGTTAAGGGAAATGTAAAATGTAGCACAGCTTTTACAAAAAATATGGAGAATTCTTGAACTTTTACCGAACGAAAATTCGAAATAAAAGCTTGAGAGAGTTTAAAAACTATCAACCTTTTGATTAACTATTCCAAGATTTATAAAATTTTTTTTTTTTATAGTAGAGGTTCAGGTGGATTACCACAATTTAAATTTTAGGTATTTTTTTTGAAAAGCTGTAAAATTAATTTCAAAATAATGAAACTACTGGTAAACCGTTTGAAGGTGATGGGAAGAATCGTTAAAAGTTTCCAAAATCGAAAGCAAACGTATATCCAAAATGAAAAGCTCGAAGAGATTGCAAAGATTTTAAGTTTATCTATTATTGATTTTCCGATTGGTTGGCAACTCTATTTGAGGGTATCGCAAATTTTCTCCCAAATTTAATGAATAACTCGTCAGATTGTGTGGAGGTCCCCGTAACAGTATTTATAATCCGTAAAAATTAAAAAGATGCGTCTGTGGGGTCACCCTTTACTTGATATTGTAAATCAAGTACACTCAAAAATAAAAATCTGTTCGAAAGATGTGGAAAAAGCGATATTTTTACTTTTTTTGAGACAGTTAAACAACTTATAGGCAGTTTACTCGATGATTATGATTATTATTAAGTAATTTTTACTAACAAATATTGATACAAATGTTCGAATGTTATTATTAGCCCGAAAATTAAATTTCCTCTAATAATTATGTTACAGATGTTTTTGGTAACAGATGTTTTTGATCCTCTATGCAATTTAAAGGCTTTAATCAATATGAAAAGCGGAAGTAGGAGTGTTCGGAACACCGGTTGCTCATATGTTGGGACTATCAGTATGTAAAAAAATGGAAAATTTCGATTTATAATTTTCGTGATTCGATATTTGGAGATGCAACAAGAAATATTTTTTCTTGATAATTTATATAAATGTTTAAATTATGGATTAACTTTTGCACGTTTAGCTAAATTATTCCTTTTTTTTTTTTTTTTTTTTTTTTTTTTACAGATCGACTTTTTGTCGTTATGAAAACTTCTAATTGACACACCCTATTATCGTAGTGAATGCAAAAGTACACTCAGAAAATTATGTCAATTACTGTTTGTAGTTTATAGAAAAAAAATAATCAATAAAGTAGTGTTTTAAATAAAACTCGCCTTTTCTATTAAAGATTTTAATATTCTGTTACTCTTTTTAGCCACTTCAGTATTTTTTTTTTTTTTTTTTTTTTTTTTCAAATTCAAAATACTGTCTTAAAAAATTTAATTTTCCTTGGATCAAATTTCAGCAGTAAAAAATCTTCTACAGTTCCGATGGTTTTAAATAGAAAATAATCGAATATTTATTTATTTCTAATGTTTTTGGGAGTCATTAGATTACCATTAAAGAAAATTAGTGTAATATAATTTAATCATAAATGAAAAAGCAGGGAAATAGTTTTTAAATAAATGTTCTGTTTGAGTTGAATATTCACTGGAATTTACCGATACAATTTTCTTGAGTGTATATTAATAAATGACCAGTAAGTTGTTCACCGACGAAAAGGTTTTAAGAAACATCAATTAATTTGTAGTTAAAGTTAAGCTTAAAAAATGGCCCGATTTGGTTTTTTCACTTTAATTTCCGTATGCTTCTATGTATAGCAAATGGTTATTGTACCATTGATTTTACACTCAAAATAATTCTACAGTAAAAGGTTTAGTAAGTGATTTTGTATCAAAATCTACTAAAAATTTACTAATTTCAGTATCTTCAAAGTACTAAAGTTGGTAATTTTTACTGGTTTTCAATAATCTTAGCAAAAAAAATTTAGTATTAATTACCAATTTCTGCACTAGGTACTTTTGGAGTAAAATTTTGTTAAATTTTTGGTATTGAATACCCACGTTTTTTTTTTCGGTGTAGTAGGTTTTATCTGAATTTTTACTTTCACCGCCTTTTTGTCCTTCTAAATGGTCTAGATAATTGACCAAATGTTGCGGTGTAGTAATATGGATATGGAGTTTAACAAATTGTCACGTAAAAAATGTGAACAACTTACTAACATGCGAAAATAAAGTTCAATGACCCCAGTGGTTTTTCTTGCATTTGCTTTGGTTTGATTTCCTTTTTTTTTTTGTTAGTACTTTCTTTAATATTCAATTTCAGCTGTTCTAAGCAAAATATATGTAAATGAGTGAGTTTGAAACTAAAATCAAAACATTAAATTCAGTGCTGGACCTGTTGGTACAGTTGGACCCTTCTCTCACTTTGGTACCAAGTATTATGCACTATTAAACTACTTTCTATAATGGAGATTTTGCACTTGCTACGAGCTTTACAAATGTATTAGATGTCAATGACGTAAACGACTGCAAATTGTTAGGCTTAAGTAATTCCAAAATAAACGAAAAGGCAATTTTGATGAATATGTAAAGGTATAATTTAGCAAATTTCAGTTGGATTGAAAAATAGTTGACTGAAATATTTTCCCTTTTATTATAACCTTTTTGTAATCAAGAGTTAAAAGAATTTTCTGTAATCATGAGTTAAACGAATTTTTACGAATGTAATACGTGCTTAAAGCTTTAGGAACAATCCTGAAGTTAAAAACAATATTTGGCTAAATATAATTTTTAATGGATAAATTTCGTAATGATCGTATAAATTGATATATGTAAGTAAAAATGGTACACTTTTAATTTTTCCTTTTGGTACCAACTGCAAATCTATTTTCCAACACCGATTTGGCTGGGTGGAGCAGGGCTGGTAAATTCTGTTGGTGAGATGGTACCAATTTAAACAAATTGAGGTACTTTTTTTCTTAAACAAAAGTTACTAATTTAATCGAATTTGTTTTCGACTAATGAAAAGTCCAAATTATCGTGCATCCAAATGGGACAATAGTGTAAAATTTAAAAGAGAATTGTATATAAAATATTTTGCGGTTATTATAAGTTGAGGTATTAAAGTGATGATTGTACAATATACTTTACGCGATCCAACAATGTCGGAATTTTATTGCCACAAAACAACTATTGCAAGCAAATTCCAGTAAAAAGATATCAGTTGTCTTAAAGATTACGTTTTCCCTTTCTCTTTTCTAAAAAATACTTTATGTGTTATGTGTGTAAAAGTCAAATTAAACTGATTGTTGCAGTTGTAATATTTAAGGCTTGGATATGTTACTTAATTCATATGTGTACCGGAGCAAAGAAAGTAAAAAGGTACTTAAGTACTCAATTTCCCAGGCCTGATGTAAAGTTAAATGAGCTGGAGAATAAAATCCAACTTATTGAAATCAAACAAACTGTATTGAAACAATGGGAGTAGTTGTTTGCAAGATCTCTTCTTTTTTGCAAACACTTGGATGGTGTATATATGTGGTAGTGTGTGAGCGTGGGGAAAGATGTTAGGAGAAATTAATTAATAGCTGATAATTGAGTGAAATGGAGTGAACTTTTAATAAAGAGTTTGTTTAAGAGAAACTTCGTATTTGTAAAGAAGAATATAAAGTTTGAGGGGAAATTAAATGCATAGGTTCGGTAAGGGGAATGAATGTGGAGTATTGAGTGTAAATGATGTATGTAGTTGGATGTCTTTTTAGGGGCTGTAAAAAGGGGAATAATATTCATACATGTATCATATAAATCATTGCTAAAAAGGCGGGAAAAAGAAAGTTGTTTGATCGCGTTTGATCAAACCTATGACAAAGGATACCCTACACTTTCTAATGATGATTTATTGGAGTATTCGCGACAAATCAAATTCTGACACATAAATATTTTAATGAATCTTGCCTTAACTCACCGACTAATTTCCTTTTTCTTTCAAAATTACAGGCTTCTTCTACTCACAGTACGATTCCTTCAGATAAAAAATTAATATTTTATGTAAAACCTCCTCCTCTTGGCAGAATTTTTGGCAATTTTTTCCTCTTCTTCTTTAATGATTATTTCTATTTTTGATATTTATATATTATGTATATTTTCACTCAAACTATTTTCTTTCACTGATATTTATGAAATCTATTTAATTTTCTAATTATCACTTTTAATTTTCTAAATTTATTTTATCAATAATTCTCTTTTTCTTCGTATGAATTATTTAATTTTAGTTTTGTATTTAATTATTTGATGTTTACACGCGGTGGTGTAACAATGGGAGCAAAGAATAAATAATTGAAACAACCAAAAGCCCTATCGCACTCTCAAACGCACTTAGTAAGAAAAGCAAAAAAACAAACGAACCTGATTTTGGAGTTTTGATAGGAATGTCTCGCTGGTTGTTGTTGGTATGATGTCCAATTAATGAGCAGAACTCTCAGCACTCGTTGTTATCCGGTTCGAATGGGACCAAATGTAAATACCAAATACGGATTGTATATGTAGTTGTGGATAAGTGGAGTAGATCTGGAGGAAACAATTAATTTTTAGCTCACCAAAATCACCAATTGATTTTGGTACTCAATAACAAAGATTCCAATCGAGAAAGAAAGAAAACAAAACGGAATTAGAATTTTGGATTTTTGTTTATTGGAGTAATTAATTGGATTATTTGAACATCGATTTCTTACCAACAGTATGGATGACCAAGTCGCAAGTGACAGGTTATGCTTATCTTTTAGGCGGAAATAGTATATGCGAATTTTCGATATAAATTCGAAAGTTTTTAGGAGTTAAAACTTAGAGCGAGATAACTATAGTGCTGTATGTTTAGCAACATTCAGCTTTTATCTATAAATGCTTTTGGGAATAACAAATGGCAATAATAATTGGTCAATCCCGGCAAAGTGGTAGCGATAACGTTGGATTAATACCTTTTGGTATTAACAAATTTTATTTTTGGTTTGATTTGATAATTTTATTTTTGGTTTGATATTTGTTCAAAATTTATTTGTTATTATGAAAATAAAATTCTTTTTTTTATTAATAAAATTCTTTAAAGAATTTTAAATAAAATTTTTTTGAATTTTATTTCTTCTAAGAATTTAAAATAAAGTTTTTAAGAATTTTATTTAAAATTCTTTCTTTTATAAAAAATTCAAAATTGAATTTTATCAATAAGGAATTTTAAATTTTATTGTTTTTCCTTGTCTGATTAAAACCAAAACGATATTTTTAACAATGTATAATATTTATTATGTAATATTTAGACTTGAAATTGTTAAGATTAAATCGATGTTTTTAATAATTTAGTTTAGCTAATACTTAGGAATTATTAATTAAATGTGGATGTATATATTTTTCTAATAGTTTTTCATGCGCTTAATCCGAATCTGGCCTTAGAAGTGATTTATCTTATTTTGAGATATTTAGATTTTCGATTGACAGTACTGCATAAACTCAGATATTCGCAATGTTCGGGACCTTATAAAACCGAGAATTATTTTATGATGTATAATTAGTTCAGCACATCTAAAAATACTTCACTTATTCTTCAAATTACTTTTGCAATCCTTAAGATATCTTTTTTCATTACGGAGATATCGACCGATAAAATTATTGCAATTTCGGCCCTAAAAAATAAAAGAAAACAAATTTGAAAACCAACCAATTTGTCTTGTTGATATATAATAGTACCGAATTCGAAACTCTATTAGAGCCCGGTATCAATTTGGGTACCAATTTTAGGGTAAATTTTCAGGGTGACATTCACAAAATCTTTATTTGGGCTAACATTATAGAGCTTCGCCATATCGGATAAGGATTTATTTTAAATAAAATTAATAAAATTCTTAAAAGTACATAGAGTTATTAGTTTTATATTCAATTAAAATTTTTATTATTCGGTTAACCGAATAATTCAAATTTATTCGATTATTAACCGATTAAATCTCAACCCCGCACTCAGAAAATTATGTAAGTTACTACATGTTAGTTATTTGTATATTTTACAGTAGTTAGTTGTTTTCAACTACAAAGTCAGTTGTTTTTGTATGAAAAATATCAAACAACTATTTCTGTTAGTTATTTTAAGTCGTTTTTTTGAACAACTAACAAAAAAGTACTGTGATGTAGTAACAGTTATTTAAAGTAGTTAATTTTATTTATTTTATCTCTGAAAAGTTTTAAAGTTTTTTTCCAAAAAAAAAAAAATTTCGTTATTTTTATTTTTCACAACTTTTTTTTAAAAAAAAAATTTGGTCTTCAATTTTTTTTCTGAAAAATATTTTGAAAAAAAAAATTATTTATTGATTTTTTTATTTTTACTACATTTTAGTTGTTTTGACTACAAATGTAAGTAGTTTTTACTACATAAGTCAGTTGTTTTTTGTCAGTTAAAATAACTAACATTGTTAGTTGATTTAACTGAAAAAGTAGTTGACCCCAAAACAACTTACAAAGTAGTTATTTTAACTGACATTTTCAGTTGATTTTACTAACATAATTTTTTAAGTGCGATTAATTATTTGCCCGATTAGCCGATTAAACCAAAACCTCGATTAATTGAATACCCTAATGTTTAGAAGAGTTTTTATACCTTTCAACAGCGATAAAAACTTAGTCATTTTGTGGCTATAATTCAGCCCTTTTTTTTAAAGGCTACCACCTTTTTTTGGTTATCTTTTTTTAGCCCTTTAAGCACTTTTTAAGTCATTTGATTTTTACCATAATCTGGAAACTTTTTATTGTTTTTTTTTTGTACATAATTTACAAAACAACTCCAAAAATTATAAAAAAAAATGTTTTTATAAATGTAGTTAAAAAAAACATCCAATAAATAAAATGAAGAGATAAAAAAAAGTAATTCTCTCATTTTAAATCAGATATCGTATATTTTTAGAAGAGTTTTTATACCTTTAAACGGCAATACCAACTTAGCTCTTTTTTGGTTATATTTAACCCTTGTCTTTTTTAAGGGCTAACAGTTTTTTTGTTATCTTTTTAGCACTTCTTGAGTCATTTGGTAATTTTAACAAAAATCAGGAAACTGTATTTTTTATAACATAATTTACATAACAAATTCGCTTTTGCGGCATATCAAGTTAATTCATTTATAAAATTTAACTTTTTATTAAATCAGATAAAATTATAAAAAAAAAATATTCAACAAAACAAATCCAATACTTAAGTGCCACAAATTTGTACTTTTCAATTGCATTTGTAAACACATATGAAAATGGTACTTCTAAATCATTGAGGAAAGAACTGGTGAAAGTTGTTATTATTGGCATTTTTTTAGCAGTTTTGGAAGTGCTTATAAAAGTACTTCTTATGGAATATGAAGATCGGCACATATAGCTACTATGTATGTAGTGAATCACTTATTCTTTTTGCACCACTTCGATTTTTTTTTGCTGGGTAGTTGTTTTCAACTACAAAGTCAGTTGTTTTTGTATGAAAAATATCAAACAACTATTTCTGTTAGTTATTTTAAGTCGTTTTTTTGAACAACTAACAAAAAAGTACTGTGATGTAGTAACAGTTATTTAAAGTAGTTAATTTTATTTATTTTATCTCTGAAAAGTTTTAAAGTTTTTTTCCAAAAAAAAAAAAATTTCGTTATTTTTATTTTTCACAACTTTTTAAAAAAAAAAAAACTTGGAAAAAATTTGGTCTTCAATTTTTTTTTCTGAAAAATATTTTGAAAAAAAAAATTATATATTGATTTTTTTATTTTTACTACATTTTAGTTGTTTTGACTACAAATGTAAGTAGTTTTTACTACATAAGTCAGTTGTTTTTTGTCAGTTAAAATAACTAACATTGTTAGTTGATTTAACTGAAAAAGTAGTTGACCCCAAAACAACTTACAAAGTAGTTATTTTAACTGACATTTTCAGTTGATTTTACTAACATAATTTTTTAAGTGCGATTAATTATTTGCCCGATTAGCCGATTAAACCAAAACCTCGATTAATTGAATACCCTAATGTTTAGAAGAGTTTTTAGTCATTTTGTGGCTATAATTCAGCCCTTTTTTAAAGGCTACCACCTTTTTTTGATTATCTTTTTTAGCCCTTTAAGCACTTTTTAAGTCATTTGATTTTTACCATAATCTGGAAACTTTTTATTGTTTTTTTTGTACATAATTTACAAAACAACTCCAAAAATTATAAAAAAAAAAATGTTTTTATACATGTAGTTAAAAAAAACATCGAATAAATAAAATGAAGAGATAAAAAAAAGTAATTCTCTCATTTTAAATCAGATATCGTATATTATCTTTTTAGCACTTCTTGAGTCATTTGGTAATTTTAACAAAAATCTGGAAACTGTATTTTTTTATAACATAATTTACATAACAAATTCGCTTTTGCGGCATATCAAGTTAATTCATTTATAAAATTTAACTTTTTATTAAATCAGATAAAATTATAAAAAAAAATATTCAACAAAACAAATCCAATACTTAAGTGCCACAAATTTGTACTTTTCAATTGCATTTGTAAACACATATGAAAATGGTACTTCTAAATCATTGAGGAAAGAACTGGTGAAAGTTGTTATTATTGGCATTTTTTTAGCAGTTTTGGAAGTGCTTATAAAAGTACTTCTTATGGAATATGAAGATCGGCACATATAGCTACTATGTATGTAGTGAATCACTTATTCTTTTTGCACCACTTCGATTTTTTTTTGCTGGGCCGTTTTACATTTTTGACAACGCTTAATTTTTGTTCCTGTTTATATTTACTAAATGTATGTAGTTTCAGAAAAAACAAATTAAAAGAAATCTGAACTTGATTTGATCCCATTTTTTTATCCGTATCTCATGCGGTAGAAACGAGAATTTATTAAATTTCTTTCCTGTAAAAATTTCTTTCCCGTTCAGTGGTTTAAAATTATGAAAATCGTGTGTAGATTATGGAAACTCGATTTTAGTCCAAAGATACCTCGCGATCCGAAATCACCTATCCAGTGACTGGTGAAAACGGGACATGCATTTGTCTAAAATGTCTAAAAATGCTTATAACGTGACAGATGAAAATTGGACTTATCTCTTAACGATTTCAAAAATACTTATCCCGTAACCGGACACAATAGGACAGATCAAAAGTAACGAAAATAACTTTTTCTAAGTCCCAGACTTAAGTAGTTTTTGCAATACATACATCCGTGGCGCTACAACTCATGTGATCAAAACTATTATTAATACAATTGGAATTTTTGAATTTCAATTTATATATTTTAAATGAAATTTTCAATTTACAAGTAGAAATTTCAATTGGAATTTACAGTTGATCCTTTGCCAATTACATCTGTAAATGGTGTAGTACTAACTCTAGTCAATACTTTACTAGCTCTGTAGTACCTAGAACGCTAATGAGGTGGATTATTTAACGTGTAATGGATTGTTGTGTAGTGAAATTTTTATTAAAACTCATTGTTGTTCACCCCTATGTGTTAAATGGTGTTTGTTACCTGTTATTTTTTAGCCATAATGTTTTCATTATTCCGTGAAATAGTTTATTTTATATACTTGAGTTTTAATTTAAAAAATAAATTCATTTTTAATGAATCTATGCAATTTTTGTAATTATATATAAACGTAAAAAAAATCTGAAAAAATTGTGCTAAAAAAAATTTATTTTCAGTAAAAAACATTTTTTAAAAGTTTCTTAAAAAAAAAAATATTCTTTCAGTAAGAAAAAATTTGGGTATAAAATGTTTTTTGTCATTCCGAAATATAGTATAAACATTAGAGTTGTCAACCGATTAAGAATAATTCGATTAATCGATCAAACAAATCCAAACTCTTGTTCGATTAATTTAAAAATGACGATTTTCAAATAACGAATAAATCGATTAATATATGTCAATTAATCGAACAATTATTTTTTTTATACCCTCCAACTACAGTATCGAAATATCTTTCTAGGACCCTATAAAGTATATATATTTTTGATCAATGATCGGAAAAAGGTGTCCTCCAACGTACCCCGCCGAGTCCCACCTACTATAATCTTAAAATTATTCAAATTTTAAGTTTTTATGCATTTTTTACATAAAAAAATAAATTCAGTTATTTAGTTTATAAGTTTTTTACTTATTTTTTGTTAAAAAAATATTAATTATTTTATTTTTAAGTTTTTCGTATGAATTGTTTATTTTTCTGTTAATAAAAATATTTTTCAATAATTACTTTTTTATTCGTTATTTCCTCGATTAATCGAATAATTTTTTAGATTTAATCGTTTGATCGAACGAACAAAAACAATTATTTGAATTATTCGAACAAAGTTGAAAGGCGAATAATTGACAACTCTATTAAATATGTGTCTGTTGAAATTGTGATCACGGCCAAAATATGAAATACAGTGTCCAAAAAAAGTCAACGTACGAAAAATTATACGTACGACCACAATTTTTGGCTATTTTATGAGATCAAAAGTGTTAATTAAAAAAGTAATAATCCAGTTTTGATTAAAATCTATTTTTATTGATAAATATACAAAAAAATTCAAAAATTGTCAAAAATCGTACGTACACTTTTGGCAACTACTTTAGATATAACTGATGTTTAACATATCGTTCATTTACGAGAATATATATTTTTAAAATCGGTCAAACGGTTTTCAGATATTCCCATTTTTAAAATTTGCTACAAATGGTTATATTTTCGTATTGTTTTAAAAATCTTAAAACTACCCTGCAGAAAAAGTTACCGGTCCTTGGTAGGTCACGTGACAATAGTCACGTATGTCACGACATATGCAACACGAATCCAAATGACTTATCACAAACTTGTAAAAACACCTACCACTTTTGTTTGGAAATGTCTTGACCCCGAATCAGGGACATAACCGTTACAATTTATATTTAAAAAAATTACTAACTTTTAAATACTTTAAAATTTTAAAATTTGAACAAAAATCAAACAGTTTGTTTACGATTTTTATTTTAAAAATTAAAATATTCAATCAATATTTTGATTTTTATTATTTGAAATATAGTAAGTAATAGTACGTTCAGATTGGTCTCGAAACCCCGTTTAACGAGGTTTCGAGCCAAACCTCATTTGAAAATACGTATTTTCCCTCACAAATTTAAACCTTTTTGTTGTGAGGTTTCAGCGATAGTACGATCGAAACCTCATAAATTTCATATTTTTACCACTGTGCGACAATGAGAAATAGAGAAAATGGGAAAATAACAAAAACAAAAATATAAATAAATCAATTTATTTACAAAATTTCTTAAAAATATTTATTTATTTTAAATAAAATATAATTTAAACGTTCAAAAAAATAATTTGCGCGTAATTAAACCAGTTAACAAGAATATTTTTGTGTGTGATAGTTTCCGAAACCAACAAAAATGTCAAAATTGTTGTGTGTGAACAGGTGAGTTTTTAAATTGAAAATACGAGCTTTCAACGGGGTTTCGAGGCCAATCTGAACATAGTATAAGTAAGTAAAGATTTTATTGAGACTTCATAATAAATAACAACAGGATTATTTTTTTAACGTTAAATTAGAGTGTACTTAGAACTATGTGTATTATTCTAATGAAGTGGAAAGAGTACGCGTCTTGCTAGCTTAACGTAAGAGTGTGTATATAATATAGCGGATAAATATATGTTTAAGAAAGTGCTTGCTCCCGGCACTACGGTATTAGGGTGGACACGGACCCAAAAGCAGAAAAATAAAAAAACTTAAAACTAAGAACTAAACATAATATACTTAAAACTACTTAAAACTATTATAAAAAAACCGCCATGTTCGTAGAACTATGTGAGCCCAATTACCGACCCCTCAAAACGGACTTCCCACGGAAATTCGAATGATAGGTTAGATCATAAGCTCCCACACTCCCTACGAACATAGCAGACTGTTTATAAGATGTGTTAGGTTGTAATATTGCCATTAGCCACGATGACAAGTGCGGTCGTTTTGTCTGTAAAATTCAGGTAGGAGTGGAACATCGCTTAGCGCTCCAGCGTCCTCGTTAAGCACCCCAATAGGGGATATATAAAAGTTGTCTGACCAACTAAAAGCTATATTTGAAATATAATAACGGTTATTTCATAATCAAAAATAAAAATCAAAATAAATAACAAAAATAAAACAAACATATTTATTTGACTATCAAATAAATAAAATAAAATTTAACAAAAATGAAAATTTGTGGAGCAAAATGGACATCAATAGACATTTAAAATCATCCGGAAATACTCTTTAAGATTGGCCATAAAAGAGCTGACTGTGTGATAAATTTAAAATAAATCTTCACGGCAAACAGCGCTCAAAGTTCAAAGAAATTACGTTTTTGACCAAAATTATTATGTTTTTGCTAAATTTGGCTCAAAATTTAGGGAATTTGGCGTAATATTTTAATAATTCTAAAACCACGATTTTGGTCAATAGATGCTGCTTTCCGTTATAAATTCTTGTTCGACTTTTTGGAAAATATCGCTTAAAATTTTGAAAATCTTGTGTAAATTATGGAAAGATATGTTATGGTCGTAAAATATGCGATTTTGACAATAGATTCTGATTAGTATTTTTGGACAAAAGTCGCGATTAAAATTTGTCATACTTTTTCCTAAGTCAGCATTATGTGCAATATGGTCATTGTCAGGTTTCTCAAAGATTATTTCCGGATGCTTCGTTTTTAAATGTCTACTAGTATGATATGGCTTAAAATTTTATAAATCTTGTGTAGATTGTAAAAAAAAATATTTTAGAATCCTAAAACATGCGATTTTGGTCCAAAGGTTTTAATCAGCAGTTTTGGCCCAAAATCGGGATTTTAAATTTTTCATATTTTCCCTGAATCAGCTTTTAATGTCCAACGTCCGAAATGTGTTTTGATGTAATATGGCTATTTTCCAGATCTTTTAAAGATTACGGAAAAATATTTTGAAATCCTAAAACATGGGATTGTGGTCCACAGATTCCGATAAAAAGTTTTGGATAAAAACTCATAATATCAGCTCTTCAATACATACATATTTGTTTGTAAAATATTTGTACAAAATTGATTGAATAAAATAAAAATCGAAATAAAAGTTATTTTTCGATCAAATAAATAAATCAACAAATAACTTTTATTTTTAGGTTGAAAATAAAAATCCAAAAATTAACCGAAAATTGTGAATAAAAAAATAAAAATTAATTTTAAGACATCTTTGCAAAATTTTTGTTAATGTTTAACTAAAATGTGTCTTAATATAATTATTGTTAAATAATTAACAATTTTTTTTAATTTTTTTTTGTGATTTTTATAAAATCATAACGGTTATTTTTGGTCCCTGCCCCGAATACATCACTTGTGATATGACAATGGGATATCCCTTAAGAATTTAACCCTTACCGGTTCAAAACTGACAAATCATAGTACACACCAGTTTTCTCTGGAAATTTTTTTTAAATTTGCCAAAAGAAAATTTACTAAAAGCATTTTATGATTATATTACTGCAAAACGCTAAAGAATTGCCAAAAAATTCTGTCCGGAACTTCAAAAATTAAAAAAAAAAAAAATTGGAACTTGGAAAGTTTAAAAAAAACTTATTTTTTGTGAATTTTTTTCAAAAAAATGGTTTTGGAACTTCAAAAACTCTCTCCAAAATTTAAAAAAAATATTTAAAAAATTTTAAAAATTGGTAATTTTTTTCTGAAATCATATTTAATGAAATTCAGCTATTCAATTTTTTAACGATTTTTTACTTTAAAACGCAAAAAAAAAATCAAACAAATTTTTGTGTCCGGGAAAGAAAATATTCCAAAATATTTTCGGAACTTTAAAAACATTCTTCAAAACTTCAAAATAAGTATCTAAAAATATGGGAATTAACAAATTTTCCAAGTATCTTCTTGCCGCAATTATATTTTTATAGTGAGAGAGAGAGGTAAGATTCTGATATCTCTCACCTACACCCTATAAACTCAGAATTGCGGCAAGAAAAATTGCCTGTGAAAATTTGTAAAAACTTTGAAAAGCATTTTAAATAATTTCTTCACTTCAAAGCTAAAAAAAACTTAAAATGTTTGTGTCCGAGACTTGGTAAATTTTCAAAAAATTTCGGAACATCGAAATTTTTTTCATGAATTTTTCAATAAAAAAAATGCCAAAAAACATTTTTGTGACCGAGACTCGGACCTTCGAAAATATTTTAAAATTATACATTTTTAATAAACTTTTTTAATTCAAAACAAATGAAAAATTCGAGACTTCGAAAATTTTCAAAAAATTTCGGAACTTCGAAAAAAATTTTCTTAAAGCATTTTTCATGAATTGTTCACTACAAACGCGAAAATTTTGTCAAAAAAATGCAAACAAATTGCCCAAAAACATGTTTGTGTCCGAGACACGGAATTTCGAAAATATTTCAAAAAAATAAAAAATTTTAATCAACTTTTTTAATTCAAAATAAATGACAAAAATTTTGTGTAAGTAGAAATTAGTAACCGATTATGGCCAGGTTATAGAAAATTAAATACTGAATACTAAACTTTTTTAATTTAAAACAAATGACAAAAATTTTCAAAAATTTCGGAACTTTTTTTCCGAAATTTTGCATTTTTCATGAATTTTTTACTTAAAACGCAAAAAAAAGACAAACAAAAAATTGCCAAAAACATGTTTGTGTCCAAGACTCGGAATTTCGAAAATATTTCAAAAAATACAAATTTTAAATTAACTTTTTTAATTTAAAACAAATGACAAAAAATTTTGTGTCCAAGGCCTGGGAAAAATATCCTCGATAAAATATATATATATTAGTTTTTACATTTTGGAGGGTACAAACGATTTGACACAACTGAATTAAAAACCCTCACTTGTAATATTTTCAATGAGTCGAAATTTTTTTATCAGTCAAAAACTTAAAATCTCTCCATTTTTCCAAAATAGTAACCGATTATGGGCAATAGACTAGGTTATAGCAAATAAATACTTATTACAAAATCATCACAAACCCAAAGGTATTCCAAACTCTTCCAAGATACTTTTAAAACTCACCTCGTTTCATCGAAATTGCTATATACATTTGTATGTGCTTACATTATACAAGTTTTACACCACTTCTCTTAAAAATCATAATAGAGACATGGCTTTTTCCCATCTGTCGTCAGTTACTGATCGAATTCGAAAGAGAAAAGTTGTGTTTTTGTGTGAACGGATATATCGTATCGAGGTGTTTATTTATTTTTTTTTTTTTGTTTTTCTGCTGCTGCTATTGTAAACACCATTTGTTGGTTTGTTTGCTTTGTGCAGGTTTCTCTTCTTCTAAAAATAGCAATTTAATACCATCATATTGTGGAAACAAACTAAAGTGAGGGAGAAACGTGAAAAGCAAACATTTTCCTTGACTGCGTCATCGTGTAATTTTAATTAATTTGAATTAAAATTAAATTGTATATACAAAACAGCCACCAATCGAAAATATATAAGTAACGAACAACGATCAACAACAGCAATTCATCAAACAACAGACGGGTGGTGGTGGCAGTGTTGACGACCGATTGTGTATAAATTTAAAGGGCGATATTTAGATCGTGTCGAATTATGAATTAATTGCTTTTGCGTTGTATTTGTCGCTGCTCTGCTGCTACAACTTTTATAACTTCTAGTATCTGCTATCGTGGTCGTAGTAGTTTTTATAGTGTATTGGCGTTTGTTGTTCATTTGTGAGGTGGCGCTGACTGCTGTTGGAATTTTGCGTATTGACTTGAAGCTGACAGAGTGTGCGTTCATGGAGGCGACGAGATAACCTTGGCTGTGTTTGTATACATTGAAAGGAGGAGACAGTAAAGCCAATAGCCCCAATAAATAATCAAATAAAACAAATCCATTATTTTTTGTTGTATACATACCGTCTCAGTGGAGCAATACAATTTATCATTACAACCATATCACCAGTTGTTGAGTGTGTTGTTGGGTAAACATCTGTGTCTGGGAAATGATAAGAATTTTTGCTTGAATTGCGAAAACGTTCTCAGTAAAGAATTTCAGCGCACTAGTTTTGTAAGTAAAATTAAATTACGTCATTAATATTGTGAATTTTTTGAGAAACATCTGTAATTTTGTTTATTTCAGTATTATCACATACGAATCGTCGTCCAGTGCAATAGAATTAACCAACGATGATTCACGTTGGAGACAACACTTGGAATCTGCGGATTTTCATAACAGATCTACAGATAGAAAAGCACATGAGAGTGAAAGGTGACCAACATATAGGAGGTATAATGCTCCAATTGGTTGATCCCGAAAATCCCAAAGATTGGTCCGATCATGCATTATGGTGGCCAGAAAAGAATATTTGGCTAACTCGCACACGTTCTACTTTAGATCAAGTGGGCGTCCAAGCTGATTGTTTGCTTCATTTTACACCAATGCATAAAATTTTACGTGTTCAACTACCCGATCTGCGATATCTTGATTGTCGTGTTGATTTCTCTATTAAAACATTTGCTGCTGTTGTTAATTTGTCTAAGGATCTGGACATACGTCATCCTGAAGAATTGTCCTTATGCAAACCTCTTGAAGCGGAATATCTTAAGAAAAACTTTGGAAAATTTCCTCAAAAAAAGATACCAATTGTCGAATCAAATGGAACTGTCTATATACAGCCGGCGGCGGACACCAACTCATTCATACCTATTAACTCTGCCTATCATCATGGCAGTAATGGCAGTCTGGATAGAACACAAAATGGAAACTTTCTTTGTGCTCCAGTATCACCATATGGTACTACACCAAGGAGACCCGGTACAGCACCAGGTACTCCCATAAGTTCTCCAACTGGCACTTGGAAACACAGCAGTAATGGTTATATGACTTACGACTCTGGATCTAGTCTGGGAGATTTTCAAGAGAATTTAGCCGCCTCACCTCGCTCCCCTAGCCCTGATGTAAGATCACGTTTAGTAAGACCAAAGTCATTAATTGAAAAGGCCAGAATGAACGTTGGCTGGTTGGACTCATCTTTATCCATAATGGAACAAGGTATACGCGAATATGATACTTTATGTCTACGTTTTAAATACTATACTTTCTTTGATTTGAATCCTAAATATGATCAAGTTCGTATAAATCAGTTGTATGAACAAGCAAAATGGGCTATTTTGAATGAGGAGCTAGATTGCACTGAAGAAGAATGCCTTATGTTTGCTGCTTTACAATTTCAAATAAATCAAAAAAATGAAACCTACCAAGGTATTGACTCCGTCATTGGTTTTCCAAGTGTAAAGTCAAATGGCACTGAAGATGACATAGATTCTGCTCTTAATGAACTACAAATATCTTTAGAAGGACCAAATGCAAATATAGATGGCAATATAACTAAAATACCTGAATTATCGGATTATTTACGTTTTCTTAAACCTCGTAAATTTACCATGAAAGGATACAAAAGATACTTCTTTACCTATAAAGATCTTCATTTACATCTATATAAAAGTGCCGATGATTCACGTCGCGGAGCTCCAGCAATAACTATAAACTTAAGAGGTTGCGAAGTTACACCTGATATTGTATTGTATCAAGAAAAATTCGCTATACGTTTAGAGGTTCCACCGGAGGGTAGCAATGGCCCAAACAGTGAAGTCTGGATACGTTGTGAAAATGAAGAACAATATGCTAAATGGATGGCTGCATGTCGCTTAGCCTCAAAAGGACGTTCATTGGCTGACAGTTCATACGAAAGCGAAGTTTCGAATATACGAACATTGCTCAACTTACAGAGACCAGCTCACGGAGTTACTCTTAATATAGATCCTCGTACTATCGAGACCATAGATTATTTGTCACCAAGAATGTTGCGTAAATTATCTAGTAAAGCTGCCCAGCGTATATTGGAAGCGCATGCTAATGTCTCCAAGCTCTCCTTAATGGATGCCAAATTGAAATATATACAAGCATGGCAATCTCTTCCTAACTTTGGAGTTTCACTCTTTGTTATCAAATTTGATGGTCATAAAAAGGAAGAACTTTTGGGTGTTGCTTATAATCGGATTATGCGTATGGATTTAAACACAGGCGATCACATAAAAACATGGCGTTACAATACAATGAAAGCTTGGAATGTTAATTGGGGTATTAAATGTATGATGATCCAATTTCACGACGAGAATGTTGTTTTTTCTGTACAATCAGCCGATTGTAAAGTTGTCCACGAATTTATTGGTGGTTATATTTTCATGTCTATGCGTTCCAAAGAAAATAATCAAACACTTAACGAAGAAATGTTCCATAAGCTAACAGGTGGTTGGGTTTGATTTTGAAAACATATAAAAAATGGTTGCGAGATCACCATGAGAAATGTAGGTAATATTAAAGTGCCAAGCACTAAATTGTTGCATGCTAACTAATTAAAAAAAAAAATCAATTTTTTTTTGTTGTATTAACCAAAATGTATCGCATAAAAAATTTAATGTATACTAAAACTTCTTAATTTTTCTAATCAAATTACGAATATATGTATAAATAGTTGTGTAGAACAGAATATTAATATTTTATCATATAAAATATAATACGAAACAAAATAATTTCAATTTAACAATCCGATTTTGCCTTTTTTTAGTATTAAGAAATGTGAGTTATTTAAAAAAGAAAAAAAAAATTGTCCAAAAAAAAATGTGTGTAAACGTTTTAATTGTATGTTAATGAAATTTTACTATGCTAATAAATTATTCTTATTTAAAACTTACCAAAAATAGAAATGTTGCTGTATATTATAATTGGGAATGAAATTTTAAATTTTCTTAATTGGTTTGTATAAAAATTATTAAAATTCAAAAATGGCGCATTCAAGCACGACCAGTGCTGCCAGTGGAAATTTTTAAAAATACAATTAAAAAAAACTAGGGTCAGAGCACTGTTGCCAACTATTTTTAACCAAAAACTTCTAAATTTCACTAAAAAAGCGCTAGAAACCGCCAAAAATAAATTTAGCGGGGAAAATTTAAAATTCTCCCGCATTTTTGATTGACAAAAAAAAAAAAAAACTTAAAAAATCTCCAAATTATTTTTTTACGAAAATTGACTTTCCACTAAAAACGCGCAAGAAACCGCCGAAAAAAATTTAGCGGGAAAATATAAAATTCTCCCGCTAAGTTACAAAAAAAAGCGCTTAAACTCGACAAACTTGGCGTTTTCGATGAAAAAAAAAGAAAAATTGGAAAAACCTCTAAATTTTTCCCACTAAATCCAAACAAAAAGCGCTAGATTTTGGCAACAGTGAGTGAGAATGCAGATTGTTTTTTGTCTCTCTTTGCTTTACGTTTGAACTTTAGTTTGTCATTGCCAGAATTTTCCAATTATCTTTGGTCATGCCAGATCTACAAAACGGTCGATGGATTACTTTATAACTTTGATTAGCACCATTGTTTGCATACTAGTATGTACTGTGGAATAAACATTTACCACAGACTAATACAGACTCGACATAAGTGACAGGTGTCAAAAAAGTAGTTCTGAACCATATGGTTAATATTTTCAAATTATTCTACGAATTAGGTTAGAAAGAGAAACTAATATAACGCGCCATAAGAAAAATAGATGCCAGATCGGTTTTTGTTGTTTCACTCACTCCTACGTCGTAGAAAGTGTTGCCATGTTAGCGTAAAACGGACTAAAAACCGCTCTGTTTTCTCCTAAAATCGCTTAGTTTTTCCCCATTTTTTCTCATAAAACTCTACCACAGACTAAATACAGACTCGACAGTACACGCAAAAAAAAACTTGTGTCGGAGTGAGCAAAAATCTGGCATAATTTTACCAAAAATATGCTAAAACTACAACCGACGAAGTAGTTTTCGTAATTTAGCCAAAACACTTATGTAAAAAATTTTGAAGAAAATGCTAACGCCACAGACTAATACAGACTCGACATAAGTGACAGGTGTCAAAAAAGTAGTTCTGAACCATATGGTTGATATTTTCAAATTATTCTACGAATTAGGTTAGAAAGAGAAAACTGATATAACGCGCCATAAGAAAAATGGATGCCAGATCGGTTTTTGTTGTTTCACTCACTCCTAAGTCGTAGAAAGTGTTGCCATGTTAGCGTAAAACGGACTAAAAACCGCTGTGTTTTCTCCTAAAATCGCTTAGTTTTTCCCCATTTTTTCTTATAAAACTCTACTGTCGAGTCTGTATTTAGTCTGTGCTAACGCTATTTAAGCAAAAACTTGGTAAAATATACCAAACGAAATATGGTGAAATATACCAAAATTATTTGAAAAGCTGACTAAAAATAATGCTAAAAATTACCACATTTATTCTAAAATAAATTTTCAATAAATTTTTGTAAAAATTTGTATATTTGTTGAATTTAAAATTTTCACAGAATAAATCCATATTAATATAATAAATGTTGTGTAGGATTTAATTTACCACCGACCATTTGACGCTTTTTGTACAATTTTCTCGAGTGACTGCTGCCTACGCTTCTTCTGAAGTAAAGGATCCGCTATAGCTTCACGAATTTATTTAAAAGCATCCTGTAAAAATAGAAAATTATTACAAAACATAAATTTTTAATTTAAAAAATTGGTTAACCCCATTGGTCTCTTGGTAAGGAGGAACACTTACTTTGTCATTCCATTTGTAACTCATCAAAACAGGTATGGACACCCTTGGCTTTGGGTTTTTAGGTTTAAATTTTATAACTAAAGGCAGGATTGGTGTCCACACTCTTTATTGTAGTGAAGGATTCTCCATAGCTTCAAAAATTTATTAAGCAGTACCCTGTAAAAATATAAAATTATTACCAAACACTAATTTTTAACTAAAAATCTATTAAACCTTATTGGTGTCTTCGGAATGCGGGTATACTCACTTTATCATTCCATTTGTTATTCATCGAAACATACGTCTGGGACTCCATTGGTTTTTCTTATTGAATGGTGTTTTAAGTGATGAAAGCAAAATTAACTTTAACATTCTTTTATCTTACATTTATTTATCTTTTAGAAAACTAATTATTTATTTTTATTTATGTATTAATTTATTTTTATTTTATATATCAATTTCCTTTTTACGTTTTTATAACACAAAAAATAAACGAACAACGCACGCACACAAAAATACAAAATGAAAATGGCGGTCTGTATTTGTTTTGTTTTTTTGTTGTTTTCTTTCGATAAATTTTTGTGCAGGTAATTTGCGTTATTGAGCAAGCTACTTGGTTATTTTACATAAAAAATGAATTATGTTACTTTAACATCGACAAGCATAATATTAGCAAAAATTTGGTAAAAATTTTTTTTTGGTATGAAAAAAGTTTTACCAAGTAGGATTGCTCAATCTTACACAGATTTTTTTTTGCGTGTAGTCTGTGGTATTATCACAGACTAAATACAGACTCGACAGTAGAGTTTTACAAGAAAAAATGGGGAAAAACTAAGCGATTTTAGGAGAAAACACAGCGGTTTTTAGTCCGTTTTACGCTAACATGTCAACACTTTCTACGACTTAGGAGTGAGTGAAACAACAAAAACCGATCTGGCATCCATTTTTCTTATGGCGCGTTATATCAGTTTTCTCTTTCTAACCTAATTTGTGGAATAATTTGAAAATATTAACCATATGGTTCAGAACTACTTTTTTGACACCTGTCACTTATGTCGAGTCTGTATTAGTCTGTGGTATTATCACAGACTAAATACAGACTCGACAGTAGAGTCACAGACTATATACAGACTCTACAGTAGAGTTTTATAAGAAAAAATGGGGAAAAACTAAGCGATTTTAGGAGAAAGCACAGCGATTTTTAGTCCGCTTTAGAGAATAAACACAATTGGAGCGGGAAGCGTTTTTCCGCAACTGTTCACACACGTTTTATATGACAACAAAATTCCGCCGCGTTTTTCCGCCAAACTAGATTCAATTCTATTTTTATGAGGACAATTGCGTTTTTCCGCTTCCCGCTCCAATT
Organism: Pegoplata infirma; assembly: GCA_963921195.1. Taxonomy (NCBI): domain Eukaryota; kingdom Metazoa; phylum Arthropoda; class Insecta; order Diptera; family Anthomyiidae; genus Pegoplata; species Pegoplata infirma. The sequence continues at coordinate 13,606,450 of OY992539.1, read as the reverse complement.
GTGATTATTCTCTTACGCTAACATGGCAACACTTTCTACGACTTAGGAGTGAGTGAAACAACAAAAACCGATCTGGCATCCATTTTTCTTATGGCGTGTTATATCAGTTTTCTCTTTCTAACCTAATTCGTAGAATAATTTGAAAATATTAACCATATGGTTAAAGAATACTTTTTTGACACCTGTCACTTATGTCGAGTCTGTATTAGTCTGTAGTAGAGTTTTACAACAAAAAATGGGGGAAAACTAAGCGATTTTAGGAGAAAACAGAGCGGTTTTTAGCTAGTTTAACGCTAACATGGCAACACTTTCTACGACTTAGGAGTGAGTGAAACAATAAAAAATCGATCTGGCATCTATTTTTCTAATGGCGCGTTATATTAGCTTTCTCTTTCTAACCTAATTCGTAGAGTAATTTGAAAAAATTAACCATATGGTTAGACTACTTTTTTGACACCTGTCACTTATGTCGAGTCTGTATTAGTGTGCAATTACAATTCTGGCGTTGACTTTGAATTTTGTGTAAAGAGAGGGCGTTTGATTTAAACAAAGGCTTTGGCTTTGAATTTTGTTCTGGCGTTTGTTTGTATACACACACACAAAGAAGAACAGAAATATAATTATTTAGTGGAAGAAAAATAAATTTTTCCTGAAAATTATTTTTTTTTGGTGAAACATAAAACTCCTTTGGTTTTTTTATTGATATTTTCTTGGTACTTGTTTTTTTTTTATAATAATTGGCGGTAAATTATATTTTCACTTTCTTTTATATGTACACGCAAAAAAAAATCTGTGTAAGATTGAGCAAACCTACTTGGTAAAACTTTTTTCATACCAAAAAATTTTTTTTAACAAATTTTTGCTAAAATTATGCTTGTCGATGTTAAAGTAACATAATTCATTTTTTATGTAAAATAACCAAGTAGCTTGCACAATAACGCAAATTACTTGCACAAAAATTTATCGAAAGAAAACAACAAAAAAAAAAAAACAAATACAGACCGCCATATTCATTTTGTATTTTTGTGTGCGTGCTTCGTTTATTTTTTGTGTTATAAAACGTAAATTGGAAATTGATAAATAAAATTTAAATAAATTAATAAATAAATATAAATAATTAGTTTTTTAAAAGATAAATAAATGTAAGATAATAAAAGCTAAAGTTAATTTTGCTGTCATAACTTAAAACACCATTCATTAAGAAAAACCAATGGCACAGACTAATACAGACTCGACATAAGTGACAGGTGTCAAAAAAGTATTCTTTAACCATATGGTTAATATTTTCAAATTATTCTACGAATTAGGTTAGAAAGAGAAAACTGATATAACGCGCCATAAGAAAAATGGATGCCAGATCGGTTTTTGTTGTTTCACTCACTCCTAAGTCGTAGAAAGTGTTGCCATGTTAGCGTAAAACGGACTAAAAACCGCTGTGTTTTCTCCTAAAATCGCTTAGTTTTTCCCCATTTTTTCTCATAAAACTCTACTGTCGAGTCTGTATTTAGTCTGTGCCAATGGAGTCCCAGACGTATGTTTCGATGAATAACAAATCGAATGATAAAGTGAGTATACCCGCATTCCGAAGACACCAATAAGGTTTAATAGATTTTTAGTTAAAAATTAGTGTTTGGTAATAATTTTCTATTTTTACAGGGTACTGCTAAATAAATGTTTGAAGCTATGGGAATCCTTCACTACAATAAAGAGCGTGGACACCAATCCTGCCTTTAGTTATAAAATTAAAACCTAAAAACCCAAAGCCAAGGGAGTCCAGACCTGTTTTGATGAGTTACAAATGGAATGACAAAGTAAGTGTTCCTCCTTACCAAGAGACCAATGGGGTTTACCAATTTTTTAAATTAAAAATTTATGTTTTGTAATAATTTTCTATTTTTACAGGATGCTTTTAAATAAATTCGTGAAGCTATAGCGGATCCTTTACTTCAAGAAGAAGCGTAGGCAGCAGTCACTCGAGAAAATTGTACAAAAAGGGTCAGTTGGTCAGTGATAAATTAAATCCTACACAACATTTATTATATTAATATGGATTTATTCTGTGAAAATTTTAAATTCAACAAATATAAAAATTTTTACAAAAATTTATTGAAAATTTATTTTAGCATAAATGTAGTAATTTTTAGCATTATTTTTAGTCATCTTTTCTAATAATTTAGGTATATTTCACCATATCTCTTTTGGCATATTTTACCAAGTTTTTACTTAAATAGCATTAGCATTTTCTTCAAAATTTTTTACATAAGCGTTTTGGCTAAATTGCGAAAACTACTTCGTCGGTTGTAGTTTTAGCATATTTTTGGTAAAATTATGCCAGATTTTTGCTCACTCCGACACAAGTTTTTTTTTGCGTGTACTTTTCTTCTAATTTTCCAATACACAGATGTGTTTCATAAACAAGATATGAAACACATCACAAAATCAACCCTTTTTTTGTAAAAGACTGGCAACGCCAAAGCAAGAAAAAAATACTCACGAGAGAGCAAAGCCAAGAAAATAGAATTGATTCTATTCTGGCTTTGAAACGCTAGCGTTGGCTTTGAATTTTGTTCTACATACAAAATGTATGGGCACAGACTAAATACAGACTCGACAGTAGGGTTTTATAAGAAAAAATGGGGAAAAACTAAGCGATTTTAGGAGAAAACACAGCGGTTTTTAGTCCGTTTTACGCTAACATGGCAACACTTTCTACGACTTAGGAGTGAGTGAAACAACAAAATACGATCTGGCATCCATTTTTCTTATGACGCGTTATATCAGTTTTCTCTTTCTAACCTAATTCGTAGAATAATTTGAAAATATTAACCATATGGTTCAGAACTACTTTTTTGACACCTGTCACTTATGTCGAGTCTGTATTAGTCTGTGGTATGGGAACGAGCAAAATTCAAGGCCAACGCCAGAATTGTAATTGCACACTTAGTGTTTCTTCACAATACAGCAGCAAGCAGCAGACAGCAAAATTTTGACATGTATTTTGTTGTTGGTGCACAGAAAAAGTGCTACCAAGTTTCTGTACTGATAAATCTAAAAATCCAAAAAAGCTGATTGCTCAATTATTTGTAACAGCTGATTGTCAATTATTTGTAAACAAAGATAAAATAATTTTAATTTAGACGAAATACTAGATAATAACGTTTTATAAATTTAATTAAACTACATATAATTCAATGAATACACAACGCAAACCTTGGCGAAAAAATCTTTATGAAAATGAAGACTATCCAGATAACTATACAGGTCCTGCATTTTTAAAGGATTTACGTACCAATTTACATGTTCAATTTTACACATTGAGAGAAGTCATTGAAGGTGTAACCGTATTAAACAATCAAATATCCTGCATAACTGGTTTTCTTATTGTATTTTATGCGATGTACAGCGAAAGAGTAGATCCCACTCAAATATTATTGCCAAGTTTCCTGCTGACCATTATGGGTTATATATACTTTCGAAGAAAACGTTTAACAATAGCGATGATGCTGGAAGATTCCAAAACTTTATTAGCAGTACTATTATTTGGTTATTTGTTTGCTCCCATACTACATACACTCACAGATGCCGTATCAACGGATACTATATTCTCTATGACATTTATTGTTATGCTTATAAATTTACTCTTTTGTGATTATGGCCTATCCGTGGCCATGGTGTCAAAAGCCATATCATTGAATGCTGCCATCTTTGGTTCGATATGTTTAGCTTCCCGTTTATCAACATCCTATCATGCATTTGTTTTACTTGTGGAAGCTGCTATCTTTTTTGTACTCTATCCCATAGTAACAAAGGAATACTGGCGTTCATACTTTTTGTTACCCATATTCATAACCTGCTGTTATTGCCTGCATTTAATTTCTACAAATGTATTGTGGATTTATGTTTTCCTTACTGTTTTTGTAAATATCATTTGTCCCTGTATATTTGTAATACAACAACGTCATAAACATAATATACATGGTCCCTGGGATGAGGCCATCGTTGAAGAGACCACCGATGATAATATTGATATCAAATTATAACATTTACTGAACTCTTTATAAGTAAATTATAAATATTTTCATTTTATAAAAAAGGTAAACTAATGAAGACTGCTAAAAGTTATAAAATACATAGATTTTTCTTTTTTAAATTTACTATTTCACATTCTTTATCTTTAGTTTAAGACATTTAAGATTTACAAAAAAAAGATTTATGTTGAATTGTTGTTAATTTAAATAAAATTGTTTATAATTTGTATATGATTTTATCAAAACTTTTTTGAAAACAAGTATTGTAAGTACGTCTTATTTTTGGTATTTCTGTGCTGTAACGGTAACTTAAATGATATCTCTGACAGCATCGAAAAAAATCTTTAAAAATCAAAAAAACTAGCGTTCTGCCAGTTCTCCAAATACAAAAAATCTGTAATTCCGTAATACTTCAAAAACAACAATTATAGTATTTTTACGGTGCTTACAGTAAAGTTCTCAGGTTATCTTCGAGACTTGGAATTTTTTTTTTTTTAATTTTTCAAACATTTGTTTCCCCTAAAATAATTTTTAATGGATTTTTTTAGTCAAAAAATTGTACTTTTTTGAAAAAATAGTACTACTATTTTCTTTGAAAAAAATAGTCTTTTTTAGAAAAAATTTTACTTTTTTAAGAAAAATGGAATAAAATACTTTTTTAGAAAAAGGAGCACTTTTTTTTGGTAAAAAAGTACTTTTTTAGAAAAGTACTATAGCACCTTTAAGAAAAAAACGTACTTTTTCAGGAAAAAAGTACTTTTTTAAAATGGTACATTTCTTACTATTTTTTTAAAAAAGGTACTTTTTTCTAAAAAAAATTCTTTAGACTTGGATTTTTTTTTTCTTCAAATTTTTCAAACATTTGTTCCCCCTAAAATAATTTTTAATGGATTTTTTTTAGTCAAAAAATTGTAGTTTTTAGAAAAAATAGTACTTTTTTTTTTAGAAAAAAATAGTATTTTCTTAGAAATTTTTCAAACATTTGTTCCCCCTAAAATAATGTACTTTTTAGAAAAAATAGTAGTTTTTTTTAGAAAAAAATAGTATTTTCTTAGAAAAAATAGTACTTTTTTAGAAAATTTTTTACTTTTTTAGCCAAAATAGAATTAAATACTTTTTTTAGAAAAAGGAGCACTTTTTTTTGAAAAGTACTATAGCACCTTTAAGAAAAAAACGTACTTTTTCAGGAAAAAAGTAATTTTTTAGAAAAAATGGTACATTTTCCTAAAAAGTATTATTAAAAAAATATAGTACTTTTTTTAGAAAAAAAGAACTTTAAAAAAAAAAAATTACTTTTTAGAAAAAAAAGTTCTTTTTAGAAATAATAGATTTTTTAAAAAGGTACATTTCTTACTACTTTTGCTACTTTTTTTTAAAAAAGATACTTTTTTCTAAAAAAAATTCTTTGATTTTTTTTGGAAAAAAGTACTTTTTTAGAAAAAAGTACTTTTTTCTAAAAAAGGTACATTTTCCTAAAAAGTATTATTTCAGAAAATATAGTACTCTTTTTAGAAAAAGGTACTATTTTGAAAAAAAAAATACCTTTTAGAAAAAAAGGGACTTTTTAGAAAAAGGTATATACATATTTTTAAAAGTATATGCACTTTTTTCTAAGTATTTTTTTTCATAAAAAGTTATTTTTTTTTTAAAAAAAAGTACTTTTTCCATTTTTTCTAAAAAAAGTACTATTTTTTCTAAGAAAAGTACTAGTCTTTCTAAAAAAGTACCATTTTTTCTAAAAACTTTTTTTTCTAAAAAATAGTACTTTTTTTAGAGAAAATAGAAAAAGTACTTTTTTTTAATAACTTTTTCATGAAAAAAATACTTAGAAAAAAAGTGCATATATTACTACTTTTAAAAAAAAAATACCTTTTTCTAAAAAGTCCCTTTTTTTCTAAAAGGTATTTTTTTCAAAATAGTACCTTTTTCTAAAAAGAGTACTATATTTTCTGAAATAATACTTTTTAGGAAAATGTACCTTTTTTAGAAAAAAGTACTTTTTTAGAAAAAAGTACTTTTTTCTAAAAAAGTACTTTTTTCCAAAAAAAAACAAAGATTTTTTTTTAGAAAAAAGTACCTTTTTTTAAAAAAAGTAGCAAAAGTAGTAAGAAATGTGCCTTTTTAAAAAAGTACTGTTTTCTAAAAAAAACTATTTTTTCTAAAAAGTATTTTTTTTTTAAAGTTCTTTTTTTCTAAAAAAACTACTATATTTTTTTAATAATACTTTTTAGGAAAAATGTACCATTTTTTCTAAAAAAATACTTTTTTCCTGAAAAAGTACGTTTTTTTCTTAAAGGTGCTATAGTACTTTTCCAAAAAAAGTACTTTTTTACCAAAAAAAAAGTGCTCCTTTTTCTAAAAAAAGTATTTAATTAAAAAAAAAAATCTAAAAAAGTACTATTTTTTCTAAAAAAAAATATTTTTTTCTAAGAAAATCCTATTTTTTTCTAAAAAGTACAATTTTTTGACTAAAAAAAATCCATTAAAAATTATTTTAGAGGGAACAAATGTTTGAAAAATTTGGAAAAAAATTCCAAGTCTCTAAAGAATTTTTTTTAGAAAAAAATTCCTTTTTTAAAAAACTGCTTTTTTAGAAAAAAGTACTTTTTTCTAAAAAAGGTACATTTTCCTAAAAAGTATTATTTCAGAAAATATTGTACTCTTTTTAGAAAAAGGTACTATTTTGAAAAAAAAATACCTTTTAGAAAAAAGGGACTTTTTAGAAAAAGGTATTTTTTTTTTTAAAGTAGTAATATATGCACTTTTTTTCTAAGTATTTTTTTTCATGAAAAAGTTATTTAAAAAAAAAAAAAGTACTTTTTCTATTTTTTCTAAAAAAAGTACTATTTCTAAGAAAAGTACTATTTTTTCTAAAAAAGTACCATTTTATCTAAAAAAGTACCATTTTTTCTAAAAAAAGTACTATTTTTTCTAAGAAAAGTACTATTTTTTCTAAAAAAGTACCATTTTTTCTAAAAAAGTACTTTTTTTTCTAAAAAAGTACTTTTTTTTCTATAAAAGTACTTTTTATAAAAAAATTACTATTTTTTTCTAAAAAAAGTACTGTTTTTTTTCTAAAAAGTACTATTTTTTCCAAAAAATTACTATTTTTTCTTAAAAATTATTTTATTTCTTAAAATAATTATTGAACTAGGAAAACATCTGAAATGTGCCATGAACCCATAACTGGCACACGGCACATGTGCCATGTACTCTTTTATAGCACACGGCACATTTCAGATGTGACATGTGAAACAACTAACATTTTTATTGGCGTTTTTCGCTAAAACGCGAATTGATCTAAAAAAAAACGGTCGACACATGTATTTTATTTTCGGTCCTAATTTCAGAATTTGTCGGTCTGGTCCATGTGTACAAAAGTGTGTCGGACGGTGAAATATATTCAAATTTGAATAGGGTGGAGATTTTTTACAAAAACAAAACAAATGTGTACGGGATGTAGAAATGTGTACAAATCGGAAATTTAAAAAAATTAAGCAGAGTCTGAGACTTAGAAAATTGTGAAATTTTTTTCGGGAATTTTGAAAGCAGAAATAAATGTAATGAATTGAACTTAATTTAACAATTCTTACTTAACTTTTCGCTTTGGCCGCAATTGATAAAATTTGTATGAATTTCCCAAACTTTAATAGGTGTTTTAAGGGTGTTTTAAAACTTACCGAAATTTCTCAATTAAAAAAGCCGGGGATTTTTAACAAAAAATATTTTCCCAAAAATTTCCGCGATAGGCCCAACTAACTTAAGTATAATTAAAACAAAATTATTTTTTTTATAATTCATTTATATTTATTTTTTCTGCAAAAAAAGCGTCTTTTTGTTTCAGAAAATAAAAAAAATGGAGGTCATAAATATGTATTTTGAGCTAAACTAAAAACAAGAAAATAATAACAGGAAAACATAAACTTAGAAGGTGTTGAAAATATAAGGCAAACTCAAAGTTAAACTTTTGGAGGGGAAAACAAAAAAAAATATAAAAACAATTATTTAACATATATTTACAAATTGTATGATATTCCTTCGCTAAAAAACATTAGTCAAAAAAAATTTTGTTCATAGAAATTTTGGAATAATTTGCAGGTATTTCCCATGATAGATATTTAACTAATATTAAAAACAGATGAAAGAAATCGTCGTTAAATTATATTTGTTTATGAAAATAATGAATATAAGATATAAATAAATTGTTTTAAAGTTTTTCTGTTTTTTTTTTTTTAATTTAAATACTTATATTTAAGAAAAAAATTACAATATGATTTTAAAACACACAGCATTTTGTAAAAATTAGTGTGTAAAACACACTTTACTTAATTAACAAAATAAAAAAAGTACAATATAAATTTAAACTAGAATATATATATAAAAAAAACAATTTTGGTTTATGGTACGAGTTTCTTTTTTAAATACATATGATTTTGTTTTTAACTACAATAACTAGAGTCAACAAATGATTTTAATTCATTATTAATTGTTTAATTTCATATTAATAAAATTTATACTACGAAAAATTTAATATTGTTTTTCTTAATATACATTTTACTTGTTTTTAATAAAAAAAATTATATTAATATATTATTGGTCAATTGATGTTTTTGTTTTTAAAGGTAAATAAATTTCTACATGGGAAGATGACAAGATATTTATAATAATGATGTTGCAAAAATTGGCATAGTTTGATAATTTCTATGGGGGCATGAAAATTTTCCTTTTACAAAAAAGAACACACACACACTTCAGGCTTTGATAGTGTTGCCACTAAAGAATTTTGAAATTTCACATGGATGCATTCAAAATTACACATTTAATTTCTTTATCCAACACTAAAAAATCTTGTTTCGCATTAAGTTGGACTCAATCTTAATCAACAGAAAACTGATTCATTAATTCACCAATTTTAGAATATGTAAAAAAGTATTAAAATAGTACTTTTTGATAAAAAGTACCAACATTTTTTGATAGAAGGAGCTAAACTAGAACATTTTAATAAAAGGTACCAAAATATTTTTTAATAAACAGCACCAGTTCATAAAAACGTACTTTTTTTTTTTTAAATATGTAGTATCAAAAAGTAGTTAATACCAAAATATTTTTTTTTGGTTTAAAAGTTTTTTAATAAGTACATAAACAAAATATTTTCATAAAAAGTACCAAAAAATATAATATTTTTAGAAAATTACCAAAACAGTAGTTTTTATACCCTACACCACTCTGTGGTGCATGGTATACATATAACTGATTTTTGTAACTATCCGAAATATTGGTCTAGACCCACCTTCAAGTATACCGATCTACTCAGAATCACTTTTTGAGTCGACAATTTTAAAATACAATTTGATAATTTGAAAATGCATGTAGAATTTTAAAAATCATTTGGAAATTTTTAAAAAACATTTGGAGAATTTTAAAATACAATTGGAAATGGTGTAGATTTTACTTTTTGTTGCACATAAAAAAATGTGGATGGAAGTAAAACAAATGCTTATTTTTCTTTATAATTTTTAACTTTTAGTTTTTAAACTTATTGTTAGAAAGAAGATGTAAAGAACAGAACACCAAATTCAATTTCATGCGATTCGGAAAATTTCATGTGAATTGAAGTTTTTATAAAAAGTACTATTTTAATACTTTTTATAGTATCATGTTCTTTTCTTTAAAAAAAATATTTTTTTGAAATTTTTTTAAAAAGAGTACTATTTGGTACTGTTTATAAAAAAAGTACTATTTTGTACTTTTTTTTAAAAAAAAGTACTATTTGGTACTTTAAAAAAAGTACTATTTGGTACTTTTTATAAAACAGTACTATTTGGTACTTTTTAAAAAAAAAGTATTATTTGGTACTTTTTTTAAAAATTACTATTTGGTGCTTTTTTTTAAAAAGTACTATTTGGTACTAATAACCCATAAAAGAATCTATCCATGCCAATCAGGTCTAAACAGAAGAAGACAAAAATTTAAACTCAGAATTACAAAGCCACTTCATCTCCCTGTTTTAGAGAGGCTTTGGCTAGGTCGATGTGTTCATGATTTTGTTGCTCAGCCTGTATCTTTAAATCGCGACAATTTTGAGCTGTTACGGTGGTTAAAGTAACTGGTGTTGTTGTTGTTGTTAATGATGATTGATTAATACTAGACGCCGCTGGTTTTAATCTATTACTTTCATAAATATCACGCGTTGTTGTTGGTGACAACAAGGCTTTAGGAGGCAGCGTAAAGTAATCATCGTCTTTGATTTCATGTTTCTTTTGTAGATCGTCCACATTTTGATCATTATTTTTTAAAACATCTTTATTTTTAAATTCAACCGTAGTAGATGACGATGATAATATCGTTGAAGTTTTTGCTTGATGTTGCAGTTTATTTTGTGAATTTTGCGAATGTTGTTGATTATGATTATTATGTTTCAACGACATATCTTGTGGTTGGTGGTGATATAATTTTTTTGTTAACTCCTGCGATGGTGGTGTCCTTCGTGTTGTATGAAATGAATGTTGTCAAACTACTCCATTGTTTTCTTTGGTGGATGATGTACCAACAGAACCAGCTGTTGTCACTGGCTCCAGCAGAGAACCAGTTTCAACGTCACTTGTATTTCTTGTTGAATTACGCTGACGACACATGTACGGCGAATTTGTAGGTGAAGGCAGTGGATTCTGTAAATAAATAAAATTGAAATTAAATATTGGTTTTTCGTAAATAAAATTCCAGAAATGAATAACTTACCGCTTTTGTATTAGTTTGGCAACAGGTGGCTTTAGCACAGCCATTGTCTGTTGATGGTGGACAATCCAGTGCACAACAATCTGAGCCACTCATATTGAGACTGGACGTACCGTCGGACATAATACAACCAACGTCCATTTCAACAAATTCTGGTTGTATAGTTGTTGAGTGAATGCCTTCATTGTGAAAGAATTCTTTAACTTTTTCAGCAATTTTCATATATTCTGATAAATTATGACATCTGTAAAATAAATAACAAAGTTGTTGCGGAATTAAATAAATTATAAAACAGAAATTTTACAAAAAGCACAGGATCTACAAAAACCATAATCAATTGATATTTTCTGAATTTTTAAAAGTGTGATCACTTCATGTGCAATTTCAAAATTAAGGAAATTTATTTAAATAAAAGCCCCATTTTGGTACTTTCTATTAAAAATAACTATTTTGGTACTTTTTTATTAAAAAGTATTTTTTTAGTACTTTTTATAAAAAATTACTATTTTAGTACTTTTTATCCAAAAGTAATATTTTAGTACTTGTTATCCAAAAGTACTTTTTTAGTACTTTTTTATCCAAAAGTATTATTTTAGTACTTCTTATCCAAAAGTACTATTTCGTAATTTTTTGGATACTTGTTATACGAAAAACACATACTTTTTATACAAAAGTAATATTTTGATATTTTTTATAAAAAGTACTTCTTTGGCCCTTTTAATCAAGGTTGGAAATCGATACACACCCATAATAACGGTATTTGGCTATTGTATCGCAACCAATAAAGTTATGGACATTTTTATAAGGGATTATTAAAGTCGATGAAATTTCTAGTATTTTTGATGTATTACTTCGTGTTTGTACCGGTTCATTTTCATTATATAGGCCAATACCTTTAAAATACCGTTTCAAACGGTATTATAAAGGTATTAGCCTATATTTCGAAAACCAACCGGTAAAAACACAAAGTAACACATTAAAAATACTAGAAATTTAACCGACTTTAATATTCGGTTTAAAAAATGTCCATATTGTTGTTTATTGTTTGCGGGACAATAGCCAAATACCGTTATTCTCGGTGGGTATCGATTGCCAACCTTGCTTTTAATAAAAAAGTACTTTTTTAAAAAATCTAAAAAATAGTAGTTTGTGAGTAAAAGTACCAAAATAGTACTTTTTAATAAAAATAGTACTTTTTAATAAGAAGGAACAAAATAGTAATTTTCAATAAAATGGACTTCTTTATAAAAAGTTACAAAATAGTACTTTTTTTATAACAATAGTACTTTTTTAAAAAGTAGCAAAATAGTAATTTTTATAACAATTGTTATCAGAAAAATACTTATACATACTATAAATTTCTGCTGCGAATGAAGCTTATGTGAAATTGCTTCCATGTGCAATACGTTTTGGAATGACAAACAAATTCTATTAAATTATTAAGAAATTTGTATTTAAATAAGTCCTTTTTTGGTACTTATTATCAAAAAGTACTGTTTCAGAACTTCTTATCACAAAATAATATACATATAGTACTTTTTATCCAAAAGAATATCAAAATACTTTTTTTATCAATAGGTTATATTTTGCTACTTTTTTTAAATATAAATCCACCTACACACATACTTTTTATAAAAAAGTATTATTTTGGTACTTTTTTATAAGAACTACTAAAATAGTAGTTTGTTATTAAAAGTACCAAAATAGTACTTTTTAATGCATTTTTTGTACAAAAGGTACCAAAAATAGTGCTTTTTTTTAGTTAATGAAATCCGAAATCGCCAATATAATGTATTTTTTTTACCAAAATACTACTTTTTCTAAGTATGTACAAAAAAAGTATACAAAAAAGTACCTTTTGGTATTTTTATAAAAAATTTATTATTTTAAAAAAACTATTTTGGTACTCTTTTAAAAAAAGTATTATTTTGGTACCCTTTTATAAAAATACTATTTTGGAATTTGTATTAAAAAGGGGCTATAAGGTGCTTTTTATTAAAAAAAACTAGTATTGGCCTTTATAAAAAAAACTAGTATTGGCCTTTATATAAATGTATCATTTTGGTACTATTTATAGAAAGTACTCTTTTGATACTTTTTATAAAAATTTCCAAAGGGTAGAAAAAAACCAATTTTTTATCCAGAAAAACTCATAATTTTTTATATGTTTAAATTGTATTTTTTTATTTTTTTTAATTTACCTTATGTGAGCTGAAGCTATAATACGATCACCAGCTAACTGCCAGACATGGAATTCATGGACTGCCAAAACTCCATCAACTTTTTCCAATAAACGTTTTTGTATGGCATCAACCTTTGAGTAAGTTAACAAAAATATAATATATGTTATACAAAAAAATTTTAAACAATAAAATTAAATAAAACTTACTTGTATATGTGTTGGCACTGTTTGTAATAATATTAATGCAGATTCACGTAATAAAGGCCAAACTGAATGTAAAATTAAAGCTACTAAAACAATAGATAACGCGGGATCCATATAAAAACGATATTTCCATTCGGTCATCCAAACTACCTAAAAAATAAATGAAATATATAAACAATATTTAACAATTACAGATGAAAGCAAATTATTGTTTGAAAACCCTACCAGAGCACTTATAATCACAATTACACTACCCAAAGCATCGCTTAAAACATGCAAAAATGCACCACGCATATTCATGGAACCAGGATCGTGACTATGACCATGACTTGATTTCTTAATGGGTTTTTCTTTCTATAAAATAGTATTTAAAAATACATTAGTTAATAATAATATAGATTAGAAGAAAAAAAAAGATTTTCTTAACATACCGGTTTTTCTTCATAAGGAAAATCATCATTATTTTCATCACCTTCGTCTACATTAGCTAATTCTGTAAGTCTACTATGATTACGTCTTAAACCACCACCATGTGAATGTCCATGATGGCCACCATGTTCTGTAATAAAATTAAAAAAAATTAAAGAAAATTAAATTTTAAGTTTTTTATTTTGTCTGTTGACGATTAAAATTTCCCTGCAGGAAAAGGATATCGGTTGATACGAAATCACCTATTCCGTGACTCGTAAAAACGGGACATATCACTCAAATGTATTGAAATTCCTATCACGTGACAGAGAAAAATTGGACTTATGAATAAACTTTCCCAAAAACATACCCAAACAAAGTTCCGTTTTTGAGTAAAGCATTAAATTACAAATAATTTTAGAAAAACAAAACACTTTTTTAAAAAATGTAAAAAAAAAACTGAATACAAATTTGAAGGCAATTTTTTTGCGACTTGGGAGTTTAAAAAAATCGTTAAAAAAGCTTTTAGGAAAAAAATTTCTTTGGAAATTTTTTTAACAAACTGGTTAAATCTTTGTTAATTTACGTTTTAATTTGAGTTTGTTTCTAGATATTTCCAAAAAAAATATTTCTACAAAAACATTTTTGTTATGACAAACAATTACAATTACTCAAATTATTACTTTTTGTTAAAAAAGTACTAAAAAAAGTATAAAAAAGTACCAAAGTAGTACTTTTTAACAAAAAAGTAATAAAATTGTAATCTTTAACAAAATGGTACCTTCTCATAAAAAGTACCATAAAATAGTACATTTTAAAACAATTATCAAAAAAGTATTTTTTTAAATATCAACTTTTTTTATAAAAAGTATCAAAATATTATCCTATTAATAATAGGGTAAAATTTTTTGTTAATATAATAGGCTTTTATATTAACAAAAAAGTACTGTATTTTATAAAAAAGTATTTTTTTGAAAAAGTACCAAAACAATAATTTTTTTCACTTTAAAAAAAAAAGTACTATATTTTTTTGTTATTTAAAAAAAATATATTGTGTTATTTTTTTATAAAAAGGTACTATTTTTGTACTTGTTGTTAAACAAATCTTGAAAAATTGTCCTATAAGGGAACTATCCCAAGCGTTATACACCGATTTACCTGAAACTTAAAATAAATATAAAATAGACGATTTTAAGGTTAGGGTGTCTCGGGTAATCGGCCATTTAAGAGTTTAACATTTTTGTTGCCACCTTATAGGGGCATGTCTTAAGAGTTGTTACTTCCAACACTAGCAAAGTACTCTATATATTTTCAAAAAATAAAAAGGTACTTTGCCAATACTATATTTTTTGTACCGAGGTGTCCCAATGACACGTCACAAGTGATGTATCCGGCGTTAAAACATTTCCTTACAAAACAAACAGGTGGATTTTATATAAAAGGTGTCAAGTTTGTGATAGGTCGGACCGGTCACTTTTCCAGCAGGGTGGATGCTATAAAAAAGGGAATATAATTTTTAAACTTACCATAAAGTAAGCATAAACCTATCACATTTACAAGTAAACCTAATACTCCAACAATAACTAACAATTTCGGTTCATGTATAGTTTCTTCTTCTATAAATCTGCAACAAAATAATATTTTTATTTTAAATAAAATAATACTTTAAAGGATTAAATGTGTTGTTGTGTTACCTTTTAACTGCTTCTATTGTAATACTAAAGCATAATGCAACCAAAAATACTGCATTGACTAAAGCTCCTAATACTTCGGCACGTGCCCAACCAAATGTGTTTTTTGACCATTTTTTTGGTGACATCTGTAAAAAATAAGATTAAAAACAATGTTAAAATTTTTAATTAAATTTGTATTATTACAACATTTCCAAGTGGTTTTTAGAAATTATCAACTATATTTTAGAAATTATCAATTGATCTTTAGAAGTTATCAAATGTATTTTAGAAGTTATCAATTGTTTTTCAGAAATTATTAATGGTGTTTCAGAAATAGCACTACTAAACATCGAAAATGCAACTGGGACGCGACCTTATACACTTGATTATAATAGTTCTGCTGGTCAAAAATCTGGTCTCAAAACTTTTCCATCACATCAGGTTTTTGTAAAAATTGAGGTCAAAGTTCAAAAAATCGCCGTTTTGGGCATTTTTGGAAACTCAAAGCGGATGAGCCCGATGTGATTCATTTGGTCAGTCACCTTAACCCTTTGGGCACCAATTGTCGGTAGGGTTCATCCGCTATGGAAATTCTCAAGGATATTAAAAGACAAACTTTTGAAAGGACCTTATTGACATCCTTTTGTCCTGATATAGCAAAACAACAAAATTAAAAAAAAAAAAAAATTGAGGAGAGTTTCCTCTTTTATTTGGTATTATTCTCAGCATCGTAGGATAATATAAATATTTTTTAATCAGTTGCATTTCAGAAATAGTCAATAGTATTTCTGAAATACAATAATGGAATTCACGTCAGAAATTTTAGTCTTGCAAAATTCCGCAATGTCAAAATTGCAACTTTATTTGCTTGTTTCTTTGTGAATAGGCGCAATTGTATTACTATTAAAATAAATTGCGAATCTTTTCTTGCAATGGCGCATCATATAAAAGGTAATAGAAAAATAAAAATTTTATTACAAATTATTTATAAAAAATAAGTTGCAATATTGCACTGTTGCAAGGGTCAAAAATGTCTGAAGTGAATATACCCTGAATATTTAATTGTATTTCTGAAATACAGTTGAAAGTTTCTGAACTTTAATTTATAATTTCTAAAATAAAATTGATAATTTGTAAAGCTCTAAATAATGAGGAATAAAATGCTATTCCACGGTTTTGTCATAATTTTTACAAAACCTAAACTTGCTTGAAGAGGGGTGTGAGAGATGTCACATTCCTGAAAACTTAATTCCATGATAAATCAAAATGTGAAGAAATTTTACTTACCTTAACTGATAAAAATGATATCACCAAGGCGGCTATGTCGCCTAACATGTGAAAACTGTCAGCTACCAAAGCCATGGAATTTGTAACATAACCGACCACAATTTCCACAAAAAAGAAGAAACCCGTCAGCATCATCATCGTTAGCAGGCGACATTTTTTACCTGAGTATTTGGACATTTTAGCAAAACTGAAAGGAAATACAAGAAAAACAAATGGTAAGTTAAATTCGGCTTTTTCGACAAAAAAAAAAAAAAAACTAAAATTAATAATTTACAAAATAAACTTTTTATAACCAAACAATTTGATTGA
Source organism: Pegoplata infirma (assembly GCA_963921195.1). Lineage (NCBI taxonomy): Eukaryota > Metazoa > Arthropoda > Insecta > Diptera > Anthomyiidae > Pegoplata > Pegoplata infirma. Next base: position 13,589,624 of record OY992539.1, on the reverse strand, counting down.
GCCCAATTAATACCAGCCATTTAACCCCATATTATAGGCTTAATAAAATCACAAAAAGTATGTCACACAATAACAAATTTTAATTGCCAGCAGTAGAATTGACAAAAAGAAATGTAGAATGAAAAGTTAACAATGGCTGGGTTGATTTCTTACATCATAGTTGTAATATTGTTGAAAGAAAATGAAAAGATACCGCGTTTTTTGTTAAAGATTATAATAACACAAAATGTCATGTTTCTATAATGCTCTTGAGTTCAAGCAGACAAGAGGATCATCGTCACAGGCAAGCACAGTAGGGTAATTCAACATGCAGCAAATTTCTAAGATTTTTTATTATTGCAAACAATTTTAATAGGTATAGGCTAAAATACGCAAGTGTGTTATATCAGGTGCGAGCTAAATGATAATCCAAGCTTGGAAACCTGTCGACAGGTGTCCTATACTTGAGAAGCTAAAAATAATCCAAGCGAGGGCATCTGGCGACAGCACTGCCAAAATTTGGTGCATCTGGCGACATCACATCCCAATTGTAATAACCTTGAGACAGCACTCCTGAGGCGCGAACAACAAACGATAATACAAGCTAGGGTATGTGGCGATATTTTCAAGAATTTGGGTATATGGTCACATCACTCCCCTTGATAGATAATAGATAGATAATTTACCCAAGTGAGCTGCTTCACGATTTTCGGCAAACTGACCGAGTTTGTGAATTGCTGCTACTTATATACGGTATGATAAGCTGATATGTATGTGCACTCAATATGGTGAGTATCAGTGTTGTTAGGTTTTTAGGGATTTCCCCCAGAATAGCTCCAAATTCGAGATTAGATTTTGGTCAATTTGAATAGCCCCAAATTCGCCCCAAATTCGAGTTTAGATTTTGGTCAATTTGAATTCATAAGCACTTTTCTGTAAGAGATTTTTATTACACTGTGCGACAGTCCAAATCGGCGGTCAACAAAAAGTTATACGTGTCCCGGCGTTTCGCTGGGTAAGCTCTAGTAATCGAGATACATACATATATCGATTTAAAGTTTAAAGGGAAATTGTATTTTTTGTGTCTTTTTCGTATATTTTGACCATCTAAATTAAATTATATAAATAAAATAAAATAGTAGTACATAATAGGTTTGTTCCATAACGTTACCGCGGGTGCCCGCGGGTACCCAAACCAGCCCGAAAAGCGTTCCCGTACGCAAAAATTGGGTAAATGAGAGAGCTTTTGAGAGAATAAATGTGTTTATCATTTTACCGAACTTACCCGTACTTTTTTTTCGTGTAAACTGGTAACAGTCAGCTGTTGAGAAAACAGCTGTTTTTTTTTAGTGAAACTAAATTGAAAATTTAAAATAAAAAATAACTTTCAGAACAGAAAAGTATATTTAGTTATGAAAATAAACTTTTCAACTTTTTTTTCTTTTTTAAAGTACTTTTTCTGATGAGAATATTTTAGCGCTATCTCATTGTTTACATTTTGGTTTTTTGCGTTCCCGTACTTGTGTGCGTTTTTGCGGTATCGTGAGAGTTCTTTTGATTTTCTCTAATTTTACCGAACTTTACCCGGAAAGTTCTGGAACAAACCTAATATAAAATTTTTGATGAAACGAAATTTCGATGAAAAATAAAAATGCTCTGTTATAAAATAACTCTACGTTAAATTTAACTTTTTCATACATATTTTGACATAAGGCTCCGTTAAATCGACAGTTAGCAGCTAACTTTTCATTGAGTAGTCCGCCCTAAGTCTTATTTTCTTTTTTAGTCGTTAGCTTAAGTAGTCAAACTGATGTGACGTCCTGCGTCACTTTTAAAATTTCACAACAGCCTAAAAACATCATGTTAATAATTTGGGCGTGGGGAAAAAGAGGGGAATCAATTAAGAAATTTCTTTAAAAACTTACAGAAAAAGTTCCATTTTAAAAATAAAATATTTAACAAGAAGGTTTTGTAAGTAAACAAAAGTATTTGTTATTTTTTATATATTTTAAATTTTATAAAAAAATAAATTTTCACAATAAAATATTTAGTATTAAACACTGCAAGTGGAAATTGCAAACTAAATTTTGTCAGTTTTTATTCTTTTAGAAATTAAAAGAAAAAGGCAATAATTATAAAAACAAAATAATATAAAAAAAGGAAATAAATATAAACAAGCTCATTTATATTGTATAGTAACAATACACAGAGAAAAATACAAGCTGCATTTTAACAAAATAAACTTGTATTTTTTTAGAAAACACTAAAATTTAGTTATTTTTAAGAACATTTTGGAAAATTTTCGAAATTAAAAATATTTTTAAGTTTTTATTTCTTAAAATACACGAAAAATTAGTTTTCTTTATGAAAAAAAATAAAATTTTTAAACTTTGCACACACAAAAATTTTTTTTTTCCATGACCGATTTTCATAGTATTTATGAACAAATTCATACCACTTATTAACTTTTCATAATATTTATAAACTTTTTCATAGTATTTATGAAAAATGTTAAAAATTCTTAAATTTCACATATTATGATTTATTCATAAATACTATGAAAAAGTTTATAAATATTATGAAAAGTTAATAAATTGTATGAATTTGTTCATAAATACTATGAAAATCGGTCATGGAAAAAAAAAATTTTTGTGTGCAATACAAGTCATGTTTTTGCGTAAGCGTATAACTCAAAAAATTTATGATATAATATATTTTTGCATTTCGTGTAAAATATAGCCGATTTGTTGTTCATCACTTAGCTTAGCTACGCTTAATTTAAGCGTGGATAATTATCCACGTTAGTTCCCATACAAAATTTTTCCGCATATAATTAAGTATTTTGGCTCTAAAATGTTCGCGAAAAATAAAACAAATTTTGGCAAAAACACGTTTGAATTCTACGCGAAAAATATTGACATGATTAAAATGTTAAAATTGCATTAGCTTTATAGCGATAAATTATATACGCTTATGCAAAAAGCACAAAAAAAATCGACCCAATTCACACCTGAGGTGAACGATTCACATCGTTCGAACGAAAAGGCCCTTAAAACCCGTTTTTAGCAACATTATCTGTCAATATACTGTAATAGAATAAAGAAATTGCTAAAAAAAAAATTTTAAGTCGTTTTTAGCTGAAAGTGAGAACAGGGTATTATTTATAAGTTAACTTTAACAAAAACAAAATTTCACAAAAAATTATTGGCTACAAACTTTCAATTAAATCTATTGATCAACAAAATTTAAATGAGTCAATCAATATTTTTATCAAAATTTTTGTTATTTTTGTTAACTGTCGAATTTCAAATTTTCAATATACCAGATTTTTTTCGCTTTAATTTATTTGAATAGATTAATTGAAAAATATACAAAATAATCGGGTTTTACTTTTTTTTATTGTTGTCAACATATTGGAAAGCAAAAAAGATGCATTTTTTGATAATTTTGTCATAAGCTTATAATTCAATCATTATTTTGATTGACTATAAATAAAAAATTGATCAAATTTTTGATAAAAATCGAAAAGATGTTTGATTGAAAAAATTTTCAATCAATCACCTACAATTTGATGATTGGTATAACAATTGTTTTAATTGCAGGAATTTCAATCAAAAAATTGATTGAATCCACGTTTTTGTTAATTGAAATTCGTTTCAAATGTTTTCTGTGAACTTTTAGTAAGTCGTATTTAAAATTATTTTTTTAGTTTTGCGAGAGCATTCTTAATTGTTTGTAAAATGCACGTAATTTTTCGACATATAACAATAAAAAAAAATCTTTTAAAATAACTAAAACCTCCTACAGTGACTCAAAGTAATAATGGAACAGCATATATTTTTAAGCAGTTCTTTAAAGGAAAAGTTACCAATACTAAACCTGATTATTATCAATCGACTATTTTTGAAAAAAGTGCCATATAGGAAATTTTCCAAGCTTTAATTTAGGCTTGATAGCGTCCAGATTGAGCAAATATTAAATGAGATACGAGGGTCACACTAGAAATTGAAATTATTTGTATATGTTTTTTTGAAATTTTTTTAAAAATATTCTAAGTCGTTTTTTCCCAAGTTCAAACATAACAAATTTAAAAAATTATCCAATAATTTTTATTTAGTTATCAGCTAGTTTTTCCAACAACCCAAACAAAAAATGAAATTTTTTAAATACAGTGGGAGAAGTCCGCATTTTTTGACCTCCAACTCGTTTGACCACCAATTTTTTGTAAACAAAGAAAAATTTTAATTATTCTAAAATCTTATCACTATACACTTAGGTGTACTCAAATTAATAAACAGTAAAATATTTTCTTTGTTTACAACAAATTGGTGGTCGATAGAGTTGGAGGTCAAAAAATGCTGATTTCTTCTACTGTGTTTAAAAAATTTAATTTTTTGTTTGGGTGGTTGGAAAAACAAGCTGATAACTAAATAAAAATTATTGAATATTTTTTTAAATTTTTAATGTTTGAATTTGGGAAAAATCGACTTAGAAATATTTTTAAAAAAATTTCAAAAAAATATCTACAAATAATTTCATTTTCCAGTGCGACCCTCGTATCTCTTTTTATATTTGCTCAATCTGGACGCAATCAAGCTTAAATTAAAGCTTGGAAAATTTCCTTTATAGCACTTTTTTCAAAAATAGTCGATTGATAAAAATCAGGTCAAGTATTGATAACTTTTCCTTTAAAGAACTGCTATCAAATATATGCTGTTCCATTATTACTTTGAGTCACTGTATGTTACGGGCATTCCTACACACCAAATATTATTGGCTAAAAATTTTCAATTAAATCTATTGATCAACAAAATTTAATCAATCAATCAATGTTTTGATTAAAATTTTTGTTATTTTCTTTAACTGTCGAATTACAAAATTTAAACATACCAGATTTTTTTCGCTTTAATTTATTTGAATAGATTAATTAAAAAATTACAATATAATTAATCTGGGCGTACTTTTTTTATTGTTGGCAACATATTGGAAAGCAAAAATGATGAATTTTTTGATAATTTTGTCATAAGCTTACAACTCATTTGTTAAATCAATCAGTATTTTGATTGACTATAAACAAAAAATTGATAAAATTTTTGATCAAAATCGAAAAAATGTTTGATTGAAAAAAATTTCAATCAATCACCTATAAATTGATGATTGTTATAACAATTGTTTTAATTGGAGGAATTTCTATCAAAAAATTGATTGAATTCGCGTTTTTGTTGATTGAAATTCGTTTCAAATTTTTTCTGTGTAGTAAAACTTACGAGATTTTTGGTAATTTTACAAGCTTTTTTTGTAATTGTACAAGTTTTTTACCAATTAAATTGTAATTATAATTTTTTTTGACGCGATAAAAATTACAAGGAATTCTCGTGACTACTAGATTTTTTTTAAATCTCCAATATTACGAAAATTCCTGGTAAAAATTACAAGATTTTTGTTATTTTACAAGCTTTTTATTAATAAAATTGTTACTAGATTTTGTTTTTTAAAATTACCTTAGAAATTCGGGCATTTACGAAAACAATTGTTAAAAACAAAAAAAAAATATAAATTTTGATCGAGAATTATTTGTTAACAAACAAGGATTACGAGACTTTTTCTAGTAATTTGACAAGGTTTTTTTTTAGTGTACTACATTTTTTCGTTGTGCGAAATAAGGAATATTTTGATATATACTTTGATTTTTTTCGGTGTATGTATAAAAATTGTTTTGTTTGGTATTGCTGCCGACAACCAATGTTTTTTTTATAAGTTTGTTTATTTTTGTGGTAACACCATATAAAAAACAATTACAAAATAATATAATCGGTTTTTGGTGGTTGTTAAGTTTTTTAATGAAATTATTCTTTAAACTAATTTCTTATGTTACTATGGACTTATTATTTCTTTTTAACAATGCACTGTATCCAGATGACGTATATATTGGGTTAATCATGGTGAAAACCTAGAATTTGAGTCATTTACTTATCATAAAAAAACACTAGGGATTTTTGTTACGCTAAAAAAGCGTGTTGCCGGTTGTTATCGAGATATGAGCATTTAAAAATTTCCAGAAATTGGATTTTTTTGATTCAAAGTAAGGACCCGATAGGGTCCTGTGAATATGTCAACTTTTCCTATAGGGCCGCCATCGATTTTGATCCGAATTCTAAAATAATGTACTCGTTTTTTCGATCTTTCTTTGTATATATAAGCATATATGTATATATAATACATTATTCATTCGTTTCGAACTGAAAAAATAGAAGTGTTTTTCATTCTAAAATTTTAGAAAGTCTCAAAACTACTTTTAAATGCATTCGTGCACATGTCTGGTATTTCAGCATCATATCTTAAATATTATCAAATCAAATACAACCCTGGTCTTATTATAAAAAGCGTATGTTTTCTCATTTTTAGAGAAATTTCTAAAAATGAGAATACCTATCCGCTTATCATTTTTTAATCCGTATTTCCCTTAGTTTTATACCGATTTGTTTTACGCCATACTATTTCATAGATTTTACACATTATTTTGACAGATATTATTAGTGTCCGACCGAATATTCGGCTACGGCTTCGGCCAAACAGCACTATTCGGCCAAACAGGACTATTCGGCTTCGGCCACATTTTTGGCCGAATATGGCCGAATACCAAATAATTGTATAAAATTGGTACACACGTGTTAGAAATCACACTAAACACTTTTTTAATCACATTAGTAAGCCACACAAACTTTTCACGAGGCGTTTTTGCACCTAAAAAAATTTTACGCTCAAAAATTTTTTTTTTTTACAAAAATGTCAAAAAAAACTTTTTTCTCAAAATAAAATCATTCTAGACAACGTTTTTATAAATTTTCTGCCAAGTCGAATTTTAGTTTTTTTCTTGTTTTTACTACATAAATATTTTTTTTTAATATTCGGCTTTGGCTTCGGCCGAATAGTGAAAATTGGGCCGAATATTCGGCTTCGGCTATGGCCAAAAAAGGGGGATCACACAAAGGAGATTTCGATCATACGGTTGTGTATATATGTTCGAAATCTCGTTCGAACGAAATTTCACCTCAGGTGTGAATGTAGGTTGCCAGACGGGCTTGATTTGGCTTGATTGTCAAGCTTTTTTAGTACGTTTCAAGAATCAAGCCAAAATGTAATTTGTCAAGCTAAAATCAAATTTTACACAATTTCCCACTAAATTGTCAAGAAAAATTTATTTTAAAATATTTTTAATGTAAATGAATAAAAATTAAATATTATTTTGAAAAATACTTATGTTTTTACCGCTAGGTGTTCTAATGTAGCTTTTATTTCGCAAAAACTAAGCGAGAAGAGGAATTTATGGAACTGATTTTTCCTATGTATATCATTGCAGTTGCGCGATAAATTTTGGCTGCGTCACTTTAACCAAATGACGGATTCTTTTTAAACATTCTGTAAAAAGTATGTTTCTGAAATGCCACTGAAAAATTTTCAATGATAGAAAAAAAAGCTTAAAATTTACTCGAAAATTAGCTGACAAAAGTTAGTTAACTTAAATCAGCAAAAAAAATTAAGCCTTACTAAAAATTTAGGAAATTTTGCGGAAATTAACAAATTTTTTTGCTAATTCTTCGTAGGACAGCGATTTATTTTATTTTCAAGTCACGATTTTTTTAATCTGTTCCTCTTAGGAACAACAGGAACTAATAATAATAAAAAGTCCCACCAAATTTGTTTTATAAATTTTCGTTTTTGCGGTTTGGATTATAAAAAGTTTATTAAACACGGAAACAACATTTTCTTAGTAAATTTTTATGATTTTTATGATTTTTTTTTTTTTTTTTTTTTTTTTTGAAAATTACCGATTTCTGATTCCACAACGTTTTTGTTGCACAGATACAAAATTCTTTTAAAAAAAACAAAATTTTGTTCCGATACTTTTTGTATCGAAGTATTTTTTAATTTAAATCAAATTAGTTTAAAAAAGTGCTTCTTTTTTTTTTTAAATACTAAAATATCAAATGTCAAGAAAAATCAAGCTTTTTTTTCTAGATGTCAAGAAAAACCAAGCTTTTTTTTTCTAAATGTCAAGCTTTTTTACCACTTTCGATCTGGCAAGCCTATGTGAATAGGTCTTTACGAAAATTTTTCTCGTTTATACATAAAGTTCGATGCAAATAAAACGAAAGCACTTTCTCCGCTATAATTTTTTAACTTTTATTTATTCGATTTAAACTTCAAATGTGAACAACAGAGCACCGAATTCGATTTTATGTGATTCGAAAAATGTCATGCGAATTAAAAAATTGTGAAAATTAATAAATTCAAATAATTTGTCACTTTTTCTACTTGTTTACTGTTAATATTAAATTTATTAAGTACATTCGCATCTTAAATTACTAACTTTTTTTCTTAGAATGTTGCCGGGATTACAATCTGTCTGTATTTGGAGACAGTAAATTTTTTAATTCTGACAAGGGAAGTATCTCAACCCTTATGAACCGATTTGCCTGAAACTTAAAATATATATCAATGAGACAATTCTAAGGTTGGGGTGTCTCGGCTTATCGGCCATATCGGGGATTTAGGGGTTCAAAACATGGGTCAAAAAATGGCGAAAAAATCGTTTTTTGGATTTTTCAGCCATTTCTTTTTAAGAAACTATATGATGTTTTCATATGAGAAGAAAGGTTTTTTTAATCCCTATCCAATGGTGATATAACCTTGTAAAAATTCGGCTTCTTTAAATATCTTTTTCAGGAAAATGTGTAACTTTTGGGGGGTACTTATGTGAAGACATAGACCTACGATATCCATATGGATAAGAAATAATCTTTATTAAATTTAAGCCGACCCGTATTTTTGCCCTTGATGATATTCCTCTTAGTTCGGAAGTTATCAAAATTTTCCCGAAGGTCCACATGGTTTCATAAGGGGACAACGAAATTTTTAAACACCGATATGGCCGATAAGCCGAGACACCCCAACCTTAAAATCGTCTATTTAATATATATTTTAAGTTTCAGGCAAATCGGTTCATAAGGGTTGAGATACTTCCCTTGTGAGTCATAATTGTTAATTTATTAAACGTAAATACTGGATTTTTCTTTCATTTATAATTTATTTAAATATTTACTTCAGTTATTATTGCACATAAAATTTTTTCTTCGACCTTTTTTCTTAAAATTATTTAAACAACAATAATTGCAAAATGAAATAAACAAAAAATTAAATCAAAGAGTGTCAATGATTTTCTTGTACTAGACTGCTGGTGCTGTGTCGTTTTTTTATTATTTTTTGATATCAAAAGAACGTTGATAAATAATTGTTTTGTTCGCTTCGTTTTCGTTTTTTTATACCCTCCACTTAGTGAAAGAGGGTATATATAAGTTTGTCATTCCGTTTGTAACTCATCGAAATATCGGTTCGGGACCCCATAAAGTATATATATTCTTGATCAGTGATCGATTTTAAGACATTCTAGAGATGTCCGCCTGTCTGTCTGTCTGTGGAAATGGTGATCACGACCAACATATTACACGGATATGACTGAATATATTTACTTGTTGTTGCCCCCAAAAGTTTGGTATTGCATTTGAGCGATATTGGTTCAGCGGTTCAAAAGTTATGAACAAAAATGTAAGGACTCCTCAAAAATGTTGGTTCATTCAACATAACCTAAAAATACAAATACTTTAATTCGGCTGCTGGTTGACATATGTGAACAGAATTGAACACCGAATAGTATTTTAGCAAGTAGGAACATATTTTTTATAAATAAAGAAAAAAAATCCCGTTTTTTCACTAACATTTTTTTCGCGGAATTTTTTTTTATTTTTTCTCAAAAGTAATTCCTTTTTTAAATAAAGTTTTTTGCAATACTAATTTTTGCACTGTGGAGGGTATTAATACATTCGGTAAGGCCGAATTAAACTTTTTTACTTGTTTTTTTTTTTGCGCTTGTCACTATATTATTGTATACAATCACAGTCCGTGTATCACGTTTTGCTATTATTTATGCCGACAGCACCACACCATTCTCATTCGTAGCACATTTATTGGCGGCAATTTGTAAGCTTTCCTCGAGTGCAATTTGGTTTTTTTTTTAATTGTATTTAAAAAAAAAGCACTTGAAATAAATATGACGACAACAAAATTATTGCTAAATATTTTATTCAATTATAAAACTAGTAAAAATTACAAATAAACAAAAACAAAAAATACACCAAGACGGAATTAATTGATTTAAGAAAAAAAGATTTATGTACACTCAGAAAAGTAAAAATGCTACATTCGTGGACACGGTGTAGCATTCTGTAAAACAAGAAAGAATAAGATGCAAAATACTTAATGCTTTCCTCAAAGTTGCAGACAAGCAGAGATTCCTGCAGAAAGCTCTTTAATAAGGCAAAATCCTCCAGAGCAGACGAGGACTGGGCTACATATAAGCTTTAACTTAAAGAGTTATAAGAAAATTATTAGAATTGCCAAATGAGATTCTTGGAAAAACTTCTGTGGAAAATTAGAAGACGTTTCTGAGACATCCAGTCTGTGCAAAGTTCTCACTTTTCTCCTTGCACTCTGGGATACCTAATGGGGTGTGTTCTACCTCCAGTGGGAAGAGCACTCATTTTTCAGTAAGGTCCATGACGCCATTTCAGGCTTTGGACGTTCTGACGCCCAAGCATCTGAAATTGCTTCGGAAATAATAAAAATGTCAACATTGATCTGGGCAATTAAAAGCTTCAGGCCCTATAAATACCCTGGACCTGAGAACTTTTTCATTACATTTTTGAACTTTTTCATACACTCAAAAAAAAACGTGGGTATTCAATACTAAAAATTTAGCTACGAGTACTAATGTTTTAGTCCAAAAGGACCTAGTGCAGGAATTGGTAATCAATACTAAAATTTGTTACTAATATGTAGTACATGAAAAATACTAAAAAAACAGTAAATATTACTGCAATTTACTACAGTTTTAGTAAATATAATTACTAAAAAAATCATAAATATTTTAAATTTGTGTCCTATTTAGTAAAAAAAAATACTAATTTTAGTAAATAAAATTGCTAATTTTAGTGAATAAAATTACTACCTATATCAATTTTAGTAAATAAAAATCAGAAAAAAATTATATATATGTAAATGATTTTTATTTCACTTCGGGTTTAAGATATACTTAATTACATGTCTTCTTAAGCTGTTAAAAAAAAAATTTAGCGTTGATTGTACCACATTTGAAAAAATAAATGATTGATGTCGCCATACCATTGAAATCTACTTTGCAAACGATCGCTAAAAATATAAAAAAGAAATAATATCAATACATGTTCAAATTTATGTACAAACATTTTACCACAGAGGGTGCTTTTTTTACATACATTTTTTTGTATTCGTGTGTGTATCCATAATATTCTCTTCATCTTGAGTTTTTTTCACACAGCCATTGAAATAAAAAACGATTAAACAAAAAAACTGACATAGAAATGTTATTTTATTTAATGAACATATTGAAATAAATAAAAAAACATATATTCAATTACTTTAACACAATTTAATTTAATAAATTTATAATATATATTTTTTTACATTTCACTCCGTGACCGGGTATCGCGTTGTTTCGGTTTTAATTCTTTTTCGCACTAAACAAACAGAAAAATCTGTTGGTAGCACTGCAGTTAAATGCGAGAAAACGTGGTGGTCGCACACACTGCAGCAGCAAGCAGCAGACGGCAAGAAATATAAAGAACTGTGTTTAATTATAAATTATACATTTAAAAAATAAGTACTTTTTGTATTTGCAGCTAGGGGTATGCACTTTTAATGTTAAGAAATAAAAAATGCGTCATTTTAGTGAAATTATAATTAAATAGAGTACACATCATTTTTTCTGTCTGCTGCTTGCTGCTGAACTGTGAAGAAGCATTTTGTGGCTATTACAGACAGTGTTGCCATTACCAATATAATAAAAAAACGCAAAAATCGTAAGAAAAGGGTAAAAATTTACAAAAAAAAATCAGCTACAAGAAAAAAAAGAGAAAATTAAAAAAAAAAATGGAAAATGTGCTTTTTAAGGTTAAAAGGATAAAAAGCGGAAAAAACGATAATAAAAGTATTTGTTTTTATCATAAATTAAATAAATAAGCTGATACAATCACGAGTAAAAATAATATTACATTCATATTACTTAAAAAAACAATAAATTTAATACAAACTTTTGTATTACATTCAATCAACACGCCACAGATCTTTTTTAATGAAATGTTTGGATTTTATCAGTTTAATTTTTATGCATTTTACTTCATTTTGACAGTAAACAAAATTGTTTCAAAAAACAACAGTCATTAAATATTTTAAAAAATACGTAGTTGTAAAAAAATGTAGAAAATATGTACCAAAAAGTTTATAATACATTTTCATTAAAAAATATTATATAATATAATACATTTTCTTTAAAAAATATTGTTAGTATTTCCAATCCGTATGAAGTGATATTATACAGGTAGTTTAGTAAAATATTTTACTCATATCTTTCGTGGGGAATCCCAATATTTAAATGTTATAATCCAAAAACTAAATGGTCTTGATGAAGCAAAAAAAATATAATCCAAAAACTAAATTTGCTAAATGAAACAAAAAAAATAAATTGCGAAAAATTTTAATTTTTGTACGACCGGTACAAAACTTATTTAAGTTTTGAATCAAATAACAACCAAAAACAGCGATGCCAATTCAGCGCGTTTCGTGTTGGATTGAAAGCTATCCGAACACCCAAAAAGCGCATTTTTTTAAATCTAAGAAATGGAAAACTTTGTTGAAAATTTAAAAAAAAAGATATTTCACAATTTTTAGACTTATTCTGTGAATAGGCCTGATGATTTTCTAATTTTTTTTAATCTTGAATTAAAATTATTTTTTTTATCGCTTTTTACTTTATTCAAATTTAGCGCTTTTTGAGTCACTGTTTGGCGCGTTTTGCCTGTTACACAATTTTCGAAAATAAACCCAAATTTTCTTTATTTAAATCTGTCAAAAATACATATTTTAATTGCATCATTAGAAAAATACAACTCCATAAGAAATCCGCCATCGGCAAGCAAAATGGGCCAGTGGCCAGCGCCCCGCCACCGCAAAAAATTCCTAGTCGGCTTGGTAACCTGCTCACGCATACTAATAAAGTATAAATCAATTATTTTTTATTTTCATGAATTTTGAGAGAACATTTGGGATCTTGATTTGTGAACCAAAACACGTTTACCTGCAATTTTGAAAGGATACCTTGAGTCAAATTTAAAGGGGACTGTTTTTTCCAATTACATTAGGTCTAAGGCGTAAGTATAATATAAAAATCACAAATTAAAAAAAGAAATGTCGCGAAAAAATGGAAAAACACCATAAATACCTTATTTTTAAAAACGCGTATTTAAAAAACGGCAAGACCAAAAAAAGCACCAGCAAATACCCGAAATGTAACATAGTGACAACACTGAATTCAAATTTAACGATTTTGCAAAAAAAAAAACAGTTGGTAGCTCTGCTTGTAAACAAGCGCCCCCTTACGGAATTATTACTAACAAAAATAAATTAAAAACCTAATAAATTACTATATATTAGTACTTTTATGAACTAAAAATAGTAAAAAATTAGTAAAACCAACTACCAACAAAAATTACTCATAAACAGTAAGAAATACTAATTTTAGCACTTTGAAGATACTAAAAAAACTACTGTAATACTGGTAATTGGTAACTTATTAGTAGATTTGGGTTACCAACGCACTTACTAATTTTTTTACTGTAGAATTATTTTGAGTGTAGTATTTATGAAAAATTTTTGAATAGTTCTTATGTTCCACATATTATTATTTATTCATAAATGCTATGAAAAAGTTTACAAATATTATGAAAAAGTTAATAAATTTAATGAATTTGTTCATAAATACTATGAAAGTCGTTCATTGGATTTTTTTTTGTGTAGTCTGTCTTCTTTTTTCGTAAAGACAATGGAACGAATGATATTTGCATAGAGTGATTGGCCCGAGGTTGCTTTTCAACGTTGGAAAATCCACTTGCCAAAAATGTCAACATTGATCTGGGCAATTAAAATCTTCAGGCCCTATAAATACCCTGGACCTGATGAACTTTTTCATTAAATTTTTGAACTTTTTCATAGTATTTATCAAAAAATTTTGAATAGTTCTTATATTTCACATATTATGATTTATTCATAAATACTATGAAAAAGTTTACAAATATTATGAAAAAGTTAATAAATTTAATGAATTTGTTCATAAATACTATGAAAGTCGTTCATTGGACTTTTTTTTGTGTAGTCTGTCTTCTTTTTTCGTAAAGACAATGGAACGAATGATATTTGCATAGAGTGATTGGCCCGAGGTTGCTTTTCAACGTTGGAAAATCTACTTGCCAATAGACATATAACGTCTGAATTGGGAGCGTCTATCATATCTCGATTTGTCAATAGGGGCAAAGCACAGGGTAATGTTCTTTCGCCACTTCTTTGGAACCTGACATTGAATTCAATGCTGCTCTCTAAAAGCACGTGGTTGTCACGTTGTCGCAAATCACCTGCCTACATTAAGGAGCATTCTTCAGGGTTCTCTAAAAGATCTGTTTAAATGAGACAGTGACTGTTGTCTGGGATCAAAGTAAAACGGAGTTTGTCTTGTTTATAAGGGAAAATAAGAGGACATCACTGAAATCGCCTTCTCAGATGGAGTATTGTTAGAACTGAGGTTGAATTTCAGGCGTAATATTAAGAAACGGGTGAGAAAAACAAATATTGCTTTATATTTCTGTCAAAGGTCCACTTAAAAACCATGGGGCTTTAGCCCTAAAGTCGTTCATTGGATTTATACAGAAGAAGTGCGTCCAATTCTGCTGTATGTACTCATTGTCTGGTGGCCTGCTTTAAAAACAAGTTAACTGTGTCTTTATCACGAAGGTGAAGAGAATGGCGTCGATGTGTATCACTGTTGCTCTTCATACTAAAGCTACGGCTGCATTAAAAAAAACCCCTTCATCTGATACCATTGGATACACACTTTAATGCATTGGACACACTGCAATGGAAAAGCAGCTATTGTGGCCATAGTGCGATCTTGAAGAAGATAACAATACCACAAAATGTGGACTGTGCATCCTGTATGAACCTTTTTGAGCGCGACTATACCACTATGATACCATTAAGGGAGTTTTGGATGAGGGGCATTCCGGATAGTGAAGCCTCTATAAATTTTAGCACAGATGTATCGAAGCTACACAAACAAGTTGGCTTTGGAGTCTTGGGTTGAGCCTGGCTCAAAGATCGTCAGATCATTTTTTACCAGGCAGAGATGCTGGCAATGAAGAAAGTGGCTGACTGTTGAGTTGCAATGTATACACTCAAAATAATTCTACAGTAAAAGGTTTAGTAAGTGATATTGTACCAAAATCTACTAATTGGTTACTAATTTTAGTATCTTCAAAGTACTAACATTAGTAATTTTTACTGATTTTGACTAATATTAGTTAAAAATTTTAGTATTGGTTACCAATTTCTGCACTAGGTCCTTTTGGACTAAAATTAGTTAAATTTTTAGTATTGAATACCCACGTTTTTTTTTGGGTGTACAACCGCAGTCAACATCTATTCTGACAATCAACCCCCGGTCAAGTCCCTGGAGTCAATGTTTCTTAAAACAAGACGACTTATATGGGTCTCAGTGCACAAAGACATTCCAGGGAATTGCAAAGCCGATAAACCTTACAGTTTCTAACAGAACTGAAATGTGTTGGTATGCCTCTAGAAACTTGCAAGCAAAATCTACGGCTTTGTTCCGCGGCGACAAAGACTAATCAGAGATGGGCATATGAATGGACGTGTCAGACTACACGACAGATTTGGCAGATCTTAATCAGACGCGTACATGTGGGCTGCTATCAGTTGGGACTAAAAAAGGCGAAAAGTTTTTTCTTAATATAAGAAAGTAATTTATAAACGAATTAGAGATGGGCACATGAGCAGATTATAGCGTGATTCACGCGTGAGTGTGACTGAATTCAATTTTACTCACGTGATTGTGAGTGAGTGTGAGTGGGGAAAAAATTGCGGGAGTGAGTAAGATTTTTGCGTGAGTGAGTGTGCGTAAGTCGTTTTTTTGCGTGACTAATTTTCTCTTCATATTTCCTTTCGTACCAAAAAAATTTTAAAATTTGGCTTAACTTAAGAGTTTGCCCCAAAAAAGCAAAAAAAAAAATTAAAATTTCGATGAACTTTAAATTTTTCCGAAAATTTTAAAAGATTTTTGAAATTTTAGTTTTTGATTTTTTTTCTGTATAAATAAGAGTTTCGTGAGTCAACGTGAGTGTGGGTGAAGCTTGCGTAAACGCACATGAATGTGAGTTGTATTAAATTTACTCACGTGATTCTGAGTAGAAAAAATATGATCGTGAGTAAGTGTGCGTGATTTAATAATTCCTGTCGTGAGCATGTATGAGTCAAAAATCACCTACGCGCTCATCTCTAAAAGGAATATTGATAAAAGTAAAAACTAAAGGAAATATGAAAATTTTTTGTATTTTCGTATGACCTATATCAGAAATTTCCCCAAAGAAGTCTTAGGTGACATGTCCCCAGAAAGTCAGCATCCCCTGACTATTGCTGAATTTGAGCGAGGATATTTTGAAAATTTATATGAAACTATCCTCAACTTAGTACATAGAGATGTCTTGTTGATTTCAGCAGTAACTCTGACATGTCACCGCGCAGTCACTAGGGATGGTTAGAGGACGTTGCCAAGTGGGAATAAATTTCAGCATAATCGATCCGGGAATTATAATGTTATGAGAAAATCGAAATGATAAAGAATATATTTAAAACCTGTTAAGTAAAAACTTCTTGATTTAAATTTAAAGTCGTTTGATATTTTTTTTGTAGCGAAACCCTAAGCAACAATCTTTAAAGAAACCAATTTTTCATAATAAAAATAAATCAAATGAATCCACTTGACAAATATTAAAAATACTAAAAAATAATTTATCATATTGATAATCATGTCATAATTATATTGAAATGACATTTCCTTTTATTTATATTAAATTACTTACAAAACAAATAATATTTCGTAGTATGTTAAATTTCCTATAGATTAAAATTATTATCTAAAAAAATATTTTATTAAGATTACAATATTTGTTTTTAGTTGGAAACTAATATAAATTCTGATCAAAATTTCTGTATTAAAAGCAAAGACTAGTAATTGAAGACGTTTCAAGAAGCCAATTGGATAAACCCCCAGGAAATTTACTAACACGGAAAAACTTTTTACGTCGTTTGCTTTGATAAATTCATTCGCTTTCCAAAATTTCACTAATACACACCCATTTGACATTTCCCTATAGTAATTCCTTGGGGAAATGTCTTCAGGTTCTAACAAATCATAGGAAAATGTCATTGGTGAATGTTTGCTTTAAGAGTGTGAACAATTCCTCAAAGAAGAAAATGTCTTCAGAATAGCTGTATATTAAATTAGAATTTTAAATCTGGGCAACTCTTCAATTTCCAAGAAAATTATGGCAATATTATCGATTTATTAAAAATAAAATCAAAATCTAACAAGTAGTTAGGTGTGGGACAGCTTACACCGTCCGACAAAAATTGAAAAAAATCGTTGAACACGAAGTGTATAATATACGTTTGAAACTAGAAACTAAATGTAGTAAAACTGCATTTACAGTTTTTCATTTCGTGATCCTGTTTCCTTTTAAAAGGACTTCAAAGTTTTAGAGAATTAAATATTATAAAATATTTTTTTAATATTTGTACTTGTCCTAGGATGCCACTATTGATAGCAAATGAAAGAGGAGGATCTCCCCTAATTTCCCCATTATATTATTTTTACATATCAGGAAAAAGTGGGGGGGGGGGGGTGAAATAAAGCCATAGGCAATAAGGCCATATATCCTTGTTTCCCAATGAGTTGAGAAATAAGTCCATATGGCCTTATTACCAACCACTGTTGGAAATAAAGCCATATATGGCTTTATTACTCATTTGAAAATTTATAAAATTATTCGTCATTATTTTGCGGAGAGTGTAGGGGAAAATGTGAAAAAAATTTTCAACTAAAATCCTGCTACCCAAAAAAAAAATTATTAAGCGAAGCCGCTAAATAATTTTTTAAAAAATTAAAATTTTTTTTAAAAAATTAAAAATCCTGCTAACAAAAAAATTGTGCCTCTCTGAGTTCAGAGGTTCCTGGTATATGTGGGTTTTTAATTTAAAGGGAGTTAAACAAAAATTTTTTATGCGTAGGCGGTCTTCGGCAGGGCTTAGATATTACAAACTCCATAAATTAACTTAGCGGCTTCGCTAAATATTTTTTTTTTGGGTAGAAGGATTTACGTGGATATAATATATTTCCACATTATCAACTGATATGGCTTTATTTCCACTTGTGTTACAAAATCAATATGACTTTATTGCTCAATCGGGTATTGGCCATATGGCCTTATTTTCCAATGAATTGAGAAAAAACAAGTAAGAGTGTTAAATTCGGCTGTGCCGAATCTTTTATACCCTCCAACACGTTTAAAATTAAAAAAAATCGCAGGGGCGTCTTTTTTTTGTGGGGGGGGGGGGGGGGGTCGGCGGAATTGGTGGGGGACACCTGTACCCCCGCTATATATGTTTACAAATTATTTGTGTATGATATTTGCACTTAAATAATAAATTTTTATCGTTATTTTTAATTAATTTCTATAACCACGCCCCCCAAGGGGGGCGGCCTGAAAAATTCGAATTTTCTAACCCCCTTGGTACAAGCGCAGGTCTATGAACATAATATGGCATACAAATGTTACATTTGTTGAGCAAAAATTCAAAAAAACTCGTAAAAATATCGTATTTTTTAGGGGTCGTTTTAGTTCTTCAAGGGGGAACTTTTTTCCCCCTGGTCCGATTTTGCCCATCTTCGAACTTAACCTTACCAGTAACATAAGAGATATTCTTGCCCAATTTCAGGGGTCTAGCATTTTTGGTTTGGACTGCATCGTTATTTCTACAGACGGACGGACGGACGGACGGACGGACATCGCTAGAATGTCTTAGATTCTATCATGGATCAATATTATATATACTTTGTGGGGTCCCCGACCGATATTTCGATGTGTTACACACGGAATGACAAAGTGAGTATACCCCCATACTGTGGTTGGAGGGTATAAAAAGCCATATGGCCTTATTGCCTATGGCTTTATTTCATCCCCCTCCTTCAATATCATTCAAAATTTTCAACAAAATATTTTGATAAAGTTTGCAAATGACTTTATTCACATCCTTTCATCATGATATGGCAAAATATAAAAATGGAAAAATTAGGGGAGATCCTCCTCTTTCATCTGCTGTCACCAGTGTCATCCTAGGACAATTACAAATATTTCAAAAATTTCAAGTTTTTTGTATAACCTAAAATTTTTGTGAAATTAAAACAATTTTTAATTTCACAAATTATGACGGTAGATTCCATTACAAAAGACAGTTAAAACAACTTCATTTGTTGTTGTGTAGGTGTCCACTACATTTTACGGTAAAATCAACCAAAATTTGTTATTTTTAACTATTGATTAACAACTACATAAAACGGTAAAAACAACTTCAAATTACAGTTGTTTTTACTGTAACTTAAATTGTCGGAATTTTTTTGTCAAATGGAGTAAAACTTTTAGACGTAAAAATTGTTAAAATTGTTTGGTAATAATTCCTGCTGCATTGACACTTCGTTCAACACATCCGTTTTTCTTTTATTTGTTATTTTTAGTGTTTATTTTTTAAAACGACTACAAAAAATAGTTGTTTCAGATTTTTCATACAAAAGCAACTGAAATTGTAGTTGAAAACAACAACAACAACTACTTACTAAACAAATAACCGTCATGTAGTAACTGCAATACTTTTCTAAGTGCAGTCAGAACATGCTCATTATATCTTAAGAGTAGTGTAGGGTGCAAAATAAGGCTACATATGAGGCATTCCACACCAAATGTCCAGCGAAAAAAAACATGTGTACCGTAAACTTCTGAATAGGTGATATGGATAGCTCTATATGGAACTTAGAAAATTGCGTTTTTGGTTTTTCAATTTTTCAAAAACTGGGCTTAGGAGGCGTGGTCAAATATTGGAAAAATGGTCAAATTTGTGGCGAGTTGCCTTGATTAAATATTTATCACATTAAAACGGAATGCACCACAATGTCAAAAATTTACGTTCTTATATAGTTTTGTATGGGCTATCGATTAAAAATTTTTTTTTTGGAAAATTTTCAGAACCCGTTCTGAAATTTTCCATTTTTTTAAAAAAGTCAATTTATCAAAAATCCGGCCACTTTTTTTTTTCTTTTTTATTTATTTTAAAGTTTAGATGTTTGTCCATCCACACAAAAAAAATCAGAAACACGTTCATCTTTTTTTCGAGAAAATCGCATTTGAACTTTAAATTTCATAACAATTTAGTAATTTGCTTGTATTTTCTTGTGTCAACAGAGCGTATGACGAATATTTATGCAATTAATATTACTCATTCGCAACTTTAAAACAAAGAAATACAAGCAAATAACAAAATTGTTATGCAATTTAAAGTTCAAATGCGATTTTCTCGAAAAAAAGATGAACGTGTTTCTGATTTTTTTTGTGTGGATGGACAAACATCTAAACTTTTAAAAAAATAAATAAAAAAGAAAAAAAAAAGTGGCCGGATTTTTGATAAATTTACTTTTTTAAAAAATGGAAAATTTCAGAACGGGTTCTGAAAATTTTCCAAAACAAAAAATTGTTATCGATAGCCCATACAAAACTATATAAGAACGTAAATTTTTGACATTGTGGTGCATTCCGTATTAATGTGATAAATATTTAATCAAGGCAACTCGCCACAAATTTTACCATTTTTCCAATATTTGACCACGCCTCCTAAGCCCAGTTTTCGAAAATTTTAAAAACCAAAAACGCAATTTTCTTAGTTACATATAGGGCTATCCAAACAACCTATTCAGAAATTTACGGGACACATGTTTTTCTGTAGCGGGACATTTGGTGTGGAATGCCTCATATATACAATGTTTTGACATGCTTTAGTTTATATTTATATTTTTATCTTATCAACTTTACTTTTACGTGATTTTTTAAAACTGTTTATTCTTACCACAATAAAATGCGTTCTATTCAATACGTTCGTAAGTGCGACTGTGAACTAAAACAAGTAGGTACTCCAAACAAAAACCTAAACTAATCTCCTTTATTTGGTAACTAAGGGGGTGGTGTGCATTCAAGGTTGTATTCACAGACTTTCATACAATTTCTAATTTAAGTGGGTTATACAAATATGTATTTTATACAGATTTATGTTTTTAATAGAAAACAAAACAAAAAAAAATTGCTTAACATACTTATATTTTTAAAGTATGCCAAGAATAGTATAATATTAATTGCAGTGAATAATATACTCAAAAAAGATCGACATATTCTAATAATATGTTTGAAAACACATATCATAACCCAGCAAAAATAGAGATTTTGGCAGCACAGCATCTTTTTATAGCATAACATAAGATCCAAAAAGCGCTCTTGAAGATGCAGTAAAAGTAAAGGTGTTATGATACTTGCTAGTTTTTGTATTTTTTATGTTTTGGAGAACAGTGCAAATATATTTTCATAGGAAAACTGAGCAAGTGTAAAGAGTATGACAATATCATGAAAAAACCTAAAACGTCAAAAAATATACGTGTGTTATCGATAATTTTGCAGTGACTGTCAAAAAAAATATAAAAATTTTCAACTTGAAATTGACATTTCCAGAATAAAATGTTAACAGTGTGCCAATTTTATTAGTTTTCGCTCGAATGAAGCGGTTTTACATTTGTTTTGGCCGTTTTTTAACTATTTTGAGTTATTTTGAAAATAAAAGTTGGCAATATTGTTTTTTTTTTGTTTTGTTTTTTATTTTATTGTATTTCTTGTTCTTTCTCGCATTCGATCAATCCTAAAAAAATCCAATACAAAAACTAGCAAGTATCATACCACCTTAAGGTAGAATATTTGAATTTTTCTGTTCAGATTTTTTTTATAAAACTTAAACATACATAATATTAAATTGTTTGTTAATATTTTTTTACATTTTCTTTTCTTTTTAATATTTTTAACAATTTTTAAATGAAGAACCAATAAAAAAATTCTCTGCATTTTGCTATATTTTTTTGTGCTGAAATCAATGCTACAAAATAGTGTTTTTTTTAATCTGCACTGAAATCAGTGATACCAAAGAGTGCTCTAAACTAGAGATGGGCGCGTGAGCGGATTTTGACTCACACTCACTCACGCTCACGCAAAAAATAATCGAATCACTCACTAATCACTCACGCAATTATTTTTTTTACTCACGCTCACTCACATTCACGTGAGTAATAAAAAACTTACTCACGCTCACGCGTGACTCACGCTAGGTTCAATCACGCTCACGCGTGAGTCACGAAAAATCTACCCACGCAATAAAATTTTCTTACCAAAAAAAAAAAAAAAAGCCAAAAATTTTTTTTTACAAAAAATTAAAAAAAAAATTGGGCAAATCAAAAAATCTAATCACGCAAACTCACGCAAAAAATAAATGACTCACTCACTAATCACTCACTCAGATTTTTTTTCAACTCACACTCACTCACAATCACGTGATTGAAATGAAAATCACTCACACTCACGCGTGATTCACGCGTGATTCACGTGAATCACGCAAATCACGTGACCAGCGCCCATCTCTACTCTAAACTACGATATAACCCGCAGAATCATGAAATAAGGTGGTTTGGATGCACTCTTCAACTTGTAATTCCTTTTCAAAAGCTGTTTTTAGTTCTGCAAAATTTCTTATGGATAGGTTTAAATTTGTTTCGTTTCCTTTTTTATACCCTCCACTCTAGTGATAGAGGGTATATATAAGTTTGTCATTCCGTTTGTAACTCATCGAAATATCGGTCTGGGACCCCATAAAGTATATATATTCATGATCCCCGATCGATTTTAAGACATTCTAGCGATGTCCGTCTGTCCGTCTGTCTGTGGAAATGGTGATCACGGCCAAAATATTACACGGAGATGACTGAAACTTAACATATTTCTTGGAAGTTCTCCCGAGAAGTTTGGTATTGCATTTGAGCGATATCGGTTCAGCGGTTCAAAAGTTATGAACGAAAATGTAAGGACACCTCAAAAATTTTAGTACATTCAACATAACCTAAAAATAAAAAATGCTTTAATTCGGCTGCTGGTTGACTTATGTGGACATAATTGAACACCAAATGTTATTTAAACAAGTACAAACACATTTTTTGACAAAAAAATAAAAAAATCGCGGATTTTTTTTTCACCAATTTTTTTTTCGCGGTAATTTTTTTCAATTTTTTTTTTTTCAAAAGTAATTTCCTTTTAAATAAAGTTTTTGCAATAATCTTTTAGAAATTGTGGAGGGTATCACTACAATCGGCAAGGCCGAATTTAACTTTTTTACTTGTTTTGTTTGGAATTTTGACTATTTCTGAAATATAATTGGAAATTTCTTTAATACATTTTGTTAAATCTGAAATACAATTGGAAATTTCTAAAATAGATACAATTGAGTAATTTCTGAATTACAATTCACTACATATTTCTAAAATACAAATTGGATATTTCTGAAATACAAATCAATATTTTTGAAAATCTGAATTACAATGTATTTCTGAAGTACAATTGGAAAATCTGAAATGCAATTAACTATTTCGGAAAAATACATTTGAAAATGGTGTATTTATTTTGAGTAAAAAAAATTTCAATAATTTTGTA
This sequence comes from Pegoplata infirma, assembly GCA_963921195.1. Taxonomy (NCBI): domain Eukaryota; kingdom Metazoa; phylum Arthropoda; class Insecta; order Diptera; family Anthomyiidae; genus Pegoplata; species Pegoplata infirma. The sequence goes on along the minus strand of OY992539.1, from coordinate 13,565,808 downwards.
AAAAAAATGTTGAGAATTTTTTTTGAGTTCAAATTTATTTTTTCTTTTTGAGTTTAAAAATTTTTTAGAGGGGCAAAAATACTTTATAAAATTATTTTGTGGCTTATCAATGTCGTTTAAACCGGTTTAGCGTTTTTTTTTTTTCACGTGAATTCGGGATAAACCATATCTCAAAAACTTACGAGTTTGCTCATAACTTCTTAACCACTGGACCAATTTTGCTGAAATTCAATACCAACCGGAACGGGAGAATGACAAAAGTTATCATGTTTTCAAAAGTAAGCATGTTTTGAACTGACAAACATCGCTAAAACTTAATTAGAGTGAAGTACATTTTCTACTTTAAACTTTAATAGAAATAAGCGACGGTCTAGTGCACATACACATTTTTCACATAATTAAACCTCTTTAGCATAATTTGCTGACAAAGGAACTTTTAGCCGTCGCTTCCTGAGCTTTGTAGATACATTAGGGCGGCTACATTTGTACGTTTGAAAAAAATTTAAGCCAGAAAATAATTTTTGTTTTTCTAAAATCCCGAGTAAAAATGAAAAATTAAAACATGTAATCATATGTTATTTAATATGCTTCGAGACATCCTTTGGTATCTTGGGAATTTTTTTAAGTATTCTCCGTTGATTTAATTTTTTTTTTTCAATTTTCGTCAGCTGAAAAATTTTAGCCATTATAATTTATTTATATGGCCATATGAAAATATATCAAATTATGTATTAAGTGTTTTCATTTATTTAAAAAAAAAATATTATTTTATGGATATAATAATCTGTTGCATAAATCAATCCGCCCTAATATGCATATAAGTATGTATGCACATGATAATTTGAACTAGATAGAATATGCATAAATCTGAATAAAAAGTTGGTGAATGTATGTAGTGTAAGTCCTTTGTCATTTGCATGGCATTTGAGTTAAAAATTTATGATTCTTTTTCATACCTCAAAAAAAAAAAAAACAAGTAAGAAAATTATAGTCGGTCAAGACCGGCCATATAATACCCTACACCGGTGTTTCCCGGAAAATGGGTCCCAAGAGTATAAAACACACAAAAACTAAATTTGAGTGAAATTGATCTAAGACCAAAAATGGTCTAATTAAAATCAGATTTGATAAGGTTAATAAAGTACACGTTAAACACCAACACACAAATTTTTAATCATATATTTCTACACCATTTACAGATGTAATTCGAAAAAGATCAATTGTAATTCGAAGATTCTATTTGTAATTCGAAGATTCTATTTGTAATTCGAAGATTTTATTTGTAATTCGAAGATTCCATTTGTAATTCGAATACTCCAATTGTAATTCGAAGATTCCAATTGTAATTCGAATACTCCAGTTGTAATTCGTAAAAGATCAATTGTAATTCGTAAAAGATCAATTGTAATTCGTAAAAGATCAATTGTAATTCGAAAAAGATCAATTGTAATTCGAAAAAGATCAATTGTAATTCGTAAAAGATCAATTGTAATTCGAAAAAGATCAATTGTAATTCGTAAAAGATCAATTGTAATTCGTAAAAGATCAATTGTAATTCGAAGATTCCATTTGTAATTCGTAAAAGATCAATTGTAATTCGTAAAAGATCAATTGTAATTCGAAAAAGATCAATTGTAATTCGAAAAAGATCAATTGTAATTCGTAAAAGATCAATTGTAATTCGTAAAAGATCAATTGTAATTCGTAAAAGATCAATTGTAATTCGAAAAAGATCAATTGTAATTCGTAAAAGATCAATTGTAATTCGAAAAAGATCAATTGTAATTCGTAAAAGATCAATTGTAATTCGAAAAAGATCAATTGTAATTCGTAAAAGATCAATTGTAATTCGTAAAAGATCAATTGTAATTCGAAGATTCCAATTGTAATTCGAAAAACATCAACTGAATTTACATTGATAATTTACGAATTACAATTGGAATCTTCGAATTACAATTGATCTTTTACGAATTACAATTGATCTTTTTCGAATTACAATTGATCTTTTACGAATTACAATTGATCTTTTTCGAATTACAATTGATCTTTTACGAATTACAATTGATCTTTTTCGAATTACAATTGATCTTTTACGAATTACAAATGATCTTTTACGAATTACAATTGATCTTTTACGAATTACAATTGATCTTTTTCGAATTACAATTGATCTTTTTCGAATTACAATTGATCTTTTACGAATTACAATTGATCTTTTACGAATTACAAATGGAATCTTCGAATTACAATTGATCTTTTACGAATTACAATTGATCTTTTACGAATTACAATTGATCTTTTTCGAATTACAATTGATCTTTTACGAATTACAATTGATCTTTTTCGAATTACAATTGATCTTTTACGAATTACAATTGATCTTTTACGAATTTCAATTGATCTTTTACGAATTACAATTGATCTTTTACGAATTACATTTGGAATCTTCGAATTACAAATGGAATCTTCGAATTACAATTGGAGTATTCGAATTACAAATGGAATCTTCGAATTACAAATGGAATCTTCGAATTAAAAATGGAATCTTCGAATTACAAATAGAATCTTCGAATTACAATTGATCTTTTTCGAATTACATCTGTAAATGGTGTAGTGTCCGACCGAACGTTCGGGTTCGGTTATGGAGTTCGGCAAAAAGTGACGTTCGGCCACTGTTCGGCCAAATTTTTGGCCGAACTTTACCGAACACCGAACTTCTGTATGTATTGCTTTTTATCGTCTTAAAACTAAGCCATATAACCAGTACAACTACTTTACACCACGAATCGGGCTATTGTTCAAAATAAATACATTTTTTTTCCAAAAATAATCAACTTGAGCTAAATTTTCCACTTTTTTTAAGTATACAAATATACAAAAGTACAAAATATTTATTTTTTGACTATAAAATAGTACAACTAATAAAAAACACTTTTTTTAGTTGTTTTTTTTCATAATTATTAGCAAAAACAATTTTTTTTTTTAAATAAAAAAAGTTCGGGTACGGGTTCGGGTTCGGCCGAACTTTGCAAAATTTACCGAAGTTCGGGTTCGGGTACGGGTTCGGTCTGAAAAAGTGCGTTCGGTCGGACACTATATATTTCCTATTTTCATGAAAAACTTTGATTTTTTTAAATAACTGTTATAACAGTTATTTACTCCAATAAATATAAAATAAAAGTTATTTTAAATTGTTGAAACAAAAAGTTTTTAATAACTGTTATTTTATAATTTTATGATAAAAATCAAAAAATAAAAGTTATTGCAAATTTTAACACGGCACATTTCTAGAAGTCCTTTCATAAATAAAATACTTAGTTTGGACAACATTCGTTAAATGATTTTTTTTTAAAACAAAAAGACACATATAACTGTTAAATTTGGTCTCTGGTTGAAAGTAAATAACACAGCGGCATAAAAAAAATAATTTGTTGGTGCCCAGCAGATATTTTATTTCGATGATTCTGTTAACTCAGTTAAACTGTTAAATTTGGTCTCTGATAAAAAGTCAACTAACAAGAGAAGTATTCCAATCTTTATAAACCGATGTGCCTGAAACTTATAATATAATAAAAGAACAATTCTAAGGTTGGGGTGTATTTGCTTTCCGTGTGTAACACATCGAAATATCGGTCGTAGACCTCACAAAGTATATATATTATTGACCCATGATAGATTCTAAGACATTCTAGCTATGTCCGTCCGTCCGTCTGTAGAAACCACGATGCAGTCCAAACCAAAAGAGCTAGACCCATTAAGTTTGAAAAGAATATCTCTTATCTTACTGGTACACTCACAAAAAAAAAAACTGTAATGTTAGCAAAAAAAGCTTGTAAACCTACAAAAAAATTTGCTGATTTTGAACCCTCAATTTTTTTGCTAAAGTTAGCAAAAATGTTTTGCCAATAATTAGTAAACTAAATTTTTTTTTTTGAACTTAGTTCATACACATCTGAGGACCCCATTGGGTTCGGACCCGATAGGTCAAGGCCCCGATGGGCCTAGACCTAGTTGGGTTCCTTAAAAATCGTCATAGTTTTTGATCCAAAATTTGTGTCCGCTTCGCTCTACTTTGCTTAGTTTTTGAGATACGAGAATTTAGGGGACCACTGGGGTCTTGAGAATTAAAAAACTCGATAACTTCAAAAATATTACTCGGAGAGCTTTTGACTATTTTGCGGTCTTGTTCTACGTGTTGTGAGCTACAATAATGCTTTTGGACTTTTTGTTGTGTCGGTAATATTTACAGAGATATGAGCATTTTAAAATTTTCGGGAATGCTAACTTTTTTGGATCCAAAGTTAGGGCCCATTAGGGTCCACACATGTGAAGAGGACCGGCGATACTATGAGCTCGAGAACCAAAAATGGCCTCCATTTTGCTCTAAATGGCTTAGTTTCCGAGATAGCGCCATTTTAAGTTTTCTGAAAATAAAAAAAAATTTACCATTTATTTTGCTAATATTAGCAAAAAAGCTTGTAAAAATTTGGTCAACTCAATTTTAAATCTAGCAAAAAAAATTAGTTCAAATTTTGTTTAAAATTGCTAATGCACTAAATGAAGTTTACAAGATATTTTTGCTAACATGCTAATCTCAACTAAAAATTTGCTAAAAGTTAGCTAACCAGCATTAGCAAAAAAAAATTAGTAAATCTACTAATGTATTATTTTTAGTGTAAGGTTAAGCTCGAAGATGGTCAAAATCGGACCCCTGAAAAACACGACTTTTTTTAATTTTTGCTCAACAAATGTAATATTTTTATGTCATATTATGTTCATAGACCAAGGAGGATTAGGGAACTCGATTTTTTTCATAGAAAATAATTAAAAATAGCAATAAAAATGTATTATTTAGGCGTAAATATCATAAACATATAATTTGAAAACATTTATAACGGGAAAAAAGTGTCCCTTTACGACGCCCCTACCATTTTTTTACTTTTTTAACTTGTTGGAGGGTATTCAAGATTCGGCACTGCCGAATTTAACACTCTTGTTATTTAAATTAGTTTGTTCAAAAATTTCAACCTTTATCTAAAAAAACAACAAAAAAAGTTGTGCATAATTTCAATTACTTTACTATTTGAATTTTAAATTACTTTACTATTTGAATTTTCTACGAACACGAAAATTGTAATTTTGATTACTCGAGTAATTGATTTAATTATTTTAGTAATTGAGCCAATTGCTTGAATAACACAGGTTGACAAAATTTTACCTTTTTCAATTTGCCTGACCTTTGACAACTGATTTATATGGATTTTAGTGTGCTGATTCCGAATCTGTTATCCAATTGTTTCCATCAGCTCGCGTTCGCGAGCAATTCGCTGTTAAAGAGTCGTAAAAGTGCGTTTTTTTACCAATTTCCAAAAAAAAATTTTAGTGCCTCAGTTTTAAACACGAACTTAACTATATTGGATGCCAGGATTAAAAAACTGGTATTAGCTTTTTTCTGACAGCTTTAGTTTTCGAGTTATTAAAAAGGGCATAAATATTCAGACAAAATTAACGAGGGAATAAATTTAAAAATTTTATTTTAGCGATATCTCCAAAACTAAAGATGACTCAACAAAAGTAAGAGCATTTTTGGAATCAGCATATCCAACATACCTAAAATCGTCATTCACTTTTGGATGTAAGACAAGTGTTGGTAAATATGGACTTACAAACATGCCAAAAACAGCATATTTTCAAAGTTTCCTTAGGCTATATCTCGAAAACTAGAGCTGACCCAAAAAAAAAACGGGAGCCAGATTTGAAATCAGCGTACCCCTAATACCCAAAATTAGCTATCAGAACCCGGGCAAAAAAAAAGTGTTGCCCTGTGTAATCAATAATCACTCAATTTTCATGCTCGGGGGATATTTAAATCAATCAAAAGAAAAACTCTGTAAAATGACTTTCAATTTGAATTAGCAAACTTTTAGTAGATTTTTCTGCTAAAATGGATATTGAGGTAAATTCTCTGTCATTCAGTTTTAGAAATTTTATTCTTGGAAAACAGTATAACTTAAAAAAATTTGAAAATTATCTTAAGTTTTTTCATGCAGATTATTCTGCTATCTCGACAGATTTTTCTGCTGATTTCACCTGGACAATCAAGACAGATATTTAGTAAACCGAGTTTGCTAAAATCAACAGATTTCTCATATGGCTCAAAATAGGTGTGTCTTCAGCAGAGGAAGTAAGAAAGCAAATAGTAAATAGCTAAAAAAAAACAGCATGTACTTTCACAAAGTTTTTTCTTTAGAGTTAAGACATTTCGAAATCATATGAGGGGTATTTTGAAACAAACGATTTTCCTCCGGGTTCATTTCCTAAAAGATTGGGTCGCAAAAAAAACAATTCTTTAACATCGGAGATAACTACAATATTTAACTTTGTAAAAAACTGAACTTTGTTTTACATTTATTATAATTTAAAAGATAAGACTATTTAAAAATAATTTTAATTTGACATTTAACAAAAACTTAAACTGTCTTGATAAAAAAAATACATGTTAAAGTACATTTGTTTAAAAATATTTTGATAGATTAAATACGTTAAAATTTAAAAACGATATCAAAGCAGACGTAACCACTAAACAAAATTGTTTAAGCTTTAATGGACTTTATATATTTTGTGGGATTTCTTAACGGTACGAGAATATTCAATTCAAGTTACGTGATGTGATTAAATTAAAAAAATATTTTTTTCTGAATTAAGGTACACATACTTATTTATAGAGATTATATGAAATTTATTTACATACGTATATATTTGCTGGAAAATGTTCTGAATGCATTAGAATGCTAAATGGTTTGATTTGTATACAGTGGAACTTGGCAATTTAAGAGACCCTTCGTTATGTATGGAAAACTTAAGTTTAACAGGTTTTTTTAACAAAGCACAAAGTAATCAGATCACGTAAAACGAAATCAATTGACATAATTTTCAAGAAAAATTTTCACCGGAACGAACATGACTCCAGACTAAACGGGGCTCTTTTAATTGTATTGTTTCTTCTAAACAGGTGTGAAAGAATTCAACGTCAAAAATTAAAAAAAAAAAAGATTTCGCAGGTGAGAATTTTAGAAATGGGGACTCTAATTCTGATCCTTCTTTAATTCAGGTATTTTAATAGCGGTAACGAAGTTCCGGGCGGGCATGCTAATCACAACTTTACTGGATCCAAATGCAGGAATTTGAACTTCTTTTGACATAAAAATGTTTTGTTTGCTAAGCAAAAGTACAAAAAACCTATAAAAAAATGGAGTTTTTTGAGAGGTTGGTTTAGTTATTAAGAGGGGAACTTTTTTTCCCCTGATCCGATTTTGTGCATATTCGAACTTACCCAGCCCAATACCATAAGACATACTCGTGCCAAATTTCAGAAGTCTAACTCTTTTACTTTGGACTGTATCGTGTCTTCCACAGACGGACAGACGGACGGACGGACATCGCTAGAATGTCTTAGAATGGATCACTGATCAATAATATATATACTTTATGGGATCCTAGACAGATATTTCGATGAGTTACACACGGAATGAAAAAGTGAGTATACCCCCATACTGTGGTTGGAGGGTATAAAAACGATAATAAACCACTGTGCAAGGTAGAATTAAAGAACAACTCACAAATTCTAATTTCAATATCACTAAATTCGTATTAACCCCATTAACCTAATTGTACAACCAATCTTGGTCTTCCTTAAAACCTTAAAAGGAGTCAAGTTTGTATCTCCGAATACTCTCCATACATATCGCTCCTTTACTTGTATAGTGTCATAACTCAAAAAATGCGTTTTTTGAGTTAATGATGCAGAATTATTCGTTATATCGTGCTTTATATTGTGTCAAAAATTCGTATTAATATCTTTTAAACTCACCGTTTGAGAAGAGTACACGCCATTATTACATTTTCTATGTACCGGCCTTTTTCAATTAAAAACCAGTGTCAATAGTAAACTTTAAACGTGTTTTCTGCAAAATCAAATATTTTGAGTTGTGACACTATACAAGTAAAGGAGCGATATTAATTTTAAGGTTATTGGTTTTCCATTCATTATCACTCACAACAAAACATACATAATTGTTTCTAGTAATTACATTTATTTTTTGTTTAACCATATTATAAATTAGAAAAAATCAAACATTATAAATAGACAAGTATTTCAATTCAAATCTAAATGACATGAAGGTTAAACACGTGCACAGAATAGCACGAGGTTTGTTTTATAAAATGTACGGTAATGACAGTATTATATACAATCTTTATTTACATGCTGTCAAATAATTTTATAATTTGAATAAAAATTATATTAAAATTTTAACAACAAATTTAGATGTCCTGCAATTCAAATAAAGGTGCATCAAGTGTTTTTTTTTTTTTTTTTACGTTGAACCAACACTCAGGGGATGCCACTATTAATGCAGTGCATTGTGTTGATATCAGGAAAATAGGTTATGAGGAGGAGGAAAGAGGGAGAAGTGTTTGTGGATATTTGACTTGAATTTATCTACATTGAAAAAAATTGGGAAGACCTCTGTGGGAAGATTATTCCACATACGGCAAGCTCGACTGATGAACGAACCTTCTCTGTAATGCGCTGTGCGATCTACTGGACAATCGACAACAAACGGATGTGATCTACTAGACAACCGAGTATTGCGAACAAAAACTCGGGCTCTAGGGATAAGTTCACTTATCTCAACAGAACACTTTCCATGGTAATATCGATAGAACAGAGTCACACAACCCACATTTCGACGATGCTCCAATGAATCAATAGAGTTGGACACACTATTGTTATTGATTAGCATCAACGCCCTCCTTTGCACACGGTCCAAGAGCTCCAAAATAGACTTTGAAGTCCCTGCCAATATATGGGAGTTGTATTCCATCATCGGTCAGATGTAGGTGGTATAAATAGTAAGGAGATCTGATGAGGTGAAGTACTTCTTACACCGGTTTAAAAAACCGAGACACTTGAATGCTTCTTTCGACACTTGAAAAACGTGCTTATTCACACTGAATTTTCATGCCCAGAACATCAAGAGTGTCAGATTCCTCGATACTTATACCATCCATATGTACAGATGACACTGTTGATTCCACATTCCTGTGGGTCAACATACAATATTGAGTCTTGCGTGCAGTAAACTTAACCCTATTCGCAAGAGATTGTCAACAGGTCTTGATTAAGTGTGTCATTCATAATCTGCCTTTTGCCCTCAACCTCAACAAGGCTTGGCCTACGAGCAGCAATCGCTGCTATCGTGGAGGAGGTCAACATCTTTTTAGTCCATGCATTTAAATATTGAAATTTTGTTTTTTTTAGATTTTTCATCGACATCCCAAATAAACATAAAATAAATATTATGGTTACAGCTGGTTCAGAACAGTAAGTTCTTGTCAAAAACATTTTTTTTTTACTTTCTTATTAAGCCATTAACTCATAAATTTTTCAATCGATTTTCAATTTTTGAGCTGTTTAAGTTACTGGATTGTTACGTTCTTTTAGAAAACTTAAAAGCGGTATTATTAAGGTAATGTACTCTATCCCAATAAACCAAACGATATGGCATCGAGGCAATATCACCTAATTATCACACATTATGCGAAAACGATAGTGTTTTCATTCTAAATGTACCTTTCACTATGATGTCGCTTTTCCATAATAATATGATATCGTTTTCGCTAATAGTAGATTGTAAAATCACAATTTTTTCAGAATTTATCGAAAAGCTATCGTTATTCCAGGCGATAACGATATCGTTTCGATATGAAAATGTGATATCGTTTTCGCTATCGAAATTTCCATGAATAACGATAGCGAAATCGCCATAAATTCGAAAATGGTATCGTAATTTTTACTTAAGGTGATACCGTAAACGGTATCATACATCGTTATTTGGTTTATTGGGCTAATACCCAAATAAAATATATTTTTGGAAAATTTTCGTAAGCCCGTCCTTAACAAGGGAGGGAGAGCCGTTCCTAAAAAAAATTTCATCAAATTTAAACATTTAAATTTTAAATTAGTGTTGTTTTCATTCGACCTTTCAGTTATAATTTTTAAGAAATAAAATTGTTTGACCTCGAGCTCAAACAATTTTATTTCTTAAAAACATTTAAATTTTAAATTATTATTATTCATAAATGAACGAAAAGTAGTCGATCCTGAAAGTTTCGTCAAAAAATTTCAAAGTTTAAATTTCCGGTAAGAAATGGGTTAAAGTAGTGTTTTTGTCACTCATTCATTTTTTAATTACTCACGATCTTAGAGCGTAAGAAAAGTCAAAATTTTTTTAAATTATCGGTTTTTTTAACTTACAGTGTTATTAAACTTTTAAAGAGTTTTCACTTTGAGTGAACAATTTTTTTTACTTAAATTTTTGTAATCAAATCGTAAAGTACGAATATATAAAATACGTAACATTGTATGTGATGATACGTTAATAAAAAATAAAGTTGATTAAATTACAAAAGAGGTGTTCATCGATAAATTATTCAAATCACGCATTAAAGACTTAACATTTTTGGAAATATAAATAAAAACATTTTAGTATTGAATTTTTTTGTGCGATTTTTGTAATCAATATCTTCGTATTCTGTTTAAATACATAACTCAAAATTAAAAACTTAATTACTTTCTTGCTTCCTAAAAAAAAATCCCGTAAAGATAATTTTTTCAAGTCTAAAATGTCCTTCACTGCGGTAAATCGAATTAATATATTTTAGGACAGTTTGTCAAGGAAAACATTTAAAAGAATTCAACTGCGATAGGCAAAGTAACGAGGTTTTGGTACACCATAGATTTCTAGTAAAGGGCAATTTAGATAAGCAGACTTGTAAAAAGTCCTGTCAAAAAATCGTTCTGAATAAGGAGTGAGATCATAAAAATGTTAACACACATTTTTGCCTACAACTTTGGTGTAAAGCTTCCAATTTTTTTTTTTTTCGGCAGTTTACATTTTAAAAATATGTCAGTTAATAAATTAATTTACATCATGAGTTTTAATTTGCAATTTTTTACACAATGGACGATGAAAGAAAAGTACGTTCAAAAATAATTAAATATTTTCAACAAAACCAAACATGGACATACAAAAAAATTGCCAAAGAAACTAATGTATGCCGCCAAACAGTTTCAAAAGTGGTAAAAAGGTATCTGGAACACCTAACAATTGAAAGGAAGCCGGGAACAGGAACAACGACTGGTTATCGTAACATTGGTAAGGCATATAAAGTTAAAAGCATCCTTAAGAGAGCTCCTAACACATCTGGCAGAAAAACAGCTCGGTTAGCCCAATGCTCAGACTTTTTTGTACGTAAAGTGAAACGTAAGGCGGGACTAAAGTCCTACAAAGTTCAAAAAGTTCCCGATAGAAACGCTTTTACACTCAAAAAAATACGTTAGTAGATTTACTAATTTTTTTTTGCTAATGCTAGTTAGCTAACTTTTAGCAAATTTCTAGTTGAGATTAGCATGTCAGCAAAAAATTCTTGTAAACTTCATTTGGCACATTAGCAATTTTAAACAAGCTTTGAACTAATTTCTTTTGCTAAATTTGAAATTGAGTTGACAAAATTTTTACAAGATTTTTTGCTAATATTAGCAAAATAAATGGTAAATTTTTTTTTATTTTCAGAAAACTTAAAATGGCGCTATCTCGGAAACTAAGCCAGATAGAGCAAAATGGAGACCATTTTTGGTTCTTAGAATCTCCATAGTATCGCCGGTCCTCTTCACATGTGTGGACCCTAATGGGCCCTAACTTTGGATCCAAAAAAGTTAGCATTCCCGAAAATTTTAAAATGCTCATATCTCGGTAAATATTGCCGACACAACAAAAAGTCCAAAACCATTTTTGTAGCTCTCAATATGTAGAACAAGACCGCAAAACAGTCAAAAGCTCTCCGAGTAATATTTTTTAAGTTATCGAGTTTTTTAATTCTCAAGACCCCGGTGGTCCCCTATAATCACGTATCTTAAAAACTAAGCAAGGTAGAGCGAAACGGACACAATTTTTGGATCAAAAATTATGAAGATTTTTAAGGAACCCAACTAGGTCTAGGCCCATCGGGGTCTGGACCTATGGGGTCCGAACCCAATGGGGTCCTCAGATGTGTATGAACTAAGTTAAAAAAAATAAAAATTTAGTTAACTAATTATTGGCAAAACATTTTTGCTAACTTTAGCAAAAAAATTGTGGGTTCAAAATCAGCAAATTTTCTTGTAGGTTTACAAGCTTTTTTTGCTAACATTACAGATTTATTTTTTTTAGTGTAAAAATTTGGAGGCCAAAACCAGAGCTAGAAAATTGAAATCAAATTTTATAAAAAATACAACTGTTGTGTAATGGACGACGAAACTTATGTCCTGGCTGATTTTGCGCAGCTCCCTGGTCAAGAATTTTATGTTTCCGATGTTCGAGGAAATGTTGCGGAAAAATTTCGGTCAAAAAAGCAAACGAAATTCCCCAAAAAATTCCTAGTATGGCAAGCCATATGTAGCTGCGGCCAAAGAAGCCAGTCATTTGTGACATCTGGCTCTATAAACAGCGAAATTTATATCAAGGAGTGTTTGCAGAAGAGACTTCTTCCGTTCTTGAGTCAGCACAATGTATCCACTTACTTTTGGCCCGATTTAGCATCTTGTCACTACAGCAAGAAAGCGCTGGAGTGGTATAATGATAATAATGTGGTTTTTGTACCAAGAGAGGCAAATCCACCAAACTGCCCGGAGCTCAGGCCAGTGGAGAGATATTGGGCTCTTGTTAAAAAAGAATTAAAGGGCACAAAAAAGGTCTCCCAGGACATGCAAAATTTCAAACGTAGATGGACCACCTGCTCTAAAAAGGTGACAGAAACTACCATAAAAGCCTTAATGGGAGGGTTTCCGGAAAAAGTGGATAACTTTGTTCGTAGTGGTTAGAGTTCCATGCGGTTTTTTTGTTATGATTTTGTATTAAATTTTATTTAATAAAAATTTGGTTTGAAGTCTTAAAATTCAGTAGTCTGTTTTTTATTTAACTTTATGTGTGTTAACATTTTTATGATCTCACTCTTTAGGAACCATTTTACACGTCTAAAGGGCCACACTTGTAAAACTACCTGTCAAAAATTTTCTGAATAGAACCTTTGTTTTCACAGCCTTAACACAGCCAACAAATCTTTGAGATCATATTTTGTCCAGTAATAGAAAACCATTGTAGAAAAGATCTTCACTCTCCAAAGAATGTAAAGTATTCCCAACAAAATAATATTTTTAGAATTGACCCTTAAAAACGCACCATAAATGTTTTAATGAAATTTGCGGTTTTTACCAGACAGCTTTTAAAGACACGTGTTGACTTTACGTGTCGCAGCTTTAGTTTGCTAAAAAGGCTAAGCAAATTTAACTACGTACAAAAAACTTGCAAATTATATTAAAGTTAAACAATAACATATTTTGTATTGAATATTGTTGATAAAATAAGTTTTTTTAACAATTACATCTTGAATGTTAATAAAATAAATTTATTAATGTTTTAATGCAACGTGTTTTTTTTTTACACGAACAATGAAAAAATTTTAACTTTATTTAATTATACCTACTGTTTTTCCAACTTCGAATTAATTTTTTTTTAATAAATACATGTTCAAAATTATTGTTGATTTATATTTTAAAAAAGTTGAAAGTAAATAACACAGCGGCAGAAAAAACAAGTAAAAAAAAAATTATTCCACGCCTATAAAAGGGGGGCGGAACAAAAAAACGACATATTTAAATTTTTTGCAGGAATTTGAACTTCTTGTGGCATGAAAATGTTGCATGAGCTTCTTACGAAACTTCTTAGATATTGATGTTTTACATCCGACAAATCAGAAAGATCGTACACTAAGAAAATTATGTCATTAACTGTTTGTAGGTTATTTTAAAAAGTAATCAGTAAAGTCATTTTAAAAGAAAAATCACTTATTTTATAAAGGATTTAATTTTTTTACTGTTTCTGTAGTTTAAAAAAAATAATTTACTGTATTAAAAACGAATTTTCTGTTACATTTAATTTCGGCAGTAAAAAATTTCTTCTATAGTTTTACTGTTTTTCAATACAAAATAACTGAATATTCACTAGTTTTTTAATGTTTTGGTTAGTCATTAAATTAACATTTAAAATTGACTGTAATGTGTTTTTATTTTAAATGAAAAAACAGTGGAATGGTTTTTAAATAAAATTTCATTTGTTTTAAGTGAATATTCAGTGGAATTTACCTACATAATTCTTTGAGTGTACAGCTTTATAGATCCCAGTGAAGTTTTTGACCAGAAAGTACTGGGCAATGACATATGAAGTGTTCTATAGTTTCCAACTCCTCCTCATCCATGCAACTCCGGCAATTTACCGTAATTCCATACAGCAGAATTGGACGCACCACTACTGTGTAAATCCAATGAACGACTTTTGGGGTAAAGCCCCATCGTTTTCCAATGGATCTTTTACAGGAATATAAAGTATTGCTTTTTCTCACCCGTTCCTCAATATTACGCCTGAAATTTAACTTGCAATCTAGAAATATTCCAGGATATTTGGCTCCATCTGAGAAGGCGATTTCAGTACCGTCCAGAGAAATAGGGTCAATAGCAGAAATCTTATTTTTTCCTTGTAAACAAGACAAGCTCTGTTTTACTTTATTGCTGTATAAATCCAGTGAACGACTTTAGGGGTAAATCCCCATCGTTTTCCAAAAGATCTTTTACAGGAATATAAAGTACTGCTTTTTCTCACCCGCTCCTCAATATTACGCCTGAAATTCAACTTCCAATCTAGAAATACTCCAAGCTAATTGGTTCTACCTAAGAAAGCGATTTCAGTGTCGTCCAGAGAAATAGGAGCAATAGCAGGAATCTTATTTTTCCTTATAAACAAGGCAAGCTCTGTTTTACTTGGATTTACTCTCAGGCCACAGTCTCTTGCCCATTTGGATATATCTTTCAGAAAACCTTGAAGAATCTACCTTAATGTTGGTAGGTGATTTCCCTTTGCCGCTATCGCGACATCGTCAGCACAAGCGAAAACATGACAACCACGTGCTTCTTGCATTGAATTCAGTGCCAAGTTCCAAAGTGGCGAAAAAAAACACCTCCCTGTGGTGTGTTCCTATTGACAAATCGAGATATGATAGAAGATTCTAAATTAGACGTTATACGTCCATTGTAGTGCCTACGGTCAGTACCGTAGAACCGGGAATACCGGTATTCCCGGTTCTCGGTATTACCGGGAAATGGTACCGGTTTCCCGGTTCTTGAATTATCCCCGGGAATACCGGTATTCCCGGTTCCGGTTCCGACGGTATTACCGATATTCCCGGGACTACCGGTAAGTATATTTTGTACAATTAAAATTTTATCTTTGCTTTAACCAAAAAACATACAAAACATGTGAAAAACACCATTTCCATTTTTTTATAAATTTAAGAAAAAATAGTTATATGATTTTTAAATAATTTTACAAACACAACTAAATATTTCTGAAACACAGATTAATGGCCGTAATTTCAAGGAATACTTAGATATCTATCACTGCGTAGATATCTATCGTGTAAAAGAAAAATTGTAATTTCTACCCATAGGTAAGACATACCGGGTAGGTAAACTAAAGTGTATCGTACACGATAGATTTTGGTTGGTTTATTCTTTAGGTAAATTTTTTTTTTAAAAATAATGTCAAATTATTGCAGAAAAAAGGAAAACAAAACATTGAAATTATTATAAAAATATTAAATTTATTTAACAAAAAAAAAAAAAACAAATTTATTATGTTTGCTAAAATAGAATTCCAGAAGAGTTCTGCATTGCTTTAGGGAAAAAATCAATTTAAAGTTTGGAATGATTCGGCTATAGCAGATCCAAAAAAAAATTACCAAACAATAACAAGCAGAATTACTAGAAATATACCAGCAGCAAAGGTTGACGGTCCAATTGAAGTAAACAACAATTTCTTATCTGATGAGAAATTAACACTTGATGTTGTCCAACCATCTGTATTATACATCACCCTTTCAATGTCTCCCAATATATTTTGTAGAATCTTTTTCAAGACATCATATTTGGATCGTAAGTTTTCTGCATCTGGGACAAATCTTCCACGATACTATACTTCACTGATTTCGGTCACACATTAGCTTTGGTTGTTCGTTTCCACAACACTTTTATATTAATAGACCAAATTTTTAATGTTGTTTTTCACGTTCCGTTAAATTCGGGCTTTGTTTATTCCCTTTTTTGACATGTTTTAACATAAAGTTTTAATTATAAAAATAAATCGTAAAAAATTTATTAACTTTTGAAAATAAAAATAATATTTGACAAATATTTTTGACACAAAACAAAACGTCGAAAGCTATTGTTGCCATATTTTTAAACATTTGTCTTCGGTACATACACGTAGGTAAAATAAACGTTAAAATTACCAAAGCAGTTTAACCGGCTAGGTAAAGATATCTATTAGTTAAATACACCGGTAGTTATCTATGTGTTAAAATTAAATATTTTATGGTTTAGTATTTTATTTTTTGAGAACCGGTACCAGGATCAGAACCGGAAAACCGGTATTCTCGGAAATACATCTAGAACCGGGAAACAAGTACTAGAACCGGGAATACCGGTATTCCCGGGAATATCAAGAACCGGGAAATGGGGGGCACTAGTCTATTGGCAATTAGATGTTCTATCATTAAAACAATCCCACGCTTCACTGTGTGTGGGCGTGAATTTACAAAAATAATTTCAATAATAATAATTATCATTTTAATTATTTTTGTAAATTACATCTTTCTTAGGCTGGATTACTCAATGCTCGGTTATAAAATAACTCTCCGTTAAATTTAACTTTTTCATACAAATTTTGACATAAGGCTCCGTTAAATTTAACTTTTTCATACAAATTTTGACATAAGGCTCCGTTAAATCTAACTTTTTATTGAGTAATCCGCCCTTATTATAATTAAAAAGAATTTAAATTTAATATGACGATATCACGCTATTTTTATTGTTCTAAATTTTTAGTATTTCGGTACTTTCTAATAATTTTTTTGACAACTTTTATGGTACTGTCAGGTTTTGAAGCTTGATATAAAGTCCCGAGTCTAGTACAGAAATTAACAAACAACGGCTTGGGAAGAGTCTACCGCAATTTTTAAAAATTGAAACTACTGTCGTCAATGCTTTTTCATCAAAACTTTTCCATACAAACAGCTTAATTCCCCTAACTTTAGGAATTACTTATTTTCTTTAATGAATCATTATTTTTAAACGCAATAATAAGTCATGTTAACAAACTAAAAAGTTATTATTCATATCCAAAAGATATAAAACTTATACTTTAAGTACCTGTTGTAGACAAAATACAACAAATAATACATGTATGTAGGTAATGTATTCTACCTGTATATTAGATATAGTCATCAGCAATAAAAACAATGATGATATTATTATGCTTTATTACGGTTTTCTTGTTTTCAAAAAATATTTGTTATAAACATGTGTTTAAAAACCCGTTATTTAAATTGTTTAAGCCGGCATTTTTGGCATGACTGCATTTGAGATAGTGATTTGTCATTGCTTTTGTTGTTTGTTTACATTTAAAAATAATGTCAAAACAAAATATTAAAGTTATAAGATAAAATAGAAAATATATCAAATCTAAAGGGACTGCTAATATCCATTAAATTAATTTTACTGTTAGTATATTATTACAATAACAATATAAATATTTTTTGTCGCTTGGGATTATATTAAAATAAAATTAAATATTTATTACTAGGGCAAGTATCAAAAAAAAAAATGCTTCAAAAAATCAAATATATGCAGTCAAAAAAATATTCATTTAAAATTTATTATTTTTACTAAAAAATAGATTTGATAACATAAAGTAGGTTTAGTCGAATACTTTAATGCCCTTTACAATATTTTACAAAGAATTTTTAAACAATTCTTAATTAAAAAATATCGCAGAATCTGACAACTTTTCTAAAAAAAATATGGCTCTGAATCTGAGAATTTTTCTATAGTCTCAAAATTTGAGAATTTTTCAATAAAAAAATTTCTCAGAATCTGAGAATTCTCCTTCAGAGAAAATGTCTCGGAATCTGTTTTCTGAAAAAAAAATGTCTCAGTATCTGAGAATTTTTCTATAGAAATAATGTCTAATTTTTCTGCAGAAAAAATGTCTCAGAATCAGAGAGTTTTTCTATTGCAAAATGTCTCACTCTTTTTTCTTTAAAAAATGTTTCGGAATCTATGAATTTTTACAGAAAACATCTCAGAAACTGAAATTCTGAGATATTTTTTCTATATTTTTTCTATAGAAAATTTCTCAGATTTTAAGACATTTTTTCTATAAAAAAATTCTCAGATTCTGAGACATTTTTTCTATAGAAATATTCTCAGATTCTAAGAGTTTTTTCTATAGAAAATTTCTCAGAAGCTAAAATATTTTTTCTGTAGAAAGATTCTCAGATTCTGAAACATAGTTTCTATAGAAAATTCTCAGATTCTAAGACATTTTTTCTACAAAAAAATCTTAGATTCTAAGTAATTTTTCTATCGAAAAATGCTCAGATTCTAAGACATTTTTTCTTTAGAAAAATTCTAAGATATTTTTTCTATAGAAAAATTCTCAAATTCTGAGACATATTTTTATATAGAAAAATTTTCAGAGACTAAAACATTTTGTCTGTAGAAAAATTCTGAGATACTGAGACAATTTTTCTATAGAAAAAAATCAGATTCTGAGACATTTTTTCTATAGCAAAATTCTCAGGTTCTGAGACATTTTTTCGATAAAAAAAATCCTCAACTTTTGAGACATTTTTTTATAGAAAAATTCTCAAATCCTTAGACATTTTTTTCTATACAAACATTTTTAGTTTCTAAGACATTTTTTCTATAGAAACTTCTGCAGATTCTGAAAGATTTTTTTTAGAAAAAATCTCATTTTCTGAGGCATTTTATCGATAGAAAAATTCTCAGCTTTTGAGAGATTTTTTCTAAAAAAAACTTCTCAGGTTTTTACACATTTAAAAAATTAATTGAAAAAATTGTTTTCAGAGGTCAAAAAAAAATTTCTGGAGTGGACAAATTTTATAAATAAACAAGTTGAAAAGTTAAATTAGGCGTAAATTCATCGTAAAAAAACTTGTTAAAAAAATTTTACAGGAAATATTTTATTTTGAGTAAAATACTTTTTTTTTGTATTTTAGGCCTGTGATCGGTCTTTCACAACTTTTCAATGCTCATAAACAGGGAAACCAAAAATATGCAGTATCATGTTTTTTCCTGAGCATTTTATTGATAAATGGGTAAGGTATTTATCCGTTTCAGAAGTTTTTAAGAAATCTGGCATCGATTTGTTAGAGCATATTTTTGCATATTTTAGCCTTAAGAGCATATTTTTGCATTTTTAGAGTATTTTTTTTTTTTTAATTTTTAGAGCATTCTTTTAAATTTTTTTTTATGACAACATTTATTTTTAATTTTTTTATCCAACAAGGATGTTTTTTTCAATAATTACGGAATTGTGACGATTGATTCCCCTTTGGCCTGTTCTTGCTTCATATTGGTATATGAAACTATGTTTTCTTTAGATTCAGCAACTTGGTAGAAAATATTAATGCAAATATTTTTGTAGAACATATTTAACCCTCTAACTACCGCATATAACGGTATTTGGAGGGTCTATGCTCTAACAAATTGTAAAAAACACCGAAAAAAAGGGGACATAATTTATTTTAAGAGTGTGGGACTCCTGTATTTATGAAGTCCCATCTCTGTTATTTTATGGAAAATACTTTGTTACTTTTATTTAAATTTTATGAAACTATTTATCTTTGATTTTAAATTTGTTTATAAATTGAAAGTTGAAAATAAATAAAATCAGAATACATTGAAATACAAAAAGACACACATCGTCTTATTGGCGCCCAACGAAAAAAAAAATTTAAAACTTAAAAGGCACGCATTGTCTTATTTATGTGGGACTCCTGTATTTATGAAGTCCCATCTCTGTTATTTTATGGAAAATACTTTGTTACTTTTATTTAAATTTTATGAAACTATTTATCTTTGATTTTAAATTTGTTTATAAATTGAAAGTTGAAAATAAATAAAATCAGAATACTTTGAAATACAAAAAGACACACCTCGTCTTATTAGAGCATATTTTTATTGTTTTTAAAGCATATTTTCCGTTTTTAAGGGCATTTTTTAAGCGCATAAAACGTGTTTTTTAGAGCATATTTTTGGTTTCCCTGCTCATGAATATTTGCGAATTACATGAAATCGTATTCGGTGTTCTGATGTTCATGATTTTATTTGAAGTTTAAATCTAAAAGCTTAAAATAATAACGAAAAAAATATATTCCTTTTATTTTCAGCGTTTTACAGCCAAAATACTAAAAAAAACACATTTTTTTTTGGACTTTCGCAATCAAATTTAAACATATTAAAAAATTAAATTAAAAATTCGTGCTACATAAATCGATGCGAAATTTAATAAGCTACAAGAAGCAAAAAGAATAATTCAAATCGGTTAAGAATTGAACGCTGCAGAGTAATTCTGACAAAAATAGTGCATCTCACCCCACTGTAAGGTGGTTATTCATAAAAACTTTTTTGGAACAGCGGACTTAGAAATTTTTGTTCCGGTTACGTGTTATTTAAACTTAGGAACCGCTGCACCTACTGCCACAAAACTTGGATAATATATTAGTATTTTAACTTTAATTCCGATAGGTAGCGCTGATGTCGAAATTTTACGATTTAGCTGAAATTCACAATATATAATTATTAAACAAAAATAAGTTTCCTGATAAAATTTGATGATGGCAAAATTGTGTCTAAGTCGAACCGGGCAATTCTGGGCGCTTCAGATGGTAAGAACTGTATTTCTACAAAACGATCGATTTTAGATTTTGCTAAGTTTACATAAAGGGTATTCATTTCAGCTTTTATTCGGTTGTAAAAATGAAAAATTGTAAAAATTTAACTTTTTATTACAACAAACACATGAAAAAATTTTCCTCTTAAAAGTTGCAATTTAAACAACCTATATCCAAGTGTAAAATTATCAGAGTAAAAAGTTACATTTTTCCAATTATTTAAAGCGTTGCCATTCATTACAAGTCAAAGAAAAAGTTCCAAGATTTGCAACTGTAATATAAGTTTTTTCTACCTCGGCAGCCCTTATTGAACATGTGTTTGAAATTTTTCTTAGAAGAAAATATATATACAAATAATTTTTGTTATAATAATATAAATTAAGAATTAAACAACAAGAAAAAACTAAAAAAAATAGTAAAAAGTGTATTTTATAAGTTAATTGGTTCATTCATCGAATAATTTAATTATTTTTGGAAACTTTGTATCATAATTTTTTTTATGTACCCGTTCACATCAATGAGAGTGGAATCTTGCATTTTTCATTTTTCCACTTTTACATTTTTTGAAATGAATACCCTTATAGAGTTTCGACAAAAATGTTGATGAAAATAAAAAATTGCAATTAATATGAAAATATCCAAAAATATTCTACCACAAATTGATGCCATTTTATTGCAAAATAATTGATTCGGATAGATATTCAAGTTATATTATGTTTAAAGTGTCGAATAAAAGCATTTCCTTAAAGTTATTCCCCTATTTATTACTTTGTATAATTAATGTGCATTTTTCTTTGAATCAATTTTTAAGTTGCTGACACTGAGCATGTTCAGCAGAGAAACCTGCTACTCAACAGTTCAGATGTAGCATGTTTTGATTAGTTGACTCTGCTGAAAGTATTTTTTTATAAATGTTTTAAAATATTAGAACTTTTTTTTTACTTTTCGTTTATTTTTTTTTTCTGTTAAAAATACCTTTTTATGATTTGTTTTGTTTACTTCCTTGAATAACGTCCAAAAAAAAATAATTTTAATAAAACAGCTTATGTATCAGTTTTTGATCAAATGCAGCATAAATTGTTTACGCTACTAGTGATGAAAAGCGCTCACTCAACTTGTTGACTGAAATGTGAAAAATCAAACCGTTCAGCAGAATGTTGAGGAGCAGTTGAGTATCAGCTTTCTCTGCTGAACGTATCCATTTTTTTTAGTCATAGCTGACTTTAAATATACGAGTAGAATTTTAGAAAGTTTATTACCAAGTGTTGGTATCAGCGAAATTTATTTTATTTTTATTATTGAGTTAAGAAACTATTCTGACTAGTTTATATTTCTTTTACAACGAATGCATTTGATAGTTTACATATATTCTATGAATTGCATTAAAGTTGTCTCAGGTTTAAGAAAAAAACAGGCTATTCATTTTAAAATATTTTTGAAATAACAGTTGTGTATTACAATCACTTGCATTAAGTTTTATCATATAAACAAGTGGATTAAATACAATGTTGAAGAAATTTACCAAAATTCGTACTCCTTTTAATCACAATACCCCGACTGACGACATTAAGTCATAGCTGTATTATCATATTTTATTTTTTATTTAAAAAATTGTAATCACGATGAATTAAATAAAGAACAATTAACTGATAATTTATTGGACTAGTGGATTTTGACTTTCGGATTCCAAGTTTACATTTCAAATTTTTCTATCAAGTTCCATTTTTAAAATATTGGCATTTGAATACTGACAAAACTGCTAGTTTAGCACTTTTTGAGTCTCCCTGTAATACATTATTTTATTGCTTTAACAAATTAGGCTTCTATTTATCATTTATCCGAATTTTTCTACTAATTTCCATTTTCGATATATTCGCATTTCAAAATCTTAAAAACTGCTAAATAAGCACTTTTTTGGTTTTCAGTGACAACTTGTCACACAAGAATTTGGGGCCCCGCTGAAAAGTAAAAAGTCGCATTACAAAAAACAATTTATTTTTGGTACAAATTAAACTCATGTTTTAAGACAAAGAAACTAAAGCAACATGTTTTGAGAAGGGATATTCTAGCTCGAGGTCATTTTGCATTACTTATTATAACCAAACCTTTTCTATCTCAGACCTGAGACTTTATTTACACGAAAAATATCTCAGAATCTACGAAGTTTTCTATACGAAGGGGCCTGTCACAGACTCAATTCTATTCCGATTTAAAAAAAAGAGGTTTACTCGTGAAACGCAAAACGAATATTATTATTTTAGGAATGAAATCACTTTTAATAATAAAAGTGGAATTGAATTGCATAAAAGTGGTTTCATAAGTAAACCACTTATTCCACTTCCGAACGGAATTGAGTCTGTGACATGCCCCGAAAAATCATTTTCTGAAAATTTTTCGATATGAAAAATGTATTTGAGATTTTTTTTATGCGAAAAACGTCTCAGATCTGGTACTTCCTCAATAGGAAAAATGTCCAGAATCTGAGGCTTTTCTATACGTTAAAATCTGACCTTAGAATCTGACTTTTTCTATACGAAAAATATCTCAGAATCTGAGATATTTTCTGTATGAAAATTGTCTTATAATGTGAATTTTTTTTTTTACGAAAAATGTCTTAGAATCTGGGACTTTGCATAGGATAAGTGTCTCAAAATCTGAGACTTTTTATTTTGAAAAAACTTCTATGACTTTTAGACTTTTAAAATTACAGAATCTGAAACTTTTTCTGTACGAAAAATATTTCACAATCTGAAACTTTTTATGGTAGGAAAAATTTCTATGAATTTGAGACTTTCATATAGGACAAATTTTTACTACAGAAAAAGTCTCAGATATATACGAAAAATCTGTTACATTCTGAGAATATTTCTGTAAGAAAATGTGATAATTTTTTTTAAAAACAAATTAAAAAAAGTTTCCTCCATTTTCGTATAAGCGAATTTATTGGCATTTCTGGGCCCCTAAGGTCGGGTTCCCTGGGCACGTGCCCAGTATGCCCTAAGGGTTAAAACGGTACTGACTGCACTTATATTCACTTAAAATTGAACTAAAATTTCCGCACGCCAATATCTCTAAAACGAAACATGCTAGAAAAGTTTAAATTGTTGGTTTGAAATCAAAAGATCTTTTTAATATAGAATCGATCCCTATTTTTTGAAAGTAGCTTTAGAAAACGTTACAGATCCAGCAGTTAATAAAAGGACAAATTCATTGCACCCATGTACAAATACAGTCATTTTGGCCACCAGGGCCCCAGGAAAATTTTTTGGAACAAATTGCTTTAACAATAGATTCTTGAATATTTTCTACGGTAATCAAAACAAAATTTTCTATGTAAAATTATTTTTCAAAAAAACTTCTTGCTCTAAAAAACGATTGCTTTTTGGACAATTTCAAACAAAAATTATTGATTCTAGAACTTGAAGTAGAATCGGTTGCAGGGTAATATGATGCGTTCTGGAACCGATTATTTGGAACGGAAAATTTTGCTGGGGCAGGGCGTATTGTTTTTTAGAAAACCCAGTCTAACTTTAAAGCCCTGCCCCTTCTTAAGGGGGCGTGTCCCATAGGTTTGAAGCCTACATTAGACATCAAACAGTTCAAAGATCAAAGTTTTATATTTTTTTTAATTTAAAGCAAGTTTGGTATTCTTTATTTATGCAGAATTAATGAAATAGAGAGTTTTACCGAACTTTTTTAGATTACGTTTGCCGATTAAAGCACAAACTACTAAATTGAAAATTTTAATTTTGTTCCTTTTTGCAATAAATCTTAATATATAGGTAAAATACCATTTTTGCATGCTTTAAATAAAACAATTGTACCCAGCAAAAAAAGAGCTTACCATTCACTACAAAATTCACCACAACTTATGAACCAGATGTACTTCTTCTTCAACTGAAACATTGATGAATTTAATATGGGCGTGACACACAAAGTATGTTCTTATTATCGCCACTTTTCAGTGGCGAAAGATTGACACTTAAGTATAACATATATCACTAGTGTTTTTATCACAACTTCTGAAGTAGTGATCCGGATGTTAATATAACTTGACCTTTTGGAAGCACTTTTTTCATCACTTCTTTAGAAGTACATATTTCTTGGCATTTTGGGTGTGATTATGTCATTTTTATTTGGTGATTTAGAACTTCTAAATTAGAAGTTATTTTTTCACTTATTTTTGTAAGATTGATTGAAAGAGTATTGTTTTTGTAATATTTACACTAAAAACACTGTTCGACAGCAAAATCCTCCCAGTGAAATTTCTAACTGGTCCTTATAGATTTTGGTCTCCTGCTTCCAAATCTACCGTCCAAATTTTTCTAGCACGTACCGTTTTTGAGATATTCGCTGTTAAAAAGTAAAAAAAAAACTGTTACGTATTCTTACGTTGCTTCCACCAAATAGGACTTGATTTCATATAAAATGGACCTCCTGATTCCAAAACTGCAATCCACAATTTTCAAGCATGTTCTATTTTTGAGATATTCGCGTTTGAAAATTTTAGTGTGATTTATAAAGAATATAAGTGCGTAACAGTAGAATTTGAGTTTTTCAAACGCCAATATTTCAAAAACAGTACGCGATAGAAAAATTTGGATGCCAGATTTGGAATAAAGATGCCTTATTTTTACTAAATCGAGTTCTATTGTGTTTGAGCAACTTAAGAATACGTTACAGAGGGGACCGAAATATTTCAATATTAAAACGCGAATATCTTAAGAACCTTACGTAATAGAAAAATTAATTTCATTGATAATCTAACATATATACTTCTAATTAAAAAAAAGAGTAATTATAGAGATCACAAAACTATAAAAATTCACGGCGAATTGATTCACATGTTTGTTTTGACCACAAGCCTATACCTCAATTTCCTAAAAAGCTTTAACAATCTTTAATAATGTGATGCAGCAACATCCGCTTTAGTTCGTAAATGTATTTATTTAATTTAGGACCAACTTTTTTTGATATAAGATATGAAATTTGAAAAATTTATCAATAATCGATTTTCGTCTTTGCGATTTTTTTAGCTCTAAATAAAGAGAAATGAAATGTCATTACCAAATTTTGTCACCATTTTTGCAAAACCTAAATCTATTTGAAGCTGGACGTAGAAAAAATTGCATACTTCGTGTATCACCCTCATTCTAATTGTTTCAGTTGAAAAAGAAGTTCATATCTTGTTCTGATTTGATTCCTAAGAACATATGAAACAGGTACTTCAAAATCATTAAGCAAAGAACTGGTGAAAGATGTTTTTATTGTTATTTTGTAGCATTTTTGGAAGTGATTTTAAAAGTACTTCCTACGGAATATGAAGTTCGGCACCAATAGCTACTTTGTATGTAGTGAAACTACTAATTCTTTTTGAACCACTTCGTTTATTTTTTGCTGGGTAATAATAACAACACTTAAACATTAAAAATATTCTGTCATTAACTTACCTTAATTTGTTAAACTCCTTAAATGCGGTTTTTGTTTTGAAAGCGTAACAACGTCTAGAAGATTTTTTTATAACAGCCCGATCTTAAAAGGAACAGTTGTTTTATGTTAAACAGCAATAAATAATGTTAAATGCAAACTAGATGAGAAAATATACAATACTTTTAACTTTAATCACATACTGTAACAACGAGGTTGAGAATGGTGACAAATAGATTAACTAAACTGTCCAAGAGGTGGAAAAAGGTGATAATTGAAAAAAAATAAATAAAAAAAGAAAGGAAAGGAAATAGAGAAAAAAAATAATATTCAAAAGATATTTTTATATGAGCACTAACGAAACACTGTATCAAGAGGAGGGGATTTCCATATTTTTCGGCATAAAATGATTCACTGGAAACATTAATTTATAAAAAAAGATTAATTAATTTAAAAACAAGTGAGATTGTTAAATTCGGCTGTGCCGAATCTTTTATACCCTCCAAAATGTAAAAAAAAAAAAATTGTCAGGGGCGTTTTTTTTGGGGGGGGGGGGGGTTATGGGGTCAGTGGGGGACGTTGAGAGCACCTTCCTATCGCTATAAATATACCAAATGTTTCATTAACTTAACAAAAATTCAAAAAAACATGTAAAAAAGTGTATTTTTTCAGAGGTTGGTTTAGTTCTTCAAGGGGGAACTTTTTTTCTCCTGGCCCGATTTTGCCCATTCACGAACTTAACCTGCCTATGAACATGAGACATATTTGTGCCAAACTTCAGGAGTCTAGCTGTTTTATTTTGGACTGCATTGTGTTATCTACAGACAGGCAGACGGACGGACATTCATAGAATGTCTTAGAATCGATCATGGATCAATAATATATATACTTTATGGGGTCCCCGACCGATATTTCGATGCGTTACAAACGGAATGACAAAGTGAGTATACCCCCATACTGTGGTTGGAGGGTATAAAAAAACTAAGTCTAAAAATGGTCAGGATTATGTAGTATAATGAGTCACAGTAGTCGATTTGCAGAGTTTTCTTTGTCTTAAACTACAGTGTTGGAAAGGGACAGGCAATAATGGGGCATGGAACATTAAAATTCTTTAAAACGTATCTTTAAAACGAAATTGAGAATAAAAAAAAAATCCGGACCTGATCGTTTAAGTAATAAGTATGATACGAGGGTCGAGCAGGAGAATTCAAATATTTAAATGCATTTATCAATATTTTTACATAGCTCGATTTTTTTCAGGTTCATTATTTTGTATTTTTAGAAATTTTTTTAACTAACAAAAAAGTTTCAGACCAGAATTGTTTTGTTAGAGAAATACGGTTTTCAGACATTTTAATTTTTAATTTTTGACCTATTTTCTAAAATTACAAAACTGTGAAAATTTCCAAAACAAATAAAAAAATTGCGGTTTAAGAAATTAAAAAAAATCTCGATTATTCTTGACCCTTTTTTGAAGCTTAATACAAACTTTTTATTTAAACTTATTTTTAAGAAAAGCCGATAATTTTAGCCTGTGGCATCCAACGATCAAAATTTTGGATTTTTGGAAAATTCAAAACTTAGATCGAAGGGCTGCATGGGTAATAAAAGACTGATTTGGATCAAATCAAGTATAAACTAACGCTTGTTTCGAAGATTGTTTTTATACCCTCCACTCTAGTGAAAGAGGGTATATATAAGTTTGTCATTCCGTTTGTAACACCTCGAAATATTGGTCTAGGACCCCATAAAGTATATATATTCATGATCCTCGATCGATTTTAAGACGATCTAGCGATGTCCGTCCGTCCGTCTGTCTGTCTGTTGAAAACACGCTAACTTTTGAAAGACTTTGGGCATTTACCTGGTCAGGTTGGTATTGCAATCCAGCGACATCGGTCCAGTAGTTCAAAAGTTATGAGCAAAAGACTGAATTTCGGCAAGGGTTTTTCGTGAATTTACGAGATAAACACTATAACTTTCGAAAGGCGATTCTGAGGATACTGAAGCTGGGCGTATATATTTGTCATTCCTCTAGCCTAGTTCGTATTGAATTTCAGCCAAATCGGTCCATTGGTTCAAAAGTTATTAGCAAAACCGTGAATTTGAGATTAGCTTCACCTTAAATTCACGTGTTGAAAACCCGTTAAACCTGTTTTAAAAACATTGGTAAGTCACATAAATATTTTGCAACGTATTTTTTTCACTCAAAAATATTTTTATACCAAAACAAAAAAAAAAGTACACTGGAAAAAAATTTTACACTCAAAAAAAAAAAAAAATAGTAAATTATTTTTTTTTTTTCAAAAATTGCTAAAAAAAAGTTTTTTTACACAAAATAAAATATTTCTAATCAAAATTGTTATTTTTTTCACATTAGAAAATTTACTATCCCTTAAAAAGTGCATTGTGGAGGGTATTCATAGATTCGGCCAAGTCGAATTTAACTTTTCTACTTGTTTTATTTAATTTCTTAAACTGCCATTTTTGGAATTTTTTTGCCAAATTTCAAATGGTGATATCTCAAAAATCGTTGTTGAAAATTCTCCAAAATTTAAAATTTTTTGTGGAAATTTTCCGAAAAGTTCAAAACTTTGATCAAAGGCGCCACGGGTTAAAGTCATCGGATTTGGATCAACCTAAGTTCTATGAAAGTGTAAACAAAAACAATTTTCCGATTTTTTTTTAATTTCTGAACGTAAAAAAAAACCGACAATTTTTGGAAATTTCAAATAACTATATCTCAAAATCCGTTTGACCATTTTTTAAAATTTCCCAGTAAAAACTTGGTAATAAGTCCCCATTACCGCCTGCATTCTATGTAATGAAGACTCGTTACCTGCTCGATTACTTCCTGTTCACAAATAATGAGTTACCGATAACCTCATACAGAACCGGTTACTTCTTATTAACAAATAATGAGTTACCAATAACCTCATACAGGCCCGGTTACTTCTTGTTAACAAATAATGAGTTACCGATAACCTCATACAGAACCGGTTATTGGTAAATACGATTTAGACTGGATTACTCAATGATCCGTTATAAAATAACTCTCCGTTAAATTTTACTTTTTCATACAAATTTTGACATAAGGCTCCGTTAAATCTGCAGTTAGCAGCTAACTTTTCATTGAGTAATCCGCCCTTAAAATATTTAATAAGTTGTCCAAATAATTTTTTTTTATTGAAATTTAAAAAATGCTAAAGAAAATTTAGAAAGAACTTGCACATTTAGCTTAAACAAGATTAGCATTTCTCTACTCTTTACAGAAATATTTAATTCAGGAATTCTGATTAAAATTGGGAACAGGCAAATTAAAGTTTAGAAAACCAAATTGATATTTAAAAACCTGAATCTAGCTGACACTTGATAATAATGATTTATGAGCCTTAATTAGTCTTTACATAACTTCTATTGAAGTTTTCTGGATTTTAATTTGCTTTTCCTAAATTGTAATTGTTTTTCTAGAAATTTTGGGGCGTTTTCCAAATTTTAATTTAACTTATTTGTTTGCCTTGTTGTTTAAAGATGTTAAAACTGGTTAAAATGTAAAAAACCATCACAGACAGTATTTCCCTTAAAAACATGAAGTGAACATTTTACTTTTGACGCAATTCCTTTCTGAGGGAAGACGGCCAATTTTTGGGACTAATGTATGCTGTTAATTAGTAGCATTTTGGTAAGGAGTGGGTAACGAGTTATTTTTGGGCTACTGGTAGCTACTTATTTTTAGGACTAATGTATGCTGTTATTTGGTAGCATTTTTGTAAGGAGTGGGTAACTAGTTATTTTTGGGCTACTAGTAGCTCATTATTTGTGGTACTAATGTATGTAGTTTTTCAGTAGCATTCTCGTAAGCGAGTGGGTATGCGGTCATTACTCCAATGACATCGCCGTGTTAAAATAATGAGTGTTTCACCAACCTAGTAAGTAGCTACCCCCATCTATTTTAAGGCGAAAACCTCATTACTTGGTAATAGAAGTTTTTACTGGGTTGTTTATATTCTCTGTTCAGAGCTTCAAAATAAATAAATATGATGTATGTTATCCAATTGTCCTCAAGTTTTAATGGAGAATTAAAAATTAGCACGGAAGTTTAAAATCGGACGAGACTACATTTCAGCGGATGGTTTAGTTCTACAAGAGGGACCAGTTTTCTTATGCGTCCGATTTTGACTATTTACGAACCTATGATCTAGAAAAATATTCATACTAAACTGCAGGGGTATACCCAAAGACTATTAAAGAAGACGTTTCACACGGGAAAGTAAATGAACCCTCGGGAAATAAGCTAACACGGTAGAACATTTGCCATCGTTTGCTTTGATAAATTCATTCGCTTTCCAAAATTTCACTAATACACACTCGTATTTCCACCAAAATCACTAATACTTTCACGTTTTTCGTATTTAGAATTGCGTAGAAACAAATATAATTGACAAACGTTCTTGAAAGTGAGCTTACTTGTATTTTAGTGAATGGGTAAATTTGAGTCCTGGAACGACTGGACACCCTTTGGGTATACCTCTTTTGGTTTGAAATGTATTGTTTCCTCCTATTTATATTACCTTATGCGGTCCTATACCTATATTTTGATATAATTAGACACTTAATGACGAAGTGAGTGGTAGGAAGATATAAAAATATTATGGAACTAAAACTTTAGAAAATAAAATTCTAGTAGACATAACATGAATTAAAACCATCATCTATTCAACAACTTATCTGTGCTATAGAAATAATTGCATGAAAATATATAAAAAGGCCGACTGACTGATCTAAACGTCAGGAAAGCAGGTTATTCAAATCTTTTTCAATATCCACAAGAGTAAGGGTAATAATGAATTAAAAAAAATAATGGCTTACGGGTGGGTAAAGGACCTGACCGACTGTAAGTATTCGTGAACAAAGTACCAACACCACAGCAACAAAAACAAAAAGGAAAATGGTTAAACCCAACCACGATGGATACAGACGACAGTACAACAAAAACATTAAAGAGAACACAAGAAAAAACAACAAATCAGCTGGATAACAACAATGCACAAGTATGTATGTACCTTACTTGCTTATACGTGTATACAATATTTGACCGGAGGGGAGTATTGGGGCATTATGTGCAGATTTATACACATTTTGTTACTATTCTCTGTGTGGTGGTGTTACAACCAACAGTGGTGGAGCATGGAGCACTGAATATTAATAATGCACGACGATTCAGTATATGGAACAAAGGGGGTGTGGTCCGGGGCAATGAAAAAAGAAATTCAATTTTAAAAGCATTGTTATTTGCAAATAAGCCTGGTCATCACAAAATAACAATACATTTATTTAAGTTTGTTAATGAAACAAAAAAAAGAGGGTTCCGCGTGCAAAAACTAATTTATTTTCGAATTGTAAAACTTACACAAATTGTGTATGAAAAAGAATTTCAATTACAATTAAATTTACATGATAAAAATACTGTTATTTAGAATAAAAAACGACTAAAAATTCTTGTAAATAATGAAGTACACATAATACATACAAAAAGGTGTTTAACCTCCATTCATTCGACTCTCTTTTTTCTTTTCTCTAATTTGTTTAACAATTTTTGAATTTTGTAGTTTTTAACTAAAATTTTTGTAAAAAAAAATTAATTCTATCACAATTTCTTTAATCACCTTTTTTGCAAATTATTTTGTTTCTATTTTTTCTTTTACGTTTTTATATTTTCTATTATTTAACTATGTGACACAATATTTTGTAACATTTTATTATTCTATCTCAATATTTGTTAACACTTTTCTTGTAATTACCGTTGAATTATATTATTTTTATCAAATTCTTATTACTAAATTTGTTTATTTTATTAAATTAACTTTTTTAATTTAAAATTTATTTAATACGCGTGTTCTTTCTCTCGTAGATTTTTATCGAATGAATTTTTCTTGTATATATATTTCATATCATCTGTCAAATAATTATTTTACAAAGATCTGGCAGCTCTGTATATCTTAAGTGCTACCAAGTTCAAAAATTGTAATCTGCACCAGGGACACTGTTGCCAATTTGGTGTTTTCGGCTAAGTGCAGGAACAGAACAAGCCCGGCACGTCTTTTTCCATACGATTTGACAGATAAAACCGGTGGTTGGTGCTGGTGTGAAATAAAATTTGTTCTATTTTTTAAAGGTGGTGAAACTCATTCTAATTGGAAACCGTCCCCCGTGCCGTATTTGCTCTGTTCCTGCATTAACCCCCAGTTTCTGTAACTCGAACGTCATTCGTCTGCGACAAATTGGCATGTATTTTGTTTTTGTTACAATGACAAAATACATGCAAATTCGTCACGAACGAATGACGTTCGTGTTACTGAAACTGGGGTTAAATCTACCGCTCTTTGTTTGGATTTAGAGTAGAAACAGAACAATCACGGCACGAGTGACGGTTAAGGTGAACCTTAAGGTGCTTAAGTTCAAAGCATAGGGGTGAAACGAATAAGTTTCGCACATGTTTATGTATTAGTGACGGCACGCGCATGTAACTTTTGACGTTTCATACAAAACGTAAACAAACAACGAAAATACAGATGCAAAAGCTCACACGTACAGGCACACGTATTCTAGGCAGAGAAGTAAATTTAGTAGTATTTTGTATGCGTCCATATTGAAAGTACCAAAATAAGCACTCGTGTTGCATGTCTATATCACAGACTAATACAGACTCGACAAATATGACAGGTGTCAAAAAAGTATTTTTTAACCATATGGTTGTTTTCAAATTATTCTACGAATTAGGTTAGAAAGAGAAAACTGATATGACGCGCCATAAGAAAAATGGATGCCAGATCGGTTTTGTTGTCTCACTCACTCCTAAGTGTGCAATTACAATTCTGGCGTTGGCTTTGAATTTTGCTTGTTCCCATACGTTTGGTATGTACAGCAAAAAACGCCAGCGTTGGCTTTGAATTTCGCTCTTCACACAAAATGTATTGAAACAAGCAAAATTCAAAGCCAACGCTAGAATTGTAATTGCACACTAAGTCGTAGAAAGTGTTGCCATGTTAGCGTAAAACGGACTAAAAACCGCTGTGTTTTCTCCTAAAATCGCTTAGTTTTTCCCCATTTTTTCTTGTAAAACTCTACTGTCGAGTCTGTATTTAGTCTGTGTCTATATCACAGACTAATACAGACTCGACATAAGTGAAAGGTGTCAAAAAAGTATTCTTTAACCATATGGTTAATATTTTTAAATTATTCTACGAATTAGTGTCACGATTCAACTCACGAAGAGTTGCCCCTACTCGTCTTCCGCTACACTGGTAACTGACTCATTTTGCGCGGCTGAAGCTCGTCGGGCTTGGGCGGGTGTCCGTTGCGATAATTCAAGTAGAGAACGTCGTTACATTTAAATTTGTACCAGTGTACTAAAGTCCAAACAAAAAAATAAAATGAATGAGGCCACGATCAAAACCGCGTTATTTTGTATTGTAGTAATGAGTAGATGGTGGTGGACTTATCTACTGGCTACCCTCCCTCAGTCTCTGAAAGACTTTATCCATGGTAACATAAAAAAGGCCTAAAAGTATTTGTTACCCCTAAAGATTTTCACGAACCAACCTACCTTCTTTCTTGTCTATTCAGCCATTTCCAACAAATTTACTCAACACCAGAATTGAATTCAAAAAAATATAAAAATTTATTTTTCCTAGAATAAATTAATTCACAAGTCGCTTAAATGTAATTTGAACTAGGGCCAATTATGAAGTATTAAACATAGTAAATAATTACAGGGTATTTAAACATAGATAACTTATGGATATTCCTTAAGAGCTATACCCAACTCTATGTAATTCAAAAACGAAATCTTAGCTCGAGATGATACATCACCTCTGCGTATAAATATTATATTAAACAAAAGACCTGCCTAACATAGCGCTATTTTAGTGGTCGACGAATTGAACGTCTGGTATTCTACGTTGATTGAACTAAAATTCCGTGACATAGGGTTATGAAAGGGTCGACTTTCTATATAAGAACTAATTTTATGTTATTTAAATAGAATTATCAATTGATATATTTCAAATCAAACTTGAAATAATATTGCTTAAAAGTAAGCATATAATTCAACGTTAATTTCAAATATGATTCCTAGAATTACTCAAAATGTTTGTTTAATTTAAAATGTATTTCGAATGGGTTTTAATACTGATGTAAATGAATCTTATATATACACTGAAACTTCAAAATTGTTAATAATTGTATGCTTTTTCTTCAAAAACCAAATTAAGCAACAAAAGCTACAATAAACGAATGACGAATTTTGAACTAACAGTAACTTAGACAAGGTAAGAATAAGTTTCAGTATTGGCTGTAGCCTAATACGCTTCAAAATAATTTTAACTGAAATCAGTTGTTAAAAGTATATTACGATATAATATATATTACGATAAAATATATTTTATTTATTCACAGAGTGATTCGGACGACGAAATTAACCATTGGAATTGATTTTAGTTTAATTTAATTACGATGGGTTTTGATTGATTAAATTAACATTACATTTAATTTATTTTAAATTACCAATGTTCATATGATTATACCAAAAAATTTACGTTGAACAGACTTATGTTGGCTTTTCTTCATACACTTTTCTTTAAGTGTTCTTAGATTCCCAACTGAATAACTTTTAAGTTTGCCTTTTATAAAATTTAATTAGACGGACGGACAAATGGATTAAAAAGTTTTCATTATTTTAAACCGCTATAGTAAGAAATAATTTTGACGATTATTTTTCCCTTTACTCGTTAATTCACTAAGTAAAGTAAACGTTTGCTCTTTGGCTTCGAGTCTTTTTTTAAAAAAAATCAATTAAAATTATTTTATGCCCGCTACGTACTTAAAAATCACTAAAATTAAAATTTATATAATATGAATACGATCGCATGACAGTTTAAAAACTTTACCCTTCAAAAAAAATAATGAATTCCCAACTGGCATTATAAACCGTAAATTACAAAAAAAATCGCTAGATTGACAATATTATAATTCAATACCAAATCACTGATGCCAACTTTTTTTGACAAAAACCCGCTAAATCAGGAAAAAAAATCTCCAGAAAACACCAAATTCAAAAACAGAAAATAAATTTAGCTATTAAATAGCTAAATATCATGAAATTTGAAAAGTAACGGTTTTTTGAAAAAATATAACGGTTTTTTGAAAAAATATAACGGTTTTTTGAAAAAATATAACGGTTTTTTGAAAAAATATAACGGTTTTTTGAAAAAATATAACGTTTTTTTAATAATGTATGTATTAGCTATTAAAACAGTTTAAATGTTATAAAACGACAGTTTTTTAACAAAGCCAGTTTAAAAATTACAGAATCGAATACACCTGTTTTGGCCATAGCCAAATATTCGGCAAAATTGATACTATTCGTCCGAAACCGAAGCCGAATATTAAAAACAAATATTTATGTAGGAAAAACAAGAAAAAAGTTAAATTATACTTACAAGGGAGGTATCCCTGGTTCACCCCGATCTTCGTGAAATTTGGAGATATTGTTCAGAACGAAAATTAATTCAACACGTATTTTTTCAGCGGCCCATGCTCAAAGGTATTTAAAAGACATATCTCTTGGTGCTAACAACATGCCAAAAAAGTTAATATTTTCGACTGATTAACAAAAATGTAATAAAGTTTTTCCACTTTACTCAATATGACGAAAAGCTGTGCATGTTTGGCCAACACCAAAAAGGGAAGTCTCCCTAGTGTCACCCGCGGATCTTTATGGAATTGGTTTTATTTTGTAGAGCAGAAAAAATAAAGGGAAAAATATTTTTTTAGCGGTCCAAATTAATGTTTCGTGGGAAGAAACAGTAATTTTTTAGTTTTTTTCGCTTATCCCCAGTCTTATGCAAGGAAACCTAGTCATTTTGTATATAAAATGAAAGGTCTTTGGAAAACCTATCCAAGTCTGTAAAAAACGTGTCCAAAATAACGTGTAAGTAAGTAAAAAACGTGTAAATTAGTCAAAAAAATAATTTATTTTTTTGGCATGTTGTAAGCACCACAAGATATAAACTGTTCATTTCTTAATACGGTTGTGTTAAGAGTCTTAACTTAAGACTGTACAAACAAGATTTTTATTCAAAAATTTTTGACAGGTCGCTTTACAAGTCCGCACATCTAAACGGCTCTTTAATTAAAACAAAAAATCAAAAGTATGTAAAATTCTAATTTTTTTTATTGGTAAAAATCGCTAGATTTCCCGCTGCCCGCTAAATCACTTTTTTTCCCGCTAGACGCAAAATAAAAACGCTAGTTTTAGCGGGAAAAACACCAAATTGGCAACAGTGTACCAAATACTCTACTTGTACTTATCTGGTTTTTATTGTATTCGGTCTTATTAGTCCCAATTTATAGAGGGCAATTTTAATTGCCGCAATTCTTAGTTTATAGGAGAGAGAGGTAAGAGGAATGGAAAGGGGAAAAAACTTGCTCGTACTGGCAATTCGTTTTGTTTTTTCATTCGCAACTCTCACTATATAGAGTATTTTCACATTTCTTTTTGGAATTGCCGAACAGAATTGCCAGTGTGTGAACATAAACGGCAAGTTCAAAAGAGAAACACAAAAATTGCCGCAATTAAAATTGCCTGTTGTGAATTGGGACTTAGAACTCTCTAGTGGTTGTTGCTGTTTTTTTTTCTTCCTTTTGGTGGTGGTTATCAGTTATCAGCTGCTGCAATTCGCCTTAAAAATTTACTTGATGGTACTCGTTGTTGTATTCGTTGGAAAAATTTACAATTTTTGTTGGACTCGTTGATGAAAATAAGTAATTTTGTTGAATTCGTTGCTGCAAATTAAAAATTTGTTGACCGCTGCTGCTGCGTGTTGTTTATTTTCATCACATCAACTTTAACGGATATATAAACGCTTCTACACTTCTGCTGGTACATGAAAAAATTGGATTTACGCTGACAAAATACGATTTATACAATCTGGCCTTTATTTAACCATTGCCTGCCGATGGACTTCATCAAAAAGACACAATAAAAAGCTGAGTATTGCCACTGATTGTCTTTCACTGTAGCCCCGAAGATAAATACAATAAATTTTTGTGGCTAATAAGACGTTCCAGCCGTATTGTTGATGATTTTATTGTATATGGCTGACCAGTGATTATGAAAATTAATAAATTTACGAATACCCCACGAAACTGGGTGCAAATTCTCACGACAAATTGTGTTTTATTCGTGTTGTACAAAAAGATTATAGTGCTTACCACTTCCAGCTTGATCACTTCTCAATCGATGGCAGGTTTGAGATTTGTTTGGTGAAATGCCTCAATAATATTTTACAGTTGGACTATTGAAATTACCATCAACTTACGTTAGGGTTGTTGCTTGCTGTAGTTGACTGGGTGCTCCTATATGTTGATTATTATCTTTCCTTGCGTTTGTCGGCGGTGTGAAAATAAGGTTAGGGTGACAATTTGACGATGATTTTGTAGGGAGTCGATTTTAATCCAAAATGATGACACAAATTATTTTTGAATCGAAGCTTTTTATACGGTTTAAGATTTATTTACTTGAAAAATTGTAGAATGCTGTATTTATGGGCAATCAAAGTTGGTGAGCTTGCACTTTAACAAGTAGAAATTTTAACTTATTCAAAATGGCCGACGCCGGTTTATGCATGACATAAATTTTCCCAATTCTCAAAATTTTAGTTTTAGCTGCCGTTTTTGCTTTATGGTTTTTGATGTTTTTTTTTTTCTCGTTGGTTGGCAACCGGGAAAAATTTATAGATTTTTCTTGAAATCCGTCTGACGCTGCGGCCAGTTGACAAAATGGCCGATTTCAAGTTTTGCTTTACGCAAACGAAAATAGTACACTCAAAAAAGTATGTCGGTAAAATCTACTACAAAAGACAGTTGTTTTGACTACATTTTGTCGTTGAAAAGGCGTCCACTACATAAACGGTAAAAACAACTGAACATGTTGTTGTTTTTAACTATTGATTTTCAACTACAAAATGTAGTAAAAACTACTACAAAACTGTTTAATACAGTTGTTTTTTCTACAATTGCCTGAAATTTTATTTAAAAAATTTCTTAAACGTTTAAATGATTGATATTTATTTATTTAAAAAGCAATACATTTCAGTTGGTTGTATAGAATTTCGACATGATGACAATTTTTTGATGTATTTATCTGGAATTATAGAAGAAAAAAATTATATTAATAAAATGTTAAACAAAATAAATTGATTGTATTTACCTTTGTTTTTTTAATAGTTCATTCCAAATTTTCACCGCTACTGATCAAAATTTGTCTGGAATAAAAAAAAAACGAAATGCTTTGGCAAAATTGATTTATAAAAAAAAAGAATTAATTTGAAATGTTTCAAAAAAGTATGTACCTACTCTGTTGTGTATACAAAGAAAAAAAAGATGGCGCGCTCATAAGAAAACAAAACACTGCACACATTTTATTTTGTTTTTTTCCGATTGGTTTTTACGCACGCTTATGTGAGCGCTATATTATACACACTTGTTATCTCATTTATCCACTTATATTCTTTCGCTCAAGAATATTTTTCCAAAAACATATTTTTTGTTATAATTAAATTTAATAAATTGTAATTTAATTTATTTAGATATTATTTATTTGGTATAAAAATAATTCCTTCCGCATCCCGCACGACCAACTCGCTCGACACATTCGTTTGCAATAAAAATTTCTAGAAAAAAACGAGTTTTAGAAAAAAAACTAAAAACAACTACATAAATCAACTATTGCTACAGTGTAGTATATTTTTGTAGTTATTTTTTGAAACTACTACAAAAAAAGTTGTTTGAGATTTTTTCATACAAAAACGACCGAAATTGTAGTTAAAAACAACAGCTACTACTTACTACACAAACGACCGTCATGTAGTAACTGCAATAATTTTCTGAGTGTATACCCTGCACTTTGCGTTCTGTATTTTTTTCTAAATAAATTTCGATGAATTTTAATGGACGTCTAATCCTTTTAGATATTGTAGATTGATGATGATATGACACGATATACACTTTATTTTAATCCGACCATTTATCAAAATGGCCGCAGAATAAAACAAGATGTTTAATGCGATGATTATAAATCTGGATAAAAATGGTTTCTGTTAGCCAATGAATAAATGTTTTCGTGAAATTATTTCTTACAATTTACAAATTATTCATGCACTTCGATAAAATAAAAAATATAATGGCGGCTTTCAAAAGAAGAATGGCTTTTTCTTTAACTATAAATTATTTTTAATTTTACCATAAAGCTCTGCTACTGCACAACCAGCCTCAATCAGTTTGTAACGGAAATAGAAAGTATGCTTGACAAGGCACATGCCTTTTGCGACCAACTTCACGAATCAGTGCAGCCAACTTGCATTATTAACTGCAGCCACCTTCACGTTGAACAATTACATATTGCATTTTGTTTAAGCCCAGGATTTCAGAGTTGTATTTAAGGATCGTTAAGTTGATCTCCTGGCGTTGCCAGATGTAACAATAACTCCGAAATTTTAAATCCCCCCAAACAAAAACGGAACGTTACATTAGGTTAGAAAGAGAAAACTGATATAACGCGCCATAAGAAAAATTTATGCCAGATCGGTTTTTATTGTTTCACTCAGACAATAATCACAATTGGAGCGGCAAGCGGTTTTCCGCAATTGTCCTCATAAAAATAGAATTGAATCTAGTTTGGCGGAAAAACGCGGCGGTTTTTTGTTTTAATACAAAACGTGTGTAAACAGTTGCGGAAAAACGCTTCCCGCTCCAATTGTGATTATTCTCTCATAAACAGACTCTCTCATAAAACAGACTAAGAGAATAATCACAATTGGAGCGGGAAGCGGAAAAACGAAAATGTCCTCATAAAAATAGAATTGAATCTAGTTTGGCGGAAAAACGCGGCGGAAATTTGTTGTCATATAAAACGTGTGTGAACAGTTGCGGAAAAACGCTTCCCGCTCCAATTGTGTTTATTCTCTAACCCGCTCTGTTTTCTCCTAAAATCGCTTAATTCCCCCCATTTTTTCTTGCAAAACTCTACTGTCGAGTCTGTATATAGTCTGTGTTAAAGTAATCCATCGACCGTTTTGTAGATCTGGCATCACCAAAGATAAGGTCTGAACAGAACAAGCCCGGCACGACTTTTTCCATACGATTTGACAGTTAAAAACCGTGACCGGCACGACAAAAAATTAAAACTTATTTTATTTTATCTCCGGGTTCTCTCAATCTCCCTCCCTCTCACACTCCAGGGTTGCTGCATTTTCTCAACAATTTTTTATTTTTTCATTCATAATGGTGTAACAAACGTACAGTAGTGCCAACTTAATCACATTGACTATGTGATAAGCGATTTTTTTCCGTAAAATTACTCTAATTTTATTACAAGTTAGCACCACTGAACAAACAAATGACATTTTTTGCCGTCGCCGTCCCCCGTCATTGTTTTGGGCCTATATTCTCCGGCAACGGCAACCGTCCCCCGTGCTGTGCTTGTTCGGTTTCTACCTATTGTCTGTTGCTTGCATTTGCATTGTGAAGAAACACTTGAGCGTTTTTTTTTTTTGAAACAGAGTGAAATTGAAACATTTGCTCGTGGATACAAAATGTTGTAATTTTAACCATTAAAATTGCGCGCAACCAACTTGTTAAAAAAAAAATTATATGACACCAACAATTACAAAAGTAGAGCAAACATTTTATTTGCAATTACATTCAGCAAAGTTTTATAAATAAACATAGTAAACTAAAATAATGGAAGATCCAATATTTAAACAAAAATATCAAAAATACAAGTTACGTGTAAAGTTATGGGAAAAAGATTTTAAAAAGAAACATGGTCGAATACCATCTAAGGTAATTTTATAAATAAAAAAAATGTAAAACAAAATTAATAATGATTAAATTTCAGTATGATATACGAGAGGCTTCCCAAGAGATAAGGGACTCTTATAAAATGTATTACAAATTAAAGACATCATTTTTAGAAGACACCCTTAATGATGTTTTATCCGATGATGGGTTTGATGTTTTTGAGATGTCTCAACGCGAAGAAGGTGATTTAGACGTAAGTCTAACTGAAAGTATTAATGGTGGTCCCCATTTACCTTTGGATATTTCTAAATTGGTAGAGGCTCAGGACGAGCAAAAGTCTGACGAAAGTTGCAATGGTTTCTCTAATTTAAAAGAACTCCCTGATGGTTGTACACTTACAAATTTGGTAAATATTAATGACAATCATGTATTAAAAGAATTTGAGCCAGTAGAAATGTTGGCATCAAATACTCAAGCGTGGGGCCCTAAAGTGACCATGAAACCGGAAATTAAAGAAAAAAAGGATCTGCCACGAAAAAGCCTTAAACCCAATTTTAATGAAAAACTTTTTCAAAATAATTCTTTTTCCAAAAGAAATCCCCGAAAGTCATTTTCCAAGTCTGCATTGGATCAATCTATGAAGAGTAATCAAAGCCAGTTAAATGATAGTTTAAATTTTACGAATAAAGAAGTTTTGCCTGATTTGGAAACAATTCTATTGCAAAAAGCTAAAGAACAACAAGCGTCTGCAACTATTGCAGCCAATCATCAACTGGGAGTGGAAAAAACAAAGGAAAACATAAAAACTCATGTTGATGAAGGATGGCTGCAGAGAAATGCTGCTCAAAATGGCATCAAAACTAAAGCTGCAAACACGATAAAAACTACGAATAAAGAAGAGAACAATAATCAAATCATATCCACGCCTAACCGAAAAACCACTTATGGTATATCGAATTTGGATGTTTCAAAATTTCAAACTAACCCCATTGAAACACCAACAAAGCCAAAATCTCCTGAAGTGCCTACTATGCCAACTCTTGATGAACCAATAGCAACCAAAGAAAATCTACCAGCAGAAATACCACAATTTATGGAAATGCCTTTAGAAAAAATTAAGAAATCTAAAAAAAAATCTACCAAATCAAACTATTCCGATTCAGACTCCGTAGTAGATGAAAGTGAAGAAGAAAAGGAATCTCAAGAATATCGGCACATAGTAAAACGTAGAAGAGTAATGCCTTCCATATCACCAAAAGCAGAAGAAAAATTAAATAATGAAAAATTGAGTGGTCAACCAGTTAATGAACAGGCTTATATTGAAGATAATGCAATAGAAAAAGATTTCTCAGCAGATTCTGAAAAGGATGAAGACTATGTGGTGGAAAAACCCAAAACAAAACGTAAAACGGCAGTGGCCAAAAGGAAAACGGCAGCTAAACCTAAAACATCGCCTAAAGAGAGAAAACCAAAGGCTCCACCCAAGGAAAAGAAACCTAAAGTTAAGAACAACGCTCGAGCTTCTAGGAAAAAGACAAATAAAACGGAAGCTGATGAACAAGATGAAGAAGGTGTAAAAGAACAACCGTTAGATCCAGAGGATCTTAAATTTGCTTTAGCCTTAGAAAGAGGTGATATAACCTCAGTGCCCCGTATTAAACAAACTGATCTCGATAAAGCTGATAACTTGGCTCAAAAATACATTAATACTATAGCACCTATGCCAGGTTCCAAGCAAGCCTCAAGACCTATACCTGTAACTGCAGCCGAAGAAAAACGTGCTGCAGAGAGGCGTAAACTAGAAGCAAAAGTAGCTACTGGTAAATTAAATGAAAATTTTGTTACGATCAATATACAAAAAAAGACATTTGTAAGAGGCAAAAAATCCGTTAATTTTTCAAAATATAAGAAAAAGCAATGGAAGCATAAAAAACATATTGCTGCTTTAACTGGACCTGATATGGATATGCGTGGTTGTGACGGCGGCACTTTA
Organism: Pegoplata infirma; assembly: GCA_963921195.1. NCBI lineage: Eukaryota > Metazoa > Arthropoda > Insecta > Diptera > Anthomyiidae > Pegoplata > Pegoplata infirma. The sequence goes on along the minus strand of OY992539.1, from coordinate 13,522,619 downwards.
AAATGTTTTACTTGCGGTCAAGCTGGTCATTTTGCTCAAAATTGCAAAGTTAAAGGTGATTCTTTGTTGCCTTTAACGGCTCAGTTGGAAGAAGATCCGTCACCATTTCCCACCTTAGAAGAAGCCGAGCGAATGGCTTGTCAAACAGCAATAGCAGTACATAGTAGAAATATATCAAAATTGCCACAGGCATCAAATGCAGCAATTTATTCGGCAGAACAACTTAACGGGGATGATGAGGTAAGATTTTGATAATTTTAAAAACTTTTGCGTATTTTTACTGTTCTAAAATTGCTAACAAGGAAGGTCTTTCAATGGGCTTCAAAAAGCTCTGGATAGACAAAAAAGTGTCTTCCCACCCATTCACCGGATATAAAACATTCGTATTCGTGTAGACCTTCCCCTTGGTTTAGCTTAAATGTTAAATAATCGCTATTTTGCCACGCCCACATTTCATTTTAATTCTCCGTCCAAAAGTTTTAGATCTGACTAATCCAGATTCCTTACCCAATAGGGTAAGGCTTTAAAATAGCTTTAAAAATAGCTCAACATAATCTGTTGATTAGCTCCCATAATCTGTACATTGGGTAGATCAATGGTTCTCAAACGGTGGGTCGCGACCCCCAAGGGGGTCACGGAAGAGTTTCAAGGGGGTCGCGAGCAAATTTGATAAAACCTTAAATTTTGGTAAATTTAAAACACATTTTTTTATTGCTGTGTTTTTAAAATACACAAATACTTTTATTAAAGAAAAAATGTTTTTCCATCACTTGAGGTCCCTCCGTAATCACTGTGCAGTTGTTAATTTCTCAGAATACCCACCACTTATTTGTGAAGTGTTTTGACTGAGTCTGGAATCTGACAGTTCGTTTTCTATTAACTTTTCGATACTGATTTCGAATCTGGGTTCCAAATTTTTCTAGTACGTTAGGTTTTTGAGAAAATTAAAGGCAAAGTTCACAAAAACGTATTCTTGCGCATTTTAAAAAGCTTTGTTTGTGAAATTTTCGGATGTGTCTGGGATCTGACCACTTTTTTCGATTTACTTTTTAATGCTGTTTCCAAATTTGGATCCGAATAACGGATCTAGATTCGTGATCGAATAAAATTTCAATCCCTACCAAACATTGGTACATAATTTTGAAAAAAAAACAATCATTACTTTAAATTGGAATTTAATGCTTTCTTGGTAAACATTTCTTCATTTCTGATCAGGTTTAACTGGTGTTTTTCTTTTATTTTCGGAAATAAAAAATCGATGAAGATAGTAAGTTTCGATATAAAATGCCGTTGTTCGGAACCTGGTTTCCAAATTTTTGAAAAAATTGGGATCAAAGTTCACAAAAATTGTGTTTTATTTTTAGTTTTTAGAAGTTTTTTTTTTATTTGAAATTTTAGGTATGCGTGTGGGATCTGACCACACGGTTTCGATTAATCTTTCAATGCTGCTTCTGAATTTGTTTTCCAAATTTTTCCATAACTTCAGGTTTTTGAAAAAACTGAAAGTTCACGTTAATAACTTTTTTTCGCGAAAAATTTGAAATATTGAAAAGGGGTCGCAAAGCTAAAGTTAGTGAGAAGCTCTGGGGTAGATTGTTAAATCGGTACATTGGGAACAAAAAGAAACATAATAGTTCACTCAAATTTGATTTGTGTGTGTTTTCTACACTAATTAAAGATCTAACAAAAGATAAATGCAATCGGTCAATGTTTAGACTTGGACCTATTTTTCTAAAAACACTGGTGTAGGGTATTGCATGAAAGGCTTGACCGACTGTAATGTTCTTACTTGATTTTTTGTTAGGGGTCGCAAAAATTTGAAATATTGAAAAAGGGTCACGAAGCAAAAGTTAGTCAGAAATTAATTTATTTTAAGCTACCCAATGTTAAGTGGGCCAGGTTTGTTTTTAATCCTATTTTAACCGAACAAACATAGCTTTGGATGGCCTTCAAAAGGGCCTATGTGCAAGATTTTTTCAAATTTTGTTATCTATGCCATTGTGGTTCTCGAAGTTTTTTTAAGATTTGTTTAAAACTGCACATATGCTCCCTTGAAGTCCAGCCCACACATATTAAAAAAAAGTCCAACTAGCACTTCTTTGAACCACTACAGCATTTAAAGGTGTGATTAGAAAAAGGTCAATTGTAATTTGAAAAATATCAATTGAAATTATAAAATTTCTGAGCACATTCATTTATTTTGGTTTTATTATTTTGTCAATATTTTAAGTATTTTTCATATACTCGCCACAAAAAAGTACATTTTCCAATCCATTGTGCCCAAGTGCAGGACTTTGACCATTTTTCGACTTAAACATTTTTTTATTTCTTGCCGTTTTTATAGATTGGTTTAGTTTTTTTTTTTCCTGGTCCGATTTAGCACATTTTCTTACTCAACCTGGCTATGATCATAAGAAATATTCGTGCTAAACTTTAGGAGTCTAGCACTTTCAGTTTCGACTGCATCGGGCTTTTTACTGCATCGGGCTTTTCACTGCATCGGGCTTTTCACTGCATCGGGCTTTTCACTGCATCGTTCTTTCTTATGGGGTCTTAGACCGATATTTCGATGCGTTACATACGGAATGACAAAGTGAGTAATACCCCCATACTGTATAGTGTATAAAAAATGATTTTCTTTTTTCTGAAAATATTATAAAATATTAGGACATTACTGAATTTCGCAAAACAAAAGAATGTTGAAAAAACATTTTTTTTTTGTAAATATCAATTGTAAATACACTAGAAAATAATTAAAATTAAAAAAAATCTATTTGCAAATGAAAAATTTCTTACCGTTTTAGGTTGAGGTAACTGTAGCTGCTGAAAGTGATAGCGAAAATGATGCTAACAGCAACGATGATGAAAATTGTGTTAATCAAGCAAACGAAATACATATGGAAACTGATGATGAATTAGAAGAATTTGATATCGATACAGCAACTAGTGCAGCTCATAAAACGGTATCACCAATTAAAAAATATGTTGGCTCTAAAATTCCAGAGGAGTTCTTAAAAGCAGCTGGCATAGATCCCTCAAATCCATTCGCAAACAATTCTTCGCAATTTGGTGGTGTTGGTCCAATGTACGATCTCAATCCGGATGGCAGCGTAAAAGAAGTAACCCCCGAAGTTTTGGAAGCTCTAAGAATGTTTGGCCATACCGACTTTCGTAAAGGTCAAGATCGTGCTGTTATGCGTATTCTTTCGGGAATGTCTACTCTAGTAACTTTATCAACTGGCAGTGGTAAATCATTGTGTTATCAGTTGCCAGCATATCTATATTCCAAGCAAAAGAAATCTATAACTTTAGTAATTTCACCTTTGGTCTCTTTGATGGAAGATCAGGTTACGGGTGTTCCGCATTTTTTAAGAGCTCATTGTTTGCACACCAATCAAACACCACAACAGAAAGTTAAGATTATGCAAATGATAGCAGATGGTGAAGTTGATGTACTACTAGTATCGCCCGAAGCAGTGGTGGCCGGCGAACGTTCTACAGGATTTGGTTCGATTTTAAGACAATTACCACCCATAGCATTTGCCTGTATTGATGAAGCTCATTGTGTATCACAATGGAGTCATAATTTCCGTCCTAGTTATTTAATGATTTGCAAGGTATTAAAAAAGAATTTGGGTGTTAAATGTGTTTTGGGTTTGACTGCCACAGCTACTTTACCAACTCGTTTAAGTATCATTAATCATTTGGGTATAACAGATGGTGAAAAGGGCATAATCAGTGATATACCGCTTCCGGATAATTTAATTCTTTCCGCGTCCAAAGACGAAAATCGTGATCATGCCCTATTGCAATTGCTATTAAGTAAAAGATTTGAATCCTGCCAATCTATTATTATTTATTGCACTAGACGTGATGAATGTGAGCGTATATCTGCTTATTTGCGTACTTGTTTACAGGATCAGAAAGTTCCTGAACCAGAAAATACCAAAAAGAAACGAAAACGTGTCAATTGGCATGCTGAACCGTATCATGCTGGTATGCCAGCTTCAAGGAGACGTACTATACAGAATGCATTTATGGGCAATGAATTGCGTATTGTTGTTGCGACAATAGCCTTTGGTATGGGTATCAATAAACCAGATATCAGAGCGGTTATACATTATAATATGCCACGCAACTTTGAAAGCTATGTACAAGAAGTGGGTCGTGCTGGTCGCGATGGTAAAATCTCACATTGTCATCTATTTTTGGCTGCTAATGGCAGTGATAAAAATGAATTAAAAAGGCATATATATGCTAATTCTTTGGATCGTCATGTTATTCGAAAATTATTACAACGTATATTTGTACCTTGTTCTTGTGATAAAAATTTAAAAGAGTAAGTATGATCCTTATTTTTGAAATCCATTATGTAAAGTTCGGTTCGGAATTGAATGCCTCCTTTGTAATCGTAGAACGTTTTTTTTTTTAATTTGAAAGACTACCAATTATACATGTCATTTCTACTTTGGTTACTTAAAGTGGGTTTCATTCCGCAAAATATTTCCTTTAACATTTCAATTCTACTTCCAAACGGAACAATGGACCCTGTTGCGGTGGTCCTGTATGACCTGAATAAGCCCGATTTAGAAACTTCTAAATAACGTAATAATAAAATTAGGAAAAGGTGGATAACAGTTTTAATAAACATTCACATCCTTTCTCCAAAAGGGTTAAATAAAAAATTGGAAAAATTAGCCAAGATTCTTCACATTCATTTGCCTTCAATAGTGACATTTTAAGACAAGGATAAATATTTAAAAAATTTTACCAATTTTTATCCTTTAAAACTTTGAAATTCTTTTAAAAAGAAACAGGATCACGAAATAAAAAACTGTAAATGCAATTTTAATCCAATTTACGTCTACATTCACACGTTTATCATCCGAATAATGTTTAATATTGACTGTCCGACAGTGTAATCATTTTATGACATTTTGTTTGTCTTTGAGGAAATTGTGGTCAAAGTTCACAAAAAAAAAATCAATTTTCCAATTTTTTTTTTCGGAAAATTGAGGTAAAAGTTTACAATAATTGTGTTTTTAGGACACTTTCGAGAGAAATAACCAAAAATTATTCTGTCTCATTATAACCTAAAAAAATGATTACAGCGTATCAACAATTCGTGTGACCGAAATTTTTAAGATGACATGTTAAAGTACGAGTTTTACGCTAAAATATTAAGATTATTGCGTTCACCCGCTTTAAGCAATCAATAAATCTGCTCACAGATTTGTAGACCGGATTAAGATTAGGATTATCTTTATTAAGTTAAAAAATGGGTCAAATCAAGTCCAGAATTTTTTTTTTATAATTTTTTAAACTGTCTTTGATTTTACTTAAATATTTATTATACTTTGTTTAGCGGTGTTTTAAAATCTACTACAACAACTGAACCAGCTCAGAAATTGGAAGTTGATGCTTCAGATTTTAGTAATGAAAGCAACTTAAAGGCTAGACATCATGTATGTCCCGGTCATGAGATTGGATTTTCTATAGAACAAACTGTCGAAGCTTTAGACATACCAGAAGAGAATATTTCTACGTTATTGTGTTATATGGAATTGGATAGTCGTTGGTGTATCAATGTTTTAAGTAACGCCTATATCAAAGCAAAAGTTATTTCATATGGTGGACCAAAATATCTTAAGTATGTTGATATTATGGTTAATAAGAAAATCTAACAACATAATCTTATATTTTATTTGTTTTATCTTGTAGACATGCTGCTAAAGAGTGTCCACCCTTGGCTATGGCTATTGCGATGGAAATAAAAAATGGTTCATTTAAAGAAGATACTAATATAATTGAATTTTCAGTGGTCGATGTAGCAGCAGCTATTGGCTGGAATAGTGGTGTTGTAAAATATCAATTGAAAAATTTAGAATGGGTACAAGGTGAAGTTAAAAAATTTGTTTTATTTAGTTGTTATTACCTCATCCGAGTAATAGAGGACATATATAACTTTGTCATTCTGTTTGCTACACCTAGAAATGATGGTCTAGAAAGTTATATCTTCATTATCGTCGAACAATTTTAAGACGATTTAGCTATAACCGTTCGTCTGTCTTTTGAAAACACGCTAACTTTCGAAAGACAACTTACAAGGGAAGTATTCCAACCCTTATGAGACGATTTTAAGGTTGGGGTGTCTCAGCCTATCGGCCAAGTCAGTGTTTAAAAAGAATGTCGCCCACTTATGAAACAATGTGTACCTTCGGAAAAATTTCAAAAACTTCCAAACTAACACGAATATCGTCTAGAGCAAAAATACGTGTCGACTTAATTTTATTAAAGATTATTTCGTATTCATATGGATATCCTAGATCTATTTCTTTATATAAATTAACCCCAAAATTTCCATATAAAAATTGAACTCATTAAGTGCTTTTGCGTAATTTGCCAAATTACGCAAAAGCACTTGTGAGTTCAATTTTTACCAAAAATGTGGTAAATAAGTGTAAGTGTTTTTTGAGCGTGGTAATGCATTTCAACCAAATCGGTTTGAGTTATGAGCAAAACCATTGATTTCAGATTGGCTTTACTTTGAAAAACGCGCTAAGATTCCAGTTGTAATTTGAAAAAAAATATATTTTTCGAATTACAATTGATCCTTTACGAATTGCGATTAATCTTTTGCGAGTAACAATTGACCTTTTTCGAATTACAATTGATCTTTTTCGATTACACTTTATCTTTTTTGAATTTCAATTGATCTTTTCAAAATACAATTGATCTTTTCGAATTAAAATTATCTTTTTTTTCAAAATTTTAATACATTTTGTTAACATGTGTTCTGTCTTCCATAACTTTTTAAATCACACGAAATCTTCCGAATCACATGAAATCGAATTCTATGTTCAGTTTTTAACATCTTCATTCGAAATTTGAATCGCTTAAATTTATAACGAAAAAAGTGCATTCGTTTTATTTTCATCAAAATTTTTTATATGAAACAAAAATATTAAAAATATTCGGAAGTAAAATCTGGAACACCAAAAAATAATTGGTAAATTTTCTTTTTCACATTTATGTGAATTTCTTTATTGAAACAGCGGCCTTAAAAGTGTTTTTGCACTCAAATTTATTAGTATTCAAAATGTTTTTTTGGTATTGTAGTGTATTCATGGATTCGGCCAAGTCGAATTTAACTTTTTTACTTGTTATTATCTATTTTAAATAATTTCTTTTGTATACAGTTAATGGTTATTCCAAAAGATCTCCCATATCAGTCAGCTATTATGATTTGGGTTTTCGCATAAAGGCTCCAGGTGATTTTACAACAGAGGAAATAGATGATGCCTTAGATACCTTATACAAACGTGCAGTGAAACAAGAACAAACACAATTAATACAAGTAATTTTTTTTTTTGTTAAAAAGTTTTGATTTCAATAATGTATGTATGTTAATATATAAATTTGAATTTTTACAGCTACAATATGTTTTTCAAGGTTTATCTTCTGTGGCGTATAATTTCTATGGTCTTTGTTGTGGCGAATCCTTCTCACATGATAGATCTAATCAGTTGAAAGGTATTATACGAGATTATTTCCGCAATGATTATCCTAAGGATCTAAAACTAGAAATTGATGTATGTATTCTATTTTTTATGTAAAAATTTTAAAGTTTTGTCCTATTTTTTTAAACTCCTTTCAGCCTTCAAATGTTACTGACTCGGAATTAGAATCAGATGTTATAACTCTTATAAACATGTATCCAGAAAATAATTTCAGCGGTAGAAATGTGGCTCGCTTATTTCATGGAATTTCAAGTCCCAATTATCCAGCAGTTATGTGGTATCGTTGTAAATTTTGGCGTGTTCATTCGAACACAGATTTTAATCGTATTGTGCAATTGGCCAATAGTGTCATTGTTAAAAGACGTACTTAGAGAATTCAGTAGAATTCATATGTTGTTAATATTTATTTGGTGTTATACGTGTTGTTTTCGTGAAATGTTTTTCCTATTTATGATAATTGATTTTACACTATAATTCTTTTATTAAACATTTTTTTATCAAACGTAAAAATATGATTTTTTTTACAGGCAAGTGTATATAATTTTTAAATATCCGAATCATGATTTTATAACGCCATTTACAGTTAAAATTCAGAAAAGATCACTTTTAATTCCATTTGTAATTCGAAAATTCCAATTGTAGTTCGAAAAATTTCAATTATATGTAATTCGAAAAATATCAATTGTAATTCGAAGATTTCAATTGTTTTTCGAAAAATTATTTCGAAAAATAAATTGTAATTCATAAAATATCAATTGTAATTCGAAAAAGATATATTATAATTTTTTTTCAACTTGAACTCTTACATACATGGGACTATTTAAATAAATGGACTAATTAATTGGAGATTTCATTGGCATTATATTGAAACTAATGCCAATGAAATTTTTAGCATTGGCATTGTTTCAATCAATGCCAATGCTCGTTAAGGAATTAGTAGCATTAGTAATGCCAATTATAAAAAATTTCATTGGCATTCATAAATGCCTTAATGAAAACAAAGCATTAGCAATATTAAATGTTGTATTTACGTCAGCGAGTTGTGAATTTTTTTTTGGTTAAAACTTAAAATGGCTATATCTCGGGAGGGCATTTTTGGTTCTTTGAATCTCCATAGTTTCGCCGGTCATCTTCACATGTGTGGACCCTAATAGGTCCAAATTTTGAATCTAAAAAATTGGCACTCCCGAAAATTTGAAAATTCACATATTAGTTTTCCAGGTACTGCAATTTAGAGGCCCAATAGGGTCTTGAGAATTTTAGAAAATAAATAACTAAAAAACTGTTGCTCTGAGTGTTTTCGTGTATTGGCAGACGAGTTCTAGAAACCAAGAGCTACAAAAATGCTTTTGGAATTTTTGTTGTGTCGGCAATATTTACCAAGATATGAGCATTTTTAAATTTTCGGGAATCCCAAATTTTTTGGATTCAAAGTTAGGACCCATTGGGGTCCACACATGTGAAGATGACCCGCGAAATTATGGAAATCCAAAGAACCAAAAATGGCCTCCATTTTGCTCTATCTGGCTTAGTTTTCAAGATATCGCCATTTTAAGTTTAAAAAAAAATATATATTCATTGTAAAAAATGCTTTTTTTATCAATTGTAAATAGTTTTTTAGGCATTTGTGCAGTTTCATTGGCATTAGTACAAAAAATGTCAATGCCAAAAAATTTCATTGGCAATAAATGCTAATGCTTTTTTTGGCATTGGCATTAGCTCCAACTAATCTTCGAATTTCAGTTGATATTTGTATACCCTCCACTTATACTGAGTTTTTGGGATATGGATTAAGTTTAAACTTAGTTTAACGTAGTCTAAAACTCGGATGATGTCGTCGAAATGTGGTTTATGTTGTGTTTTATCAATAAAAACCAATATTTTAGGCAACATGTTTCGCTAATACCATATTCGCATTCATTTAAACTAGTTTAATTATGTGTTTTCCCCATACAATTTTAAACACGATATCTTTTAAAATAAAACGAAGTTTACATTTGACGTTTAAATTGTATGGGGAAAACCAATAATTAAACTTTTTAAAAATGAATGCGAACACCGTTTAACATTAAATTTAAAAACTTGGAATTGCGAGAACAAATCAGTTTTCAGATTAACTAAACCAAGTTTAACTGATATCCTAAAAACTCGGCTTTAGTGTTAGATGGTATATATAAGTTTGTCTTTCTATTTGTAACTTATCGAAATATCGGTCTGGGACCCCATAAAGTATATCGAGTGCGAGATCGATTCTAATACATTCTAGCTACATATGTCCGTCTGTTGCAATGGCGATCACGGCAAAAGTATTAAAAAGATATGGCTGAATCTTAACATATTTACTTGTTGTTGTTCCAAAAAGTTTGGTATTGGATTTGAGCATTAACGGTTCTAATGTTATGAACGAAAAAGTAAGACCTTGAAAACTTTAGTACATTTCACATAACCTAAAAATACAAAATGCTTTAATTCGGCTGCTGCTTGACATATGTGAACAGAACTGGATACTGAAAGGTATTTAAATAAGTAAAAACATAATAATATATTTTTAGATATTTATTATATATGTATATTCTGCTATTTGTTTGTTAAGTAGTATGTTTTGAGTTGCATTTTTAAACCATATATGGCCCTCTGGTCTCGGTTTTTGTGTAACATTGATTAAATAAATATTTCTTTACCCCAAAAATTGCTTTTACCATTTTTTTTTTGCCTCAAAAGTTTTTTCGCGGATTTTTTTTTCACCAAAAATTTTTTTCCGCGAAATTTTTTTTCAATATTTGTTTTTTTTTTTTAAATAAATTTTTTCCCATAATCTTTTTTCAATTGTGGAGGATATATATTTGGCAAGACCGAGTTTAACTTTTTCACTTGTTAGAATTAAAATTGTTCTTTTCGAATTAGTGATTTTTTTTTTAAATTACAATTCAAATCTTTGAATATCAATTGATATTTTTTCGATTTAAAGTTGGATTTAATTTAAATTAAAAATGGAAATTTCGAATTACAAATGGAATTTTCGAATCACTAGTAGAATCTTTGAATTACATATAGAAACTTAGAATTATAAAAATAAAATGTTTGAGCTCGAGGCCTCAAACATTTTATTTTTTATAATTAAATTAAAAAGGTCGAATAAAAAACAACTATAATTTTAGAATTGCAATTGAACTTTTTTGAATAACAATTAATATTTTTTTTAATTACATCTGTAAATTGGTGTAGATAAAGCTCGACCAAATATTTTAGCATTATTTTTTATTAGAAAAAATATTTTATTTGAATTTGTTTTAAGCAACAAAAAAATTAAACTTATTAATAAATACACTCAAACTCTAAGTGACTAATAAAAAAAAAATAATAGTACCAAAAAAGGAACCCTAAAAGTTTGTGGCGGTGATGACATTTAAAAAAAAAAGTAAAATTAAAAAATCTAATTAACGAAATAATTTAATAATTAAAGCTAGAACCAAAAGTGATAAGATTTATGTTAAAATGTACATACTTAATTCTTGTAAAGAAAATATTACTGTAGTTTCTACAAAATTTTAATATTTTTTCCACTTAAATCAATATTAGTTCTGCCTTAAGAATACATCATTAATTCAAATTTAAAAAAAAAAACAATTCACAAATCAAAAATTTAAAGAAAAATTAAAGAAAAAACTTAGGACTTTAACTAAAATACAAAGATAATATTTGTCCTAAACACGACGGCATGATGACAACTCTCTCTACATGAGTATTAAAGCTACATCTTGAGGTTTCATGCTTGGACACCGCCAATTGTACAAATAATATTGTAAATTACCATCACCGGGACCAAATTTCAAGGGTCGCAAAAATGTATTATTCTCCATAAGATCAAGGGCATTGTATACATCCATTTGCATATTTTTCGCTGAAATAAGAGCATCATTAACAAGTTCCAACCAGGGAGTTTTAGTAGACACATTATAAAACGAATAGGCAGCTCTTAGTGTTTTATGCACTGGATGATGCATTACCGATGAGGGCAAACAATAAAAACTTGTCATGTCAGTAATGTTGCCCTGATCATCTTCGACAATAAAACAATCAATAATACCATCTTTGGGAGTAAACCAATGACGAAATTCTTCTTTGCTAAATACGGGACACATATTGAACTTTTTCATATACTCATCCATGAGTTTATGGGCCTTATCCATATCTTTGGCTTCAATACGACGATAGCCTTTTGTCTTCGGCTGATCTGGCAATTTATACAGTTTAATTGTACGCTGCATGGTCATATTTCTAGCCAGATGAGAGAATTTTACCTAAAAAAAAATTAAATACATTTATTTTGTTTAATAATTAATTAAAGCTTAACTCACTTCTATAAGTTTCTTTGGATTTAAAGACCGATGCCAGTATCGACAAGTTGCTACAGGTTTTGGTAAGACTACGCCAGCAGTATAGGCAGCTTGAAAGATACCCGTCAAATTAACACGCCTTGTTATTTCACGTATTAATACGGGGGCAACACGTTTACTGCGTAATTTCTTATGGACACATAAGAAATTAATTTCCACCACTTTTATTACTTTATCATAAGCTCTCAAATTGCTGGGTATGGCCGAAATGAAACCCACTAAACGTCCAGATTTAACAACACGTACACCCATATGCCAATCTCTTTTCCAACCGGGCGATTGTAGAGACCACTTTAAAAATTCAGGCTGATAATCGAAACGGAACATGGCATCATCATCTTCTACATAGTTCTCATTCAACAATGTATACAGTTCCGTAAGATCGCTACTGCTATTTAAATCCAGTGTGTCCCATTTGAAACCTTCGGGTAAAGCATAAGGCTCTGGTCGAATTTCTGAAATATCCTTATCTGGTTCAATACATTCATTTGTGGTAATGTCTTCGTGTAGTTTAGGCACTGGTTGAGTAGACCAAAAGGCAAATTGCTTTGTTTGACGACTGCCGGAAACAGCATCCGATACCGCTTGCAAAAGATCCTGTCTGTTAAGCATATCTATAGTAAATCAAAATAGTATATTATAATAACGTAACCACTTGAACGCAACAGGCTAAATAATTAAAAGTAATAAAAATAAAATAAAAAAAGGTTTTGGACTTGGAAGCCATTTCCAAAATACTGGTATAATGTTTCTTAATTGCTTTTAAAATGTTCATATCCCAAGTTTATAAACGAAAATAAATATAAATTTTTAATGAAATTAAACATCAAGTAAAAAATTATATTCGGTCAAGGCCGACAATATAATACCCTACATCAGTGTTTTACCGAAAATGCATTTATATTTTTAATTGGTGTAGAAAACACACAAACTAAATTTGAGTGAAATTAGATTATATTTTTTGCACATAGAGAGAGTGTTTTTTATGGGAACTTAAATAGATCAATTCCGATCAAATTTGGAAAAATTATTAATTTTTCCATTCGATTACCCAAATTTCTTACTATTTTTTACTACAACTGGAAAGTCTTGTTTAGTTTTTGTATTGAAAATTTCCAGCTGTAGTAAAATGAGTAAAAATAGTAGATTGTAGTAAGGTAATCGAATAGACCTAATAAATACAAAATACATTTAACAGTCAAATCATAAAAGCATACCTATTATAATACGATTTATTTAAACCCAGGGCCGCTTTAAGGTAGGGCGGGGCCCCAGACAGAAAAAATTTGGGGCCGTGCTAGAAAGTAAAAAGTCGCATAACAAAAAAAAAAAACATTATTTTGGTACAAATTAAATTCATGTTATTTCCCGTTTCAAGAAAAAGAAATTAAAAAAAATATTTCGAGTAGGGATATTCTAGTTCGAGGTAATTTTTCTTTACTAATTAAAAGTATGATATTCGTGTAAAACAATTTGGTTTTAATGACACCTTTTCTATCTTAGAATCTGTAACACGAACGTCATTCGTTCGTGACGAATTCGTGTGTATTTAGTTATTGTAACAAAAACAAAATACATGCAAATGGGCCCATACGAAAAATGGTCCAGCATGTGAGACTTTCTATACGAAACATGTCTTAAAATCTAACAAGAGAAGTATCTCAACCCTTATGAACCAATTTGCATGAAACTTGAAATATATATAAAAGAGACAATTCTAAGGTAGGGGTGTCTCGGCTTATCGGCCATATCGGGGATTTAGGGGTTCAAAACATTGGTCAAAAAATGGCAAAAAAATATTTTTTTTGATTTTTCAGCCATTTCTTTCTAAGATACTATATGATGTTTACATATGAAAAGAAAACATGTCAAAACGTCATGGATTTTGCTTTTAGAGTGCCATCAAAACGTCCGAATGATAACGTCGTTAAACGCTCATATGATTGTTTTTTAAAGCGCTCTAAAAGCATTCGGAAGCCTAAAAATTTGGTGGTTTAAAGATGCTTTATGCTGATTTTATTTGAAATTGTATATTTTTTTAAATTAAATTTTTGATATATTTTCTTACAATAGAATAAAAAAATAATTGAGTTAATACAAGAGGACTTCATAATATTTTCCAGTGCTTTCTTTTGTTAACAGAGAGGATGTGTGCCTCATTCCCCTTATTGGAATGGTACAATTATAATGTATTCTACTTTGTGGGTGGAAGATATAAAACATTTTTTTAATTCGTAAAAAGGTACTGTAAAAGCACTTTTGAATTGGTTAAAGAAAGCGTCTATAGAGCGTTTTCAAAATAGTACTTTCAAAGAGCTTTGTTTTTTGTACCATCATCAATTTCTGCCTGGGAGTCTACGAGTCTGGGGGTCGTGGGTTCGATTCCCACCAGAGGCCTTGATCTTTTTCGCTACAACGAGACAATGGTCATTGTCACCCGTCTCGGTTAGGTTAATTTAGTATGTGATTTGTAATTACATGTTAAAAATTCAATAAAAAAATATGCAAAAGGTTTTTATTAACTATTACGTTTAAGTTAAATTAAGGTAGTTAAAAATAAATAAGGGTGAGTAACCTGACAAACACATGTATGTATATGCAGTCAAAAAGCCAAAAGAAAAATTTGGTCTACAAACAAAATAAAACGACACCCAACCCTTAAAGAAAAAATATGTAAAGTTACAAACATTTCCTTTTAAATATGCAAGTAGAAAAAAATGAGGTTATTAACAACTAACTGGAATATAATGTAAATAAAAATATGAAATCATTGAAAACTTTTAATTTCTCACATCCGTTGTCTGCCTTAACCACACCCCAAATTTATTAAACCCTATTTGGCAAATTTTAAAAATGTATTATAATCTTACTTAGATCGGCTGCCAGATTAACAATAGCTGGTGATTTTTTATTGGCCACATCTGTTGTTTCCACTTTTTTATTTGCCGCATCATCGTCACCCTTTTCATTTTCCGTAGTATTGGAGGTGTCGTCCAACGTTTGGGCATGATCTACAGATTTTTCATTATTTTCACTTGGTGTTTCGGATGTTTTATCTTGTTTGGGCATGTTTTTTATTGAATTAATTGTACAAAAACGTTAGATTATAAGTTTTTTCACTTAATTTTTCTAATTTCACAAATTTCATGTGTGTGAAGTTATCCATAGAAAGTTATCCATAGATTTTCCCCGTTTGGGAATGTGGAATGTAAGTATATTGTGTGTGGAACATAACTTTTTTGTAAAAAAAAATCGTTTTTTATAGAAATTAAAAAGAAATAAATTAATTATGTATATTATATACATGTACAAATGTCTACGTAGTACAATTCGTTTTAGAATTGGCCATAGAGTTCATAAATATTTAAAGATTTTTTTTGAATTTTTGTTTTAGAAGTACCGCAGACTTTGTTGGAACCAGGATGCATACCAATGGTCTCTACTGAAGGTCTTTAACATTTTTGGACAGATGCAGTATTGGCTAAACTTTTTGGTGACCTACATTTGGCACTAAAGGCATATCCATAGATTTGAATTTTTTCAACTTAGTTTTGGGTAGTACTGCAGGCTTTGTTGGACCCAGGATGCATACCATGGGTTTCTACTGAAGGCCTTTAACATTTTTGGACAGATGCAGTATTGGCTAAACTTCTTGGTGACCTACATTTGGCACAAATGATATATCCATAGATTTGAATTTTTTTAAAACTTAGTTTTAGGTAGTACTGCAGGCTTTGTTGGACCCAGGATGCATACCATGGGTTTCTACTGAAGGCCTTTAACATTTTTGGATAGATGCAGTATTGGCTAAACTTTTTGTTGACCTACATTTGGCACTAAAGGCATATCCATAGATTTGATTTTTTTTAAAACTAAGTTTTGGGTAGTACTGCAGGCTTTGCTGGACCCACGATGCATACCAAGGGTCTCTACTGAAGGTCTCTAACATTTTTGGACAGATGCAGTATTGGCTAAACTCTTTGGTGTCCTACATTTGGCACTAAACGTACATCCATAGATTTTAATTTTTTTAAAACTTAGTTTTGGGTAGTACTGCAGGCTTTGTTGGACCCAGGATGCATACCAAGGGTCTCTACTGAAGGTCTTTAACATTTTTGGACAGATGCAGTATTGGCTAAACTCTTTGGTGACCTACATTTGGCACTAAAGGCATATCCATAGATTTGAATTTTTTTCAACTTAGTTTTGGGTAGTACTGCAGGCTTTGTTGGACCCAGCATGCATACCATGGGTTTCTACTGAAGGCCTTTAACATTTTTGGACAGATGCAGTATTGGCTAAACTCTTTGGTGACCTACATTTGGCACTAAAGGCATATCCATAGATTTGACTTTTTTTCAACTTAGTTTTGGGTAGTACTGCAGGCTTTGTTGGACCCAGGATGCATACTAAGGGTCTCTACTGAAGGTCTTTAACATTTTTGGACAGATGCAGTATTGGCTAAACTCTTTGGTGACCTACATTTGGCACTAAAGGTACATCCATAGATTTTAATTTTTTTAAAACTTAGTTTTGGGTAGTACTGCAAGCTTTGCTGGACCCAGGATGCATACCAAGGGTCTCTACTGAAGGTCTTTAACATTTTTGGACAGATGCAGTATCGGCTAAACTCTTTGGTGGCCTACATTTGGCACTAAACGTACATCAATAGATTTGAATTTTTTTAAAACTCAGTTTTAGGTAGTACTGCAGGCTTTGTTGGACCCAGGATGCATACCAAGGGTCTCTACTGAAGGTCTTTAACATTTCTGGACAGATGCAGTATTGGCTAAACTTTTTGGTGGCCTACATTTGGCACGAAACGTACATCCATAGATTTTAATTTTTTTAAAACTTAGTTTTGGGTAGTACTGCAGGCTTTGTTGGACCCAGGATGCATACCATGGGTTTCTACTGAAGGCCTTTAACATTTTTGGACAGATGCAGTATTGGCTAAACTTTTTGGTGACCTACATTTGGCACAAATGATATATCCATAGATTTGAATTTTTTTAAAACTTTGTTTTAGGTAGTACTGCAGGCTTTGTTGGACCCAGGATGCATACCATGGGTTTCTACTGAAGGCCTTTAACATTTTTGGACAGATGCAGTATTGGCTAAACTCTTTGGTGACCTACATTTGGCACTAAAGACATATCCATAGATTTGAATTTTTTTCAACTTAGTTTTGGGTATTACTTCAGGCTTTGTTGGACCCAGGATGCATACCATGGGTTTCTACTGAAGGTCTTTAACATTTTTGGACAGATGCAGTATTGGCTAAACTCTTTGGTGACCTACATTTGGCACTAAAGGCATATCCATAGATTTGATTTTTTTTAAAACTAAGTTTTGGGTAGTACTGCAGGCTTTGTTGGACCCAGGATGCATACCATGGGTTTCTACTGAAGGCCTTTAACATTTTTGGATAGATGCAGTATTGGCTAAACTCTTTGTTAACCTACATTTGGCACTAAAGGCATATCCATAGATTTGATTTTTTTTTAAAACTAAGTTTTGGGTAGTACTGCAGGCTTTGCTGGACCCAGGATGCATACCAAGGGTCTCTACTGAAGGTCTCTAACATTTTTGGACAGATGCAGTATTGGCTAAACTCTTTGGTGACCTACATTTGGCACTAAAGGCATATCCATAGATTTGAATTTTTTTAAAACTAAGTTTTGGGTAGTACTGCAGGCTTTGCTGGACCCAGGATGCATACCAAGGGTCTCTACTGAAGGTCTTTAACATTTTTGGACAGATGCAGTATTGGCTAAACTCTTTGGTGACCTACATTTGGCACTAAAGGCATATCCATAGATTTGAATTTTTTTAAAACTAAGTTTTGGGTAGTACTGCAGGCTTTGCTGGACCCAGGATGCATACCAAGGGTCTCTACTGAAGGTCTTTAACATTTTTGGACAGATGCAGTATTGGCTAAACTCTTTGGTGACCTACATTTGGCACTAAAGACATATCTATAGATTTGAATTTTTTTCAACTTAGTTTTGGGTAGTACTGCAGGCTTTGTTGGACCCAGGATGCATACCATGGGTTTCTACTGAAGGTCTTTAACATTTTTGGACAGATGCAGTATTGGCTAAACTCTTTGGTGACCTACATTTGGCACTAAAGACATATCCATAGATTTGAATTTTTTTCAACTTAGTTTTGGGTAGTAGTGCAGGCTTTGTTGGACCCAGGATGCATACCATGGGTTTCTACTGAATGCCTTTAACATTTTTGGACAGATGCAGTATTGGCTAAACTCTTTGGTGACCTACATTTGGCACTAAAGGCATATCCATAGATTTTACTTTTTTCAACTTAGTTTTGGGTAGTACTGCAGGCTTTGTTGGACCCAGGATGCATACCATGGGTTTCTACTGAAGGTCTTTAACATTTTTGGACAGATGCAGTATTGGCTAAACTCTTTGGTGACCTACATTTGGCACTAAAGGCATATCCATAGCTTTGATTTTTTTTAAAACTAAGTTTTGGGTAGTACTGCAGGCTTTGTTGGACCCAGGATGCATACCATGGGTTTCTACTGAAGGCCTTTAACATTTTTGGACAGATGCAGTATTGGCTAAACTCTTTGGTGACCTACATTTGGCACTAAAGGCATATCCATAGATTTGAATTTTTTTAAAACTAAGTTTTGGGTAGTACTGCAGGCTTTGCTGGACCCAGGATGCATACCAAGGGTCTCTACTGAAGGTCTTTAACATTTTTGGACAGATGCAGTATTGGCTAAACTCTTTGGTGGCCTACATTTGGCACTAAAGGCATATCCATAGATTTGAATTTTTTTAAAACTAAGTTTTGGGTAGTACTGCAGGCTTTGCTGGACCCAGGATGCATACCAAGGGTCTCTACTGAAGGTCTTTAACATTTTTGGACAGATGCAGTATTGGCTAAACTCTTTGGTGACCTACATTTGGCACTAAAGGCATATCCATAGATTTGAATTTTTTTCAACTTAGTTTTGGGTAGTACTGCAGGCTTTGTTGGACCCAGCATGCATACCATGGGTTTCTACTGAAGGCCTTTAACATTTTTGGACAGATGCAGTATTGGCTAAACTCTTTGGTGACCTACATTTGGCACTAAAGACATATCCATAGATTTGAATTTTTTTCAACTTAGTTTTGGGTAGTAGTGCAGGCTTTGTTGGACCCAGGATGCATACCATGGGTTTCTACTGAATGCGTTTAACATTTTTGGACAGATGCAGTATTGGCTAAACTCTTTGGTGACCTACATTTGGCACTAAAGGCATATCCATAGATTTTACTTTTTTCAACTTAGTTTTGGGTAGTACTGCAGGCTTTGTTGGACCCAGGATGCATACCATGGGTTTCTACTGAAGGTCTTTAACATTTTTGGACAGATGCAGTATTGGCTAAACTCTTTGGTGACCTACATTTGGCACTAAAGGCATATCCATAGATTTGATTTTTTTTAAAACTAAGTTTTGGGTAGTACTGCAGGCTTTGTTGGACCCAGGATGCATACCATGGGTTTCTACTGAAGGCCTTTAACATTTTTGGACAGATGCAGTATTGGCTAAACTCTTTGGTGACCTACATTTGGCACTAAAGGCATATCCATAGATTTGAATTTTTTTAAAACTAAGTTTTGGGTAGTACTGCAGGCTTTGCTGGACCCAGGATGCATACCAAGGGTCTCTACTGAAGGTCTTTAACATTTTTGGACAGATGCAGTATTGGCTAAACTCTTTGGTGGCCTACATTTGGCACTAAAGGCATATCCATAGATTTGAATTTTTTTAAAACTAAGTTTTGGGTAGTACTGCAGGCTTTGCTGGACCCAGGATGCATACCAAGGGTCTCTACTGAAGGTCTTTAACATTTTTGGACAGATGCAGTATTGGCTAAACTCTTTGGTGACCTACATTTGGCACTAAAGGCATATCCATAGATTTGAATTTTTTTCAACTTAGTTTTGGGTAGTACTGCAGGCTTTGTTGGACCCAGCATGCATACCATGGGTTTCTACTGAAGGCCTTTAACATTTTTGGACAGATGCAGTATTGGCTAAACTCTTTGGTGACCTACATTTGGCACTAAAGGCATATCCAGATTTGAATTTTTGTAAAACTTAGTTTTCGGTAGTACTACAGACTTCGTTGGACCCGGGATGCATACCAAGGGTCTCTAATATAGGTCTTTAACATTTTTGGACAGATGCAGTATTGATTAAGCTCTTTGGTGACCTACATTTGGCACTAAAGTTATATCCATAGATTTGAAATTGTATCCATAGATACTAAGAGTGTATTAAAGACTCGAGATGAATTTAATTTTTTGTGAAACATAATTGTCTACACTTTAGACTTTGTTTGACGCAGGACACATACAAAAAAATGTACTTAAGGTCTATAACAGATCCGGGTTGGCTTAACTATTTGGCCTTCATTTGTTTATAAATGTTTATCCATAGATTTGAAAATATTTTTTTTGCGGGACACACTATTATAAATTCGTGTTACAGACAGTGCTGCCAGATGTGACGATTTTTTGTCATTTTGACGATTTTTTCAAGAAATTTAGCAAAATGACTGACGATTTTCTGATTTGATTCCCATACATTTTGACGATTTTTTGTAACTGCATTTTTAGACAATAATCACAATTGGAGCGGCAAGCGGTTTTCCGCAATTGTCCCCATAAAAAATAGAATTGAATCTATGTAGTTTGTCGGAAAAACGCGGCGGATTTTTGTTTTCATATAAAACGTGTGTGAACAGTTGCGGAAAAACGCTTCCCGCTCCAATTGTGATTATTCTCTTATTCACAAAAATCTAAATTTTAACTTTTTTAATTTTACAATGAATTGAAAACAAAAATTAAATGAAATTCTATTAAAATAAATAATATAAATACAGAAGAAAGACATAAATTTACAACATTTAAAAAAGTTTTTTGACAAAAAATGTCTAATACTTTTTTTTTTTTTTTTATGTATATCCTTTTAAAATGTGCGCAAAAAAACATTATTTGTCCGTGGGTCTTAACGGTGTCTTATTTTGAAGCGTTCTAAAACAAATAACACTTGTAGTTTGTTTTCTATAGCAAAAATAAATGTAAAGGCTGTTACGTGTCGCCAGAGGCGCTGTAGGGTAGTGGCCAGCCAGCTCAACGGCACTTCCAGGGACGGTTCCAACCCTCCACTACAGCCCAGGGACAAGCACAAATAATAAAACTTGAACTATCAAAAAAAAACAAAACTAAATCTTACACTTTATACTCGACGGGGAACATATTCAGAGGGAGGACTTGATGTTCGGTCCCCTATGTAGCCCTCCCAACCATGGACGCCAGAAATCCAACAACTATGTTGGCGCCCCCAAATCCCACACACATTTGCCCACACTTACCTCACGTTGACCTTACCCTGTTAAAGAAATTAGCACAACATATTTATGTTTATAAAAGAAAATTAAATTACATATTTATTAAAACAAAAACTAAAGCTACTAAAATTGATATAAAAAAAAACTTAAACCTAAATGAATATAAAAAACTATACTAAAAAAAATTGAAATTTGAACTTATAAAAAAAAAATATAAATTAATGAAAATGGCGGATCTTTGCGCCAAGCAAAATGATGCCAAAAAAAATGAATAAAACAAAAAAACAATATAAAAATTTAGCGTCCTTTATAAGGATCACAAAAAAAACTCTACCAAAAATTATCTTGGTGCCAAAATTAATAAAAAAAAACTTTAGATTTGGTTAAAATTTATAACCTATACAATCGCAACTTTATTATGCCGCCTACAAAGTTCTTTGGACACCATTCGTGTGTCTACTAACGCGGAATTCAAAATGCCTACCTATGGGAGCTCACTTAGGTCGCTATTTGGACTACTTTTCTGTGTCCACAAAAAAAAACATTAACGTTCACTTAAACACACTTTGTATGACCTGCACACCGTTACCAAAAAAAAAAAAAATTATCAAAATTTAAAAATTTAGGCACTCACAAAAAAATATTCTCCAAAAAAAATAAGAATTACTAATACCAAAAAAAAACTTTAATTTAGTAACAAAAAAAACTTAAAAAAAAACTTTTAATAAAATTTACTTATTGTTTTTAAACTTTACTTTTAATCTGGATTTTAATTTCGTTTACTTTCTTTTTTTTTCATCACGCACAACAAACGGAAAAACAAAAATGGCTCGAGGCACTTTGCGCTTGGCTTCATATGCCAGCAATTTGGCGGTTGGCTCTTCTGACTTTATATATCGGTACACAAAAATGGCCGGTAAGTATAACAATTTCTTGGGTTACCTTTTTTTTTTCTGGTGACTTCAGCAGTTTCTTTATCGACTAACCAATTCTGCTTCTAATCTTTTTCCAATCCGGTTTCTTTCCGCATAGGATTACGCCCAGTTCCTGCTGTTTTTCCGGACCAGTTCGAGAACCAAATACTAACAGCTACACCAATATTTTCGCACAGCCACGAGCCAGACTTCTAGAGCCTTTTTTTTTCTTTGTACCTTCGGATTCCAGCTACATAAAACGTATAATTAATGACCGTTCCACCCCTAGCCGACAAAAGAAAACACTCACTTGCTATCCTTAACCGTATGTATTTTCCACTTATGTAAATTCACTAATCCTTGACTTTATGGAATATCCAAAATAAACTGCCTCAAAGGATTCCAAACAAACAAAACAGCGGTATTGTATTTATTTATTTAATTAAGGTAAGTCCGAACAAATTTTAAATTTAATAATTGTGACAATCACTTTTGCAAACTTTACTTTTGTAAATGGCTTCTTCCATTTGTTCGCCTATTTTATACCTGACGCCAAAAATAAATAAACAAACCAAAAGCTCTTTTTTTTTCTCATTTCTTTTAATATATATACATAAAAAAAATAGCTACAAAGATACAAAAGCTTTATACATTAATACCACCAAGCGGAGAAATTACGTACTACGGACAAAAAAAAAACAGGGACGTTAGTTTGGCAGCTTCACGCATTTTTATGAATGGGAATTCAAATTACCAAAATACAACTCTGCGCCCATTCATAAATACGTGGAGTTGCCACCCCACGGCAAAAAAAAATAGTAATAGAATAAAGACTAAAAATACAACACTACAAAAAACTACTAGCTACTACACAATTACACACATACACGCACACATTCATTTTTACATTCAACACATTCATTACTGCAATCATCCAAAAAAAAACTACAAATCACGTCACACCACATGCTAAAAATTAAATACGATAATTTACATTATACGGTTAAATAAAATATAATTAAAACAAGCAGAGATAAAAAAAAATAATAAAAATTTCTCAACATTACCGGACAACCAATTTAAACGAATTCAACAACAAAGAAAAACACAAGAAGAACCACTGGGGCAAACAGAAAAACATAACCTAACCTGCAAAGAAGAAAGCTGAATGGAGTTCCACACGTACTAAAAAAAACTTCCCCGGATTTAAGTCAACCATTGCCGGAGAATTCTCCAGGCTGAGGCAACACGACCCAAAAAAAAACGAAATAATCACGAAAATCATAGCCGGACAAGACCGCCTAGGTTATCACCTACATTAGTGTTTCCGAAAAATGGGTGTCTCAAATGCATGGACCACTTACATCTTCACTTTGCTCCTCCATTAGTGTTTGAAACACGCCCCCATATACATTATGGAGTGAAATAAACTTCCTACTGCCAACAGAACGATTATTCTCTCGGATGTCTGGCCTACTTCTGCATGGAGACCAAGTCAAGAAACGCTTCACTTACAATCGGATATGATCCGGTTATAAAAGAGCACAATTACCACCCTTTTTACGCCCTCCAACAACATTTGAATAAAACATCCAATTTCGAAGATTCTTGGGAGATCCATGTGGCGTTCGGGAGAGTGGTTTGTCTGGGAACTTCATGTCGGTCTGATCCGATTCCTTTTAACCCCGTACTGATGATTCATAAGACCAACCACGCAAATTTTCCTGCCAAATGTAAAGGCGCTTTTGTCTGGGGACAGGTCTTAATCTGGTCCGACAAAGTTACATTTCCAATATCCATTCTCCTGGGGCCAAAAGTAACCTAATTTTCAAATTCTTGCCGAGCTAATTAACAATTGCGATCCGTTTCGTGTTCATCATGGAAAATTTTACACCCCAACCTTAAGTAAGTTTCTCAAGTGTTAACCAACAAAAAAAAACTGGTGTCGCTATAGACCCCCTTGAGGTTACCTACACAGAGAATAAAATCGTCCAATTTAAATCACCAAACATCATTTGTAAATCAAACCAACATGATATCAACCAAACATTTAGTCAAAACGCCCGCCTGTTAGTCCATACTACAAAATTTCGATTTTGTTTCAAAAAAAAACTTTTCCTTAATTTTTTTCTTTCTTTTCCTTTTCCTAACAATCAATATTTACAAACGTTAATTGATATCACAAATTTCCGTATAGGAGCACTTTCAGTAAAAAAAAAATTACTTGCATTCACAAATATGGGGGGTCAATATAGCACTCCGTTTTTTTTTTTTTCCTGTGTACGCTCAATCACACTCATGCATGAAACCGTCTTACCGACATTATTATGCATGAGTATGAACGCTTCGTCAAGTCGCCATGATACCATCGTGTATCTACACTATATATAAAGAACGAATCACGAATGTTTCTTCCTTTCACCCTGTAGAGCCGGTCGGAGACAGTCAATATCGGATCAATTTTCCCTATAACTATCCATCAATATTTAATAAAAAACCAACAAGCCCGCAATAAACAAAGCTTAATGGATTTATCTTATTATCTAACGAAAAGACACCAGTAAGTACCTTATAGTCGGTTCACCCCGACTACTTAAAAATTCTACTTCGTTTAATAATTACCCTGCCGTAGGTTAGGTCTGGAATGGATGCTTACGTTTTACCTCTGCATACGCCGACCTACTCGGAGTCCTGACATCCAGGTTTACCCCTGGCCTTACCCACAAATTTTCCTAGCGAAAAAGCTCCCGCAACAAGGCTCCCATACATTTCAAACAAATTGGATGACTTGTTGGATGACCAATGTAATTTTTCTCGTGTATGGGGCTGTCGGATGGTCGGATGGCTGGTCGGATGAAAAATCAAAAAGTTTTGATTTTTCGATGGTCGGATGAAAAGTTAAATGACATGTCGGATGGTGTATTGACTTGTCATCCGACCGTTGTACGAACAGAGACGTTTTAGTTCATTATTTGTTATTGTTTTTCACAAAGTAATGTTTTTGTATAAAGCAATGATGTTAAAAAGTAAATTTTAACCTAAATATATTAAAAAAACATAAAAAAGAGTTGAAAAATAAAAAAAAATTTCATGTTACTCCTTCAAGAATTCTAAAAAAATTAGATACTCATCCAACATGTGTATAAATATGTCGGATAAGTATATTTTGAAAATATTTTTTCGTCAACTAACAAGTCATCCAACATGTATTGTGTCTCTGGGCAGCTTGAGACATTTTGTTTGTTTAATGGCGTTTCCTTTTCTGAAAATGTTGCACTATTAAACAGTATCATTTGTAAAATGAAATGCTTTTAATATGTTGCAGTTTTGTGATTACAAAAAAACAAAAAATTGAGAAAATTTTTCATTCAACCAAAACATTGGCAATCAGCTGTTTTTATAAGGCAACTTTACAACCCCGTCATTATATAAAAGTGTGACATTTTGAAACTTTATAAATGCAACATTTTTAGAAAAAAACATAATAAAAAGTGTTGCCTGTTTTTTAGAAAAGAAAAAAAAAGTGCAATTTTTTTAAGGGACGGTAAAATGTGTCATTTTTTGCCAGAAAAGAAAACGCCATAAGATTTAATGATATTTATTTTATCAGCATTTAAAATTGAATGTTGCTGTCTGTTGAAACAAATGAAAAATCGAATGACTTTCAACTATTTTGTCACTTGTTTTAAAAGAAAATTCCTTTTTATTTAGTTAAAAAATATTTTGTGTACATAAATTTAAAAAAAAAATCTTTAAACAAAAGTGGATAGAACAAATTTTATTGTGCGTTTTAAAATTTAAATATATCAAAAAATGTGTTTTTTAACATTTTTTAAAGTGACGATTTTTTTTAAAGCTTTTGACGACTTTTTTTCCAAATTTTTACGATTTTTCACAAAAAAAAGCCTGGCAGCACTGGTTACAGAATACAATTGGCGCATTTTTTTTGCGGGAAATAGGCAGGGTTGCACACTTATAAAAACAGTTAATAGTATGAAATCAGGGTTTAAATTGTTTCATACACTGCACGCCATAGAAAAAATAGAAATGAAACAGAGCCGTATTTCGCTTGAATAAGTATTAGTGACAGCACATTATGTAACTTTTGACGTTTAATAAAAACAATGCAACATAAAGGAGAACAACAACAAAGCAAACAACAAAAGAGAAAAAAAAAGTTTTTAAACTATCAATAGTGCGTATTATCTTTAAAAAACGTTTAATAAAGCAAAATAAATAATAAATTTAATTAAATAAAAGAAAAATTCCATTTTTTATAAACAAAGAATATAATTTGATATTAAATACGTGTGAGATGAGGAAGAACAAGCATTTTGCCACCATATTGGAAAATACATCAAATACAACACTGCGTACCTTCTAATCTTTTCTATGCTGCACGCTACCAATTAACCTATAGGGGCCCTCTACTAATGGTATACTTTCATTAATTTTTTTGCCCCATTAAAGATACAAAACCGTTATATTTAGATTTTTTCAAATATTTTATGTACATATTTACATAAAATATGACAAATAAAAATATTTAAGTTTATAAGTCTTATTTTTTTTTTTTTAATATAGGAAAGAAAAAAATCCCGAAAAACCCGGATCCCGAATTAATTATACTATTACTGGTATAATAGCAAAAAGAAATTGAAAAAGAAAATAATGTTCTAATATACAAAAAAAAGAAAATAAAAAATTTTCAAAAGACACATAAAAAGTACTTTTTATACAAGGTACTTTTTATAAAAGGTACTTTTTTTTATAAAAGGTACCTTTTATAAAAGATACTTTTTATAAAAGGTACTTTTTATAAAAGGTACTTTTTATAAAAGGTATTTTTTATAAAATGTACTTTTTATAAAAGGTACTTTTTATAAAAGGTACTTTTTATAAAAAGTACTTTTTATAAAAGGTACTTTTTATAAAAGGTACTTTTTATAAAAGGTACTTTTTATAAAAGATACTTTTTATAAAAGGTACTTTTTATAAAAGATACTTTTTATAAAAGGTACTTTTTATAAAAGGTACTTTAAAAAAAAGTACCTTTTATAAAAGGTACTTTTTATAAAAGGTACTTTTACTAAAAGCTACTTTTTATAAAAGGTACTTTTTATAAAAGGTACTTTTTATAAAATGTACTTTTTATAAAAGGTACTTTTTATAAAAGGTACTTTTTATAAAAGGTACTTTTTATAAAAGGTACTTTTTATAAAAGGTACTTTTTATGAAAGGTACTTTTTATAAAAGGTATTTTTTATAAAAGGTACTTTCTACGAAAGGTACTTTTTATAAAGTGTAAAAGTGCCTCATTTAATATATTTAAATACTAATGTGATATTTTTTTTTTGTTTTAATACATATTTATATACTTATGTGATATATATTTTTATTACCATCCAATGAAAATAAAAACAAGTAGAAAAATTAAGTTCGACTTGGTCGAATCTATGAATACCCTCCACAATGTCATCTGATAGTAATTTTCTAAAAAAATTTCAAAAAATTGCATCACAAATTTTTTATTAGAAATATATTATTTTGAGTAAAACATTTTTTTAATCAATCAAATTTTTTTGAGTGTAAAATTTTTTTGACTGTCAGCATTTTTTTGAGTGTGACATTTCATTAAAAAAAAATTATGTATACATTTTTTTTGAGTGTAACATTTTTTTTAGTGTAAATATTTTTTTTAGTGTGCAATTTCTTTGAGTGACAAAATTACTTTGTAAAATATTTTTGTTGTTTTATACCTATATGCAATACAAAAAAAAATATTTCACATATTTCCCACTTTTTATTTTACTTCATTTGATTTTTTTTTTCCAAAAATTCTTACTATACACCGTTACATACAGTTACAATAACAAAACAATAACAAATATTTACTTGTCTAACAACTAAACTGCACCCCACGACAAGAGAACAAACAACAACAAGTTTTAAAAAACTGGTATTTCACCATGCTTTTAAAACTTGTTTAACGAGTTTTCAACAGTTTAAGGTGAAACAAATCTGAAATTCAGTGCTTTGCTTATAACTTTTGAACCACTGAACCGATTTTGCTGAAATTCAAAACCAAACAGCCTTGGGGAACGGCAAATATATATGCTCAGCTTCAGCCCCCTCAGCATTGTCTTTCGAAAGTTATAGTGGTTTTAATCTTGTAAATTCGAAAAATACCCTTGCCGAAATTTACTCTTTTGCTCATAACTTTTGAACCACTTGACCGATTTCGCTGGATTGCAATACCAACCTGACCCGGTAAATGGAGAACATATATGTCAAACTTCAGGAGCCTCCGTAAAGTCTTTCAAAAGTTAGCGTGTTTTCAACGGACAGACAGACAGACAGACGGACGGACGGACGGACATCGCTAGATCGACTTAAAATCGATCAAGGATCATGAATATATATACTTTATGGGGTCCTAGACCAATATTCAGATGTGTTACAAACGGAATGACAAACTTATATATACCCTCTATCACTAGAGTGGAGGGTATAAAAATATAAGGTCTGTTTGTTTACTTAAATTTCTTACTATTTTTACTACAACTGGAAATCTTTGTTTATTTTTTGTACTGAAAATTTCCAGCTGTAGTAAAAGTAGTAAAAATGAGTAGATTATAGTAAGGTAAACGAACAGGCATATAATAAACCAGAAATACTTTATTTTGTTTTAATAATGACGTTTTAAGATTTATTATAAAAGAACTTTCACTTGTTTACTTACTCGAGAATTCAAACCCTGATTTCATACTTCTCTTTATTGTTTACTCAATTTGCAACCCTGCTTGTCTCTATTTGGCGCCACAAAAATCCCGCCAATTATTTAACCACGATATTTATCATTTGCTTGTATTTTTTTACGAATACTGAGCACACATTAGCGTGTCTCGAAAATAAATAAAACAAGTAAATTTAAATTCGGCTTTGCCGAATGTATTGAATTCCCTTCACAATTTAAAAAAGATTATTGGAAAAACTTTATTTAAAAGGAAATTACTTTTGAAAAAAAAAAAAAATTCAAAAAAGATTGTAGGTCAGCAAAAAGTTTAGCCAGTACTGCATCTGTCCAAAAATGTTACAGACCTTCAGTAGACACCCTTGGTATGCATCCTGGGTCCAACAATATCTATTGCTATGCCTTTAGTGCCAAATGTAGGTCACCAAAGAGTTAAGCCAATACTGCATCTATCCAGATTTGTTAAAGACCATCAGTAGAAACCCATGGTATGCATCCTGGGTCCAACAAAGCCTGCAGTACTACCCAAAACTTAGTTTTAAAAAAATTCAAATCTATGGATATACATTTAGTGCCAAATGTAGGCCACCAAAAAGTTTAGCCAATACTGCATCTGTCCAAAAATGTTAAAGACCTTCAGTAGAGACCCTTGGTATGCATCCTGGGTCCAAGAAAGCCTGCAGTACTACCTAAAACTAAGTTTTAAAAAAATTCAAATCTATGGATGTACGTTTAGTGCCAAATGTAGGTCACCAAAGAGTTTAGCCAATACTGCAACGAAGTCTGCAGTACTACCCAAAACTAAGTTTTACAAAAATTAAAATCTGGATATACATTTAGTGCCAAATGTAGGGCACTAAATAGTTTATCCAATACTGCGTCTGTCCAAAAATGTTAAAGGCCTTCAGTAGAAACCCATGGTATGTATCCTGGGTCCGACAAAGCCTGCAGTACTACCCAAAACTTAGTTTTAAAAAAATTAAAATCTATGGATATGCCTTTAGTGCCAAGTGTAGGTCACCAAAGAGCTTAGCCAATACTGCATCTATCCAGATTTGTCAAAGACCATCAGCAAAAACCCATGGTATGCATCCTGGGTCCAACAAAGTCTGCAGTACTACCCAAAACTAAGTTTTAAAAAAATTAAAATTATGGATGTACCTTTAGTGCCAAATGTAGGTCACCAAAGAGTTTAGTCAATACTGCATCTGTCCAAAAATGTTAAAGACCTTCAGTAGAGACCCTTGGTATGCATCCTGGGTCCAGCAAAGCCTGCAGTACTACCCAAAACTTAGTTTTAAAAAAATTCAAATCTATGGATATGCCTTTAGTGCCAAATGTAGGCCACCAAAGAGTTTAGCCAATACTGCATCTGTCCAAAAATGTTAAAGACCTTCAGTAGAGACCCTTGGTATGCATCCTGGGTCCAGCAAAGCCTGCAGTACTACCCAAAACTTAGTTTTAAAAAAATTCAAATCTATGGATATGCCTTTAGTGCCAAATGTAGGTCACCAAAGAGTTTAGCCAATACTGCATCTGTCCAAAAATGTTAAAGACCTTCAGTAGAAACCCATGGTATGCATCCTGGGTCCAACAAAGCCTGCAGTACTACCCAAAACTAAGTTGAAAAAAGTCAAATCTATGGATATGCCTTTAGTGCCAAATGTAGGTCACCAAAGAGTTTAGCCAATACTGCATCTGTCCAAAAATGTTAAAGGCATTCAGTAGAAACCCATGGTATGCATCCTGGGTCCAACAAAGCCTGCACTACTACCCAAAACTAAGTTGAAAAAAATTCAAATCTATGGATATGTCTTTAGTGCCAAATGTAGGTCACCAAAGAGTTTAGCCAATACTGCATCTGTCCAAAAATGTTAAAGACCTTCAGTAGAGACCCTTGGTATGCATCCTGGGTCCAGCAAAGCCTGCAGTACTACCCAAAACTTAGTTTTAAAAAAATTCAAATCTATGGATATGCCTTTAGTGCCAAATGTAGGTCACCAAAGAGTTTAGCCAATACTGCATCTGTCCAAAAATGTTAGAGACCTTCAGTAGAGACCCTTGGTATGCATCCTGGGTCCAGCAAAGCCTGCAGTACTACCTAAAACTGAGTTTTAAAAAAATTCAAATCTATTGATGTACGTTTAGTGCCAAATGTAGGCCACCAAAGAGTTTAGCCAATACTGCATCTGTCCAAAAATGTTAAAGACCTTCAGTAGAGACCCTTGGTATGCATCCTGGGTCCAGCAAAGCTTGCAGTACTACCCAAAACTAAGTTTTAAAAAAATTAAAATCTATGGATGTACCTTTAGTGCCAAATGTAGGTCACCAAAGAGTTTAGCCAATACTGCATCTGTCCAAAAATGTTAAAGACCTTCAGTAGAGACCCTTAGTATGCATCCTGGGTCCAACAAAGCCTGCAGTACTACCCAAAACTAAGTTGAAAAATAGTCAAATCTATGGATATGCCTTTAGTGCCAAATGTAGGTCACCAAAGAGTTTAGCCAATACTGCATCTGTCCAAAAATGTTAAAGGCCTTCAGTAGAAACCCATGGTATGCATGCTGGGTCCAACAAAGCCTGCAGTACTACCCAAAACTAAGTTGAAAAAAATTCAAATCTATGGATATGCCTTTAGTGCCAAATGTAGGTCACCAAATAGTTTAGCCAATACTGCATCTGTCCAAAAATGTTAAAGACCTTCAGTAGAGACCCTTGGTATGCATCCTGGGTCCAACAAAGCTTGCAGTACTACCCAAAACTAAGTTTTAAAAAAATTAAAATCTATGGATGTACGTTTCGTGCCAAATGTAGGCCACCAAAAAGTTTAGCCAATACTGCATCTGTCCAAAAATGTTAAAGACCTTCAGTAGAGACCCTTGGTATGCATCCTGGGTCCAGCAAAGCCTGCAGTACTACCCAAAACTTAGTTTTAAAAAATTCAAATCTATGGATGTACGTTTAGTGCCAAATGTAGGCCACCAAAGAGTTTAGCCAATACTGCATCTGTCCAAAAATGTTAAAGACCTTCAGTAGAGACCCATGGTATGCATCCTGGGTCCAACAAAGCCTGCAGTACTACCCAAAACTAAGTTTTAAAAAAATTAAAATCTATGGATGTACGTTTCGTGCCAAATGTAGGTCACCAAAGAGTTTAGCCAATACTGCATCTGTCCAAAAATGTTAAAGACCTTCAGTAGAGACCCTTGGTATGCATCCTGGGTCCAACAAAGCCTGCAGTACTACCCAAAACTAAGTTTTAAAAAAATTAAAATCTATGGATGTACGTTTAGTGCCAAATGTAGGCCACCAAAGAGTTTAGCCAATACTGCATCTGTCCAAAAATGTTAGAGACCTTCAGTAGAGACCCTTGGTATGCGTCGTGGGCCCAGCAAAGCCTGCAGTACTACCTAAAACTAAGTTTTAAAAAAATTCAAATCTATGGATATGTCTTTAGTGCCAAATGTAGGTCACCAAGAAGTTTAGCCAATACTGCGTCTGTCCAAAAATGTTAAAGGCCTTCAGTAGAAACCCATGGTATGCATCCTGGGTCCAACAAAGCCTGCAGTACTACCCAAAACTAAGTTGAAAAAATTCAAATCTATGGATATGCCTTTAGTGCCAAATGTAGGTCACCAAAAAGTTTAGCCAATACTGCATCTGTCCAAAAATGTTAAAGACCTTCAGTAGAGACCCTTGGTATGCATGCTGGGTCCAACAAAGCCTGCAGTACTACCCAAAACTAAGTTGAAAAAAATTCAAATCTATGGATATGCCTTTAGTGCCAAATGTAGGTCACCAAAGAGTTTAGCCAATACTGCATCTGTCCAAAAATGTTAAAGACCTTCAGTAGAGACCCTTGGTATGCATCCTGGGTCCAACAAAGCCTGCAGTACTACCCAAAACTAAGTTTTAAAAAAATTAAAATCTATGGATGTACGTTTAGTGCCAAATGTAGGACACCAAAGAGTTTAGCCAATACTGCATCTGTCCAAAAATGTTAGAGACCTTCAGTAGAGACCCTTGGTATGCATCGTGGGTCCAGCAAAGCCTGCAGTACTACCCAAAACTTAGTTTTAAAAAAAATCAAATCTATGGATATGCCTTTAGTGCCAAATGTAGGTCAACAAAGAGTTTAGCCAATACTGCATCTATCCAAAAATGTTAAAGGCCTTCAGTAGAAACCCATGGTATGCATCCTGGGTCCAACAAAGCCTGCAGTACTACCCAAAACTTAGTTTTAAAAAAAATCAAATCTATGGATATGCCTTTAGTGCCAAATGTAGGTCACCAAAGAGTTTAGCCAATACTGCATCTGTCCAAAAATGTTAAAGACCTTCAGTAGAAACCCATGGTATGCATCCTGGGTCCAACAAAGCCTGCAGTACTACCCAAAACTAAGTTGAAAAAAGTCAAATCTATGGATATGCCTTTAGTGCCAAATGTAGGTCACCAAATAGTTTAGCCAATACTGCATCTGTCCAAAAATGTTAAAGACCTTCAGTAGAGACCCTTGGTATGCATCCTGGGTCCAACAAAGCTTGCAGTACTACCCAAAACTAAGTTTTAAAAAAATTAAAATCTATGGATGTACGTTTCGTGCCAAATGTAGGCCACCAAAAAGTTTAGCCAATACTGCATCTGTCCAAAAATGTTAAAGACCTTCAGTAGAGACCCTTGGTATGCATCCTGGGTCCAGCAAAGCCTGCAGTACTACCCAAAACTTAGTTTTAAAAAATTCAAATCTATGGATGTACGTTTAGTGCCAAATGTAGGCCACCAAAGAGTTTAGCCAATACTGCATCTGTCCAAAAATGTTAAAGACCTTCAGTAGAGACCCATGGTATGCATCCTGGGTCCAACAAAGCCTGCAGTACTACCCAAAACTAAGTTTTAAAAAAATTAAAATCTATGGATGTACGTTTCGTGCCAAATGTAGGTCACCAAAGAGTTTAGCCAATACTGCATCTGTCCAAAAATGTTAAAGACCTTCAGTAGAGACCCTTGGTATGCATCCTGGGTCCAACAAAGCCTGCAGTACTACCCAAAACTAAGTTTTAAAAAAATTAAAATCTATGGATGTACGTTTAGTGCCAAATGTAGGCCACCAAAGAGTTTAGCCAATACTGCATCTGTCCAAAAATGTTAGAGACCTTCAGTAGAGACCCTTGGTATGCGTCGTGGGCCCAGCAAAGCCTGCAGTACTACCTAAAACTAAGTTTTAAAAAAATTCAAATCTATGGATATGTCTTTAGTGCCAAATGTAGGTCACCAAGAAGTTTAGCCAATACTGCGTCTGTCCAAAAATGTTAAAGGCCTTCAGTAGAAACCCATGGTATGCATCCTGGGTCCAACAAAGCCTGCAGTACTACCCAAAACTAAGTTGAAAAAATTCAAATCTATGGATATGCCTTTAGTGCCAAATGTAGGTCACCAAAAAGTTTAGCCAATACTGCATCTGTCCAAAAATGTTAAAGACCTTCAGTAGAGACCCTTGGTATGCATGCTGGGTCCAACAAAGCCTGCAGTACTACCCAAAACTAAGTTGAAAAAAATTCAAATCTATGGATATGCCTTTAGTGCCAAATGTAGGTCACCAAAGAGTTTAGCCAATACTGCATCTGTCCAAAAATGTTAAAGACCTTCAGTAGAGACCCTTGGTATGCATCCTGGGTCCAACAAAGCCTGCAGTACTACCCAAAACTAAGTTTTAAAAAAATTAAAATCTATGGATGTACGTTTAGTGCCAAATGTAGGACACCAAAGAGTTTAGCCAATACTGCATCTGTCCAAAAATGTTAGAGACCTTCAGTAGAGACCCTTGGTATGCATCGTGGGTCCAGCAAAGCCTGCAGTACTACCCAAAACTTAGTTTTAAAAAAAATCAAATCTATGGATATGCCTTTAGTGCCAAATGTAGGTCAACAAAAAGTTTAGCCAATACTGCATCTATCCAAAAATGTTAAAGGCCTTCAGTAGAAACCCATGGTATGCATCCTGGGTCCAACAAAGCCTGCAGTACTACCTAAAACTAAGTTTTAAAAAAATTCAAATCTATGGATATATCATTTGTGCCAAATGTAGGTCACCAAGAAGTTTAGCCAATACTGCATCTGTCCAAAAATGTTAAAGGCCTTCAGTAGAAACCCATGGTATGCATCCTGGGTCCAACAAAGCCTGCAGTACTACCCAAAACTAAGTTGAAAAAATTCAAATCTATGGATATGCCTTTAGTGCCAAATGTAGGTCACCAAAAAGTTTAGCCAATACTGCATCTGTCCAAAAATGTTAAAGACCTTCAGTAGAGACCATTGGTATGCATCCTGGTTCCAACAAAGTCTGCGGTACTTCTAAAACAAAAATTCAAAAAAAATCTTTAAATATTTATGAACTCTATGGCCAATTCTAAAACGAATTGTACTACGTAGACATTTGTACATGTATATAATATACATAATTAATTTATTTCTTTTTAATTTCTATAAAAAACGATTTTTTTTTACAAAAAAGTTATGTTCCACACACAATATACTTACATTCCACATTCCCAAACGGGGAAAATCTATGGATAACTTTCTATGGATAACTTCACACACATCAAATTTCTTGGTTATCACCGGTCAAATTGTAGAGTTGTGTCGTTCATGAACGAATTAGTTCAATTGAACTATTAACTTCACTGAACGACATGATCTAGTTCGTTTTTTCAGTTATTTTTAGATTTAAAATGTAAAATCACATACAAAAGTCTTAAATTTTGGCTAAATCGAGATTTAAATTCTGTAAAAATATTTAAAATCTAAGAAAAAAAGCGGTCTGCAGTCCAAACCAAAGGTAAACTTTGATTGTTATTGTGCATCAGAACTAAAAAAAAAAATAATACGTTACCGTTGCAATGTCAATACCAAATTTGCATTCACTTTTTAAACATGTTTAAGCACTTATAGTGCGTTTACATTGGATTTCTAATCTAGTAAATTGCGATTTTAATCTACTTTGCAATCTGTACCGTTTACATTGGCATTTTTTACATTTGAGAAGATTAGGATTGGCATTTATAACAACAAGTTGGTAATAAATGTGTGTGACTGCGTCAAAAGACTGCGACGGTAATTAGTCGTCGTATGATTAAGTGTCTCTTCACAATACAGCAGCAAGCAGCAGACAGCAAAATTTTTACATGTATTTTGTAGTTGGCGCAACAACAAAATCACTGTTGCCAACTATTTTTAACCAAAAACCTCTAAATTTCACGAAAAAAGCGCTAGAAACCGCCAAAAATTAATTTAGCGGGGAAAATTTAAAAATTTCCCGCTAAATTACAAAAAAAAGCGCTGAAAACCGAAAAACTTGGCATTTTTGATTGACAAAAAAGAAAAATTTAAAAAAACCTCCAAATTATTTTTTCTACGAAAATTTACTTTTCATTAAAAATGCGCAAGAAACGGTCGAAAAAATTTTAGCGGGAAAATACAAAATTCTCCCGCTAAATTTCAAAAAAAGCGCTAAAATTAGACAAACTTGGCGTTTTCGATTGAAAAATTGGAAAAAACCTCTAAATTTGTCCCACTAAATCCAAATAAAAAGCGCTAGATTTTCCCGCTAAAGCACTGTTCCCGCTAAACCCAATTTTTCCCCGCTAAATCCAAACAAAAAGCGCTAGATTTAGCGGGAAAACCTCCAACTTGGCAACAGTGAACAAAATACATATAAAAATTTTGCTGTCTGCTGCTTGTTGCTGTATTGTGAAGAAACACTAACAAGGACAGTGACGTCGTTTACAAATAACAATGACGGCGGCATACATATACTTGGCGGCGTCATCAAAACGGCAGGCTTTGTGTCGGTGTTTTTCAGTGTTGGAAAATGCAAATAATAGAAATACAGAGTTGTATCTAACTTTACCATATTGCGTTTGCCGATTAGAGTCTAAACTACTAGATTGAAAAAAATAAATTTGTATGGGCAATCTAATAGATTGAAACTGGATTGGAGCCACAATCTACTTTAAGCTAGCTTAGAGGACCAGTGTAAACGCACTATTAAACATGCTTATGTACCTTAACAAGTTTAAACATGCTTATGTACCTTAACAAGTTTAAATGTTGAAAAAATGAATGAGAATTTGGTATAACGTCGCCTGTAGCTCCAGATAGGCACATGAGCAGATAAGTGCGTGATTCACGGGTGAGTGTGACTGAACTCAATTTTACTCATGTGAGTAAGTCTGAGTGGGGAAAAAATTGCGTTAGTGAGTGCACGTAAGTAAAAATTTTGCGTGAGTAATACCAATGCGAATTTGATATAAGTGTGCCTGAGACGATTTTTTTGCTTGAGTTTGCGTGATTTATTTTCTTTTCATATTTCCTTTCCTTCAGCAAAAAAAAAAAAAAAATATAAAATTTGGCTAAACTTTAAATTTCGTCCCGAAAAAAGCAAATTTTGCTTAAAATTTTATTAGATTTGTGGAATTTTAGTTTTAAATATATTTTTTTTTTATAAATAAGGGTTTAGTGAGTGTGAGTACAAGTGAGTGTGACTTGTATTTAATTTACTTACGTGATTGTGAGCGAGTGGGAGTAAAAATAATATGCTCGTTGGTGAGTGTGCGTGATTCAAAAATTTCTGTCGTGAGCGTGAGTGAAATAACGCTCACACGCCCATATCTGGTAAGTACCTTAAGTGCGTATTAACATTGGGCAATTTTAATTTCGGCAATTTTAATTGCGGCAATTTTAATTTTATAGTATATCAGAGAGAGAGAGGGAAGAAGCTTCTTCCCTCTCTCTTCGATAATCTTTAAATCTGAATTGCGGAAATTAAAATTGCCCTGTCTGAATTGGGACTTACATTTTTGATGTTCCTCTTAATATTTTTGTATTTGGAAACGACACAAATAAACGGATGCAGCAAAATAGGCGCATCTATTATCTTTCTCAAATTGTTGAACGAACTAGGTCTTTGATTTCAAATGATAGCTCACTCAATCGAACGACTAATTAAATTGACAATAAAAGAAAACAAAATACCAACACTGACTGAATATTGTTGATATAAAAGCAGAATGCTGTGAAAACCCAGTATTTTTATTAACGCTTATTCACTGTTGCCAATTTGACGTTTTTTTTTCATTGTATCTGGCGTCTTTTGTCTGGGTTTTAACGGCAAATCTAACGATTTTAAATATATTGTGGACATATGAAGCATTCTACACCAAATGTCCCGCTACAGAAATACATGTGTCCCGTAAATTTCTGAATAGGTTGTTTGGATAGCCCTATATGAAACTAAGAAAATTGCGTTTTTGTTTTTTTAAATTTTCAAAAACTTGGCTTAGGAGGCGTGGTCAAATATTGGAAAAATGGTAAAATTTGTGGCAAGTTGCCTTGATTAAATATTTATCACATTAAAACGGAATGCACCACAATGTCAAAAATTTACATTCTTATATAGTTTTGTATGGGCTATCGACTAAAATTTTTTTTTGGAAAATTTTCAGAACCCGATCTGAAATTTTCCATTTTTTTAAAAAAGAAAATTTATCAAAAACCCGGCCACTTTTTGTTTCTTTTTTAATTTTTTTTTTTTAAAGTTTAGATGTTTGTCCATCCACACAAAAAAATCAGAAACACGTTCTTAGTTTTTTTCGAGAAAATCGCATTTGAACTTTAAATTTCATAACAATTTGGTAATTTGCTTGTATTTTCTTTATTTAACGTTGCGAATGAATAATATTAATTGCATAAATATTCCTCATACGCTCTGTTAAAATAAGAAAATACAAGCAAATTACTAAATTGTTATGAAATTTAAAATTCAAATGCGATTTTCTCGAAAAAAACGAAAAATATGTTTCTGAATTGTTTTTGTGTAATATTTTTTTGTACTTATTTTATTTGTTTTTCATATTTTTCAAATAGACAATCCCTTGAAAAAGTCGACAAACAATCGACGAAACGTCGGGAACAAAAATTGTAATTAAAAATTTATTTTTATTTACATTGAAGAAATTTAGACCCCATTAGCTTGACAAAAACCATCATGAACCGATACATTTTTAAGATAATTTTAAAAAAGATACTATATTTTTATTGTTTTTAAAAAATATTATAAAGATAACATTAACATTTATTCCCTTTTTTTGTGAAATTACATTGAAAAAATATATTATTTTTTTTACTACAGTCTCAATTCAAAGAAATGCACATACACCAATTATAACATATGAAGATATTCATAGATTTACAAAATTGTTTTATTTGGATTTACTAGCACCGGCTTGCTTCTCTTGGAAACGACGACGCTTGTGTGCAACATACACCACCCAAATAAAGGAAACCAAACTCATGGTTATAGTACGGAACTGAAATTTGTAAAATTAAAAATAAAATATAGATAACACTAAGTTTTCAACTAAAAGATAAGATTGCATTTAATCTATGTACATAAAAACTACTTACCATGGGGGGAACATAGTACATGTTAAGGAAAACAGCTAATGAAAGATATTGCCAATTAGCTTTTAACAATGGCCAATAAAGTTTTTCCAAATTAGCCAAAGCAACTCCATGAGAATTCATCTGCAGAGAAATGTATTATTAATATTTTATACACACATGTAGGTAAAAAAAAACTTGCCTCAAATCTTGAAAGGAAATATAGAGATAATACTTGATATATGGGAGCATATACCAGGCGTTCGGAGAGGAACTGGAAAAACTTTCTAAATTTCACATCTTCATTGAATAAACGTTCTATAATTTGATAGAAATAATGTGGAACACTGCCGCCAAAAAGTAATCTAATAAAAAAAAAAATAAAAAATTTATTAAATTATTAAAAAGTAAATATATTTTAAACAAAATACTATGGGGGTTATTCATAATACTTCAAGTGTACTTAAAGTAGGTTTATTTGACAAATATGCATGCAATATCAGTTTTTTTTAAGGTACCTACAGACGACGCAATATTATGCACAATATTTTTGAAGTTTACCCACAAATGGCATACATAAAAATACTGTATAAAATATTGAAGTGAAAAAAATACATGCAGATTGTGCATAATATTGAATCGTCTATAGAGGCCTTTACACATTATGAATAGCCCAGTATATATCAAGACCTATATAAACATTCTGCAAATCGAACGATAAACGAACTGAACGTTATTTTTAAATCACGGTTATAAGATTAAAATTTGTATATTAAATAATACTATGCTGTATAGTTTTTTTTGTCAAATATTATGTCGGACACTGAAAATCCTAAAGGGCAATTACATTTAAAAATTGGTGGAAAATCAATGTAAATTTGATCTTGTAAGATCGGTGTTTCGGACGAATAATCAAAAAAAATTTTAATTTTTTAATGGTTGTTAAAAAAATGCACTCTATCTGCTGACCACTCCGATTTGGAGTCAGGACTGGTCAACAGATAGAACTTTTTAATTAATTAAGATTAGGGTCATAATCAACAAGCTTGTATCTTATCACCAATTCTCTTTCTAATTGTTATGGGTGACGTGTTAAACGCAGCACTTCAAAACGATAGTCGGTGCAGTGGCATAAGATGGAAACTCAATGGCAGTCATTTAAGCCATCTGGCATATGCCGATGACATCTGTCTTCTTTCAAATAACATCAACAACGTACTTCATATGGTGGAATCAATATCCCAAGCATCAACATCCGCTCGCCTACGTATTAACATCCCTAAAACCAAACTGCTAAGCTCATGTAGTTCCATTCCTATTAATGAACAAGTCAATAACTTTTGCTACCTGGGCAGTAACGTATCTGTCGACGGAGGAAGTGATCTTGATGTTGAGAACAGGATAAGAAAGGCAAGAGCAGCGTTTGGTTTATTAGCTCCATTATGGCAAAACAATAATATTAGCCTTCGCACTAAAATACGAATTTTTAACTCAAATGTTAAAGCAGTGTTGTTATACGCATGTAATACCTGGACGGTTAACCAGTCGCCTACAATCGTTGTTAATCGTTGCCTGAGGCGTATTCTTCGCATATTTTGGCCAAGAACCATTTCTAACGAAGAATAACTGCGAAGAACGAATCAAGTAGAAATTGCCATCGAAATCAGACGTAGAAAGTGGAATTGGATTGGCCATACGTTAAGAAGGGATGATAACAACATAGCGAAGCATGCCTTACGATGGAACCCTATATAGGGTCATAACCGGAATTTTTTCTAATCTACCATTTAGTCATTCCGTTTGTAACTTATACATAAACAGCCTTACCATAGAAAAATAAAATATATTTAAAATCAGCTTTTAATTTTATTTCCATACGAATTGTTTTTGTTTTTAAAATCGACTTTCAAAAAATGTATTGAAAAATTAAAATAAAACTTTTGTTAAAATAGACTTTTTGTTTTCTTGTGGTGAGGGCCAAAGAGTATATATTATAGATCAGTGATCGATTCAAAGATATTCTTTGTTCATATATCTGTTGAAATGGCGATTACGGCCAAAATATTAAACAGATATGACTGAAACTTAACATATTTACTTTTAGTTGTCCCGGGCAGTTTGGTATTGCATTTGAGCGATATCAGTTAAGCGGTTCAAAAACTATGAACGAAAATGTAAAGACACATCGAAAGTTTTGGTACAGTTAACATCATATAATTATATTATATACAAAATTCTTTAATTCGGCTTCTAGGTATTGTAACATATACAAACATATTTTTTACAAAAAAAAGAAAAAAACATTGCGGAATTTTTTGTTTTTCACCAAATTTTTTTTTCAATTTTTTTTTTTTTGCAAATCACTTTTTTGTCATTGTGAAGGGTTTCAATATACATGTTAGGGTGGCTCAATAATACCTTTTTTTTAAATTTCGTCGATCGCCGGGAAAAAACTTTATCAGCCTTACCACAAGAAAATAAAATAAATTTAAATTTTATTTCCATACAAATTGTTTTTTTTTTTAAATCGACTTTCAAAAAATGTATAGAAAATTTGAAATTTATGGGGCTATTCTAAAATTTTATTATTATAATAAGTGCTATTATTAGCAACCCAGAATTTTATTATAGATACCAAAAATTTCAACTCTAAAAAAAGCTTTATCAAGTTTTTGTTGTTCTAAAACAATTTAATTTGAAATTTGAATTTAGACAACAAAATTTTATAAGCACAATAGTTGTATGGGTAGGTGGGTGGTTTTGATATTTTGTTATTTTTGGAGGCATGGGTTCAAATCCCACCCATTTCTAACAAATATTTTTTTTTTTGCCAATTTTTATTTTTTTTTTATTACAAATATTATTATGCAGTTTTTTTTAATTTTTAAATTTGGCAATTTTTAAAAGATGCAAAAAAAAAATGATTTTTGCATCTTTTTTTTCTGAAATTATTATTATTGTATGGTTTTAATTGGCTATTTCTCTCGCAAAAAAACATTATAATTGTCTTCAGAGGAAAAAAATAATATTTTTTTTTTAACTACACTTTTTTGCATGCAAAAAAAATTGCAATAATTTTTGTAATAATATATTTCATATTTTTGACTACAATAATGCGTATTTTGACAAATTGCGAAAAAAATATGGAATTTTGACGAAAACAAAATGTTGGTTTCTTGTTATAAATGAAAAAAATATTGTTATAGATGACAAAACTTGTTATAGACTGAAAAGTACATAACAATATTTTGTCATCTATAACAATATTTTTTTCATTTATAACAAGAAACCAACATTTTGTTTTCGTCAAAATTCCGTATTTTTCGCAATTTGTCAAAATACGCATTATTTTAGTAAAAAATAAGAAATATATTATTACAAAAATGATTGCAATTTTTTTTGCATGCAAAAAAGTGTAGTTAAAAAAAAAAAATATTATTTTTTTCCTCTAAGACAATTATAATGTTTTTTTTTGCGAGAGAAATAGCCAATTAAACCCATACAATATAATAATTTCAGTCTTGTACTATCGTTTGATACGTATGGTCGTGATTTGCGTTGTTGCTTTGAATTTAAGTTTAAAACGTTTACAGCTATTTTTTCTTATTCTTTAATAACAAAAAATAACTTAATAAAAAAAAAATAAAAACAAAATTAAACGTGTGCGAGGAGATGATGTTTCTGCCTCTTCTAGGCATAACATGAGTAAAAAAAATAAGCCAAACAGTTCTCAGAGAACTGAAAATCAAAACTATTTTGCCCCTTTGCAAACAATAGAAGATCTCGATGATGAAGCTGTTATCGAAAAAACTGTTAAAGTTAATATACCACCTATAACAATATTAAAATGCAAAATAGAGCAAGTACATGAAGTATGCAGAATATTAAAAATAACACAATATTCAATTCGTAAAATATCCATTGGGTTAAAACTATTTTGCACCAATAAAAACGATTTTGATGCAGTGTGTGATGCACTAACAAATAAATTTCAGCATGAATATTTTACATATGCTTCGAAAAATGAAAAACCTGTCAAAGCTGTGCTCTTAGGGCTTGAGAAAACCGATCCAGCAGTTGTAAAAGCTCGTCTCATAGCGTTGGGACTAAAATGTACTGATGTCAAAATAATTACAAAAGATAGAGACAACATCGAACAAGTAATTTTTGTAGTTTACTTTGAACGTAAATCCATCACGATTAAGGAATTGAGGCAAAACTACTCAGCCTTAAACTATATAAAAGTTAGATGGGAATATCAAAAACCCAACAGATCCAATTTGACTCAGTGCTATAACTGTCAGATGTTCGGTCACGGCTCTAGTCGCTGTAAAGTCAAAACGTTTTGTGCCAAATGTGCAGGGAGCCATAAAACAACGGAGTGTGATGCAACTTTCGAGAAATGTGCCAACTGCAATGGTACACATAAAGCTATGTCGCCTGAATGTCCAAGTAGAGGAACCTACATTCAAATTAGGCAACGTGTTCAACCCAGGAGACCCAACCAAAGAACTCC
Source organism: Pegoplata infirma (assembly GCA_963921195.1). Classification (NCBI taxonomy): domain Eukaryota; kingdom Metazoa; phylum Arthropoda; class Insecta; order Diptera; family Anthomyiidae; genus Pegoplata; species Pegoplata infirma. Next base: position 13,478,703 of record OY992539.1, on the reverse strand, counting down.
TCAATTTAGAAATACAAATTATAATTCTAATTTCCCAAACACACTAAATCAACCGGAAAGGCCAAGGGCTAGCAGTTCGGGTAACAACCAAGCCTATAACCAACATTTTATCAATGATAATGTTAATAACACCAACGATAATGTTAATAACACCAATAACAATAATAACAATTTGTTTTCTTTTGAGGAAATCAAAAACCTTACGTTTGAATTAATCTCTAATTTGAAGAGTTGTAAATCTCGCGAAGACCAGTTCAAGGTAGTTACTGACCTTGCCTGCAAATTCCTTTTTCAATGAGTAATAATATAAAGATAATATCATGGAATGCCCGTGGCATTCGTACAAAAAAAGATGAGCTTTTCCAGTTTCTGGAAAATTCTGATGTTGACATTTGTTTATTATGCGAAACATGGCTAAATAACAAATTTTCCATAAGACACCAAAACTTCTATTGTTATAGGTACGATCGGCAACAAGGCAGAGGTGGTGGTGTAGCAATATTGATTAAAAAAAATATACGTCACCAGCTATTACCTTTACAAACTACTACTCTTATTGAAAATATCGGAATAAAAATATCTACTGGTAATGACTTTATCAACATTTATTCATGCTATTTCCCTGGTGGATCAGCAGGAAGCGACAATACTCGAAAACAGTTATTTATATCTGATATTCGTAAGTTAACTAGTTCAAACGAAAAATATATACTAGGGGGCGATTTTAATAGTAGACACATTTACTGGGGTTGTCAAAGAAATAATTGTTGGGGAAATATATTATATAGTAAACTGCAATTAAACCAAACACAAATAGTCTTTCCTCATGAACACACATATATTCCTGCCGATCCAAACAAGCAGCCATCTACTTTAGATTTTTACTTAACTAACGTTTCGCAAAATATGTCAGCTGTTAGAGTCATAAATGACCTAAGCTCCGACCATCTGCCAATTAGCAGTGTTATAAATATGGAATATGAAATTGCAGACAATCTTTATTACGTTTTTTCCAAAGCTAAATGGAATCGTTACGCTAAATATATAAACAGAAATCTCCCAGCATCTGAAGATATAACCGAAATAACAAATAGTAGCCAGGTTGATAATATGGTTAATGTGTTCAGTAACACCATAAAAATGGCAATCGATGACAGCGTACCCAAAAAAAGTATAAATCCTACAATCAAACCTTTGCCCAATAACATTAAATCAATGATACGATTAAGGAATCTATTTAGGCGAAACTGGAAGCGCTATAGAGACTTACATGACCACCAACAAATGTCACGTTTAAACAAAAACATTGCAGCTGAAATTCACCAATTCAGAAATATTTCATGGAACAACATGCTGTCTACTTTAGATAAATCTTCCTCCGCTTTTTGGAAAACGTCAAAATTACTCAAAAGGAAATCCAAATGCATTCCAATCCTAAAACACAACAACGTTGTTTGCTTCACACAACAGGAGAAAAGTGAAATGTTGGCTCAAACTTTCAAATTAAATCATACTGTTTCAACACATCTTAGTGATGACTCAACGATTACAGAGGTGGACGACGTCGCAAACCAAATTCGATCCATTAATCCAAGCTCACAAAATAGATACCTGTTAACACGGGGAAAAACTATTGATATATTAAAAAGTCTTAAAAATAAAAAATCTCCCGGGTTAGATGGTATCAACAATAAGTGCCTGAAAAATCTACCAAGTAAAGGTATAAATTACCTAACAACAATGTTAAATGCATGCCTTAAGTTGTGCTATTTTCCCCAATCATGGAAAATGTCTAAAACAATTCCAATTCTTAAGCCAAACAAACCGCCTAATTCGCCAAATTCGTATAGACCAATTAGCTTGCTTTCTTCTATAAGCAAAGTGCTAGAAAAAATAATTAAAGAACAATTAGTTGAATTTATTGATAACCACAGTATTCTTCCATCCCAACAATATGGGTTTAGAAAGGAACACAACACCTCTCAACCGTTATTAAAAATCAGAAAATTAGTCAAAAATAATTTTCAGAATGGCTTATCTACGGGAATGGTCCTCTTAGATATAAAATCAGCATTTGACTCGGTTTGGCATAACGGGCTCATTTTTAAAATGAACAGATTCAACTTCCCCATAGAGGTTACAAAAATTATTCAAAGCTTCCTTTCTAACAGGTCGTTCAATGTTTATCTAGGTAATACTTATTCACAAGAAATAAATATAACTGCGGGGTGCCCCCAAGGGTCTTGTCTCTCGCCCATCTTATACAACATCTTCACTGCTGACATCCCAACGTTTCCCGACTGTGTTACATCAATATTTGCAGATGACACGTCAATACTCTGTTCAGATGCCTTTGCAACAAATGTTATATCTAGCCTACAATCAGCTCTATCTGAATTACAGAATTATTTCAATAAATGGAATATTTTAGTTAATCCTGAAAAAACCCAGGCCATTTATTTTACGAGAAAACGTAAAGAGTGCTTCATTCCTCAAAGCCCTCTTCAATTCTTAAGCCACGATATTAATTGGGAAGACAACGTTAAGTACCTAGGAGTTGTACTCGATACTAAACTAAACTTTAACCATCACATACCCTATCTGGTAAACAAAATCAACAAATTTACGAGAATATTGTATCCGCTTATAAGCAGAAACTCCGAACTAAATATTGAAAACAAAAAAATGATTATTAAAGCAATATTTCATCCCATAATGTTTTACGGTTGTGCAGTATGGTCCACGTCTGCAAAATGCCACTTAAGCAAACTACAGGTAGCACAAAATAAGCTACTAAAAATGATATTCAAACTACCATGGCACTACTCCACCCGACGTTTGCATGCACTAGCAAATTTCGAGCTCTTATATGATAAAATTGATCGACTGACACAAAATTTCAACAGGAGATGTGAATTCTCACAATACTCCCATATTAATGAACTTATTTCAGCATAATTTTATCTTAACTACTTTAGCTTCCTTTTATCTTATAAACTCATGTTTCACAAAGGTTTTTGTATCTTTTTTTCCTCCAATTATTAAAATAGAACAAAATGTACATATGTAAATAATACTAATTTAAAATTTATTATTAAGTAGAATAGGAACAAATGTTCTTAAACTCTTTACTACTTTAAGTCAAATGTAAATAATATTAATATTATATGAAATAAAAATGAAATTGAAATTGAAATATAATAATTTCAGAAAAAAAAAATGCAAAATCAATTTTTTTTGCATCTTTTAAAAATTGCGAAATTTAAAAATTAAAAAAAACTGCATTATAATATTTGTAATAAAAAAAAATAAAAATTGGCAAAAAAAAAAATATTTGTTAGAAATGGGTGGGATTTGAACCCATGCCCCCAAAAATAACAAAATATCAATACCACCCACCTACCCATACAGCTATTGTGCTTATAAAATTTTGTTGTCTAAATTCAAATTTCAAATTAAATTGTTTTAGAACAACAAAAACTTGATAAAGCTTTTTTTAGAGTTGAAATTTTTGGTATCTATAATAAAATTCTGGGTTGCTAATAATAGCACTTATTATAATAATAAAATTTTAGAATAGCCCCATTAAAATAAAACTTTTGTTAAAATAGACTTTTTATTTTTCTATGGTACGGGCCTATATTTAACGATTTAGCCAAATCGCACAAAATTAGCCCGTGCCTTCAAGGGATTAAAGAGATCAGTTGTTTCCCATACAAACCAATTTTTTATTTATTTTTTTAATAATTTTTTACTTGATTAGTAAGGCTTTTAATCCGTAATCTTGATCCCGAAAATCCTGGGGTAAGGTTAAAGCCAAATCTAAAGATTTCTGATTTTTTAAAATTATTTTTATACTTTTTTTAATAATTTGTAGTAGATATTGGCGAGTGAGTAACTTTTGACTTACACTCATTCACGCTCACGACAGGGGTTTTCAACCACGCACACTCACTTACGGTAACATTCTAGACTAAAGTCTAGTTTAAGTCCATCCCTCCAAATCTGATGAAACTTTATGCATCGACAAAGGACCTCATCCTGAGTCTAGTAGTATCACTTTTGTCGGGGGCAAACGGTCACTTTAAAATTTTGCACTGAAAATACATAGGGCTAAACATTTTTTACGTCAAAAAGCTTTATAAGGCGGAGCGGATAAGTATAAAGCATGGAGTTTGTAATCCCTAAAGTCGAATTCCGGCTACGCAAAGTAAAATTTTTGACAACAAATTTTTTTTGGGTGGACGTAAACTTGATTTATTCCAGATTCCTAAAACTGAAGTTCGACGAAAAGGCCTTTGACAAATCTTGAGTCACAACGAAAGGTAAGAAAGATAAGTGAATACGAATATCCTTCACAGAAGGACTCTCTGTCTGCAGTTTTTTTCCGGATGTCTGTTCTTGATGGTTTTCATTTTTTGAAGTTCAGACCTTCAACAAAACTTCGCAAATCTATAGGAACACACTGTTCAAATCAGTTCTACTTAAAAAATCCCGGGATTCCAAACATTTTATTTCAATCCCGAATCGGAAAGCCCTGGTTGGTAGCTTAGCTTTAATTTTCGCCAAGAACTGCCAACGTATCTCTAAAATATATCGAGATATTAGGCTAGTTGGTAGCCTGCTAGCGTATGAGTATGAGGGTTCGATTCCCACCAGAAGCCTGCTTATATTCTTATTAGTGTAATAAATACATAGAACTACCTACTACTCCACTTACCCGAATAGACCATAAGCTATAACACTTTTTGGATTAACATTTTTTTGGCCGGACAAACGTTGTGAGGTATAATTAGCCGAAGCAGCCAAAGCAGAACTAAATGAAGAGGTTATAATAAAATACATACATTTTTCACTAGAATTATTAAATTTTCTACTTACGCAGTAATAGATTTTGTACGTACGGGATGATTGAACAATTGTTCTAAATAAACACCCAAGAGGGAATAAACAGGCCGGGATAAAGACATTTTTTGTGCAACTGTAAAAGTTAATAAATCAATCAAATATATAAATTTAAATATCACTTTATCTTGTTTTTTTAATTATCTAAAAATCTACTGCAATGACCAAAGTGCAAAGTCTTGAATATTTGGAAAAATGTATTGCAAGCAATTTTTCGTGTGTGTTTTTAATTATTTTCAGTACTATTTTATACTTACTATAAAGTTAAACTTTACTTAGATGTACTCTTACGATTAAGTGGAATGTTAATAATTTATTTGTTCTAATGTGTATTTAAAAAAAAAATAATTTTAATCTTTTTGTTTATCTCGTATGATAATATAACCAATGCTGTTAATTTGGTGTTTTTTTCCCTGGCGTTTTTTATTTGTGTCTAGCGGGTAAAAATTGTTTATGTATTATAGTACGAACAGAACAAGCACGGCACGGGGGACGGTTTCCAATTAGAATGAGTTTTGCCACCTTTAAAGGTACCTACAGACAGAGCTTCGAACGAATTAATTCTATTGAGAATTAATTCCCAAAAAGTTCAATTCTGTTTTAAAAATTTTTGAATTATCATTCCTTACTAGCATTCAACACGAATTAATTCAAAGGCTTAATTCTCAAAGCTTAAATCAAATTGAATTAATTCCCGAGAGAATTAATTCCTTCCAAGCTAATCATTCAATTGAATGATCAAAATTGTTCATCATTCAAGTCTATTACAAATTGAATGATGATTTTTTTATTTCATTCCCTTTATATTTTCAAAAATGTGTTGCTTGTGTGCATTTTAAGTATCTTCGTGTGTAAACGATTGGCTGTTGTTTTGTCGACGTCTCGTCTGCTGCTTCCCACACAAGCATAAATGTGTGTGGATGTGTGTTGCGCTTCATTGTTTAAAATTGAATGATAAGAAAATTTCACCATTCAATTTGTAGTAGATTGATTTGGATAAAAAATAGTTCATTCCTTAAGAATGATCATTCTTAAGGAATGAATTCTTGAAAGAATTAATTCAGTGATTTTGAAAGTTGAATGATTTTAGGGAATGCCAAATTCTATTTTTTTAATTCGAATTAGAAAATTGAATTAAAGAATTAATTCTTTCGAACCTTTGCCTACAGACGACGAAATATTATGCACAATATTTTTGACGTTTACCCACAAATGCCATACATAAAAATACTGTATAAAATATTGAAGCGAAAAAAATACATGCAGATTGTACATAATATTGAATCGTCTGTAGAGGCCTTAAAAAAAAGAACAAGTTTTATTTCACACCGGCGCCGGCCACCGGTTTTATCTGTCAAATCGTATGGAAAAGTCGTGCCGGGCTTGTTCTGTTTCTACTCTTATACCCAATTCACACCTGAGCTGAAATCTCGTTCGAACGAGATTTCGATCATATGGTTGTGTATAAAATGGTACAGACCATATGATTGAAATCTCGTTCGAACGAGATTTCACCTCAGGTGTGAATTGGCCTTTAGGCTTGTTTTTTGAAGACCGGATTAAGATTAGGACAAACTTTTTTTCCCATACGAATTGTCAGATAGGGGTTGAAACAGAACAAGCCCAGCAGGACTTTTTCCATACGACTTGACAGGTAAAGGTACCTACAGACGACACAATATTATGTACAATATTCAATAATATTGATAGTGTGTGGGTTAGATTGACGATTGTACAATGGTCAATCTTACCCACACACCATCAATATAATTGAATATTGTACATAATATTGCGTCGTCTGTAGGTACCTTAAGTGCAGGAACAGAACAAGCCCGAAACGACTTTTTCCATACGATTTGACAGATAAGTGAAGGAATAGAACAAGCACGGCACGGGGGACGGTTTCCAATTAGAATGAGTTTCACCACCTTTAACCCTTTTGCACTCTTTGAGTCAATTTGATCCACTTTTGGTTTTTATTTTTTATTTTTATAATTGCTCAGAAAGGGCTTATTTATATTAGTTTTCATTATTTTTTATTATACTAAATAAAAAAAAACAACAAAACGATTAAATTTCGTATACAAAATATGAAATTTTGTTTATATTTAAATGTTAGGTCATATTGACCCAAAGGTTTATAGGAAGGGCACATATCCAAAGGACGCAGAAGTGTTAAAAAATAGAACAAGTTTTATTTCAGAGTACACGCAAAAAAAAAAATCTGTGTAAGATTGAGCAATCCTACTTGGTAAAACTTTTTTCATACCAAAAAAAAAAATTTTCCCAAATTTTTGCTAAAATTATGCTTGTCGATGTTAAAGTAACATAATTAATTTTTTATGTAAAATAACCAAGTAGCTTGCACAATAACGCAAATTACTTGCACAAAAATTTATCGAAAGAAAACAACAAAAAAAAAAAAAAAAACAAATGCAGACCGCCATTTTCATTTTGTATTTTTGTGTGCGTTGTTCGTTTATTTTTTGTATTATAAAAACGTAAAAAGGAAATTGATAAATAAAATAAATTAATAAATAAAAATAAATAATTAGTTTTCTGAAAGATAAATAAATGTAAGATAAAAGAATGTTAAAGTTAATTTTGCTTTCATCACTTAAAACACCATTCATTAAGAAAAACCAATGGAGTCCCAGACGTATGTTTCGATGAATAACAAATGGAATGATGAAGTGAGTATACCCGCATTCCGAAGACACCAATAAGGTTTAATAGATTTTTAGTTAAAAATTAGTGTTTGGTAATAATTTTCTATTTTTACAGGGTACTGCTAAATAAATTTTTGAAGCTATGGCGAATCCTTCACTACAATACACCAATCCTGCCTTTAGTTATAAAATTAAAACCTAAAAACCCAAAGCCAAGGGAGTCCAGACCTGTTTTGATGAGTTACAAATGGAATGACAAAGTAAGTGTTCCTCCTTACCAGAGACCAATGGGGCTTACCAGTTTTTTATATTAAAAATTTATGTTCTGTAATAAATTTCTATTTTTACAGGATGCTTTTAAATAAATTCGTGAAGCTATAGCGGATCCTTCACTTCAAAAAGAAGCGTACACCCAAAAAAATAACTAGTGTTAAACAGTCTAATGTGACTTAGGTAAATTTTTTTTATATCGAGTTCAAGAAATTGCTCAAGTTTTGACTAAATTGTATGTGACATTTATTTTGTAAAATAGCATTGTATACAATATCAAATTTAACCTACACAAACTTGAATCTTTTACCTAAGTTTTTTTTATAAATATAAATAAATTTAATTCAATAAAGTCGACAAATTAATGCCACATTGTAAGCAACATATTGACAACACATTGTCTTTAATTTTTTATAAAAAACATGAGGAGGTAATTTTTTTCATTAATTAAAATGGTAAGCAAAACGAATGTGTTTATATATTTGCTAAACGTATACTAACCAAAATATTAACTTTCAGTTGCAGACGGTGGTGGTTTATCAGAATATTTGCGGCATCCGCCACACACTTTAAATCGGAACTTTTAGCCAGTTTACATTTTAAGGAACGGGATACAAAACAAATTTAAGAGAACCCAATCATGCCTCAAGTGTTTCAGCCGAGGTAAAAGTTTAATATATAAAAAACAATTAAAAAACCCTAGACCTTGGTCTTACAATCTGGTACATTCTATAGAAAAATTGTCTCAGAAAATTGTTCTAAAGAAAAATTGTCTTAGAATCTGAGATTTTTTCTATAGAAAAATTGTCTCAGAACCTGAGCCTTTTTTGTAGAAAAATTTTTGCAGAATTTAAAATTTGTTCTGTACAAAAATTGTCTGAGAATCTGAGATTTTTTCTATAAAATTTTTTTTCAGAATTTGAAACTTTTATAGAAAAATTGTCTCAAAATGCAAGACTTTTTCTATTGAAAAAATGTCTCAGAATTCGAGAATTTTTCTATAGAAAAAATTTCACAAAATTATAGAATTGTTGAACAAGTGTTAAAGAATCTGACAATTTTTCTATCGAAAAATTATCTTAGGATTTGAAACTTTTTTCTATAGAAAAAAAAAACGTCTCAGAAACTTAAAAATTTTCTATAGAAAAAATGGACGGAGTCTGAACATTTTTCTATAAAAAATTTTCACAAAACATTTCAAAATTTCTCAAAAACAATTGTTCTATAGAAAATTTCTCAGACAATTTTCTATAGAAAGTTTCCCAAAAACAATTGTTCTATAGAAAATTTCTCAGACAATTTTTCTCTAGAAAATTTCCCAGAAAAAATTTCTCAAGGAAAATTTGTCTATAGAAAATTTCACAAAGACACTTTTTCTATAGAAAATTTGTCAAAGTCAATTCTTCTATAGAAAATAACTCTAAGGACAAGTTTTCTATAAAAAAAAATTTCTGAAAGACAATTTTTCTTTAGAAAATTTTTTGAAAGACAATTTTTCTATAGAAATTTTTTCAAGCTATTTTTCCATAGAAAATATCACTAAAAGCAATTTTTTTATAAAAAATTTCTCAAAGACAATTTTTCTATAAAAAATTTCTCATACAATTTTTCTATAGAAAATATCTATAAAGACAACTTTCTAAAGAAAAATTGTTTTTGCAAAATTTTTTAAAGAGTAATTTTCTATAGAAAAATTGTCTTTGAAAAAGTTTCTATAGAAATATTGTCTTTCAAAAATTTTCTATACAAGAATTGCCTTTCAGAAATTTTCTATAAAAAAATTGTATTTGAAAAATTTTCTAAAGAAAAATTGTCTTTGAGAAAGTTTTTATAGAAAAATTGTCTTCAAGAAATTTTCTATTGAAGAATAATCTTTAAAAAATTTTCAGTAAAAAAATTGTCTTTGTGAAAGTTTCTATAGAAAAATTGTATTTAAAAAATTTTCTATAGAAGTATTGCCTTTCAGAAAATTTCTATAGAAAAATTGTCTTTCAGAAATTTTCTAAAGAAGAATTGTATTTCTATAGAAAAATTTAATTTCAGAAATTTTCTGTAGAAACATTTTCTGTCAGAAATTTTCTATAGAAGAATTGTCTTTCAGAATTTTTCTATAGAAGAATTGTCTTTGAGAAATTTTCTATAGAAAAATATTCTCTCAGAAAAATTGTCATTGAGAAATTTTCTACAGAATAATTGTCTTTGAGAATTTTTCTATGGAAAATTGTCTTTCAAAAATTTTTTAAAGAAAAATTTCCCTCAGAAATTTTCTATAGAAAAATTGTCTTTGAGAAATTTTCTATAGAATAATTGTCTTTGAGAACTTTTCTATTGAAAATTGTCTTTCAAAAATTTTCTATAAAAAAAATTCTCTCAGAAATTTTCTAAAGAAAAATTGTCTTTGAGAAATTTTCTATAGAATAATTGTCTTTGAAAATTTTTCTATGGGAAAATTCTATAGAAAAATTGTCTTTGAGAAATTTTCTATAGAATAATTACCTTTGAGAATTTTTCTATGGAAAGTTGTCTTTCAGAACTTTTCTATAGAAAAATTGTGTTCGAGAAAGTTTCCATAGAAAGATTTTCTTTCAGAAATTTTCTTTAGAAAACCTGTCTTTCAAAAATTTTATATAGAAAAATTGTGTTCGAGAAAGTTTCCATAGAAAGATTGTCTTTAAAAAAGTTCCTGTAGAAAAATTCTCTTTGAGACCTATTCTATAGGAAAATTGTTTTTGAGAAATTTTCTATAGAAAACCTGTCTTTCAGAAATTTTTTATAGAAAAATTATCTGTTAGAAATTTTCTATAAAAAATCTCTCATTTAGAAATTTTCTACAGAAAAATTGTCTTTGAGAAATTTTATATAGAAAATTTTTCTTCCAAAAATTTTCTATAGAAAAATTGTCTTTCAGAAATTTTCTATAGAAGAATTGTCTTTAAAAAAGATTCTGTAGAAAAATTGTCTTTGAAAAATATTCTATAGAAAAATTGTCTTTGAGAAATTTTCTATAAAAAAATTGCCTTTCAGAAATTTTCTATGGAAAAATTATATTTGTTAAATTTTCTATAGAAAAATTATCTTTAAAAAATTTTCTATTAAAGAATTATCTTTGAGAAATTTTCTATAGAAAAATTGTATTTGAGAAATTTTCTATAAAAAAATTTGATATAAAAAAAAATTATCTTTCAGAAATTTTCTATAGAAAAATATTCTTCCAGAAATTTTCTATCGAAAAATATTCTTCCAGAAATTTTCTATCGAAAAATTATCTTTTAGAAATTTTCTATAGAAGTATTGTCGTTTAGAAAGTTTCTATAGAAAAATTGTCTTTCAGAAATTTTCTATAGAAGAATTGTCTTTGAGAAAATATAGAAGAATTGTCTTTCAGAAATTTTCTGTAGAAAAATTGTCTCTCAGAAATTTTCTATAAAAAAATTGTCTTTGAGAAATTTTCTATAGGAAAATTGTCTTTGAGACAGTTTCTATTAAAGAATTGTCTTTGAGAAACTTTCTATAGAAAAATTGTCTTTGAGAAAATTTCTATAAAAAAATTGTCTTTAAGAAATTTTCTATAGAAGAATTGTCTTTCAGAAATTTTCTGTAGAAAAATTGTCTCTCAGAAATTTTTTATAAAAAAATTGTCTTTGAGAAATTTTCTATAGAAAAATTGTCTTTGAGACAGTTTCTATAGAAGAATTGTCTTTGATAGAAAAATTGCCTGTTAGAAATTTTCTATAGAAAACCTGTCTTTTAGAAATTTTTTATAGAAAGATTGTCAATTAGAAATTTTCTATAGAAAATCTCTCTTTTAGAAATTTTATATAGAAAAATTGCCTTTGAGAAAGTTTCTATAGAAAATTGTTCTTCCTGAAATTTACGATTATGTTGAAGGCAAGTCTTTAAATCAAAAGTATGTATTTTAGCTTATTATAGCTTATTAATATTTATATTTTATTATAAAAATGTCCTTTTTATTAAAAAAAATTATTAAAAATAAATCTAATTAAAATTTATAATATTGAGCATTTTGTATGGAAGGGGATATATATAAAATTATTAAATCAACCTAAAAAAATACGTCATTTAACCAGTCAAACTGTACCATTTATTTAAATATATTGGCTAAATAAACAAAACTAAATTTGAAATAATGCTTAGTTGCATTTTGTAAGTTTACCTAAGTTGTTTCGGCTAATAAGCAAAGAAACTTTTCAAGTTGGATTCCTGCGAAAAAACTTAGGTAAATTGTACCCTAAAATTTTATAATTCCACAATTGTTTTTTTTTGGGTGTAGGCAGCAGTCACTGGAGAAAATTGTGCAAAAAGGGTCAGTTGGTCGGTGGTAAATTATATCCTACACAACATTTATTATATTAATATTGATTTATTGTGTGAAAATTTTAAATTCAACAAATATACAAATTTTTACAAAAATTTATTGAAAATTTATTTTAGCATAAATGTGGTAATTTTTAGCATTATTTTTAGTCACCTTTTCTAATAATTTTGGTATATTTCACCATATTTCTTTTGGTATATTTTACCAAGTTTTTGCTTAAATAGCATTAGCATTTTCTTCAAAATTTTTTACATAAGCGTTTTGGCTAAATTACGAAAACTACTTCGTCGGTTGTAGTTTTAGCATATTTTTGGTAAAATTATGCCAGATTTTTGCTCACTTCGACACAGATTTTTTTTGCGTGTAGAAACAGAACAAGCCCGGCACGACTTTTTCCATACGATTTGACAGATAAAACCGGTGGCAGGCGCCGGTGTGAAATAAAACTTGTTCTATTTTTTAAAGGTGGCAAAACTCATTCTAATTGGAAACCGTCCCCCGTGCCGTGTTTGTTCTGTTCAGACCTAAGCTTGTTCTATTTTTTAAAGGTGGTGAAATTCATTCTAATTGGAAACCATCCCCCGTGCTATGCTTGTTCTGTTCCTGCTTGTGGTCAAAATTGTTAGTGTCTCTTCACAATACAGCAGCAAGCAGCAGACAGCGAAATTTTCCCATGTATTTTGTTGTTGTGCCAACAAAATTTTTGCTGTCTGCTGCTTGCTGCTGTATTGTGAAGAGACACTTAGTTGAATTTGCTTTTTTTTTTGATAATTTTGTTTGCTGGCTTGTTATTTTCACATGTATTTTATATTCACCTCAGACTGTGTTGAATTTCTTAAAAAACAAAATGGATGCCCTGGCGAGGTAGAGTTGCTTTTTTTGGTAGTTGCTACTTCAACAGAAACGTAACATACAAAATTAACTAATAGGGTGATTACTTTAAGTGAAAATTCGATAATAATCCTTTAACAAAACCTAAAATTAATACAATTTAATAAAATTCTATTAATTTTTAACCTAATATTAAAATTAGTCTGAATATTATAATTAATTAAAACTTTTTAATAGTACACAAAAATTTCTACTCCCTTTTTGTGTATTCCTTAAAATCAAACCTAATTTTCATTAATACAACCATGGTATGTGTTGTGCTGTGTTCGTGGGTACGTATTGTAGACGGAAAATTTTTTCTATATTTTGCCAAAAATAATATAACAAAATATGTTTAAAATGTCCAAAACTAATTAGAAAATATTAATAAAAGTACGGTGTATAAAAATTTATTGAAGATTACATAAATAAATTAAAATTTATTAGTGAAAATTGAATTTGAAAAAATGTATGCATTTTTTCTTTTCTCTTCGATTTGTAGTGAATGTGTGTATGTGTACTAAATGTAGCCGCAGAGCCACCGACCGCTAGTCTATGAAAAGCCATCCATCCATTAGAAAATATTTTTTTTGCTTAACGTCGTCGGCTCCCAAAAATAAAAGAGGGTTTTGTTCGTTAATTTGCAAAAAGTGCAATGCATAAAAAAAATAAAAATAGTGAAATTTGTGAAAACTTACAATGATTTTTTTTTTTTAAATTTACAAATGTTTAAAAATACGTTTCTAGAAAAAAAGGGGATACATATGGTTTAGTATCAATTTGGTATGTATGGGAGGGGCAATTTTTTTTAACTTTAAATGTTGCAATCTCCGAAAAATCAATAATTCTGCAACGTTGTTGCTTAATAAGCTGGTGTGTGATAAGAGGGAAAATCGTTTTTTTACAATAAAAGTGGGGTTCCTACAAATTGTGGGGGTCCTGTTATTAGAGTGTGTGTATGTGTACTATTGTAAATGGTAGTAGTGTAATTTTTATATGATGTTTTTGTAGTTGTAAAGCCGGCATTTTTGCTGTTGTTTTTTTATTTTTTGCATTTTCTCTTTTATTGAAAGTGGGTAGTTACATACACATAAAAATAATTTAAGTGATTCTGTTTGTTTAAACGCTAATGTGTTTTTTTATTAACGCGTATTTAATGTCTTTAATTTTATGTACCCATATACTTGTTTTGGGAAGTCTAAATGGATTCGCAAAATAAAGCATTTCTGGGTTGAGGACTTGGGCGGGACTTTGTAATTACAAACTCCACAAATTCAGCCCAAATGGCTTCGCTTAATAAAGCTTTGTGCATATGGGAATTTGGAATGACATTGGCATTACAAACTCCATGGATTCTGCCCAAATGTCTTCGCTGAAAGAGGCTTTTTGCGACGCTGCCTTTGGCCGGACTAAAGGATTGCAAACTACGAAGATATAAACAAATTACAACATAAATAAATAAAACATCCAGTTTTACTTTGAGCCCCAATAACTTTATTGCTAAAAGAGCTACAGCAGTGCTTCTCACTAGCTTTTGCTTCGCGACCCCTTTTTAATATTTAAAATTTCTCGCGACCCCCAACATAAAATCATATTAATGTAATTTAATTTGTATACTTATTTGTGTTATGGTATTTTTGTCTCTCCAGAACTTTTTGAAATCCACAGATAAGCTGCAAATTGGCATACACTAGGGCAGAGCTTCGAAGAATGAAGTCCTTTTCGAATGAATTCTCAAAAATTCCATTCAATTTTCATAGTCATGCATTCGATATCATAAATTAACATTGAATGCAGTCCTTGGAATTCATTCGATTGAATGAACAAAAATTAATGCATTCGATTTCTTGTTTATTCAATTTAGAAAATTCGAATGCATTCGATTTTTTATCATTCTACTGCGAATGCAATCGATTTTTTAAATATGTAGACCAAAACGGAGCCAAATTTTTGTCCATAGTATCGCCTACTCTTTTTACATACGATGACCCTAATGGGCTATAATTTTGAATCCAAAAAAATTGGTGTTCCCGAAAATTTTAAAAATGCACATATTAACTGCCTATACGACAAAAAATGTGAAGAGTGTTAGCGATACTATGGACAAAAAATTGGCTCCGTTTTGCTCTATCTTGGTTAGTTTTTTAAGTTTTTTATGCAATGAATGAATAAGCCATTCGATTTTTCAAATTGAATGAAAAGAAAATCGATTGCATTCGCAAGTGAATGCATTCGATTTTTAAAAGTCGAATGAAAAAAAAATCGAATGCATTCGATTTTTGAAAGTCGAATGAAGTCGAATGAGTCTAAAGTGAATTCATTCAATTCGCTAAAATGTGATTGGGGAATGCAATAACTAAATTTTCACTCAGAATGACAAATCGAATTAAGGAATGAAATCCTTCGAAGCTCTGCACCAGTGTCTGATTCTAACATAGTTTGTTCTGGATGTTTTGCCTGTGGGTGGAGGGGTTTGTCGGAAAAGGGGCGTGCCATTTGTTTTTTACATTTTAGCTATTTTAAAAGCCCTCTATTGAGTTAGAAATGGCAAGCGTATAGTCCAGGCGATGGAGCATATTCTGAAGTAAGATCTAGCTAGCACTTTTGAACAGTAGAAAGAGAATTGTGAGAAAAAGGGACGATGCAAAATTTTGTTTTTTTTAAACATTTGTGCTAATTTTTACACTGTCCCCTGGCCGTGCTTGTTCCTGCTCTAAAAGTGGTGATTCTCATTCTAATTGGAAACCGTACACCACACCGTGCTTATTCTAATTGTTCATTTAGAATACGTACAATACAAGCACTACTTTCAGTACGATTTTACAAATAAAACCGGTTGTTGTAACAGCTCTACATAATCTGGGGTTGCTGGGGTGACGGTCCTTGGTCGAAGATGATGACTATCCAAGTCGATTAGGCTTTTCGAAGATCCTACTGTAGTGAAAACGTTAAACGGATAATCCGGTTTGAGAAGCTATTCAAACTTTGTTTCCAATTTAAAGTAACTTAAATAATTTTTATTCAATCCAAAAATAAACAATTAATTTTAATAGGGAATTACATTTCACAAAGGATTTTCGAAATATAGACCCATACCGTTATAATACAGTTTGAAACGGTATTTTAAAGGTATTGGCCTATATAACAAAAATCAACCGGTACAAACACGAAGTTACCCATCAAAAATGCTAGAAATTTCATGGACTTTCATAATCGCTTTTCAAAATATCCATATCTTTATTGGTTGCGGCACAACTGCCAAATACCGTTATTCTAGGTTGGAATCGATTGCCAACCTCGAAAAAAATAAATGAATGAGAAAAAAAGATACATATTGGATTTGTCTTTCCAACGGTAAAATATTTATTCCTATCGGATCATTATAAGCGGAGATATTAGCAATTTCGTCTTAAACTTTAAAGCGATATATCTCACGATTTTTATTTTGTTCTCACCGATTTTTATTTTGTTGGATACTCCTTTAAAATGGCTATTAAAAAAATGGGGCAAAAAATAGAGTTGTTCCAATAATAAAAAAAAGTAAAAATACACTTTTATAAAACTATATTTTTAATGCCCACCACTCTAATTTTATTTTTATACCCTCCACTCTAGTTTTATTTGTATACCCTCCACTCTAGCCCGCATAAAGTATATATATTCTTGATCCTTGATCGATTTTAAGTCTTATATAGCGATGTCCTTCCGTCCGTCTGTATGTTTATTTTTTTTTAATTGCAGACAGATGAGACTTAACACTCTTAACAAAATACACCTGAAATTCCACCTTTTTCATACATAAATACTTTTTTGAAAAAGGTGGTCTTTACTGTTCGAAAAATCGAACAGTGGGTCGAAATGGGTTAAAATTGTTAATTAAAAAATATTTTCTATCACTTAAAAAGTTCAGGAACAGGTTGAGTTAACTGGCATTGGTCAAAAAAAAAAAAAAAATTAAAAATAGCCCTTTTAGCGATGATTTCGAAAAAAAAAAAATTGTCGGCGACACGTATTTAGCGAGTTATATCGACTTGAAGTTTTTTGCTTATATCTTCGTTATTTATTGTTCGATTTCAAAAATATTGGTGTCATTCCAAAGGTAATTGAAATATCTTCCATTTTGATAAAAAAAAAATATTAGCCCCTAAAAGGCCTAAATTTTTTATTTTTTTGAAAGAACAAAAAAGTTTTTTTCGTTTTTTTGGAGAATTTTCCTAAAAAAAAGCTTTTCTGCGTAGCGCCTTTGGCCGGGCTTAGGGATTACAAACTCCAAAAATTAGTTTAGCGACTTCGCTAAATAAAGTTGTTTTGTGTATTAAGCCTTTTTCCAGGTATAATATTCGAATTTCAAGTCGACATAACTCGCGAACCCGATCTCGCCGATAAAAAATCACCCAAATATTTTCGATTTGTAATCAAAAGATCTATCTCTGGTAAAAATTTGAGATCAATCAGACCAATGCTAGTAAACTCAACTTAAGCCAAAGTTCATTGTGGAGGTTATTCATGAATTCGGCCAAGTCGAATTTAACTTTTCTACTTTACACATATCAGAATAATTTGTTTTTATATTGCAGCTTTTGTAACTAAATCTCCGTTTTGACATCACTTTTCATCATAAACTGAAATAATAAAAAAACACCATCGAAACGAATACAAAAATCAAAACAAAAAAACCAACAACACTGAGAATTTAATCAACTTAAGCTCAAAACCAAAAACTACCAAACCGGCGTTTTTAGGAGGAATTTTTGAGGAAGTGGCAACCTACTACTGCTCCAATATTCTAAACCGACACAAAACCATTTTTTTTAATTTAAATATAGCATTAAAACAACAACAAAATCGTGAACATATAAAACTACAAAATTTAAAGCTGCTGGAAACAGTTTGCGAAGGTTATAAAAAGTTTAAGCCAAGCTTAGCTTAAAGAAAAGAAAAACTATAAACTAAAAAAAAAAACTGGGAATAAAAACACTTAGTGAAATTAGCAATAAAACTTCTTTAATAAAAAAATACTCAGAATTTCAAAGAAATTCAAATCAACAAACAAGAAAAAAACTTAAACTAAAAATAAATTAACACATCTGTCCACAAAAAAAAGAAAATAAAATAATACCAAAAGTAAGCAAAGAGATAAAAGAAACAATAACAGCTAAGCTTGGCTACTATTAGCTAGCTAAAGACAAATAAAAGCCAAAAAGACTTGTTAGCAAATTTTTAAAGGAGTATTAACAAATTTTGAATTATTTTTTAAACTACTGCAGCACTACTATATAAAAAAACAGCATTTGGTTAAAACTCTAAATCAGAACGCCTTAAAATATTGTGTATATCAAAAAAAAAAAAATATTGGATTAAGTCATTATTACAACAATTCCTGGAGCTCGAATACCTAAACCCAAATTCCTCATTTCAAAACCCCCTTTATTTTCTACTACACAAAGCTTTAAATTATTATTTTTTTTTTTTTGAAAAATAACGCTTATTTTTTTTAAAACACAATTACGCCCACAACCACGCCCACAACAAACATAAAATATAAACAACAACAATATAAATCCTCAACATTATTACGGCAACAACAACAAAACTACCAACAACTGAAAAGAAAGTTTTAAAGTACAAATAAAACGAAAAAAAAAAATAAATTAAAATTAAAAAAAAAAACGCAACATTACAAAAAAAAAAGAACTTAAAAAAAACTGAATTTAATGATTAATTAAGATTTTTATTATTGTACAAAGTATTAAAAATTATTATAAACTCAAATATAAAAATATAGAATTGTAAGAATTTCTAAAAAAATACCACATAAAAACATTTCGAAGGTTAAAGAAGAAGAAGAAGAGATTTTGAAAAAAGCTTACAAACGTAAATTTTTTATGCCTAAAAGGCATAAAAATAACAACAACAAGCGTATTTAAAAAATCTCTAAAAAAGCAACAAAAAACAACAACAACAACAAAAAACGAAAACAATAATTAAATTTATTACATAAAGTAAATCCAAAAACAAAAAAAAAACATTTAATAATCAAATTAATTTAATTATATTAACAAAAATAAGAAATTTTTACACTTAAATTCTAAAACAAAAAATAAAAACTTATTCCAAAATAATATTTAAACAACGGCTTGTTTTAAAACAAACAAAAAACGGCTTGGTTTTCAACAGATCTCTATACAGATCCCTTTTCAAAAGGGATCTTAATAAAACAATTAAAAAAACGAAAGACTTTCAATTAATAATTCAACAACAACAAAAAAGAGAGATTTCTGAAACTACAGTGAATGCAAATAAACTAAAATAAAAAAGTAACCAACAAAAAAAAAAAAAAAAAAAACAAATTCAAAGAAAGATTTAAAACATCTCTGTGATAATTATTGTAAATTTATAAACTTATTAACTAATGGAATCTTTAGAAATGCAAATTTAATACAAAAATTAACAAACCCTCTAATATAAAAGAATAAATGAAGCTAAATATATAATTAAAAAACAGAATAGCCTAAACAATTAAATTAAAATAGTATATTAAGAATAAAAAAAAAACACAAGATAATGAAACATTGAAACAAATTCGTGATATCTTAAAGGACTTCGATACATATACTATAGTATATATTATATATTAAAAATAATAAATAATTTAAAAAATAATATAAAAAAAAAAAAAAAAAAACAAAAATATATATTATTAACTATAAGTTATAAGCTTATAAGTAAAAATAAAAAAAAAATTGAAAATCATAATAAATAAAATCCCTTTAGTCTAATAAAAGACTTAAATAATACAATTATTCAAAAAAAAAAAAAAATATAAAATTACATTAATCTTCTTAAAAAAACATTAAAATCCTTAAGTGTTTTTTAAACACAGACCACGCCAAAAATCTAAAATTAAAATTAAAACAAAAACAATAAACTTATGAAATTAAAAACAAAAAAAAAATGAAAAATAATTCTAAAATTCTCAAATTTTTTCAAAGTATTTGAAAATTTGCATCTGATCCCAAAGATTTTAATTTTTTTTCCAAACTGTGTTTTAATTTCAAACAAATATAAAAAAAAATCCCCTTACTAAAAACCAAGCAATATTATTGAAAAAAAAAAAAATAATATGTATAACAATTAACTAGAATTATTAAAACTTAAACAAAAAAATAAAACAACCAAGTTCCAAGTTAAAAGTAATTTTTAAAAGACTTATAAAAACCGCCGTTAACGCGTTAAAAATTTTCACGCATTTCTCGCTCGCCATTTAACAACAAAACGTTCGTCTTTGACTTCTTGTGGATTTAAATTTGAATATTCTTAAAAAAATAAAAAGTAATTCAGTGCCTCTCATATAAAAATTAAACCAGTGTATTTGTGTGTGTGTTCCGCTCCAAATAAATAATAACAATAAACGGTTTTCATAATTTTATCTCACCTTTAAATAATTTGCTGTATACGAGTTTCAAAAACAGACAGTTTACATCTTTTTTTTTTTTCTGGTTGATTAACTGTTGTTTAACAGTTTTCTGCCATATTTCTGGTCATCATGAATACTCAATCGAAAGGATATCGTACGGGGGAAGGTAAGTTAACCCATGTATATTAAATGCCCATTTAGTATTTATTCGGTTACTAATATCTAATAACACTGTGCAACACGATTTTGTATCTTGGATGGGACTAAAAAAATGAAAGTATACCAACAGTAGAGCAAAACTGCCGAAGGGTTTTGAAAACTTAGCTCGAGTTCTATTTTATGGCCTACTAAAGTTTTTCAATTTTTTTCAAAGGCGTTTTGAATAAGGCAAAAAAAAAATATTAAATCTAGTTCTGAGGTAAATAAAGTAAAGACATGTCTTCAGTTAAATTTGATGGCAGTTCTTTTCTTAGAATATATTAACCCTATATCTCCTATTTTTAGGAATCATTTTGGCCCTTTTTTCAAATATCCTCGTAGAACACCAATAAAACATGCGCTTAAAGGGTTAAACTGTTCTACACAAATTTTCTGCATCAAATTTCAAAATGTTCTGCATCAAATTTCACTAGGGTTGTCGAAGATCAGAAGTTCGTTCGAAAAGTGCAAAATGCTTAAAAAAGGTAAATTGTAAATTATCACATACTATAAAATCGAAAAAATGTAATAAATCTGCTTCTGAGCTAAATTACGATAATAGATGCCTTCAGTGAAATTTGATGGCGGTTCTTTTCTTATAATATATTAACCCTCTCTCCCATTTTACGGGTTATTTTGGTCCTTTATTTGAATATCCTCATAGAACACCAATAAAACATGCGTTTAAAGGGTTAACATGTTCTACAAACATTTTCTGCATCAAATTTCACTAGGTGTTGTCAAAGGCCAAAAGTTTGTGCGAAAAGTGCAGAATGCTTTAAAAATTAAAAATGTAAAGTATTTTGGTGAAACATAATTTAACTAATTATGATAACTTAAAATGTTAATTTTTAAAACATTTTGCTTATATCGCTCAAGCTTTTGACCTTTGACAATCCCTAGTAAAATTTAATGAAGAAAATGTTTGTAGAACATTTTAATCCTTTAAACGCACGTTTTATTGGTGTTCTATTAGGACATTTGAAAAAAGGACCAAACTGACCACTAAAAATGGAAGATAGAGAGGTAATATATTCTAAGAAAAGAACCGCCATGGCGCGCCATCAAATTTTACTGAAGACATGTCTTAACATTATTTTCCTCAAAATTAGATTTAATACTTTTTTTGACTTATTCAAAACGCCTTTGAACAAAATTGAAAAACTTCAGTGGGTCATAAAAAAGAACTCGAGCTAAGTTTTCAAAACCCTTCTGGGTGTTTGTTCTTCTATTGGTATACTTTAATTTTTTTGGTCACGTTCAAAATACACTCGAAGAACTCAAATTTGTTGCACAGTGTAATGTATAATAATTTGTGAACACTTTTAGAGAGGATTACTCAAGTTTCAGTTAGCTGCTAACTGTCGATTTAACCTTGGGGGAAGAAACGGTCATTTTTCAGTTTTTTGCGTTTATCTCCTGTATTATACAAACAAACCTACCCAGGCAGAAAAATACAGTAACGTAAACGGTGGTACAAGTATTGGCAGGACGTAGAATTTTTTGTATTTCAGTACTGACCCGGTTACCCTAATGATAACTCTGATCTGCGGTTGGCCCAGACGTTCAGGCAGCATCGTAAAAGCACTGTAAAAAACCAAAAAAAACAACGTTGTCCTAATACTTCAAATACAAAAAAATCGGTATTTATTTCATATTTTTATTTATTTTATATCAATTTTTCAAGGCACACTGGCATATTGAATGGAAAAGATTTTAAATTGAATGTTTTAGCACTTTGCTGTGACATCCCAGCTAGGGTTCTCTTTTTTTTCTTAATCAACTTTATGATTTGTTTTACTTGTTGCCAAATGAAAAAAATATATTTTCCAAAAAAAAAAAATACAACGATTATTACAACGATTGCTCATAATCTTATCCACATAGCGGATGAGGTAATTAATACATGGCCCCAATAACAGAGTTTTCAGCTTTTTAAAATAGCCAAGGGTATATTAAGTCACTTATAAATTTACCAACCAATAATGTATGTTTATTGAAGTACTTATTAAAGTGCTAATACTTGCTTTTTTAAGGGCGGATTACTTAATGAAAAATTAGCTGCTAACTGCCGATTTAACCGAGCTTTATGTTAAAATTTGTATTAAAAAGTTAAATTTAACGGAGAGTTAATTTATAACGAAGCATTGAGTAATCCAGCCTAAGTAATAGTAATATAATAATGGTAACGGAAATTTTTAGTGCTGAACTTTCGGTTAATAAATAGAATATTTACAAAACAAATAGTTTTAGTTCACACCAAAAAATGTAAAAAAATAATAATATTAAGCGGCAAGATTTTTTGTACTAAAGTACTGGTACAGCACTTTTAGGGTTGTTATTTCCATCACTGGCATAGTACTCTATTTTCATAAAAAAGGTACTTTGCAGGACTATATTTTTTGTACCGCTGGCAATTTCTGGCTGGGTAGTCATGTTACATAGCAAATGAACACGTGTACAAAGAATGTGTCAAAATATGCAGAACTTTTTGTCATATTGAGTAAAATAACAAAATTTTAGGACATTTTTGTTAATAAGTCGAAAA
The DNA here is from genome assembly GCA_963921195.1 of Pegoplata infirma. NCBI lineage: Eukaryota > Metazoa > Arthropoda > Insecta > Diptera > Anthomyiidae > Pegoplata > Pegoplata infirma. The sequence goes on along the minus strand of OY992539.1, from coordinate 13,455,490 downwards.
ATATTTACTTTTTTGGCACGTTGTTAGCATCACAAGATAGGTATTTTAAATACCTTTAATCTAGATTAAAGGCTGATACCGAAATAGGCGTAATTCGTAAAAAAGTGAAGAAGGTCAATTTCCCCCCATACAAATCGAAAAAAAAATTAGCTTGGGCCGATAAAAAAAAATATGTGTCGAATTTATTTTCGTTCTGAACAACATATCAGAATTTCATGAAGATCGCAGGGTGACACCAGAGAGACTCTCCTTGTGAGTGAATCACGCGTGAGTGTTTTTGAATCTAGCGTAAGTCACGCGTGAGCAATTTTTTACTCGCGTGAATATTAAGCGCGTACAAAAAAATGTGTGTGTGTAAAAATTAAAAAAAAAAATATATTTCCCGGGAAATCCGTAAGTTTTATAAAATAAATGTTTTTACATAAAGTTAATTTTTAATATATTAAACCAGAAAATTTTTTAAATTGTTTATAAAGAGTCCACTCAAAACATTATCTTTTAAAAAATTAGCAAAAGAGTTTGATAAAGGGGTCCATCTAGTTTATTGTGTCCTGGATTTAGAAAATTTTGCAAAACTTTTTCGGGACTTAAAAGCATTGATAATACAATGGAAACTTTTCCATAGTAGATGCAATGTTCTAAAGACAAAGTTAACAATGCTAAACGTTATTATCAAACGAGTATTATTTTAAAACCTGATATGTATAGGTTATTAATAAAGCTTTAATTGTGTTCAGAGTTGGTCATACAAGGTAACCGAACTGCAGTCGTCTTTTCAACTTTGTATGGTCCAGAACCAATTAGGGTTAAATAGTCGCAACAAAAAGTCGACTTTTCGACTTTTTTCAATTTCTAAACAGTCGACTTTCCGAATTTTTTTCAAATTCAAAAAAGTAGATTTTTCGACATTTCGACTTTTTCAAATTTTTAGAGTCCGACCAAATATTCGGTTTCGGTCGAATAATGGGGTTTCGGCCGCTATTCGGTATTCGGCCAAATTTTAGACGAATATTAGCCGAAACCGAAACTTTTTCAAATTAAAAAAAAATATAAAAAAGTCGCTGAGTTTTTAAATTTCGTGTTGCATTCCAATTGTAAATACATCAACGATTCCTATGGTTTAAAAACATTAAGTTCTATAAAAAAAAATCATAATAATTTTTTTTTAAGCCCGGCAATTGTTTTGATTTTGATTTTGAGTTTTGGTTCGATTAATCGAACCACCTTCACTAGCTCATTTGAAAAGTATATTCGATTTTATTTTTTTTTTGTAACATTAGTATTGTTAACTTTGTCTTTAACAAATGAAGGGCTTACTGCAAGAACTTGATAAGCAACATTTTATTTTTTCGTGGTTTTCGCCTTCTGCTGATGTTCCATTGACAGATTTTTGGCATAAGTCTTGCTTTAACCCTTCGTACAAGTATATTAAGAATAAAAGTTCTGCAAAAGTTCTATTTTCTACATTATTTTAAACGTTTTAAGGCAAAAACCACCATAAAATTAAATGTTGCTTATCGAATTTTTTCAATAAGCCCTTAAAATATAAAATAGTTTCAATTGTATTGTCACCCACTGTAAATAACTACCTTAAATTTCAAATCAACTTTTCTTTGACTTTTATCAATTTTTATATGTATTTTGTTTTTCAATACTTTTGTTTGTGAATTGTTTATATATTTAAAAAAAAAATAATCAAAATTAAAATCAACGATCCAAAAAAAAAATTATGCAATTTGCATGTCCTGGCTGTGAAAAACTAACAAAAACTAATTAAACCGCACAAAATTTTAAATAAATAAACGTTTAGTGTTTAAATTATTTCAATAAAAAAAAAGACAAAATCGCATCTACATACATAGAAGAAGAAATATTAAAACATAGGAGATTTTTTTTTTTTATACAAGAAAGCGATTCCAAATTATTTCCCTAGAAAAACAAAAAAAAATCAAGACAATAAATAACCTTTATTAACAATTTGCTTACGTGTTTCTATTTTTGCTAGAAATCTATGATAACTTGCCCTGTGATGGATTTTTCAACATGAATTCCATGCGTCGTAACTTGAGTATTTCGAATAATTTTCCACCTATTGGTACATTCTCTTTGGAAACTGCTTTGGGTCCACAGACCCCTCAACCTCAACAACAACACCATCATCCGCAGCAGCAGCAACAACAACAACAACAGCAGCAGCAGCAACATCATCACCATCAACAGCAGGGACCACCACCAATGACTCAACATCCTCCTATTGGTATGTTTGATGCCAATGATGTACCGGAAGTTATTCAAAACCCGGCTACCATCGGAGTATTTCAATCGAATAGTGTTTTGAGTAATAATAGTGGCAATAATTCCAACTCAATTTTCGGTTCCCAATCGAATTCATCTTCTTCGGCTGCCAATGATCCAAATTCTACAACTCGTGAGACTGGTATAATTGAAAAGTTATTGGTTGGTATTTGAGATATTTTTGTATTTGGTAACTAAACTTAATTTAATGAAATGTTATTATTTTTTATAGCATTCTTATGGTTTTATCCAATGCTGTGAGCGTCAGGCTCGTTTGTTTTTCCATTTTTCTCAATTTAGTGGAAATATTGATCATTTAAAGATTGGTGATCCAGTTGAATTTGAAATGACTTATGATCGTCGTACTGGTAAACCGATTGCTAGTCAAGTTTCAAAAATTGCGCCTGAAGTAGTAAGTAAAAAAAAGTGATACCCTTCTCCAAAATGACACAAAAAAAAATTGTAAGACATATTTTTGGGAATATAGAATGTTTTTGTTTTTAAATCTAATTCACCATTTCCAATTTTATTTAAAAAATTGTCAATATTGTTTTTTCAGAAATTATTAATTATATTTCAGAAATTCTTGATTTTAATTCAGAAATTATTAATTGCATTTCAGAAGTCATCAATTGTATTTCAAAAATTTGTCAATTGCATTTCAATTGTTTTTCAGAAGTTTTTTGTATTTCAGAAACTGTTATTTGTATTTCGGAAATTATTATTTTATTTCAGAAATAATCAATTGTGTTTCGAAATTATCAATTGTATTTCAGAATTTATCATTTATATTTCATAAAGAATTTTAATTTGATTTCAAAAATTATCGATTGCATTTTAGAAATAGTCAATGGTAATTCAGAAATTTTCAAGTTTATTTTAAAAAAAGTCATTTGTGTTGGATAAATCCAAAATACAAGTTTTTATTTCTGAAATAGAATTTATAATTTCTGAAATACAATTGATTATTTCTGGAATACAATCAATAATTTCTGAAATACAATTGATGTTTTCTAAAATACTAATTAAAAATTTCTGAAACAAAATTCATAAATTCTGAAATATAATTGATAATTTCTTATAAAACAATTGATAATGTTGGAAATACAATTGATAAGTTCTGAAATACACTTGATAATTTCTGAAATACAATTGAAAATTTCTGAAATACAATTGATAATTTCTGAAATCCAATTGATAGTTCTGAAATACAATTGTTAATTTCTGAAATACAATTAACAATTTCTGAAATACAATTGATAACTTCTGAAATACAATTGATAACTTTTTAAATACACTTGGAAATGGTGTAGTATATTCACATCTAATTGAACAATTTTAATTTACGACCTATTTTCATTAAGGCTCAAATCTCGTTCGAACGGGAAATCTGTTTTGATGTTAATGGGGCATTAGATGTGCTAGAAAATTAGATTAAAAACAAATGGATATCACTGCAGCGCTAAAAATAAATCTCTCGTAGGAACGTAGACTTATATTTCAAGGTTTTGCATACAGAATGATAAACTTGAAAACACCCTCTGTCAGAGAGTGTTGCAAATAAGTTTAATGTAACAAAGAAAGTCTAACAATGGATTTTTTTCAGAACTTAATAAAACTTTGCTATATTGAAGAGACAAAAACTATCCTAACAATTTTTTTTTATTTGGACCATCTTTTTTATTAGGGGTAACAGGAAAAAACGGAAGTTTAAAATTTCTGCAATCCCTCTTAAAAATTATAGCTTTTTGTTTTTATTCAAACACAGTAAAGTTTAATTAAGACCTGAGAGTACTGTTTTGTTTGAACTTTTTACACCATTTTCAATCAAATAATTGTTAATATTTTTTTATTTAGAAATTGTTCAATTTGAATGTCAACAAAAATTTCCATTTGTTTTGTTTTTTTAAATTAAAAATTAAACAAATTGAAATTTTTCATTTTAATTTAATTAAATTTTTTATTTAATTAAATTAAAAAAAGTTCTATTTTAGTACATATGTATTAAAACTATCAATTTGTTTTTCAATGATTTTTTTTCGAATTAAAAAAGTTGAATTAAAACCCAATTTTTATAATTCCAAATTAAAATAATACTGCCTAGAGAGAGGTAGCCTTTGAAAATAATATATGTATTTATATTATCTAGGTTCTTTCTGAGGAACGTGTTACTGGTACTGTTACCACTGAATTACGTATTGATAGTTCTAATAATTTGTTATCGAATGAAACTACTGGCCGCATTAGCTATGAAAATCGTGGTGAATGCTTTTTCTTGCCCTATACCAAAGACGATGTTGAGGGTAATGTAAATTTGAGAGCTGGCGATAAAGTTAGTTTTCAAATTGCTACCAACCAAAGGTAAAACGTGAAAAAATCTACGTTTGTATTGAGTATAATAGGAGTATCAATACATACAAATTCGAAAATGGGTATATTTTCAAAATGAAATCGGGTATTTAAAGCAGATTCATAAAGCTGTATTTTGAAATCTATACCATTCAGATTGGGTAAATGACAATTTAGATTTTAGAGTTGAACTGAAAAATATTTTATTGATTTTTAAAAAAAATATTTAGAAGTAATTTTTTTTAATACTTATTTTTGTATTTTAAGTATTTTTTTTATTAAAAAAATGCATTACATTATGGTGCCTCAGCGCCTTATAGGCATTGTAAAGGGGAGTTGGCAAAAACAAATAAATTCAGGTTGTTTCAAGTTCGAGTTTTTTTTTTCAAATGCAAAATAAACACACTTTTTTAAAGGAAATTTATTATCTTTATATTAATATATGAAGTAGACGTTCTACCATTTATGAATAAAAAAAAATTTCTTCCAAATGTCCCCGTGTCTACGCTTACACACCTCGATTCATAAAGCAAAATTTTCGATGACATTTTGGCATACCTGTGGCTTTATCTCGGCAATTTCACGCCAAATGTTGCCTTTCAAGGCTTAAATTGTTTCTGGTTTATTTGTTTAACCACTCTCTTTAAGATGGTCCCAAAGAAAATAGTCCAAAGGCGTTAAATCTGACGATACTGGCGGCCAATTTGCTTCAGATCTTCGTGAAATAATCTTCCGGGAATTTTGCTCGCAATTAATTCATTGTTTCGATGGTTGTCTGGCGTACCATATTGTTGAAACCTCATATCGTCAATATCCATATCATCAACAATAGGCCAAAAAAAGTTGCCAACATATCACGATACCGCAATCCGTTAACGGTGGCGATCTTGGTGGCCAAATTGCGTCCGATCTTCGTGAAATCATTCTGAACGGGAATTTCGCTCGCAATAAATTCATTGTTTCGTTGGCTTGTTGAAAACACATATCGTTAATTCGATATCATCAACAATAGGCGAAGAAAAAGTTGTCTACATGTCACAATATCGCAATCCGTTGGCGGTAAAAATGTCATCGAAAATCCACACTCGGTAGACATTTGTAAGATATTATTTATTATTCGCAAATGGTAGAATCTCTACTATATATATTAATAAACAGATAATAAATTTCCTTTACAAATGTGTGTTTACTTTGCATTTGAAAAAGAAACCCGAACTTGAAACATCCTGTATATACAGTACCTCAAACTAATAATGGAACAGCATATACATATTTCCCAGGGAGAAATTACGACTCTTCTAAAAATATAATGCCATTATAACATTGGATATACAAAAATACGACTTTAAAAATTCAATACCTTGTAAAAACAAATTTAATACCATTGCAATATTGGATTTTTTAAAAAAAAACCAACGTTATATAAGCATTTGAATTTAATCCGAAACGGTTTACTACTGTATTTATATAAATTTCTACTACACTGCGAATCACATCAATAAGGAATCGAGTTTTTCACTTTTTAATCGAATATATCTTTGTAACGAATAAGCGGAAAAATATAAAAAAATGCACTGATAGAGACCATTATCTAGCTAATAATGTCAAATAATAACAATAATCAAAAGACTGAAAGAAGTCCTTTAAAAAATATTTTTCGGAAACTTGTTTAAAAATTACTAGTTTTTTATGACTCACTTGAATAAGGAATTTTTTAATACAGACCAAGTAGGACCTGAATCCAATTTGTTATGGATAGCAATTCCTTAAACAATAAAAACAAAACAGTTTTGTTTCGAATTTCAATAAAAATGAGACTCACAACAGCTCTTGGATCTTCCGAAAAGAAAAAAAGTACTGTATTTAAAGTCCAAAGTGTTAAAGGCCGTTGAAATCGCGAAAATAATAGAGAGGGGCAAACCTATTGAAGGCAATTATTTAAATAACATTAAGAACTATGGAAAAAACACGAATGGGCGAACTTAAATGGCAAGAACAGAACGAAATCGACAAAAATTTGAAGAATTCCCTCGAATTCCACGTTGACAGGTTGCAAAATTATCAAAGAAAGTGGTGATTTAATGGGTATTTTGACAGTCCATCACGATTAAAAATTAAATGAGTTCATAGTCTGTTGCAAATTGCAAAAAAAGCCACCCCTTAGTTCCAAACTTAAGAAGCATCGATGGTAACGTAAGGAACAGTAATGATGCCACAGTAGAATAGCGCACCCCATACTATAACAACACCTTACATGATCTGTCTGCTATGCAAAAACGGGTTTTATTGTCTCAAATCACCGAAAACCATTGTATCCTCCAATGCAACGGTATAATTTTTTTTTTTCGTCGGAATAAATTACTTTGAAAAATTTCTCTGACTGTGTCATTGTATTCCTGCAGAGATTAAGGCGCTGCTTACTACGTTTGACATTCAGCGATTAGTTTTTGCATAATTTTCGACGAGCTATGAACTCACTTGACTTTTAAACGCGACGAACTGTACAAATACTCGCATTAACGCTACTTTATTTGAGAATTTTGAAAGATGTCGGCGTAGAATTTGAGGAAATTTTTGAAATTTTTGTCGATCTCGTTCAGTTGTTGCCATTTGAGTTCGCCCATTCATGTTTTTTCCATAGTTCTGAATGTTATTTAGATAATTGCATACAGCAGTTTTATTTCCGCGATTTCAACGACCTTTAACACTTTGAACTTCAAAGTCAGTACTTTTTCCTTTTCGGAAGAGCTAAGAGCTTTGGGAGTCCCATTTTTATTGAAATTTAAAACAAAACTGTTTTGTTTTTGTTGTTTGAGGGATTGCTATTCATTACAAATTGGATTCAGGTCCTACTTGGTCTGTATTACAAAATTCCTTATTCAAGTGATTCATAAAAAACTGGTAAATTTTTAACAAGTTGCCGAAAAATATTTTTTTCAGTCTCAGACTTCTTTCAGTCTTTTGATTATTGTTATTATTTGATATTATTAGCTAGATAATGGTCTCTATCAGTGCATTTTTTTATATTTTTCCGCTTATTCGTTACAAAGATATATTCGATTAAAAAGTGAAAACTCGATTCCGTATTGATGTGATTCGCAGTGTATTATTGTCTAACATATATACGCTATACAATCCAATTTCTCTAAAGGACAGTGGAAAGGTAAAAAATCACTTATTTCAAGGAGCATGTTGCCCTTTAAAAAAATATCATCACTTTTGTATGCAGACAGTTTTTTGATAAAAATTTCTGTAACAACCATGACATTTCCATTTCTAAGTAAACATACGTTATCCGGGTTAACAAATGTTAACAAAAGAATGAACGACTTTTAACTGCAATCTTTCTTCAACTTGCCAAGAGAAAATTTGGCTTTTCTATTGATCGGATATAACAATGGAAAAGAGTTTTGGGAATTATCGGAATGAAAAATATGCAATATTCTTTAAATTTGACCAATATGGCTTGTAAAAGAATTCACAATTGTTTTCAAACTCAACTCAAAACCTGATTATTATCAATCGACTATTTTTGAAAAAAGTGCTATATAGGAAATTTTCCAAGCTTTAATTTAAGCTTGATAGCGTCCAGATTGAGCAAATATTTAATGAGATACGATGGTCGCACTGAAAAATGAAATAAATGGTAGATTTTTTTTTAATATTTTTAAGTCGATTTTTTTCAAGTTCAAATATTAAAAATTTAAAAATTTTTTAAATAATTTTTATTAAGTTATCAACTATTTTTTCCAACAAATTTCATCAAAATCGGTACGATTGAGTGGCAACCCTGTTAATTCTAGTGGACCAAAATCTGTATTATAAAATTTTAAAAATATTACAATAATACATCTTTCAAATAAAAAACAGAATTAAAAAATATTGCGTATATTTTTTTATAGCTGTTTAAAAATTGCTCACATTAAGACTGATTTTTTTTCTTTAAACCCCCCTTAAAAGTAAAATTTTATATAACATTTAAAGTAAAATTTTGTATAACATTAAAATTGGTATATTTGAACACCTGATATCAACAAAATTACATCAGAAGCTCTTTTACATGTTGTAATAAATAATCCCTTAAGACTTTTTTAAATACTGAAATTCTATTTATGGAATTCAAAAGTGGTGGCAAATTGTTGAATTCACGACTACCCACGTACATATATTAACTATATTAAATATTAACTTTATATTAACTAGATATTTAATTTATATCAGAAAAAAAATTTTAAAATCTTAAACTTCAAAAGAATATCAAATTTTTAAAAATTTTGTGAATGGTGAAAAAGTACTTCCGAATCGAGCACATTGTTTTTATTTTAAAGATACACCTTTTTGAATTTAAATGTTTGGATACTTTTATTATACTTGAACACAGGTGGTATATATTATTTTTTAAAGTTGTATGTATTTCTAAAAATTGGTTGTAATTTGTTTTTGTAGAGGAAACTTAGGCGCTTGCCATATTCGTTTGGAAAATCCAGCGCAACCTGTTAAATATCGCGGTGTTGTTTGCTCTATGAAAGAATCATTCGGTTTTATTGAACGTGCTGATGTTGTTAAAGAAATTTTCTTTCATTTCTCGGAAGCCGAGGGCAATATTGAGTTACGTCCTGGTGATGATGTGGAATTCACTATTCAAACTCGTAGTGTAAGTCCAATTTTTTTGTAATGTATTTTTCACACCTTTTCCAATTTTAATTCGGAAAATTTCAATTGATATATAAAAAAAAACGAAATGAAATTCAGAAAATATTAATTAAAACTAAAAAATTTTTAAGTAAAATCAAAAAGAAAATGTTAATGCAAATGAAGAACATTTTAATTGATATTCAGGAAATATTAATGGAAAATAAAAAAAGGTAAAAATTCAGACGTGAATACCGTCTGTGTTTTCCGATTCAATTATCTAAATTTTAATTTGGATTTCTGAATTAAAATTGGGAAAAATGTACATATTAATATTTTAAAATGTTTATTAATATTTTTATTAAATTTTAGGGTCGCGAATTTGCTTGCAATATAACTCGTTTGCCACCAGGTTCTGTTATTTTTGAAGATGTGGATACCACCATTTATAAGGGTCAAGTTTTAAAACCTTTAGATCGCAATAATCCAGCTAGGCAAACCAATGATCCCCTACCAGGACGCATACGTTACAGGGCTGCGGATTACTCCGAAGTAGAAGTACCATTTGGTGATAAAGATCAAGTAGGAAATCTTATGGGGTTTCTAATAATTATGAGTTTGATTTGATTGACTTTTTATTTCTCATTTATTAGAAAGGTGATTTTACTTTACGCCACGGTGATTGGGTACAATTTCTTTTGGCCACTGATCGTCGAGATCAATTGCAACGTGCCACATCCATTTCTTTGCTTGATGAAACTTTTAAAGTATCAGGTGAAAAACGTGAACAAGGTGTTATATCCTCTTTGAAAGAAGGATTTGGTTTCATACGATGCGTTGAACGTAATGTTCGTATATTTTTCCATTACACTGAAGTTTTGGATACGGTACGCTAAGTTGTTTTTGAGTTCTTCTGTAACGTAGAACGAATTTAAACTATATTGTTTTATTTTAGAGCCGTGAAATTGCTTTGAATGACGAGGTTGAATTTACAGTGGTCCAAGAACAGGGTGTACCATATAATACATCACGTTTGCATGGCATACGTATTAAACATTTACCAACCGGTACTGTGCAATTTGAAACTTTAATGGCCAGCAACATTGAGGGTAAGTTTTTTTAGATTTACATTAACGTGTTACTACTATTTTTTTATTACACTGTGCAATAAATTTGGGGTCACCGAGTGTATCTTGAGTGGGACAAAAAAATTAAAGTATAACATTAGAAGACCGAACCCCTCAAGGGTTTTGAAAACTTAGTTCGAGTTCTTTTTTATGACCTACTTAAGTTTTTAAAATTTTAAGGCGTTTATTATAAGTCAAAGATTTCTTCAGTGAAATTTGATGGAGGTTCTTTTTTAGAACATATTAACCTTCTAACTTCTATTTTAAGGGGAGGGGAAGGGGGGGGGGAGAGTGTGTGTGGTTTCGAGAGGGCTGTAGAAATACATTAACTCTCACGGTAAATTTTTACTTATTCCTTTATTATGCATTTTGCACTATAGTAATACAATTTTATCATTATTTTAAGGAGCAAAATTTCTAATCCCCTGGGTCCAAGTACTAGACTATAAACTTCTTTTTCTACAAAAATGCTTCGTTTGCTTAAAAAAGTACAAAAAAAAAAAACAAAAAATATTTTTTTAAAAAGGTTGGTTTAGTTCTTCAAGGGGAAACTTTTTTCCCCCTGATTCAATTTTGCCCGTTTACTTAACTTAAACTGCCTTAAGGATCGTAGGTATTTTATTTTGGACTGCATTGTGTTATCAACAGACAATCGGACTGACGGACTTTAATAGAATGTCTTAGAATCGATCATGGATCAATAATGGGGTCCCCTTACGGAATGACAAAGTGAGTATACCCCCATACTGTGGTTAGAAGGTATAATAAAAAACAAAAAATCTAAACAAATTTTATCGTTTGTATGAAAATTTTAGCCTTTTAAACGCATGACTAAGTAATTTTTGATGAGAATATTAAAAACTGGATGAAAGAGTTTTATTAACATGTTCTAACAAAAGAACTGCCATCAAATTTTACTGCAGACATCTACTTACATTATTTAGCTCAAAAGTAGATTAAATACATTGTTTTGGCTTATTTCAAACGCCTTTAAAAAAAAAAATAAAAACTTTAGCGGGGCATAAAAAAGCTAAGTTTTTAAAATCCTTCATGGGTTTTTGTCTTATAATAGTACACTTTCATTTTGTTTTGGTCCCATTCTAGATACAAAATTGTGTTTCACAGTGTTAAATGCAATATTTTAATTTTCTTTTCTTTTAGGTTATATTACTCGTGAGGCTCCTAAGAGTCCAGTTAAATCTCAAGATCGCGTTGAAGGCGGTGTTATTACCTACGAGCATGGCGAACTTAAAAAGACTATTATGTATTTCCTTAAAGACTGCGAAAAACCACCAAGAATTGGAGATCGTGTGCGATTTGATATTTATTTGGTATGTTTTTTTAAATAACAAGGTTTCACGATCATTTTATAAATACATAAAATTTTGTATTTGCAAATTTTAAAGGTTAAAAGAAATAAAGAATTGATTGCTGTTAATGTACAGAATTTGCATAGTACATTACAACCCGGCATGCAGACAACATTGCATCAGCCACAGACACCACCACAATTACAGCAACTTCATCAACAACCACTACAATTGGCAACTAATACAACGAATCCACAGCTACAACCACCAATACCACCATTATCATCATCATCACAACATCACCTTCATATTCATAATCAAAATAATGATCCTGCTATAATTCATACCAATGGTATTATTAATGCAGTAGGAGTTGGAGTAGGAGGAGGAGGCATAATGATGTCTCAAAATGGCTACTTATCTATGGGTAACAATCACATGCTGACAGCAACAACACCAAAGATTGAAGATTTTAACAAATTGGAAAATAATAATTCGTTGTCAAATACTGAGACTGGCCAAGCAGTTTTTCGTGGCTACATCGCCGTAATAAAAGAGAATTTTGGCTTCATTGAAACCTTGTCGCATGATGAAGAAGTGTTCTTCCATTTCAGTAATTATGTTGGCAATCCCAACTGGTTGGAATTAGGACAAGAGGTCGAATATACTTTGTCGCCAAATGGAAATACTTCCGTATCGGGCAATTGTTTGCCAGCCGAAAATGTACGCACTTTGCCAAAGGGCTCCATACCACAGCCGGCTGTGTTAGAAGGAGTTCATAATGGCGTTGTAGCTCGCCCCTTGCGTTGCATTAATCCCGATCAACAGGAATATGCTGGTCTAATCGAGGTCTTAGATGAGACACGCAGCCAGGTATTATCGCAGCATGAATTTGGCATCACTAGTCTAGTTAACAAACGTGATTTATTGCAAAAAGGTGACTTAGTCACATTTAAAATTGATGAAGGCGGTCGTGCCGCTGATATAACGGCTGTGCGTCAAAAGAAACGTGCTACTGTCGATTCGATTAAAGGTCAATTTGGTTTTCTTAACTATGAAATTGAAGATGGCAAAAAATTATTTTTCCACATGTCCGAAGTTCAGGGCAATGCTGTTTCTTTACATCCCGGGGATACTGTCGAATTTTCTGTTGTAACCAATCAGGTATTTATTGCAAGTTAAATTGTTTTAATAGTTGTATTTATTTTTAATGCATTTTGTTTTTATTTTAGCGTAATGGTAAATCGTCGGCTTGTAATGTTTTAAAAATTAATGATCGTCCTGATCGCTTGATCTCTCGTCTTAAATTAACCGACGATACATTACCGCGTTTGATTGTTATCAGAGCACCCAAGGGTCCACAAGGAAAAGGTTTCTTACCTCAAGCTCGATTACACCGCATTCCTGGTAAGTAAAATATAACATTATTTTTGTATACCATCCAGAAAGTGGTAGAGGATGTATAAATTTGTTATTCGAATTGTTACTTATCGAGATACCGGTATGGGACCCATAAAGTGATGCTCAATCGATTTTAATTTGATTTAGTGATGTCAAAATCTTCCCTCTAAAAAAACACATTTTTTTGCATAAGTATTTTTTTGTTAAACCGATGAAACGTTTTTATGCTACATGAAGTTCAAGGTCCTGCACGTGGACCCGGGGAATTAAAAAAATTTGGTTTTTCCCTCACTTTTTTAAGGGGTGGATTTAACAAATATTTTTAATAATGATGAAATGGAAATGATAAATTTAGTGCAAAAAGCATAATGAGTAAATTTGTAAACATTTATCTAGGAAGACAAAAAATTTAATACACATATTCTCAATGAATGTAAAAATAACATCACAAAAAGGTCAGATATCTGCCACGCCTACTTTTTAAAAATACGAACAAACGAAGACGACTAGACTGTGTGTGACACTGTGCGCCGAAGCCTTCCCCAAAAAAGATATAAAATTGCTTGAATTTAAGTTGACATTTTTTTAATAAAATTTGATCTTTTTCGAATTGCAATTGTTCTTTTATGAATAACAATTGATCTTTTATGAATAACAATTGATCTTTTTCGAATTACAATTGATCTTTTAAGAACAACAATTCATCTTTTACGAATTGCAATCGCTGGTTTGCGAATTATAATAGATTTTTATAAAATACAATTAATGTTTTTCGAATTACAATTGATCTTTTATGAATTACAATTGATCTTTTGAAATAGTAGAATCTCCTACTTACAATTGGAAATTTTTCCCTCGTTATAAATATTTAATAATTTATTATGCTTTTTGCAATTTAGTAAAAACATTTTATCATTATCTCCATGATTTTTTTATATCCACGCCCACAAAAGGGGCGGATCGAAAGAAACTAAATTTTCTAGTCGCCTGGGTCCAAGTGCTGGACATTACACTTCTTTTTAAATAACATATTCATGTCAGAAATTTTAGTCTTGCAAAATTGCGTAATGTTAAAATTGCAACTTTATTTGTTTGTTATTTTGTAAAAAAAGCGGTCCTATGCTCCTTGTAGGAGTAAAAGGAACCTATATATATATATATATATATATTTTGTAAAAAGTAGCAATTATATTACTATATTAATAAAGTGCGAATCTTTTCTTGGAACTACGCACCATTTAAAATATAATAGAAAAGTGTAAGAGTTGATTTAACATGTTTTTTTTTTTTAAAGTTGCAATTTTAAATGTTTTATTTCCTTAACAAAAATGCAAAAAACATGTAAAAAAATGCCGTTTTTTCGAGGTTGTTACAGTTCTTCACGTGAAAACTTGTTCCCCCTTGCCCGATTTTGCCCATCTCCGAACTTAACTAGCCCAAGACCAAACCTCAGGAGGTTAGATCTTTTATTTTGGACTGCATGACGGACGGTCATAGCTAGAATGTCTTAGAATCGATCACTGTTCAATAACACTACTGAACATTTTGAAAAAATCTTGATGCGATTGGAACGCGACTTTACGCAGTTAATTGTAATTGTTCTAGTGATCACAAATCTGGTCTCCAAAATTTTCCATCACATCAGGTGTTTGAGAAAATTGAGGTCAAAGTTAAAAAAATCGCCGTTGTGTGCATTTTTGACAACTCATAGCGGATTAACCCGATGTTTTAGCGACTTAAAAATAAGTTGAGGGTAATGTTTATACTAATACTACTAATTTGGTCAGTCGCCTTAGCCCTTAGGGCACCAATTTTTCTCTCTATGATGCCTTATTTAAAAAAAGAAGATTTTTACCCCTACAAATTATATAAAAAAAACGTTATGCGAATGAAAAGCCAGCTTACACATGATTACAATTATTCTCCTGATCATAAATCCAATATCCAAGCTTTTCCATTACGTCAGGTTTTTGAGAAATTTGAAACACAAAAATCGTTTTTTTCGGACATATTTGACAACTCATAACGGATGAACCCGATTGCTGACCGGTCCAATGGTGCGTCCGAGAGGGGTCATTAGTGAGACCGACCCCCATTTATTTTTACCCTACATTTTTTTAAAACATACCTATGCCCTATCTCCACTCCCTAAGTAGGCTCCCATACAAATAAAAGTTGGAGTAAATTTTATAAAAATGTAATTTTGAATGGAAGCCTACTTAGGGAGTGGAGATAGGGCGTAGGTATGTTTTAAAAAAATGTTGTAGGGTAAAAATAAATGGGGTTCGGTCTCACTAATGACCCCTCTCGGACGCACCATTGGACCGGTAGAAGCTGATTAAATAAAACAAATTTACAAAAAATAAAAAAAAATTGTATGGGGACCGCCTTAAAAATTAGAGATAGAGGGTAGGTGTGTTCAGAAAAAATGTTTGGACTAAAAAAATAATGTGGGTCGGTCATACATTTTGTTGGTCTAAGGGCACTATTAGGGCAGTTAGAGCGGTTGGAGCAAATTTTAAAAATGTCGTTTTGTGTGGGAGCCCCCTTAGAATTTGGAGATAGGGTATTAGTTTGTTCCAAAGAAATTTTAAGACGTAAAAATTAATGGGGGTCGGTCTTATAAATGACCCCTCTATGACGCACCATTGGAGCAGTAAAAATGATTTTAAGATTGGAAAATTACAATAAAATATTTTCAAAAAATTTTAAAAAATAGTAATAATTGTTATCCCATGATCCTCCTGGGCAAAAAATTTGTAGAATCGATAGAAGTTTTACACAAAAAAATTTCAAAGAAATCGAAGAGTACAAACATTTTCAAAAATGAGATTTAAATTTTAAAACTTAAAAATCGCATACTAGAGCGCTTTTAAGAATTTTTCGGGATTTTTTTTTAAAGTACGTAAAAAAACCAAAAATTTTGAAAAAACAAAAATTTGAAATTTGGACTATTATTGAAGAAGTTATGAGGAAAAGAAGTTTGAGTAAAGGAACAAACTACCAATTTTTAAAAATTCGATATCTTTTGAACGGTTCATCAAAAAAATCTGAAAATTTACCACGAAGAAGTTTTCGAAGGGTACTAAAAACTGTAAACAAATTGGGAAAATCTAAAAAAAAAATTTTCCAAAGTGTCCGATTTGACATGGAATGCCCCACATACTTTATGTGGTCTCCGACCAATAATTCGATACGTTGATAGCCAACCGTTTATAGTTATGAATACGAATTTGAAATATATTTGCATAATAATTTGCAAAATAGTTAAAAAAACAATCTATATTTAAAATAAAAAAAAAAACTTAAATATTTTTTTTGTCTTCTTTTCTAGGAATTTTGGTGGAGTAAATATTGAAATAGTTATAGAAAATGGATTCAAGGACCGAAGATGACAAGATAACTAACTTTTTTAAGGAGGCCATCAGTTTAACAACAACAACAACTATACACTGCTATACTCTATGAATGAAACACTGCGAAACATAATACAAGTATAAAATAAATCATAAATCTACATATTATATATCCTATCCAACAACAATTATATATATATATACTAAATATAAAAGAAACAAAATATAAAATGAAGATGATGAAAATGAAAACTATGATAAAGAAGTAGAAACAAACACATGTCTCACACTAAATTTTCCATATGAAGTTAAAAAACAAAAAAATAAAAAAAAAGAATATGAAAACAAGAAATAAAACAAAAATAATATGAATAGAATTGAGTATTTATTAATATGCGTAAAAAAATTACAATAAACAATTAAAACACACACACATTATATACAACATATAAAAAATACAACAACATAAAAACGTAACGAAACATTATCTATATTCTAAATAATAAATATTATTGAAAAAAATAAAAGAAAAACAAGAACAAAACTTATGAACATCGATATGATACCATACGATACAATTTTTATGATATATATAGATAATAGATAACAATTACAACATATATTAACTTTTTCTTTTTTTTTTTGCTTTATTATCTCTTATACTACACAACTACTATAATAAACTTTCTCGTTCGATGATAAAGATGAAAAAAAAAATGTTGTTGATCAAAATACGTTGATAAACAACTAAACTAAACAAAAAATACACTTTTTAAAATACTAAAAAACAAAATACCAAAACAAAACTACTCTCTTTAAATACTAAAAAAACAAAATGAAATGAAATAAAATGGCAGCATTATTACAAAAAAAAACAAACAAATGAAACTTTAAATACAAAATCAGTTTAGCAATACAAAAACAAGAAAAGTTATAATTAAATTATAATTTTAACTACTTACAAACAAAAATGACAATTTTCATCTACTAAAAATAAATTAAAAAAAGCAACAGTAAAGAAAGGAACAATACAAAATAAAACTACATAAAAAATTCATAAATAACATCAAAAACCATACAAAAAAAAGATATTTTAAATTTATTGATTTTTATTTTTCAATAGCTTTCGTATATACTGCGATGTAAAGTCCATTATAAAGTAAACTATGAACAAGAGTTTCTTCTAGTTCAAAGTCATTTATGTTCCCCATTATGTATTAACGTAACAAGAACTTTCTTTATTAGGATATTCTTTCAAATACTCTTAACACCCGGTATTCATAACCAAAAAACGGGTGGCTATAACCGAGCTGCTAACTTTTTTGTTCGCGATTTTCAGCAAAGAAACGTGAGGCTGAAAGAAAATAAAAGTGCCTAATATCGAGGGGCAAGCATTCCCTTTCCGAAAATTGTGTTTAAAAAAGTTAGCAGCTCGATGATAGCCATTCGATTTTTGTTATGATAACGGCAGATAGAGTTATTGCATAAAAAAATTGTAGTTTTCAGGAATATATTAACGACCGTTTCGGGGATTTTTCAATTTTCCCATCATCAGAATTCTTTAGAAAATTAGGTAATACTATTTGTAGAGTCCGACCGAAACCAGTTTTCGAGGCCGAACCGAAACCGAACCGAATATTCGGCCAATAAAGTAATATAAGGCCGAAACCGAACCGAAACCGAAACTTAAAAAAAAAATTACCGCCTGGCTTGAATAAAATTATTAAAAAGTTGTTAAAGATAAATATACAGCATATAATGCTTTTAAACCATAGGAATGTTGTTTTTTTGAAAAAAAAATATGTTTTTTAAAAAGCTTACAAAAAAAAATTGTATATTTCGTTTGAAGATTAGGAGAAAATAATTTTTTAACTGAAACAGTTTTACATTTATTGCATAAACTTGCAACATTTTCTTCAATTGAACTGAATCAAGTGTAATGAAATACGAAATCAAAAAATTCAGCAACTTTTTTACATATTTCTTAAAATACCAAAAAGTTTCGGTTTCGGCTAATATTCGGCCAAAATTTTGCCGAATACCGAATAGTGGCCGAAACCCCATTATTCGGCCGAAACCGAGACCGAAACCGAATATTCGGTCGGACTCTAACTATTTGTGTTTCAACATCAAATATTCATATTCTCAATTATTTCAACAAAGGTAAAAAAATAATAGTTTTTTCAAAGCAAAATATCTCAAAAGCTGAAGGTGTAATCTAATACTCTTCAAACTATGACTGACCCTCTCTGAAAGGACTCTAAAAAAAATATCTTTAAAAAATGCTCAACTTCTCGTATTTTTATTTCACTGTGCAATAAATTTGATTTTGAGTTTATCTTGAATGGGACCAAAAATAAATTACGTTTGCAAATTTTCCCATATTTTGTACATACATAAACAGCTCTTCACAGTGTATCGCTTGGCTGGTATTCCGCCACGAAATTTGGAAGCATGTTTTATGTACTGTTAGAATCATAAAAATTCTTCAGAAATTGTGAATTTATTAGTCTAGATAGAACTATCCCAGCAAAAGCTAGGTAATGATTACCTGGTAATGCGTACTAATTACTCTCTGCATTACTCTATACCCCGAAAAAATTTATTACTTTTAACTAAAAAAAGTCCTTTTAGATTTTCAATCTAAATTTTAAGGCCGCTGTTCAAAAAAATTTTTAAAATGTGAAAAGGAAAATTTCAGAATTTTTTTGGTGTTATAGATTCTACATCCGAATATTTTTTTGTTTTGTTTCACATAAAGTTTGGTAAAAGTAAAACAAATGAACTTTTTTCAAGGTTGGCAATCGATACCCACCCAGAATAACGATATTTGGCTTTTGCTCCACAACCAAAAAAGATATGGACATTTTTAAAATCGATTATGAAAGTAGATAAAATTTCTAGTATTTTTGATGTGTTACTTCGTCTTTGTACAGGTTCATTTTCGTTATATAGGCCAATACCTTTAAAATACCGTTTCAAACGGTATTATATTTCGAAAAGCAACCGGTACAAAAACAAAGTAACACATCAAAAATACTAGAAATTTCATCGACTTTCAAAATCGCTTTTAAAAATGTTTATATCTTTATTAGTTGCGGTACAATAGCCAAATACCGTTATTCTGGGTGGGTATCGATTGCCAACCTTGACTTTTTTTCTTACATGTTTTTAAATTTTAGTTATTTGATTTCAACTTCAAATAAAAACGTAAACAACAAAACACCAAACTCGTTTTTACGTGATTCGGAAAATTTCATGTGAATTAAAAAGTTGAGAAAGACGGAACAGAGGCCTAAAAATCAGTTTCCCAGTCGGCAAAAAAAGTCACACCTGACATACTGCTGACTCTCCCTTTATAAAATTGCTGACATCTTCATACAATTTTTCAAAATGTCATCAATGACATGTCAGCAGGTGGTCAGCGGTTGTTTAAACGAATTGTTAGTGGCCACCGATACTGGTGGACACTACTGACCAACTGCTGAAATGTCATTGATGACATTTTGAAAAATTGTATGAATATGTCATCGATTTCATAAAGGGAGAGTCAGCAGAATGTCAGGTGTGATTTTATTTTGCCAACTGGGTTAGTTTCATAGAAATATATTAAGAATCATTTTACTGTTAACTATTTTTCTCTCATTTAAAAAGAGCAACTAAACAAAAATGCAGTTACTAGGTATGGGCTATTACACTCAAAAAAAAAACTGTAATGTTAGCAAAAAAAGCTTGTAAACCTACAAGAAAATTTGCTGATTTTGAACCAAAATTTTTTTGCTAAAGTTAGCAAAAATGTTTTGCCAATAATTAGTTAACTAATTTTTTTTTTTTTTTTGAACTTAGTTCATACATATCTGAGGACCCCATTGGGTACGGACCCCATAGGTCCAGACCCCGATGGGCCTAGACCTAGTTGGGTTCCTTAAAAATCGTCATAGTTTTTGATCCAAAATTTGTGTCCGTTTCGCTCTACCTTGCTTAGTTTTTGAGATATGTGGTTATAGGGGACCACAGGGGTCTTCAGAAATAAAAAACTCGATAACTTCAAAAATTTTACTCGGAGAGCTTTTGACTATTTTGCGGTCTTGTTCTACGTGTTGAGAGCTACAAAAAATTGACTTTTGGATCCAAAGTTAGAGCCCATTAGGGTCCACACATGTGAAGAGGGCCGGCGATACTATGGTGAGCCCGAGAACCAAAAATGGCCTCCAATTTACTCTATCTGGCTTAGTTTTCGAGATAGCGCCATTTTAAGTTTTCTGAAAATAAAAAAAAATTTACCATTTATTTTGCTAATATTAGCAAAAAAGCTTGTAAAAATTTGGTCAACTCAATTTTAAATCTAGCAAAAAAAATTAGTTCAAATTTTGTTTAAAATTGCTAATGCGCTAAATGATGTTTACAAGATATTTTTGCTAACATGCTAATCTCAACTAAAAATTTGCTAAAAGTTAGCTAACCAGCATTAGCAAAAAAAAATTAGTAAATCTACTAATGTATTATTTTGAGTGTAGCTTTTTCGTAAGTGAACAAAGAAGGCCTTGCCTGAAATGACATCGCCTTGTAAAAGTAATTAACATCGAAATTGTGGCGTAACTATAATTAACATCGAAATTGGGGCGTAACTATAGTAACTCATTTTCGTTATAAACCCTAAAGTTAATTACTTGGTAATGGAAGTTTTTGCTGGGTAGTCTTAAAACATTTTTTCTTATTGTTCTTTTCTTTGGTACATCGGAAATAACTTGTTCCTCACTTTCTTTTAGCTTCTTTTTAAAACTAAGCCCTTTATAATATGGGTTTCCTAGGTTTATTCGTAAAGATCTGAGAGGACCCATGCTAAAGCCAAACACCCAGGCTAATATCGAGCACAATACAACCATTGCCTTTACAATGGAAAAGAGATGTAAAGTGACCAGGAGATAATACATAAATTCAAAGGAGGGTAACTGGAAAACAAACGACGAAATCGGTCGATGCACAACAGCAAAAAGAAATGTAAGCGATTATATATTAGACAAATAACGCTGTTTGACACCAAAAACCTCCCATTGAAATATCCAATTGGTCCTTATAGATCTTGGTATCCTGATTTCAAATCTGCCATCTAAATTTTTCTAGCACCGATTTTGAGATATTCGCTGTTAAAAAGTAAACAAAAAAAAACAATATTATAGCACTTTTGGGGGTCCACTGTTACGTATTCTTTCGTTTTTTTTCACAAACTAGGACTTGGTTTTATATAAAATGGACCTTATGATTACAAAACTGCAATAAACATTTTGTTTAGCATGTTCCGTTTTCAAGATATTCGCGTTTGAAAGTTTTAGTGTAATTTATAATAAATATAAGTGCGTGAGAGTGGATTTTAAATTTTCAAAACGCCAATATCTCAAAAGCGGTACGCATTTGAAAAGTTTTGGATGCCATATTTGGAATCAAGAGGTCAAATTTATACAAAATCAAGTCCTATTTTGTGTTAGCAACTTAAGAATAGTATAGTACAGGGGAGACCCAAAAAGTGCTAAATAATCTTTTTTTCAATATTTAAACGCGAATATCCTAAAAACTTTTCGTGACACAAAAATTTGGAAGGCAGATTTGGAATCAGGAGGTCAAACAGTGTAATTGAAAAAAAAAAAATAGCTTTTAAATTTTCTTAGTTTTCTAACTTTAATAAGGACTTAACAACTCTCTATATACAAATGTATATTAACATATTTTATTTTTTATTTATTCCATTTTAATCCTGATATATTAAGCAATGTTTAAATTAATTTGATATTTACATACAGTGTTATGCCTAGTTTCTGTGTTGCGAACAGTATTTGTATACGTAGAATTGTCATGTACATTTAAATTTGTCGCAGACAAATAAATTTCGTCATACAGAATCTTGGCATTAATCTCGTAAATTCCAATTAACAAAAATTAATACTAAATTAATTTCATTAAAAAAACAATCTTAGGTGTTTTTTGCAAATCTTAAAAATTTTTTAAAATTCTTTGATCTTAATAATTCGATAATTCGGATCAAATTTTGGAATTAGCGATATTTGGTACTTCTATTTTCCTCTATATTTCTATTTTACAACTTTATTTAAAATTCTAATACTTGGGATCAGATATCAAGTTATTTATCTATTGTAGCCATGTTTTTTTTTTAACAATATATTTAAAAACAAATCAAACTGATCATCTTAAAACTAAATAAAAAAAATACAAAGGAAAATAATGAATGCAATTTTTAAAAAGAAATAAAAATGGCAAATGAATGATGGTAACTTAACTACAATACATATATACATGCTTAAAGAAATATAAATAAAATTGAATACAACAGAAAAGTAAAAACATTGCGATCTTATAACATATAAGTAAGAAAAAAGAAATATTAATAAATATAATTTCATTAACATAAAAATGCTCGTAGTTTTACTAATGCTAGTTGGATTGCTTGAGAGCGAAAACATCTTAAGTGTTTTCCGCTGCACACTGGGATGAGATGGTAGGTTTTCTGGCCAAAAGTCTCTACAGGTCGTAAATGTTAATCGATTTTTTTGAAATTCAGAATATAAGCCTATATTATATAAGGGACTTGAAACTTTTTGGAATACAAGGAAACTGTTTTAGCGTGGACACTTCATTATTAATTAAATTTACGGTTGTTATAGATGAAACAAATGAAGAGACACTTGTCTTTTGTTTATGAATTTGAATTGGAGATGGTCTCTGATACCGTGATTTGCGTGACTCAAAAAACATCGTGATTCACGCGTGAGCGTTAGTGATTTTCATTTAAATCACGTGATTGTAGAGTGATTTTCATTTCAATCAGGTGACTATATTAGAGTAATAAATAAGTGCCTTGAAACTTTTTGGAATCGGACCTACAAGGAAACTATTTCTGGGTGGACACTTAATTTTTAATAAAATGTACAGATGTTATAAATGAAACAAATGAAGAGACACTTGTCTTTTGTTTATGTATTTCAATCGGAGATGCTACCTGGTCCCGTGATTTGCGTGACTCAAAAAAACAACGTGATTTACGCGTGAGTGATTTTCATTTAAATCACGTGATTCAAAAGTTTTCAAAAATTTAATGGAAAAAAGAGTTTAAAAATAACGTGATTCACGCGTGAGCGTGAGTGATTTTCATTTAACTCACGTTAATATACCGTTTTCCAAAATTGAATTGAAAAAAAAGTTTATAAAAAATTGAAAAAAATTAAGTTTTGTTTTGAAAACCCCCATTTTATACTCATCGTTATCAAAAGTTCCACGCCCTTTTAAAAAACTGTCTGGGCCAGAATTATCCTTTCTATCCACACTTTCCAAAAAAGATGCCCACTTTTTAAAAATTGAATTTAAATAAAATTTATAAAAAAATGGAAAAAATTTAAATAAGAGCTTATAAAAATTTGTATTTTTTTTTTTTTTTAAACTGATCCACATAAAAAGTTCTACGCCCTTTCAAAAAACTGTCTGGGCCAGAATTACCCTTTTTATAAGCACTTTCCAAAAAAGTTGCCCGCTTGTGCCCGTTTTCAAAAATTTAATTCTAATAAGAGCTTATAAAAAATTGTAAAAAATTATTTTTTTTGAAAACTCCCTTTTTAAACTCATCAAAAGTTTCACACTCTTTCAAAAAACTGTCTGGACCAGAATTTATATTTTTATCCCCACTTTCCAAAAAAACTTTCCCGCTTGTGCCCATTTTCAAAAATTTAATTGAAATAAGAGTTTATAAAAAACTGGAAAAAATTTGTTTTTTTTTGAAAACCCTTTTTAAACTTATCGTCATCAAAAAAAGTTCCACGCCCTTTCAAAAAACTGTCTGGGCCAGAATTAGCCTTTTTAACCCCACTTTACAAAAAAATTACCCGCTTGTTCCCGTTTACACAAATGGAATTAAAATACCAAAAATTAAAAAAAAAAAGTGTGTGAAAAACCCCTTTTTTAAAACTCATTGTGATCAAAAGTTCCACGCTCTTTCAAAAAACTGTCTGGGCCAGAATTATCCTTTTTATTCGCACTTTCCAAAAAATTTGCCACTTGGACCCGTTTTCAAAAATTTTATTTTTAAAACCATCGTTATCAAAAGTTCCACGCCCTTTCAAAAAACTGTCTGGGCCAAAATCATCCTTTTTATCCCTACTTTCCAAAAAATTTCCCCCTTGTTCCCGTTTACGCAAATGGAATTGAAATGTTAAAAATTTGAAAAAAAAAATATTTTTTTATGAAAACCCCCTTTTTAAACTCATCGTTATCAAAAGTTCCACGCCCTTTCAAAAAACTGTCTGGGCCAGAATTATCCTTCCTATCCACGCTTTGCATAATAGTTGCCCACTTGTGCCCGTTTTAAAAAATGGAATTGAAATAAAATTTATAAAAATATTAGAAAATATATATTTTTTTTTTTTTGAAAACCCTCTTTTAAAAACTCATCGTTATAGAAAGTTTCACGCCCTTTCAAAAAACTGTCTTCCCCAAAATGATCCTTTTTATCCCTACTTTACAAAAAACTTGTTTTTTAAGTTTTAGGTGGTCATTTATAAAAACTGAAATATATTTAAAGTCCCAGAAAATTTTTGCATTACTTGTAATGAGTATAGTAATTAGTAGGGATGAGATTTCCATCCAAATGCATGTTTTTTGTCGATAGTCTAAAAACGATATCGACAAATTATCTTTCCGAATCAAGAAATTTGCGTTAAAATGGCATCGATTTGTTTTTGCATATTTTGGTGATAATGCATATTTGTGCATATTTTGGTTTTAAATGCATATTTTCCGCATTTTTGCAACTTTTAAGCGCATATTTTTGCATATTTAGGCATAAATTAGCAAAAACACAATTTAAAATTTATTCGATTACCCAAATTTCTTACTATTTTTTACTACAACTGAAAAGTTTTGTTTACTTTCTGTATTGAAAATTCCCACCTGTAGTAAAATGAGTAAAAAATAGTAGATTGTAGTAAGGTAATCGAATAGACCTAATAATTTATTTTCAAAATAAGAAACAATTTTTTCTTTTTAATTTTTTTTTTATAGATTGTCTAAAAAAGTCTTGCTTATATAAAGTTTTAAATGTTACTATTTAAACCTGTCGTTATTTTTTGATTTTTAGGAAGTTTTTCCTATGAAAACAAGATTTTTGTTGCACACTTTTTACTTTTTAGTGCATATTTTAAGTTTTTTTAGTGCATATTTTGAATTTTTTAGCGCATATTTTAAGCGCATATTTTCGATTTTTTGGTGCATGAAAATCTCATCCCTAGTAATTAGTAATAATTACACAGTGCAACACCCAAAATCGGAATGGGATAATAAATGCTTGAAAACTGTATTAGTGGCGAATGATTAATATTGTAATTGCCTTTAAATAACAATCATACGCAACGGTGTCCAGTGGTTTATATTAATTATTGCCTTTAAATAACAATCATACGCAACGGTGTACAGTGGATTATTTTAATAATTTGGCTATTCAGTAAATAGGTACTGGACCGATTGCAGCAAAATTCATACCAGTCATAGCTGAAGTAATTTTGAGCTTAAGTTTGGAAACTGGACCCTTCATGTCCAATAAGGGCACCACCAGGGGCCTTTAAAGTAGGACATGTTTAGTACACAAAAACTTTAAATGCTTTAAAATCGCCAACTTTAAATGCGTGTAAAATAAAATCTAGCTCTGACCTAAAAAAAGGCCTTGAGGGTTTTGTTATGGAAAACGTCAGCTTTCATTTGCTTTTGGTTTCATCCCATTCCGATTCCGAAAGTTCGATTTTGTATCACTGTGTTATTGGTATGTACTTACTCATTGCATGAAACACTACTTATTCTATAAAGGTCGTGAGACAAAAATAATTAGTGCCTACAAGCTTACGAGTAGGGAGATAAATAACTACTTACCTATAACGAGTAAAATCAGTAGTTACTTATAAGGAATAAAATAAATAGTTGCAAACAGAGTTTGAAATTACTATTTATCATTAGATTATTCATTTTCGCGAATTTTAAGCTAAAAAGGTAAAACAAATTTTGTTTTTTTTTTCTGATTGGACTTAATTTCCCCAAGTGAACTTGCAAATAAGTATTTATTTTTAACATTCTCAATAACTTATTATTTATGTATATTATTGCAAATAAGTACTGAAATTTTACAATATAAGCCACTAGTTGCTTTTTGGACTAAAGTAATGCAGTGGGTAATGAGTAGTTGTTATAATTAATGTAATTGGCAGTCATTACTTTTCACAACACATTACCTAGTTTTTGCTGGGGTAGGTTTATTTGAAAGATATTGCAGGAATATTTTTCAAAAAAAATTACAAATTCTATTCGATTACCTTACTACAATCTACTATTTTTTACTCATTTTACTACAGCTGGAAATAGTAAGAAATTTGGGTAATCGATAGACCTAAGTACAAAAAGTCTACCATAAGTATTATGAATAATAGCCTTAGGCCTTTATTCATAATACTTAAAGTAGGTTTATTTGACAAATATTCATGCAATATCAGTCAAATAAACCTACATTAGATTTAATTTACTCATTATGAATAACCCAGTTAAAATTTAAATCTTATTTTTGAAAGTGTTTGTACTCTTTGATTTTTTTGAAATCGTGGGATTATGATTATTTCTATTTTTTCGATAAAAAAAAAAAAAATTGTTGCAGTTTTCCAATCTTTACATCAGATCCACTGCTGCAATTTTTTTTACCCCAACATTTTTTTTCAAAACATACCATCCCCCTAAAACAAAACATACCAACGCACAGTGTTGTGACCTTGGCCATAAATGGTCAAACTAAATGTCTTAAAACTTAAGGTTATATGAATTTTATTTTAAGAAAACATCATAAATAAAACAAATCCAAAACAGTTTATAGATATCTTTAATAGTTTTTAAGTTACATGTCTCTAAAGTTGAACTTTTTGAAATGTATCATATTTTGGTTTTAAAATCTTTGAAATCCACATGAACTTGTAATGGTTAAATAATTATATTGCATTTAAAATTCGACCTTATTGGTAATGAAGTTTTAAGTTAGATATGTTGCTTGTATGATAATGCTGTTTTGGTCGATGCCATATAATGGATAATTATATGGCAAGTAACGCTGTTATAAAATGAGTTCCAAAGAAAATACTAATTTATTTTGCAAATTTCATATTTGATAGTCAGCCATTTTTGTGGCCCTCATTGGCGCGCTTAGTTCTTTGCAGAAAATATTGGTATAAGTAAGTATGTAGATTACAAATAACAAAAGAACTCGTCCACGTTTTTCCACTTTTTTTTTAATCAATTTTTTTTTTGTGGGAACCCGAATATAAATTTGGAAATTTTTTTAACGAAAACACCAAAATGCAACAGTTGTCCTTGATAATTTGAAATGTATTGCGAAAAATAGTTATGGAACACATATAATAAATCGGAATGCAAAATGAATTGGTCGGATAAATTTTAAATTTTATTTAAATTGGTCCAAGAACCATTATTTGTCATCCAGGCCTGACACAAATTAGATGCTTGGCTAGACACTAGTTGTACATTAACAGATGCAGACTTTTATTTAGAAAGATTTTGTTGAGGAAGTACGTTGTACTATATTTTTACTTACTTATTTTATAACGGTCTTTTTGAGATAGGCATATCCCTGCTAAAACTTAAAAACAATATTCAACGTATTGTAAATACTACGTGCAAAAATGTTGAGAATTATTGATAGTTTTAAGGTCAAAGGATTTCCCTGAATTTTCTCAAGTCCTTAAAAAAGGATATTTATGCGCTAAGAATATCCTAAGGATAGGTTAAGGATAATCCTTGCTTCAATTATACTAAAATAAGGTATTTTCAACATTATCAGAACAGAATTTCATGAAGTACGAAGGATTTTTTAAACTTTTTTTTAAATTTTTAAGGACATTTTTAATATATGTATTACATCCTTGCTTCAATTTTTTCATTTGATTAAGATTTAAGGTATATTCTAAGTGTTGCGGATGCAAAAATTCATGAAGGAATTTGAATTTTGAACTTTTTCTTGACTTTTTTAAAAAAGGACACTTTCGAGGAGGGCGTATCCTTGTTCCGATTTGCACATATTTTGGCAAATACATTGAACATATTATAACAGTTGGATTTTCAAAATTTCATGAAATAACTTCAATTTTTACCCTTTTTCTGAACGTTATTTTAAAAAGGACATTTTTGAGCTAGGCGTATCCTTGCTCCGAATTGGACAACATTTTGTAGAATAATTAATGGCATTATAGGTAATAACTACAATAAATAACATGAAGATTAAAGCGTTAGTTTTCGTTTTATGCCGTATTTTGATTTCAGGATATATGGGAAGGATACGAATCCTTGGGCGGATATTGACCAAATTCAAAATTTTTCTTGATCTTATCGATCTTAACAAGTGTTCCAAATTTTAACGCTCTAACTTAACTCCTTCTATTTTTGGCCACTCTTTACATGAAGACGCAACACTGTGCAACGCCCCTTAGGGAGTGGAGATAAGAGGTAAGTATGTTTTGAAAAAATGTTTCTGTGTAAAAATAAATGGTGGTCGGTCTCGATATTGACCCCTCTAGGACGCACCATTGGACCAGTAGTAGTGGATTAAATAAAAACAAAAATATATGAGGACCGTATTAAGGGTTGAAGATAGATGGTAGGTGTATGTGTTGAGCAGACATGTGCACGGATACATTCGTTTCTTCGCTTACACCGAATCATTCGCTTCAGAGTACACCACTTTTAGAGTACAGTGTTTGCGAATTAGAATGTTTAGAATGATGAGTAACAACGAAATAAAAATTTTTATTGTTTGAACGTTTAGAATGCAAAAACATTCGTTTCTAGAATGACAAACATAGTAGACATTCTAAAAATTACACCGTGTTCTAGAATATATTTAATATATACTAGTGCCTACGGTCAGTACCGTAGTACCGGGAATACCGGTATTCCCGGGAAATGATACCGGTTCTTGAATTATTCCCGGTATTCCCGGGAATACCGGTATTTCCGGTTCTGACGGTATTACCGGTATGTATATTTTGTAAAATTTTGTACAATTAAAATTTTTTCTTCGCTTTTACCAAAAAAATACAAAACATGTGAAAAACACCATTTCCATTTTTTTTTGATCAATTTTAGAAAAAAATAGTTACGCGATTTTTAAATAATTTAACAAACACAACTAAACATTTATGAAATATTGATTAAATAGTGCAATTTAAATATTTTTTGGTATAGTATTTTTTTTTGTTTTTTGAGAACCGGTTCCAGGATTAGAACCGGGAATACCGGTATTCCCGGGAATATATCAAGAACCGGGAAACCGGTACGAGAACCGGTAATACCGGTATTCCCGGGAATACCGAGAACCGGGAAATGGGGGGCACTAATATACACTGAGCACTTAATAAAGATCAATCCGAGTTTTAGTTTATGGGTTATTTTAATTTTAAGTGTGTTTAACCTACTGGGCCCTAAAAAATGAAATGGGGCACTATCGATTTTGATCCGAAATTTTGCTCTTGCTTAGTTTTCGAGATATGATAATTTTAGTTTTAAGACTTTGCTTTTAGGACCCAATAGGTTTAACACATTTACACTTAAATAACTTGAAAACTATTGTTCGAATTACTTTCGGGTGTTCGGTGGGTGGTCTTGTTTTACGATCCAAGAGCAACTTTGTCGTGTCGGCGGTAGTTACCGAGATATGAGGATTTTAAATCACATGATCAGAAATTTTGC
Source organism: Pegoplata infirma (assembly GCA_963921195.1). Classification (NCBI taxonomy): domain Eukaryota; kingdom Metazoa; phylum Arthropoda; class Insecta; order Diptera; family Anthomyiidae; genus Pegoplata; species Pegoplata infirma. Next base: position 13,425,229 of record OY992539.1, on the reverse strand, counting down.
TCAATCTTGCTTAATTTTCGAGATATTAGCATATTAAATTTTAATATTTCAAATTTTCGTTATGCCGTGAGTGAACGAACGAAATTTTTGAAAATAAAATAAGTGAAAATATGAGATTAAAAAAAATTTGTCAAAAAAAAAAAAAAAAAACATTTTTTCTCCAAAAAATTATTTGATTTATTCTCTTCAGAGTACAGTATTTTAGAATATTTCTAATTCTAAAATACTGTACTCGTTTTTTCTTTTCAATGCAAGCATAGAATACATTATTTATTCGTTTCGAACTGAAAGAATAGTGTTGTTCATTCTTAATTTTTTTAATGTCTCTAAACTACTCTTAAATTCATTCGTGGACATGTCTGGTGTAGGGCCACTCTTTTGGTACATAGAGCGGTTAGATCAAATTTATAGAAATATCGTTTCATAATGCATCTCCCTTAGGAATTGGAGATAGAGTGTAAGTTTATTCCTAAAAATTATAAATTTAAGGTTTATTTGATCCACAGCGCATCAAAAGGGTTAATACTTACTTGGTGATTTCTTCGTTTTCATTTAATCTTAAATAAAACCAGGGACATAACGGTTATAATTTTTATTCAAAAAAGTTGCTTATTTATGAATATTTGAAAATGTTTAAATTTGAACAACTTCCAAATAGTTTGTTTATGATTTTTATTTTAAAATTCAAAATAATCAATCAACCAGCCGATTTTTATTTTTGGAAAAATAATAATCGTTATTTTTAATCAAATAATAAAAAATCAAAAATAGAAATAATTTAAAACAAGCAAACCAAATAAATAATAAAAATATATTTTTTTGAAATATACATATAATTTGTGAATATTTTGCAATTTGAATCTTGGGTGATCAACAACATTGTCATGAATCCTAAGCCAACGGAGTAAAATGCATAGAGGCCGAGGTTTTGAAAAAATTTAACAAGAAATTGGTTTAAAAATTGGTCATATACATCCTATGACGCTTTCTTGGATTCTGAATCTCCGTCTTTTGGGTTCCTGTTTGAACAAGACTTGCAAGTTTCCTGTTCGTTTATCTCGTCAAAAATCTGTTATGAGTAAAATTGAAGAACCGTCAATTTCCTAATGAAAGTCTTGTGCTTGTCTGCTGCGGATAGATTTGTTAATATAAATCAGGATGAATTAGTGCAAAAAGTTAATTGATTTTTTTTGTAATTTGCAAACAAAAATGAAAAATAAAGAATAGGATATTTTAACAATAGAAAAAATGTGTAAGAGTTTGTTGAAGAGGCTTAACATTTTCTATAGCAAATTGTCTCGTCATCTTATGGAAAAATATTTCTGAATCCTAAAACATGCGATTTTGGTCCCCAGCCCTTCAATATATACATAGGTACACATTTGTTTGTACGAAATTGATTGAATAAAATAAAAATTGAAATAAAAGTTATTTTTCGATCAAATATATAAATCAAAAAATAACTTTTATTTTTAGGTTGAAAATAAAAATCCAAAAATTAACCGAAAAGTTTGAATAAAAAAATATAAATTAATTTTAAGACATCTTTGCAAATTTTTGTTAATTTTTTACTAAATTGTGTCTTCATATATTTGTTGTTAAATAATTAACAAACTTCTTTAATTTTTTTTGGGGGATTTTTATGAAATCATAACGGTTATTATTTGTCCCTGAATAAAACAAATGTTTGTTCATTTTTATTGAATATTTTTTTTTTTGTTTTTACTTATAAGAATAATTGCATCTGCTTATGTAAGTAAGTAATTTTAATGTAGTTTAGATACTTGCTTTTAATCTGAAGCTTTTGTTTTTTTTTTTTGTATTTGTTTAATATTTAGTGATTTTAAATAGTGATTGTGACTTACTAAAATACTTTACTAACTGACTGACTTCATGAATAAATGACAAGACTAACTGACGATTGATTATGAAAATAAATATTTTTATTTATGGTTTGTATATGAATGTGAATGAATTAATTGTTGTGTTGTTTGTTTTTTTTTTTAAAATGAACAATTGTATTTTGATCATGCGCGGCTTCAGCACATTGCTATATTCATATTTTTATATGCCACACTTTGAAAGTTACACTTGGGCATACAAAATATGTCAAAAATAGTCACTTGTATACTGGGGTGCATGAAAATATACCTTAAATACCAAGTGCTAAAGCAGCGTAAGATTTTAATGATAAATGTATATTTTTTTTATTATTTATGTAGTTATTTAAATATATATATATTTTTTAACATGAAATTAAACAGAATGTTAGAAGTTAGAAAAACATAAATGCGGGATATATAGTCTCGTATCTTTGAAACGTTATTTGGGGTATTAAAAGGAGAAAAACTTTATTTTTTTTGTTATTATCTTAATAGTGAATAAATATTGGGGAAAAACTTTTTTTCTTAATATATCAAGCGATGTCCGTCCGTCCGACTGTCTGTTGAAATCACGCTAACTTTCAAAAGACAACTCTGAGGCTACTGATGCTTGGCAAATATATTTGTTATTTTCCGAGTCAAGTTGGTATTGAGTTTTATCGAAAACGGTGGTAAGCCACAAAAATATTTTTTCAAAGTTTCACACAAAAAAAAATTTACACTAAAAATTACACTCGAAACAAAATTTTACATTTAAAATACAATTTACACTAGGGTTATATAGTCGCAACAAAAAGTCGACTTTTCGACTTTTTTCAAATTTTAATAAGTCGACTTTTCGACCTTTCGACTATTAAAAAAGTCAAATTTTTTCGACTTTTCGACCTTTTTCCACTTTTTTCGACTTTCTTCCACTTTTTAACTTTTTTCGACCTTTTCCAACTTTTAAAAAGTCGATTTTTTTGTAAATAAAAGTTTAGTTTTGACTTGTTGTAAGCATTTAGGTGCTATTTTTTGGTTGTATTTTATTTGTCAAAAAAGTCGAAGAAATCGAATATGTGGAAAAGGTTTAAAAATTGAGAGCAAAAAGAGTCGACTTTCGATTTATAGAACCCTATAACTGAGGTGGTTACAATAATCAAAAATGTTGGTAAATATTGCACTTAACTAGTGTCCGAACGAATATTCGGCTTCGGCCAAAAAGCACTATTCGGCCACTATTCGGCTTCGGCCACAATTTCGGCCGAATAGGCCGAATACCGAATAATTGTGTAATATTTGTGCTCACGTGTTGAAAAACACACTAAACTAACTTTGAATCATATTATTAAGCCACAAAAACATTTAACTAATTGTTTTTGCAACTAAAAACATTTTTTAACATAAAAAAAAAAATTTCGGTCGAAAAAAATTTACACTCTAAAATATATTTTTTTCCAAAAATGTCCAAAAAAAAATTTTTTGCTTAAAATAAAATCATTCTAGACAACATTCTCATGCATTTGAGTATCCCGCCGAGTCGAGTTTTATTTTTTTCTTGTTTTTACTATATAAATATTTGTTTTTTTTTTAATATTCGGCTTCGGTTTGGCCGAATAGTGAAAATTTGGCCGAATATTCGGCTTCGGCCAAAAAAGGTGTATTCGGTCGGACACTACACTTAACACTTTCTAACTCATGAATTTGACATTGACATTTTTGCTTCACATACAAAATACATGGAAATACCAACAGCTTCAGAAAGAAATTATTTTCATCTGGCAAAAGTAAAAAAAAATAAAAAAAAATAAAATTTCGAAAAAAGTCGAAAGCAAAAGTCGACTTTTCGACTTTGTAAGAACAAAAAAGTCGATATCGACACTAAGAAAATTATGTCATTAACTGTTTGTAGGTTATTTTAAAAAGTAATCAGTAAAGTCATTTTAAAAGAAAAATCACTTATTTTATAAAGGATTTAATTTTTTTACTGTTTCTGTAGTTTAAAAAAAAATAATTTACTGTATTAAAAACTAATTTTCTGTTACATTTAATTTCGGCAGTAAAAAATTTCTTCTATAGTTTTACTGTTTTTCAATACAAAATAACTGAATATTCACTAGTTTTTTAATGTTTTGGTTAGTCATTAATAGGGATGAGATTTCCATGCAAATGCATGTTTTTTGTCGATAGTCTAAAAACGACATCAACCAACTATCTTTCCGAATCAAGAAATTTGCGTTAAAATGGCATCGATTTGTTTTTGCATATTTGTGCATATTTTGGTGAAAATGCATATATTTGCATATTTTGGTTTTAAATGCATATTTTGTGCATATTTCCAACTTTTAAGTGCATATTTTTGCATATTTTGGCATAAATTAGCAAAAACACAAATTAAAATTTTTTTGTTTCAAAAACTATTTTAAATTTTAGAAATTTATTTTGAAAATAAGAAAAACTATTTTTTTTTCTTTTAAATTTTTTTATAGATATTCTTAATTTCTAAAAAAATCTTGCTTATATAAAGTTTTAAATGTTTCTATTTAAACACGGCGTTATTTTTTGCTATTTAAGAAGTTTTTCCTATGAAAACAATATTTTTATTGCACACATTTTATTTTTTAGTGCATATTTTTTAGGGTTTTTAGTGCATATTTTGAATTTTTCAGCGCATATTATAAGCGCATATTTTCGATTTTTTAGTGCATGAAAATCTCATCCCTAGTCATTAAATTAACATTTAAAATTGACTGTAAAGTGTTTTTATTTTAAATGAAAAAACAGTGGAATGTTTTTAAATAAAATTTCATTTGTTTTAAGTGAATATTCACTGGAATTTACCTACATAATTTTTTGAGTGGACTTTTCGACTTTTTCATACAAAAAGTCGATTAATCGACTTTTCGACTATAGAACCCTAATTTACACTTGTTTTGAAGCTCATAAAGTTTGCTATACTTGCTTAAAATGTTCAACAAAAAAATATGACTTTTACCTTTAAGATGTCGAATATGGGGTTCAAACCTTGGCGGACACGCCTCCTGGAGAGGAGTCGGGTTTTAAAGTTAAAGTGTTATTTTAAATATCTCAAAAACTGTTTATTTAGTCGAAAGGTTTTGAGATATGCTATTTAAAATTGGCACGAAAAGGCGGGGTTTTCCTACGTTCAAGAAATTTAAAAAAAAAATTGAACATTTTTTCCCCTTTATCCTTTTATAGAGCATGAGATTATATTCAAAAAAAAATTCCACCAATATTTTGAATTTTTGAAAAATTAAAAAAATATTTTCCGATACAATATGTATATTTTATTAATTTTGGCATGCTGAATAAAATTTTAAAATTGGTCAAGCGGTTTTCGAGATACAGCCATTTGAAATTTGTCAAAAAATTTATAAAATGGCAAATTTTCCTACGATCAAGAAATTAAAAAAATCTTAAATATTTTCATACTGCTTGACTATTTCATACATGTAGCCAGAGACAAGCTTTTATTTAAACTTTATTTGAGCCAAATCAGAAACTCATAGTGCCATCGAAGTATCCAGAAATTTGTAAAGGGGGACCCAACTCGAAAAAATGTCAGAATTTTTCTACACCAACAAAACGTTTAAAAACCATAGAATTTTCGTACACAGAAAAAACGTATTTCAATTAAATCGTTGTTGTATTAACCAACGATTTAATTGTATTGCCAAAGAAAATAATTGATATTTTATTCAACAACACGTTTTTAATGAAAACGAGCCTCAGAATCAGAAGATTTTTATAAAAAAAATGTCTTAGAAGCGGAGAATTTTCCTATAGAAAAAAATGTATCAGAATCTAAAAATTTTGCTATAGAAAATATCCTCAAAATATCCTCAAAATATTTAAAAAATTAAAATCGGTCGAAAGGTTTTGAGATATGCTATTTAAAATTGGCACAAAAAGGCGGTTTTTTCCTACGTTCCAAGATTTTTTTTTTAAAAAATGTGAAAATTTCTTTTTGAGAGATTTATGTAAATATCGGGAGGGTGGTTTGTATGGGGACTACAAGAGGAACTGATGCGATTCCTTTAAAATTTGGAATGATAATTTGTGAATACAAAACACGATTACCTTCCAAATTTCGAAAGGATATCTGTTATAATACGCTAATAAGAGTCACTTGAGTCAAATTATAGGGGACGTTTGTATGGGGGCTAGGTCTAAACATGGACCGATTTTTCCTAATTTCAATTGGCTTCGTCCTTGGGGCAAAAGAGCTTAAGTTTCAAATTTCAGCCAAATCGGTTTATAATTGCGACCTGTATCGTGTTTACAACGTTTACATGGATGGACGGACAGACAGACGAACGGACGGACGGACATCGCTAAGTCGACTCAAAAAGTTATTCTGAGTCGATCGGTATATTTAAAAGTGGGTCTAGGACCAATATTTCGAGTAGTTACAAACATCAGCATAAACTCATTATACCCTGTACCACAGAGTGGTGTAGGGTATAAAAACTGTTATGTTAGCAAAAAAAGCTTGTTAACCTACAAGAAAATTTGCTGATTTTGAACCCACAATTTTTTTGGTAAAGTTAGCAAAAATGTTTTGCCAAAAATTAGTTAACTGAAATTTTTTTTATTTCAACTTAGTTCGTACACATTTGAGGACCCCATTAGGTTCGGACACGATAGGTCCAGACCCCGATGGGCCTAGACTTAGTTGGATTCCTTAAATATCGTCATAGTTTTTGATCCAAAATTTGTGTCCGTTTCGCTCTTGCTTAGTTTTTGAGATACGTGATTTTGGGGACCACTGGGGTTTTGAGAATTAAAAAACTCTATAACTTCAAAAATATTACTCAGAGAGCTTTTGGTTATTTTGCGGTCTTGTTCTACGTGTTGAGAGCTACAAAAATGCAAGGTTTTTTTATAACATAATTTTAGGCATGTAATAAATATATGATAGTTATTTAAAAACGACAAAAAACCCTACATATTGCTAAATTTATAAACTTAAGATTAAATAAATTGTTATATTTGTTTATAAATTTAGCAATGTGTAGAGTTTTTTGTTACTTTTTGGTAACAATCATATATTTACTACACGCCTAAAATTATGCTATAAAAAAACCTTGCTTTTTCATAAAAATCATACGACTGAGTGGTATGGTGTAAACATAGCTTTACTGAGATATGAGCATTTTAAAATTTTCGGGAATGCTAACTTTTTTGGATCCAAAGTTAGGACCCATTAGGGTCCACACGTGTGAAGAGGACCGGCGATACTATGGAGAACCCGAGAACCAAAAATGGCCTCCATTTTGCTCCATCTAGCTTAGTTTCTGAGATAGCGCCATTTTAAGTTTTCTTAAAAAAAAATACCATTTATTTTTGCTAATATTAGCAAAAAAGCTTGTTAAAATTTGGTCAACTCAATTTTAAATTTAGCAAAAAAAATTAGTTCAAATTTTGTTTAAAATTGCTAATGCATTAAATGAACCCAGTTGGCAAAATAAAACCACACCTGACATACAGCTGACTCTCCCTTTATGAAATCGCTGACATCTTCATACAATTTTTCAAAATGTCATCAATGACATATCAGCAGTTGGTCAGCAGTGTCCACCAGTATCGGTGGCCACTAACAATTCGTTTAAACATGTGCTGACCAACTGCTGACATGTCATTGTTAAATTTAACGGAAAGTTATTTTATAACGGAGCATTGAGTAATCCAGCCTTAATATAAGAAAATTGATTTAAAATTTGAAATTTTTTGTAGAAATTAGTGAACATTTTTATCCAAAAATTTCGGTCTTCATGTGTTTAAACGATTTCGATTATAAATAAAATTAAATTTTTTGACGTAATATTAATTTGTGAGTAATATTAAATTATGGGAGTGATTAATAATACTTATTTGTTTAAGTAATTTGTAACTGTCGCAATTATGTATTTAATATACCTGGATTGTTAATGAATTAAGAAAGGATTGCTTTTGGTTACTTTAAATTTGTTTTGTATTTTTGTTGTAATTCCGGTGCTTAAATAAAAATAAAAGTTGTCTGTTGTGGGTTTATTACACAGTGCAACAACCGAAATAGGAAGGGGATAAAACCAAATGAAAGTTGCAATTTTCCATAACAAACCACACAAAGCTTATTTTTAGTTCAGTGCTAGATTGAACTTTTATTATATTTATAATAATAATTACTTGAAAACTGCATAAGTGGCGTATACTTATATTTTAATTGCCTTAAAATAAAAATCATAATAATTTGGCTACCAGTAAGCAGGTACTGGTCCGATTGCATTGAAATTCATACCGGTTATAGCTAACGTAATTTCGAGCGTAAATTTGGACGCTGGACGCAACATTTCTAATAAGGGCATCACCAGGGGCCTCTAAAGAAGAACATATTTAGTATAAGACTTAATATGCTTTAAAATCACTAACTTCAAATACGTGTAAAAAAAATCTAGCACTGAATTAAAAAGAAACCTTCAGGGATTTGTTATATAAAATGTCAACTTTCATTTGCTTTGGTTTCATGTCATTCCGATTCGGAAATCACAGCTAAATCTAAATAGCGTTGGTCGTCAAAACTGGTCAGAACTGTATAATCGTCAAAGGGCAAATTAAGTGGAAAGGAGTGGGGTTAGGGGTCAACATTTTTGTTGCATACGTTTTTTTAGGTCACAGATCACAAAAATTAAACGAAAATAAAAATCGCTTTTGCTGAAAATGTATGGTCGCCAAACGGTTAAATGACTTGTAATTGCTTTCATGGGCCTAACGATTGTATTAAAACTTACCAAATATTCGACTCAAACTTTTTGTAACGGCATAATCTGAGAAAAAGCAATTGAAAAGGATGAAAGTAAATTTATTTTTTTATTGAAATGATAAATGTATGACATTACTGCATTTTTTTGGGGGATATATCACCCTATTGTTTGCAGGGTTCAATATTGTTTTTCTTTATCTCCAAAATATCTTTCGTTTGTAAAAACGGCGATATAATCAAAATTCTACTTTGATTTTTTATTGAAATGATAAATTCATTATATTGCCGCTATATCTTTTGGGCGATATAGCGCCCTATTCTTTGCAGGGACTGTTCAAATTCGAATACTTTTAAGAGCAATATTTTTGATGTATTCGTCATTCGATTCGGATTCGTAACCGCCAAGATTTTTTTGGTAAATATCATATTGAAGTCAAAACGTCATAATTTAAATGTTTTTGACGCGCAGATTCCGAATATGACCTTGGAAAAATAAATAAAAAATTCTAAGAAAATTTTCGCAAAAAAAAACATGGCTCTAAATACAAATTATCAGTTCGCGAACAGAACTATAGTTGTCACGGTTTGGCTGAAACACGTTCAACCCAAAACAAATGGGTTGTACAAATTATCATGAATTTTGTCTAAAAGTCGTTAGCGTTCTTTAAAAACCCAGTAACGAGAGAGAAAATGAGAGAAAAAAGTGACAGTTCGATTTTAGAAACTTGCAAGTTTTTACTGGAAAAATTTTTGCCAGCAAGAATTACACACTCAGAAAAAAAATTAACTAAAAAATGGGAAAACTAACTAAATTCAAGGAAATTTGATTTAGCTCCATTGCCATGTTTTCTTTCTTTTAAGTTCATATTTTTCTTAAAAATAAGAAAAGAAAAAAAAATTGAATATTATGCCAATTTGAACTAAAAATGGGAAAAATTTATTTCAATTTAGTTCATACACATTTGAGGACCCGATTGGGTGAAGGCCCCATTGGGTTCGGACCGATAGGTTCAGACCCCGATGGGCCCAGACCCAGTTGGGTTCCTTAAGAATCTTCTTTTTTTTTTTATCCAAAATTTTTGTCCGTTTCGCTCTACCTTGCTTAGTTTTTGAGATACGTGAATTTAGGGGACCACTGGGGTCTTGAGAATTTTAAAACTCGATAACTTTAAAACTATTACTCGAAGAGCTTTTCGGTATTTGGCGGCCTTGTTCTCCGTGTTAAGGCTACAAAAATGCTTTTGAACCGAGATATGAGTATTTTAAAATTTTCGGGAATGCCAACTTTTTTAAATCCAAAGTTAGGACCCATTGGGGTCCACACATGTGAAGAGGACCGGCGATACTATGGTGATTCTAAGAACCAAAAATGGCCTCCATTTTGCTCTATCTGGCTTAGTTTTCGAGATATCGCCATTTTAAGTTTTCGAAAAAAAAATTTGCCCGAGTTATTAAAATTTTACTAAAATAGTGGAAAAAACTTCCGCAAATCTAAGATAATGAACTAATTGGTAGAAAATTACGTCCTAAAACTAAAGAAGAGGAATATGTCTTAAAAATAAAGATTTTTGTCATATATTTAGGGAAAATTTCTTTGGCGGTAAGAATTTCTTCAATGTATTTGGGAATTCCATTTATGAACTTAAATTTTTTCCTAACACTTAAGAAAATTTCCCAACTTTTAGTTAAATTTAACTAAATTGTGGGAAAATTTATAAACTATTTTGAAGAAAATTTTTCCAAAGTTTAAGTTAAGTCTTTTTTTTTGAGTGCATGTTAAGTTTCTTGACAATCGGGGAAAATGAATTAAAATATGTATCTTCCAACAGAAATACATAGTTTTTAGAGAGTTTTTCCATAGAAGATCTATTCAGATTCTAAGCGTTATAACTCCAGTTCGTGGAAAAAATCATTTAAGAAATTTATAAAAAAATATAACCCAATAAAGCATTTCAAAATTCAAATGCAATTCAAGTATAAATCAAGCCCTAATATCCAGCCCCTGCTTGATTTATTCTTAAATTCAATAGCATACTCTAGCAAAACGGACACTTGAATTCAAGCTCTGTTTTTATAGCCTTATCACTCGTTTTACAGTGTAAAAACAAGGCTTGAATTTAATTACATTTTGCTAGAGAATGCTATTGAATTCAAGCATGGACTAGAAATTTGGACTTGATTTTCACTTGAATTTATTAATTTTTCAAGTGGTTTCCTGGGAAGTCAATAAATATTTAACAGAAAAAGAAAGGAAGAAAAGGAAAATGTTCAACAATTTAGAAGATTTGTAAGACTAAACATTTTAACGTTTTTTTTTTTAAGAAAAAAATGTATTCCATTAATTAATTATGTAATTAAAATTAAATAAATAAAATTAAAAGGTATTTGAAAATTTTGTAAAAACGACATTTTAAACTCTTAAACACTATTTTTAGCAACAAATTCTCTTAGAATATCACAAGCCATTTCAATATTATTACGTGATATACCCAAAGCTGTAATGGCATTCTCTTTGGAATAGCCCTCGTTCATTAGACGTGCTATATATTCCAAATTGATATTCTCATAGGGTACGGTACAGTCGCCCCCCTTTTGATTGATGGAAACGTTTTCGTAAAGTAAAGGCTGCTGTTTTTGTTGTTTATGATGTGTTTGTTGTTGTTGTTGTTGCTGGTGTTGTTTTGGTACATCATTCAATTTATCGCTATTGGTTTTGTTGGTAAGCTCATTTCTCAATGAAATATTCGAACTTGTCAAAGCTGAATTAGTGGTGGTAGTAGTGCACATTTGTGTATAATTGGATGTTGAAGATCTAGCTTCCAAGGGCCTGGTGTCTATTAGACCCATTATCGTTTCAGCCGGTCCTACAATATCATCATCCATAAGGGTTGCCGCCGATGCAGAATTCGAAATGACATTTGTCGTCGGATTATTTGTCGATGTTATACGTTGAGTTCGTAATTCTTCCACCAGAGTATCAACATTTGAGGTGTTGTTGTGTGGCGGTATTGGCGGAGCTGTTGTCTTCGGTACACATATTTCACCCAAGGTGGCGGCCGCAATATTATCGACACTTTTGCTAGTGTGGGGTATACACTGTTGAGTTTTTTGTATAGCTCCACCACCTCCACCACCATTCATTTGACCATTTGCATTCGCCGCCGCCGCCGCCGCAGAAGCTGCTGAGTTTTCCGCTCCCGGTGATGATTTTCTAGGTGGCAAAGGTGGTGCTACCGATGCAACAGCTGCACTATTGGCTTCTCTTTTTTGAGCCTCTTTAGCTACTATAGCTTGGGATTCTTGTAGATTTTGTAAGATGGCATATGATGAATTTGAATTATCATTACTATCCGATTTTCCTGACATTTTACTACCGTAGCCGGGTATAACACCGGCAGCATTTGTACCCATTAGCGGAGCGCTCATGCGATTTGTAGATTTTTGGGAAGATTGTGGTGTCACTGTTGACACTATGGTTGCTGTTAAGATTGCATTTGTTCCATTGCCATTACCAGCACCACCATTAACTGCATTCATTGGAGGAGCTGAGGGAGGAGGATGACCACCTGTGATGGCGCTAGCTGCTGTAATATAATTTGCTGTGGGATTAGCCAACGATAGTGATGGTATATGACCAGCATATAGATCATTTTGTACGGCCATCAAACTGGGTGTGGTACTGCGTCTGGAAAACCTGGGTGATGTGTGCGGACTATGTTTGTCCGAGGAATGCGTTGACGAGGTCATATTATTGCTTAAAGCATGTAATGAAGAGGTGGCTATATTAAATTCACCAGTATCCTGTATTAATATAAGAAGTCAAATTGCAATTGCACATAAAATTTTTTAAGTTGTATGAATTTTGATATTTATGAATTATTTTTTTTTTTTAAAGAAAACAAAACTTAAAATCTTTAATGAAGGCAATATGGGTAAAAGGATAAGGAGATGAAAGCTTTGCAATTGGATTAACAAAACTACGATCTAAAATATTTGAAAAACCTTAAAAACACGCAGAGATGTGTAAATTTTTTTTTAAATTTATTTTGAAATGTAAATCATTTTTTTATTAAAAGTATATACCAGGATTTTTTTAAAAAAAGTTCCAAAATTGTACATTTTTATAAAAAAATAACAAAAGAGTACATTTTCAAAAATAGTACCAAAATAGTAAATTTTCATAAAAACGTACATTTTATATAAGCATTATTTTTTTTTAAATGAATATGAATATTGTTAATTTAAAAAAAAAAATACTATTTTGTTAACATTTATAAAAATAGTACTATTTTGTTTACTTTTATTAAAAGTACTATTTCGCAGTACATTTTCATGAAAACATATATTTTATAAAAGCGTACATTTTATAAAAGAGTACATTTTTGTTAATTTTTTTTTTTTTAAAGTTCTATTTAGGTACTTTTAATAAAAAAGTAGTTTTGTTAATTTTTATTAAAATAGTACTACTTTGGTATTTTTTTTTTTTAAAATTTACTTTTTTTTGATTTTTATAAAAAGTACTATTTTGGTACTTTTTATAAAAAAGTACTATTTTGATACTTTTTATAAAAATTACTTTTGTACTATTTATAAACAGTACTATTTTTGTACTTTTTATAAAATGTACTAATTTGGTAATTTTTATAAAAAAGTACTTTCTTATAAAAAATGTACTTTTGTGTAGCCTTCATAAAAAGTACTATTTTGGATTTTTTTTTTTTAATAAAAAGTACTATGTTGGTAATTTTTAAAATACTTTTTCTGGTCTTATAAAAAAACTTTTTAAAAAAACGCACATTTTGTAAAAAAGTAGAGCGCGGCCGAATATTCGTTTTCGTTCGAATATTGCGATTGTTTACTTTTATAAAAAGTACTATTTCGCAGTACATTTTTATGAAAACATATTTTATAAAAGCGTACATTTTATAAAAGAGTACATTTTTGTTAATTTTTTTTAAAAAAGTTCTATTTAGGTACTTTTAAAAAAAAGTAGTTTTGTTAATTTTTATTAAAATAGTACTATATTTTTTTTTTTAAATTTACTTTTTTCTTTATTTTATTTTACTACTTTTTATAAAAAAGTACTATTTTGATATTTTTTATAAAAATTATTTTGTACTATTTATAAACATTACTATTTTGGTACTTTTAATAAAATGTCTAATTTGGTAATTTTTTTAAAAAGTACTTTCTTATAAAAAAATGTACTTTTTGGTAGCCTTCATAAAAAGTACTATTTTGGTAATTTTTAAAATACTTTTTCTGGTCTTATAAAAAAACTTTTTATAAAAACGCACATTTTGTAAAAAAGTAGAGCGCAGCCGAATATTCGTTTTCGTTCGAATATTGCGATTTCGGCCTCTATTCGGTATTCGTCAAAATTTTGGACAAATATTAGCCAAAACCAAAAAAAATTATACAAAATTCGTTGATTTTTTTTAATTTTGTGTTTTATTTTGACTCTTTTTTAGTTCATTTGAAAAAAAGTAAGGTTTCCAATAAATGTACTACATACGGTTGTAGTTCAAATATTTTTTCTTTTAATCTACAAATCAAAAACTGCTTTTTACTAATAAACAAAGATGCTACATTAATTTCGATTTTTAAGAATCTCTTAAAAAAAACGTTTAAAAATATTGATTAATATTTATTAAAAATTTTCTGAATAAAAAAGTACAATTTTGATACTTTTTATAAAAATTTAGTACTATCTTATAAATATTAGTACTATTTTGGTACTTTTTAAAGTACTATTTTGGTAATACCCTCCAACTACAGTATGGTGTCGTTCCGTGTTAATGCATCGAAATATCGGTCTAGGGCCACATAAAGTATTTATATACATAAGTAATCAATTATTGATTTTAAGACATTCTACCGATATACAGTGAGCGTCAAAAGAAAGTGTACAGGTCTAAAATATATGTAATTCCTTAACGAAAAAGTTGACAATAAAACCCCTTATTATTATCAATCGACTATCATTTAAAAACATGCTATAAAGGAAATTTTCCAAGCTTTAATTTAAGCTTGATATCGTCCAGATTAAGCAAATATTAAATGAGATACAAGGGTCGAGCTGAAAAATTAAATTTTCTGTAGACATTTTTTAGAAAATTTTTAAAAAATATTTTTAAGCTGATTTTTTTCAAGTTCAAACATTAAAAATTAAAAAAAATAGTACAATGGTTTAAATTCAGTTATCAACTCATTCTTCCAATGACCCAAACAAAAACCAAAATTTTAAATGCAGTAAAAAAATATGCATTTTTTTGACCTCCAATTCTTTTGGTCACAAATTTTTTGTAAACAAAGAAAATTTTTAATTATTGTCATATCTCTTTACTATACACTTAGATGTACTGAAATTAGTAAGCAATGAAATCTTTTCTTTGTTTACAAAAAATTGGTGGTCAAAAGAGTTGGAGGTCAAAAAAATGCATATTATTTTATTGCATTTAAAAAATTTTGATTTTTGTTTGGGTCGTTAGAAAAATGAGTTGATAACTGAATTTAAACTATTGTACTATTTTTTAAATTTTTAATGTTTGAACTTGAAACAAATCAAATTAGAAATATTTTTTACAAATTTTTTAAAAAACGTCTACAAAATTTTGAATTTCCAGCGCGGGTCGCGTATCTCATTTAATATTTGCTCAATCTGGACTCTATTAAGCTTAAATTAAAGCTTAAAAAATTTCCTTTATAGCGTGTTTTTAAATGATTGTCGATTGATAATAATAAGGGGTTTTATTGGCATCTTTGTTGTTAAAGAATTACATCAATTTAAGACCTGTACACTTTCTTTTGACGCTCACAGTACCTCTGTCTGTGGGGTACACGATACAGTACTATAATAAAACTAGACCCCTAAATTTTGGCACAAATATGTATTATGTTCCTTAATGGGAAAAATCGGACTTGAAAAAAAAAGTTCCCCTTGAAAAAGTAAAGCAACGTGTGAAAAACGTTTTACAAATCATTTATGAATAAACTCTATGCTAACAGTCTGCTAAGGTTTAAACATATTCTAGTAAGCAGCTCGTTATTTGGGATGTACTATATATATGAAGGGCTTATTGTAAAAACTCGATAAGCCACATTTCATTTTATGGTGATTTTTACCTTAAAACTTTTGAAATAATGTAGAAAAAATAACTTTAGTAAAAACTTTCATACAAAACATACTTGTAGAAAGGGTTTTAGCTAGACTTCTGCCATAAATCTGTCTTTGGAACATCAGTAGAACGCGAAGAACACCAACAAATAAAATGTTGCTTATCAAGTTTTTGCAGTAAGTCCTTCATATAATAATAGTTTTGATCACATGATCAATTATTTTTATTTATTATTTCTATTTATTTACAGCTCATTTTTTTTTTAATAAATTCGACCTAACCGAGAACTGGTAACAATGAACGTCGTCTCGTTTGAGCGAAAATACCCAAGTGGTTCTGCTGGGAATGGAAACCACGACCCCCACGTTGAAAGGCTAGCATTATACCAGTTTTGGACTGCTATAATTTTTTTTTTTTAAGTTTTGAACTGTTATAAAAATTTAAAAAAATATAAAACCTCGAGTAAAGAAATCAAAAAGGATAACAAATTATGTACTATGAAAGGACGTGCTTTGGGATAATGATTCGGTTGATAATAACAAAAACAAAAAAGGATGGATAATAAACATTAAACACACGCAATGAGAAGACAAAAAGAAAACGAAACAAATTTATTTATCATGCACAAAAACGCAGATAAAAAATAAAACAAAACAAAAGAAGAAACTCATAATAAATAATATAAACAAGTATAATTTTTTATTAAATAAATTGTTTTTTTTTTTGTTTTTATTTTAAAAAATATATTTTTTGTTGTCAATTAATTATGATTATAAAATAAAAAATAATAATAAAACAAAAAAAAAAAAAAATCAAAAAGGCAAAAAATAAAAATAATAATTTGTAATAATTATATTTTATATAATTTTATTAAGTTTAATTTTTTTTTAAAAGCCAATAAAAATTAAATAACTATAATTTACAAGACACAAATGTTTCTCATTTTCTTTTTAAACAAAATTAATAATTAATTTTTATATAAACTATATATATATGTATTTTAAATTAGTTTTAACATACGTAGTATACCTAGTAGAGTCGAAAAAAAAAACAGACAGATAGAGAATTGGTATTAAATAAAATCGATGTTTCAAAATAATTAAATAAATGGAAAACTTGGTTTGAAGTTAAGGAAAATTAATAACTAATTTTTAAGTTTAGGCATCCTCAGCGTTGAAAAGAAAAAATAAAGGGATAGATGATATTGATATTGAAAAAAAGCTGAGGTCTGCTTTAAATATCGTTAATATTTATAATAATTTTTATAAAAACAGTCTTATAAAATGTGTACTCGAGACTCTGGTGATATATAATTGAACTAAAAAAACTTTTTTTTTACAATTTATAAAAATTCATATAATTTTGTTTTGTTATTTGTAGTAATTTTTTTTTAAGGCATATGTTATTTTTTTTTTGTTAAAAAAAAATTAATAGTTTTTTTAATATTTTTTTTTTAATAATTATATCATGCATTATGTAGTTTTTTTTATATATTTTTTTTTTTATTTTAATATGTATAATAGTTTTTTTTTTTTTTAAATATAAAACGGTGATGATACTTAATTAAAAAAAAAAAAACAAAAAAGGCTAATTTCTACAATCTTTGGGAGAAAATGCAAATAAACAAAATAATAATTAATTATGCCACTATTGCATTGCGTCTATTATACTCAATTAAGAAAATGTGTTTAAATTTTATACTTCTAAGGATTTGTTTTTTATTAAATAGTTATTGAATTTTGTACACCACTTTAAAATGTAATCAATTTAAGGAATTGAAACTGAAACTTTATTAAACCTTTGACGACCACAGCCAAGTATACTTCCCCAGCCGTTTTTGGCGATTATTTTTGTTCAGGTAAAAGATACGGCAAATATGACACAAAGTTAATTGTAGAGGGGTGTTATAAGAGTAACAAAAATTTAGTTTTCATTGGATCGACTTACTCTCATTTAGTCCCCAAAGTTTTTAAAATTATATGTCCCATTAGACTGACATTTTTCTGTATAGCAAAATATTTTCTTCTCCGATTTTCAAAGTCCGGGCATTTTTTTTTCTACTAGGCCTTAACTTCATGTTTTACCTATTTGAGGCCAACGGGATTAAATTAATCCGTGGCGCCCGGCGGTCAAAGTTTTGGATTTTTGGAAAATCAAAAAAAAAAAAAATTTTTAAATAAATATATCTTTCGACACATCATATTTGTTAATTTTGATGTGCTGAGCAGGAATATTAAAAAAAAATAAAATCAATCGAACAGTTTTCGAGAAATAGCTACCCGAGTAAAAATAAACATATATAACAATATATAACTTGATACAAACATAATAAATCATATATAATTATACATCCGTGAGATATTTTCTAAATTTTTTAAATGCAGTCATATGTAGTAATATATAATTTAATCACGATTCGGATTAAGAGGTATACGGTTGATATCAATATATGAAATAATATGAGGGTCAATACAAAATTTGTTTTTCTGTATAATTTAATATAAAATTAGATATATTTTATTCTGTTCCATATATAACTATATAAATGTTTCAAATTAACCAAAAATTTTCTAAGATTTTTAGGCAAAGTATAAGAAACTTTTAAAATGTTCCTAAACATTTCCTTGTTAGGGTTATGTATATCACCTATCTGGTTCGAAGCGTACCCAAACAATTTTTTTGTTTTAGAAAATTATATGTTTGGTGAATGTATCGTCGACCTGTGGTGTAACTCACCCAAACCAAAACACACCAAGATTTTATATGTTTTTATGCAATTAGATCTAATTGGATCCACTGAAATATGGCAATGTCTGGTCAAAACTCGGATGAAATCGAATCATATTTTATACAAGTTGATCTTTTTTAATGCAAAAACATCCACCATTATTCGGATTAAATTGCGTATAAATATATATTGTGTTATATATCATTATATATTGCATCATATAAAAATTTTTACTCGGGTATTTGAAATTTGCAAAAAATGGCGGTTTTTTCCTACGTTCAAGAAATTTTTTAAAAAAAGTCTCAAAATTTGATTCCGCCGACCCTTTTGTAGAGCTTGAGGCAATCTTTCATTTAAAACTAATTTGAGCCAAATTCGATCATTTTAACCCGTGGCGCCCTTCGATCAAAGTTTTGGACTTTTGGATAATTTCCACCAAAATTTTGGATTTTTGAAAATGAAAAAATAAAAAAATAAATATCTTGCTATACTTTATTTTTATTAATTTTATCATGCTGAATACGAATATCAAAAAATTTATAAAATCGGTCTAACGGTTTTCCAGATATCGCCATTTAAAATTTGCCAAAAAATTGCAAAATGGGCGGTTTTTTCCTACGTTTAAGAATTTTTTTTAAAAAAACTCTAAAAAAATTTCTTTATTTTAACCCTTTCATAGAGCTTGATAAAATCTTTCATTTAAGCTTACTTTGAGCCAAATCCAATCATTTTAACCCGTGGCACCCTTCAATCAAAGTTTAGGGTTTTTGGTAAAAAGTTTCTAAAAAGCCAAAACTTTGATCGATGGGCGCCACGGCTTAAAATGATCGCATTTGGCTCAAATTAGTTTTAAATGAAAGATTGTCTCAAGCTCTACAAAAGGGTTGGCGAAATGAAATTTTGAGACTTTTTTAAAAAAATTTCTTGAACGTAGGAAAAAACCGCCATTTTTAACAAATTTGAAATGGCAATATCTCGAAAACCGATCGATCGATTTAATTTTTTTTGATATTCGTGCTCAGGGCATTTAAATATTTTTTTAATTTAATTTTCAAAATTTTTTTCAAAAATCCCAAACTTTGACCGCCGGGCGCCACGGGTTAATTTAATCCGATTGACCTCAAATTTGTACCACATAAGTTTTAGACCTAGGACAATAAAAAATTGCCCGGACATTTGGGAAAATCGAAAGTTGACAAAAAAAATGCCAGTCTAATGTCCTATTCATAAAACTAATGCGAATTGGTTTGAAAACACTTTTTCACGGAAACCGTTTTGGTTTGGGGATTTGTAAGAAACAAAGAAGTCTAATAATACGCACTTTGCAAAACGCTTCGATTTTTTTTTTATATGAAGGTCTACTTTCATTTGGCATTGGAACCCATAAGGCTCAAGTAGTTGACCCAAAATTTGTTGCATAGTGTAATTAGTAAAAAATGGAAGTGGAAGAAAATTATTTTTGTCACCTGGCTACAAGTAAAAGAATCATAAAGTCGATAAGGTCAAAAACGTAAAAAAAATCGGAAAAATTCGATAGCTAAAGACGGTTTTTCGACTTTGTGTCTCTTCACAATACAGCAGCAAGCAGCAAAAAATTTTATACAGAACACAACAACAAAATACATGTGGAAATTTTGCTGTCTTCTGCTGTATTGTGAAAAGGCACTTTAACAACAAAAAAGTCGATTTCGACTTTTCGGCTTTTCCTTCAAAAAGTCGATAAATCAACTTTTACATAACTTTTAAGCCATAATTCGAGATGTGATCACATATCGTTCTATTTTTTTTTTTCAAATTTTGAAAATTGCACCTTTTTCTGATTCTGATTTATTTTATATGGTGCTCCAAAAAAATTGGCTGATATTGACCTAACTTACCGTAGATATATTCATTCTGGTGTAAAAATATGCTCACAATACAATTTTAGGATGATCTGACATGGGTAAGGCGTGCCGCTTCGGTCTTGAAGTTTGAAAAACGAATTACAATGGAAAATATGAAATTTTTTCTGTTTTCTCAATTTTTTTGATATTTTAAATTTAGTTTGAATTTAGGTGGTAACAGAATTTTGATTTGGAGTAAAATGTCGCTCTAATAAGGCAATAACATCGAAAATCGGTTTTAAATCAGCCAAGTTATTACAACTTTCCTAGGCATCTAACGAGTCCTATTTTTGAAATTTATTGAAATTTTCTACTGTAATAACATTTTTTTATTTTTCAAGTTTAAATGTATTTTTTTTTTTAAATTTGGAAAAGTCAAAACATAAAGAATAAGGGTATTCATTTCAGCTTTTTTTCGGTTGTAAAAATAAAAAATTGTAAAAATGTAACTTTTTATTACAACAAACACATGAAAAAAATTTTCACTTAAAAGTTGCAATTTAAACAACCTATATCCAAGTGTAAAATTATCAGAGTAAAAAGTTACATTTTTCCAATTATTTAAAGCGTTGCCATTCATTACTAGCCAAAGAAAAAGTACCAAGATTTGCAACTGTCATGTCAGTTTTTTCTACCTCGGCAGCCCTTGTAGAACATGTGTTTGAAATTTTTCTTAGAAAAAAATATGTATACAAATAATTTTGGTTATAATAATAGAAATTAAGAATTAAACAACAAGAAAAAACTAACAAAATGAGTAAAAAGTGTAATTTATAAGTTAATTGGTTCATTCATCGAATAATTTAATTATTTTTGGAAACTTTCTATCATATTTTTTTTATGTACCCGTTCACATCAATGAGAGTGGAATCTTGCATTTTTCATTTTTCCACTTTTACATTTTCTGAAATGAATACCCTTAATAAAAAAATGCCGAAATATTTAATTTCTCAATATGACCGTATTTAGACCGTATTTACATTAGGCAATTTTAATTGCGGCAATTCTGATTTTATCGTGTATCAGAGAGAGATCTTAGATTCTTCCCTCTCTCTCTGATACACTAGAAAATCAGAATTGCCGCAATTAAAATTGCCTTATGTAAATTCGGTCTGACATTAGGCAATTTTGATTGCGGCAATTCTGATTTTATCGTGTGTCAGAGAGAGATCTAAGATTCTTCCCTCTCTCTCTGATACACTAGAAAATCAAAATTGCCGCAATTAAAATTGCCTTATGTAAATTCGGTCTATTTTTTTTGAAAAAAATTGCCATTTTGAAAATTTTAATTTTTTTTTTTTTTGAAAAAATCGCCATTTTAAAAATTTTATTACTCAACACCAACTTGGCACAAAATATAAAAATTGGTGTGCAAGTTGCATTTAATACGTACTACAACATATCCAAAAATGAATTAAATCGAAGGGTCGGGTCCGTAAGTGTGCGATTTGTACAACGAAAATAAGAACCTATCGTAACGGCATGGGCAGTGTTATGCTGATAGCAAAAAACATTATCTTGGTCATATTGAGACAAAATCCATGGGCACCTGTTGCAATTTCTAAAACACCACAAATTCAATTTTTTTTATGTTTTATGGTGGGAATCTTCTCTTCCACCGTTTTTTGATTTTTCAACAAAAATAAAACAAGAACAAAATAACAGCATGAATTTCAACATAAAAAATATGGGTTGCCTGAATAATCGAAAAAAGAAAAAAATATTAAAAAATTCATCGCGATCGGTGCCGAACCTTTTTTAACGTTCGCGAAAAAAAAACACAAAATGTCACACTAAATGTCCCGCTACAGAAAAACATTTGTCCCATGAATTTCTGAATAGGTTGTATTGATAGCCCTATATGGAACATAGAAAAATTGCGTTTTTGCTTTTTCAATTTTTTAAAGCCTTAGGAGGCTAAATGTTGAAAAAATTGTCAAATTTGTGTCGATGTGCCTTGCTTAAATATTTATTAAATTAAAATGGAATGCACTATAATCTTAAAAATTTGCATTCTTGAATATTTTTTTATACGATTTCGATTAAAAAATTTTATTTTTAAAAATTTATGAATAGGACATTAGACTGGCATTTTTTTTGTCAACTTTCGATTTTCCCAAATGTCCGGGCAATTTTTTATTGTCCTAGGTCTAAAACTTATGTGGTACAAATTTGAGGTCAATCGGATTAAATTAACCCGTGGCGCCCGGCGGTCAAAGTTTGGGATTTTTGAAAAAAATTTTGAAAATTAAATTAAAAAAATATTTAAATGCCCTGAGCACGAATATCAAAAAAAATTAAATCGATCGATCGGTTTTCGAGATATTGCCATTTCAAATTTGTTAAAAATGGCGGTTTTTTCCTACGTTCAAGAAATTTTTTTAAAAAAGTCTCAAAATTTCATTTCGCCAACCCTTTTGTAGAGGAAAAAAAGGAATTGAAACTGAAACTTTATTAAACCTTTGACGACCACAGCCAAGTATACTTCCCCAGCCGTTTTTGGCGATTATTTTTGTTCAGGTAAAAGATACGGCAAATATGACACAAAGTTAATTGTAGAGGGGTGTTATAAGAGTAACAAAAATTTAGTTTTCATTGGATCGACTTACTCTCATTTAGTCCCCAAAGTTTTTAAAATTATATGTCCCATTAGACTGACATTTTTCTGTATAGCAAAATATTTTCTTCTCCGATTTTCAAAGTCCGGGCATTTTTTTTTCTACTAGGCCTTAACTTCATGTTTTACCTATTTGAGGCCAACGGGATTAAATTAATCCGTGGCGCCCGGCGGTCAAAGTTTTGGATTTTTGGAAAATCAAAAAAAAAAAAAATTTTTAAATAAATATATCTTTCGACACATCATATTTGTTAATTTTGATGTGCTGAGCAGGAATATTAAAAAAAAAATAAAATCAATCGAACAGTTTTCGAGAAATAGCTACCCGAGTAAAAATAAACATATATAACAATATATAACTTGATACAAACATAATAAATCATATATAATTATACATCCGTGAGATATTTTCTAAATTTTTTAAATGCAGTCATATGTAGTAATATATAATTTAATCACGATTCGGATTAAGAGGTATACGGTTGATATCAATATATGAAATAATATGAGGGTCAATACAAAATTTGTTTTTCTGTATAATTTAATATAAAATTAGATATATTTTATTCTGTTCCATATATAACTATATAAATGTTTCAAATTAACCAAAAATTTTCTAAGATTTTTAGGCAAAGTATAAGAAACTTTTAAAATGTTCCTAAACATTTCCTTGTTAGGGTTATGTATATCACCTATCTGGTTCGAAGCGTACCCAAACAATTTTTTTGTTTTAGAAAATTATATGTTTGGTGAATGTATCGTCGACCTGTGGTGTAACTCACCCAAACCAAAACACACCAAGATTTTATATGTTTTTATGCAATTAGATCTAATTGGATCCACTGAAATATGGCAATGTCTGGTCAAAACTCGGATGAAATCGAATCATATTTTATACAAGTTGATCTTTTTTAATGCAAAAACATCCACCATTATTCGGATTAAATTGCGTATAAATATATATTGTGTTATATATCATTATATATTGCATCATATAAAAATTTTTACTCGGGTATTTGAAATTTGCAAAAAATGGCGGTTTTTTCCTACGTTCAAGAAATTTTTTAAAAAAAGTCTCAAAATTTGATTCCGCCGACCCTTTTGTAGAGCTTGAGGCAATCTTTCATTTAAAACTAATTTGAGCCAAATTCGATCATTTTAACCCGTGGCGCCCTTCGATCAAAGTTTTGGACTTTTGGATAATTTCCACCAAAATTTTGGATTTTTGAAAATGAAAAAATAAAAAAATAAATATCTTGCTATACTTTATTTTTATTAATTTTATCATGCTGAATACGAATATCAAAAAATTTATAAAATCGGTCTAACGGTTTTCCAGATATCGCCATTTAAAATTTGCCAAAAAATTGCAAAATGGGCGGTTTTTTCCTACGTTTAAGAATTTTTTTTAAAAAAACTCTAAAAAAATTTCTTTATTTTAACCCTTTCATAGAGCTTGATAAAATCTTTCATTTAAGCTTACTTTGAGCCAAATCCAATCATTTTAACCCGTGGCACCCTTCAATCAAAGTTTAGGGTTTTTGGTAAAAAGTTTCTAAAAAGCCAAAACTTTGATCGATGGGCGCCACGGCTTAAAATGATCGCATTTGGCTCAAATTAGTTTTAAATGAAAGATTGTCTCAAGCTCTACAAAAGGGTTGGCGAAATGAAATTTTGAGACTTTTTTAAAAAAATTTCTTGAACGTAGGAAAAAACCGCCATTTTTAACAAATTTGAAATGGCAATATCTCGAAAACCGATCGATCGATTTAATTTTTTTTGATATTCGTGCTCAGGGCATTTAAATATTTTTTTAATTTAATTTTCAAAATTTTTTTCAAAAATCCCAAACTTTGACCGCCGGGCGCCACGGGTTAATTTAATCCGATTGACCTCAAATTTGTACCACATAAGTTTTAGACCTAGGACAATAAAAAATTGCCCGGACATTTGGGAAAATCGAAAGTTGACAAAAAAAATGCCAGTCTAATGTCCTATTCATAAAACTAATGCGAATTGGTTTGAAAACACTTTTTCACGGAAACCGTTTTGGTTTGGGGATTTGTAAGAAACAAAGAAGTCTAATAATACGCACTTTGCAAAACGCTTCGATTTTTTTTTTATATGAAGGTCTACTTTCATTTGGCATTGGAACCCATAAGGCTCAAGTAGTTGACCCAAAATTTGTTGCATAGTGTAATTAGTAAAAAATGGAAGTGGAAGAAAATTATTTTTGTCACCTGGCTACAAGTAAAAGAATCATAAAGTCGATAAGGTCAAAAACGTAAAAAAAATCGGAAAAATTCGATAGCTAAAGACGGTTTTTCGACTTTGTGTCTCTTCACAATACAGCAGCAAGCAGCAAAAAATTTTATACAGAACACAACAACAAAATACATGTGGAAATTTTGCTGTCTTCTGCTGTATTGTGAAAAGGCACTTTAACAACAAAAAAGTCGATTTCGACTTTTCGGCTTTTCCTTCAAAAAGTCGATAAATCAACTTTTACATAACTTTTAAGCCATAATTCGAGATGTGATCACATATCGTTCTATTTTTTTTTTTCAAATTTTGAAAATTGCACCTTTTTCTGATTCTGATTTATTTTATATGGTGCTCCAAAAAAATTGGCTGATATTGACCTAACTTACCGTAGATATATTCATTCTGGTGTAAAAATATGCTCACAATACAATTTTAGGATGATCTGACATGGGTAAGGCGTGCCGCTTCGGTCTTGAAGTTTGAAAAACGAATTACAATGGAAAATATGAAATTTTTTCTGTTTTCTCAATTTTTTTGATATTTTAAATTTAGTTTGAATTTAGGTGGTAACAGAATTTTGATTTGGAGTAAAATGTCGCTCTAATAAGGCAATAACATCGAAAATCGGTTTTAAATCAGCCAAGTTATTACAACTTTCCTAGGCATCTAACGAGTCCTATTTTTGAAATTTATTGAAATTTTCTACTGTAATAACATTTTTTTATTTTTCAAGTTTAAATGTATTTTTTTTTTTAAATTTGGAAAAGTCAAAACATAAAGAATAAGGGTATTCATTTCAGCTTTTTTTCGGTTGTAAAAATAAAAAATTGTAAAAATGTAACTTTTTATTACAACAAACACATGAAAAAAATTTTCACTTAAAAGTTGCAATTTAAACAACCTATATCCAAGTGTAAAATTATCAGAGTAAAAAGTTACATTTTTCCAATTATTTAAAGCGTTGCCATTCATTACTAGCCAAAGAAAAAGTACCAAGATTTGCAACTGTCATGTCAGTTTTTTCTACCTCGGCAGCCCTTGTAGAACATGTGTTTGAAATTTTTCTTAGAAAAAAATATGTATACAAATAATTTTGGTTATAATAATAGAAATTAAGAATTAAACAACAAGAAAAAACTAACAAAATGAGTAAAAAGTGTAATTTATAAGTTAATTGGTTCATTCATCGAATAATTTAATTATTTTTGGAAACTTTCTATCATATTTTTTTTATGTACCCGTTCACATCAATGAGAGTGGAATCTTGCATTTTTCATTTTTCCACTTTTACATTTTCTGAAATGAATACCCTTAATAAAAAAATGCCGAAATATTTAATTTCTCAATATGACCGTATTTAGACCGTATTTACATTAGGCAATTTTAATTGCGGCAATTCTGATTTTATCGTGTATCAGAGAGAGATCTTAGATTCTTCCCTCTCTCTCTGATACACTAGAAAATCAGAATTGCCGCAATTAAAATTGCCTTATGTAAATTCGGTCTGACATTAGGCAATTTTGATTGCGGCAATTCTGATTTTATCGTGTGTCAGAGAGAGATCTAAGATTCTTCCCTCTCTCTCTGATACACTAGAAAATCAAAATTGCCGCAATTAAAATTGCCTTATGTAAATTCGGTCTATTTTTTTTGAAAAAAATTGCCATTTTGAAAATTTTATTTTTTTTTTTTTTTGAAAAAATCGCCATTTTAAAAATTTTATTACTCAACACCAACTTGGCACAAAATATAAAAATTGGTGTGCAAGTTGCATTTAATACGTACTACAACATATCCAAAAATGAATTAAATCGAAGGGTCGGGTCCGTAAGTGTGCGATTTGTACAACGAAAATAAGAACCTATCGTAACGGCATGGGCAGTGTTATGCTGATAGCAAAAAACATTATCTTGGTCATATTGAGACAAAATCCATGGGCACCTGTTGCAATTTCTAAAACACCACAAATTCAATTTTTTTTATGTTTTATGGTGGGAATCTTCTCTTCCACCGTTTTTTGATTTTTCAACAAAAATAAAACAAGAACAAAATAACAGCATGAATTTCAACATAAAAAATATGGGTTGCCTGAATAATCGAAAAAAGAAAAAAATATTAAAAAATTCATCGCGATCGGTGCCGAACCTTTTTTAACGTTCGCGAAAAAAAAACACAAAATGTCACACTAAATGTCCCGCTACAGAAAAACATTTGTCCCATGAATTTCTGAATAGGTTGTATTGATAGCCCTATATGGAACATAGAAAAATTGCGTTTTTGCTTTTTCAATTTTTTAAAGCCTTAGGAGGCTAAATGTTGAAAAAATTGTCAAATTTGTGTCGATGTGCCTTGCTTAAATATTTATTAAATTAAAATGGAATGCACTATAATCTTAAAAATTTGCATTCTTGAATATTTTTTTATACGATTTCGATTAAAAAATTTTATTTTTAAAAATTTATGAATAGGACATTAGACTGGCATTTTTTTTGTCAACTTTCGATTTTCCCAAATGTCCGGGCAATTTTTTATTGTCCTAGGTCTAAAACTTATGTGGTACAAATTTGAGGTCAATCGGATTAAATTAACCCGTGGCGCCCGGCGGTCAAAGTTTGGGATTTTTGAAAAAAATTTTGAAAATTAAATTAAAAAAATATTTAAATGCCCTGAGCACGAATATCAAAAAAAATTAAATCGATCGATCGGTTTTCGAGATATTGCCATTTCAAATTTGTTAAAAATGGCGGTTTTTTCCTACGTTCAAGAAATTTTTTTAAAAAAGTCTCAAAATTTCATTTCGCCAACCCTTTTGTAGAGGAAAAAAAGGAATTGAAACTGAAACTATATTAAACCTTTGACGACCACAGCCAAGTATACTTCCCCAGCCGTTTTTGGCGATTATTTTTGTTCAGGTAAAAGATACGGCAAATATGACACAAAGTTAATTGTAGAGGGGTGTTATAAGAGTAACAAAAATTTAGTTTTCATTGGATCGACTTACTCTCATTTAGTCCCCAAAGTTTTTAAAATTATATGTCCCATTAGACTGACATTTTTCTGTATAGCAAAATATTTTCTTCTCCGATTTTCAAAGTCCGGGCATTTTTTTTTCTACTAGGCCTTAACTTCATGTTTTACCTATTTGAGGCCAACGGGATTAAATTAATCCGTGGCGCCCGGCGGTCAAAGTTTTGGATTTTTGGAAAATCAAAAAAAAAAAAAATTTTTAAATAAATATATCTTTCGACACATCATATTTGTTAATTTTGATGTGCTGAGCAGGAATATTAAAAAAAAATAAAATCAATCGAACAGTTTTCGAGAAATAGCTACCCGAGTAAAAATAAACATATATAACAATATATAACTTGATACAAACATAATAAATCATATATAATTATACATCCGTGAGATATTTTCTAAATTTTTTAAATGCAGTCATATGTAGTAATATATAATTTAATCACGATTCGGATTAAGAGGTATACGGTTGATATCAATATATGAAATAATATGAGGGTCAATACAAAATTTGTTTTTCTGTATAATTTAATATAAAATTAGATATATTTTATTCTGTTCCATATATAACTATATAAATGTTTCAAATTAACCAAAAATTTTCTAAGATTTTTAGGCAAAGTATAAGAAACTTTTAAAATGTTCCTAAACATTTCCTTGTTAGGGTTATGTATATCACCTATCTGGTTCGAAGCGTACCCAAACAATTTTTTTGTTTTAGAAAATTATATGTTTGGTGAATGTATCGTCGACCTGTGGTGTAACTCACCCAAACCAAAACACACCAAGATTTTATATGTTTTTATGCAATTAGATCTAATTGGATCCACTGAAATATGGCAATGTCTGGTCAAAACTCGGATGAAATCGAATCATATTTTATACAAGTTGATCTTTTTTAATGCAAAAACATCCACCATTATTCGGATTAAATTGCGTATAAATATATATTGTGTTATATATCATTATATATTGCATCATATAAAAATTTTTACTCGGGTATTTGAAATTTGCAAAAAATGGCGGTTTTTTCCTACGTTCAAGAAATTTTTTAAAAAAAGTCTCAAAATTTGATTCCGCCGACCCTTTTGTAGAGCTTGAGGCAATCTTTCATTTAAAACTAATTTGAGCCAAATTCGATCATTTTAACCCGTGGCGCCCTTCGATCAAAGTTTTGGACTTTTGGATAATTTCCACCAAAATTTTGGATTTTTGAAAATGAAAAAATAAAAAAATAAATATCTTGCTATACTTTATTTTTATTAATTTTATCATGCTGAATACGAATATCAAAAAATTTATAAAATCGGTCTAACGGTTTTCCAGATATCGCCATTTAAAATTTGCCAAAAAATTGCAAAATGGGCGGTTTTTTCCTACGTTTAAGAATTTTTTTTAAAAAAACTCTAAAAAAATTTCTTTATTTTAACCCTTTCATAGAGCTTGATAAAATCTTTCATTTAAGCTTACTTTGAGCCAAATCCAATCATTTTAACCCGTGGCACCCTTCAATCAAAGTTTAGGGTTTTTGGTAAAAAGTTTCTAAAAAGCCAAAACTTTGATCGATGGGCGCCACGGCTTAAAATGATCGCATTTGGCTCAAATTAGTTTTAAATGAAAGATTGTCTCAAGCTCTACAAAAGGGTTGGCGAAATGAAATTTTGAGACTTTTTTAAAAAAATTTCTTGAACGTAGGAAAAAACCGCCATTTTTAACAAATTTGAAATGGCAATATCTCGAAAACCGATCGATCGATTTAATTTTTTTTGATATTCGTGCTCAGGGCATTTAAATATTTTTTTAATTTAATTTTCAAAATTTTTTTCAAAAATCCCAAACTTTGACCGCCGGGCGCCACGGGTTAATTTAATCCGATTGACCTCAAATTTGTACCACATAAGTTTTAGACCTAGGACAATAAAAAATTGCCCGGACATTTGGGAAAATCGAAAGTTGACAAAAAAAATGCCAGTCTAATGTCCTATTCATAAAACTAATGCGAATTGGTTTGAAAACACTTTTTCACGGAAACCGTTTTGGTTCGGGGATTTGTAAGAAACAAAGAAGTCTAATAATACGCACTTTGCAAAACGCTTCGATTTTTTTTTTATATGAAGGTCTACTTTCATTTGGCATTGGAACCCATAAGGCTCAAGTAGTTGACCCAAAATTTGTTGCATAGTGTAATTAGTAAAAAATGGAAGTGGAAGAAAATTATTTTTGTCACCTGGCTACAAGTAAAAGAATCATAAAGTCGATAAGGTCAAAAACGTAAAAAAAATCGGAAAAATTCGATAGCTAAAGACGGTTTTTCGACTTTGTGTCTCTTCACAATACAGCAGCAAGCAGCAAAAAATTTTATACAGAACACAACAACAAAATACATGTGGAAATTTTGCTGTCTTCTGCTGTATTGTGAAAAGGCACTTTAACAACAAAAAAGTCGATTTCGACTTTTCGGCTTTTCCTTCAAAAAGTCGATAAATCAACTTTTACATAACTTTTAAGCCATAATTCGAGATGTGATCACATATCGTTCTATTTTTTTTTTTCAAATTTTGAAAATTGCACCTTTTTCTGATTCTGATTTATTTTATATGGTGCTCCAAAAAAATTGGCTGATATTGACCTAACTTACCGTAGATATATTCATTCTGGTGTAAAAATATGCTCACAATACAATTTTAGGATGATCTGACATGGGTAAGGCGTGCCGCTTCGGTCTTGAAGTTTGAAAAACGAATTACAATGGAAAATATGAAATTTTTTCTGTTTTCTCAATTTTTTTGATATTTTAAATTTAGTTTGAATTTAGGTGGTAACAGAATTTTGATTTGGAGTAAAATGTCGCTCTAATAAGGCAATAACATCGAAAATCGGTTTTAAATCAGCCAAGTTATTACAACTTTCCTAGGCATCTAACGAGTCCTATTTTTGAAATTTATTGAAATTTTCTACTGTAATAACATTTTTTTATTTTTCAAGTTTAAATGTATTTTTTTTTTTAAATTTGGAAAAGTCAAAACATAAAGAATAAGGGTATTCATTTCAGCTTTTTTTCGGTTGTAAAAATAAAAAATTGTAAAAATGTAACTTTTTATTACAACAAACACATGAAAAAAATTTTCACTTAAAAGTTGCAATTTAAACAACCTATATCCAAGTGTAAAATTATCAGAGTAAAAAGTTACATTTTTCCAATTATTTAAAGCGTTGCCATTCATTACTAGCCAAAGAAAAAGTACCAAGATTTGCAACTGTCATGTCAGTTTTTTCTACCTCGGCAGCCCTTGTAGAACATGTGTTTGAAATTTTTCTTAGAAAAAAATATGTATACAAATAATTTTGGTTATAATAATAGAAATTAAGAATTAAACAACAAGAAAAAACTAACAAAATGAGTAAAAAGTGTAATTTATAAGTTAATTGGTTCATTCATCGAATAATTTAATTATTTTTGGAAACTTTCTATCATATTTTTTTTATGTACCCGTTCACATCAATGAGAGTGGAATCTTGCATTTTTCATTTTTCCACTTTTACATTTTCTGAAATGAATACCCTTAATAAAAAAATGCCGAAATATTTAATTTCTCAATATGACCGTATTTAGACCGTATTTACATTAGGCAATTTTAATTGCGGCAATTCTGATTTTATCGTGTATCAGAGAGAGATCTTAGATTCTTCCCTCTCTCTCTGATACACTAGAAAATCAGAATTGCCGCAATTAAAATTGCCTTATGTAAATTCGGTCTGACATTAGGCAATTTTGATTGCGGCAATTCTGATTTTATCGTGTGTCAGAGAGAGATCTAAGATTCTTCCCTCTCTCTCTGATACACTAGAAAATCAAAATTGCCGCAATTAAAATTGCCTTATGTAAATTCGGTCTATTTTTTTTGAAAAAAATTGCCATTTTGAAAATTTTAATTTTTTTTTTTTTTGAAAAAATCGCCATTTTAAAAATTTTATTACTCAACACCAACTTGGCACAAAATATAAAAATTGGTGTGCAAGTTGCATTTAATACGTACTACAACATATCCAAAAATGAATTAAATCGAAGGGTCGGGTCCGTAAGTGTGCGATTTGTACAACGAAAATAAGAACCTATCGTAACGGCATGGGCAGTGTTATGCTGATAGCAAAAAACATTATCTTGGTCATATTGAGACAAAATCCATGGGCACCTGTTGCAATTTCTAAAACACCACAAATTCAATTTTTTTTATGTTTTATGGTGGGAATCTTCTCTTCCACCGTTTTTTGATTTTTCAACAAAAATAAAACAAGAACAAAATAACAGCATGAATTTCAACATAAAAAATATGGGTTGCCTGAATAATCGAAAAAAGAAAAAAATATTAAAAAATTCATCGCGATCGGTGCCGAACCTTTTTTAACGTTCGCGAAAAAAAAACACAAAATGTCACACTAAATGTCCCGCTACAGAAAAACATTTGTCCCATGAATTTCTGAATAGGTTGTATTGATAGCCCTATATGGAACATAGAAAAATTGCGTTTTTGCTTTTTCAATTTTTTAAAGCCTTAGGAGGCTAAATGTTGAAAAAATTGTCAAATTTGTGTCGATGTGCCTTGCTTAAATATTTATTAAATTAAAATGGAATGCACTATAATCTTAAAAATTTGCATTCTTGAATATTTTTTTATACGATTTCGATTAAAAAATTTTATTTTTAAAAATTTTAAGAACCTGTTCCACACAAAACAATTAAGACGCATGTTTCGTTTTTTCTTTATGAGAAAATCGCATTTGAATATTACATTTCATAAGAATGTTGTAATTTGCTTGTATATTCTTGTATCAACATAGCGTATGAGTATTATTTATGCAAATATTTGTTACTCATTCGCTATGCTGAAATAAGAAAATACAAGCAAATTAAAAAATTCTTATGAATTTTATTATGGACATTTGGTAGGGAAGCGCTTCATATACGAATTTCAAAATTTTCAAGACCCAATATCTCGGGAACAAAAATAACCAGAAGTCTAAAATTTTGGCACTATAATTTTTGTTTGTAAGTGCCAAACTACACATACATATTTCAAGTTTCACCCCATTCAAAAGGGGTAAGGTCAAAAATGTTATTTTTAGGGACAACGAAAAAAAGTAATTGCCAATGATGGCGCCGGCTTTAAAACTCTGAATTTTTTTTTCGGAACTTAGAAAATCAAAATGCAAAAAAAAAATTGACCGGTAAATTTGTTTTCGTGACTCCAACACTAGTGTATCCAAAAACCGGTTTTCGGTTTATTCGAAAAATCTAAAATTTAAAAAACCGGTTTCGGTTTCGGGTTTTATATAAAAACCCGGTCAACCGGTTTTTTGATAATTTCAGATTTAAAAAAAAAAAAACAAATTTGTTTGTTAAATAGATGAAAATACGAATTATTTTATTAACTTCCCTTAAAATCAAAGACTCCTATAGAAGACGTCCTATGAGCGGGAAGTTGCAGAAAGTTTATTCCCGTGGATGAATTTTTCATCGATTGCTTTAATAAATTCGTTAATTTCACTAATACAATCTCATATTTACAGCAGCATCAATAATACTATCAAGTTTTTCGTATTAAGAATTGTGTAGAATCAAATAAAATTGAAGAATTTCTGACCACGGAAATTTCCTACTAAAATTTATTTTTACTTTTTGAATAAAAAGCAATTTTTGAGTTCTGTGCCCAATTTCTGTAACTATTCGAAAAGTTTTCTCATCGAGAAAAAATTAATAATATTGTAGTCATTAAGTTTTCTACAGGGTGAGTACAATGATGCTAGTGTTAAAAACATCGAATACAAAATAGATATCAAAGCTTTTTTCTGAATCACTCTGTGACATACTGGATGACTATAACGTTATTTTATTTTTTTCGATGCGAAAACTTCTCGCATAGTTACAGAAATCGGGTACTGGTTGTGTTATAGTTTTTGGTTATTTTCAATTAATTTTGATTTTTATTGAAAATTCAAGTCCAATTTTAGTTTTGCAAAATATCGCTCAAAATTTTGGACCGAAATCGCTGCCAATTTTTTCTTTAAATTCTGTGGCAAGAAGGAAGAAGTGTATAAGTCGAGTTATGTTAAACTTGTTTAGTTATTTTTATTTGATTACTCTTTAAATATTAACCCCTATCATGATTGTAGAAATAATCTACAGCATATTTGTTATTGGAAATGTCAATTAATAGTGATTTTGTAAAAAAATATTTATCTTAAAGTGCTCTCAAAAAAAAATTAATAAAAAAACTTATGCAGTTTTTCCCTTTTGCCACAGAATTACAAAGTGACACCAATTTTATTGGTTATTTATAAAAAAATAAACCGGTTCAACCGACCTAAAAATACCGGTTTTTCGAATAACCGAATTTGAATAAAAACCGAAACCGGCCAGCTTTTTAAAAATGAAAAAACCGGTCCACCGGTTTCGGTTTTGGATACTCTATCTAACACACAAAAAAAATCCAAAAAAGTTTAGATTTTTTTCTTAAAAGCATTTTAAATTAATTCTTTACTTCAAAGGCAAAAAATACCAAAAAATGATTGGAAATTGGACAATTTTTTTTTTTTATAAATCATTTTAAGTTAAATTATTTGCTCAAAAACGCAAACAAAGAATTTGTGTCTAGAGAAATTTTTGATGTAAAATTGTCTCCTGCAGGATAAGTAATTTTGAGACAGTTTAGTGAGAAATTAAAATTTTTATGCATTTTAAGACTTTTTACTGATATTTCCTTTTTTCACCAATCACGGAAAATGTGATTACGACTGATAACCTTTTTCCTGCAGAGCTTGTAGTTTTTATCAATAACTCGATTTTGAGATAACTAGACGAATTTTTAGTGGTTTTCGACAAGGTTTTTTCCAATACTTGCTTAAAAATATATTCAACTGTTTAAAAATAATTGGCTCAATTCAATAAAAAATTTCGAGTTACAATAAAAAATGGCGACAATTTTATTAAATTAGTTTTTGTTTCATTGAGTATTTAGTAGTAGTTCTTATTTAAAATCATTTAAAAATGCAATTAATAAGTTACTAAATACTTGATTAATTTGTAAAAATATAAATTAAATTTAAATTATAATAATAATGCTAACTAGATAGTAAATTAATTACAATACTATAAGAGAGAGAGAGAGAGAACATACGCGTTATATGAAGGATGAAAAGATAAATAAAAAATGTTGTAGAAAATTGATCGAAATAAATACTTTTTCTCTTTTCAGATTAGTTTCTTTTTTTTTAATATATCAAAATGCTATTTACAAATGAAGCCTTTACAAATTATATGAGTAAAAAATTAAATAAACGATCTGCTTAAGCAAATTTAAGATAAAATAATTTAAGGAAAATAAAGCCTTATTTATACAACAACAGTAAAAATATTCACTCCATGAAGGAAACTGACCAATTTGTTTTTTTTTTATGCAGGATCTTTTGTTAATACTTTTTTATGTGAGAATTTGTTTAAACTCAAAAACGTAAGATCCAATTTTTTTGTGAGATTTTGTTTAAACTCAAAATAATACGTTTTTAGAAATTTTTCAATAAAAAAAGTGAAATCTTTTAAAAGCTATATTTTAAAATGCGTTGGTTTTCATGGAATGAATGATATATAATTTTGTTTAGGAAATTTAAAACAATATTAAACAGCAAATTGTACATGCTTTTAAGAAAAAAAAAGAATCAGGCTTTTAACTAAAAATAATATATGATAACTCTTTTAAAGAGTTTGATGATAAATATATAAATTGAGCTTAAATTTTGTTTATAGACAAAAAGATTGAAAAATCTTTAGTTTCTTTCTTTTTTGTTTTAAGGATAGGCTTGAAGTCATTGAAATGATATATAAAAACAAAAATAGTAATTAGAACTTAAGCTTTTAGATTTTAAACTATACCTCAGTGTCATCATCATCGTTAGTTAGTTGATGGCGTCCATTAGTTGCATTACGATTATGTTGTTTACGAGGATCAAAGGCATCCACTACAATTTGTTCAGTTCCTTTAATTTCAGCCCGACAAAATGGACAGCCCTATAATTAAAAAAAGTAAATTAAGTAGATATTCTCTTGATATTTTTATTTAAGTAATGTACCTGTCCTTCTGAATCCACTTGCCATGATGTTAAACATGGTGTACATAATAAATGACCACATGGTTCTATACGTATGTCTTTATCATTTTCTGCACATATTTTACATAATTGGAAAGTACTTCCTGTTAAAACACCAAATAAAATAATAAAAGAAATAAATTAAGAATTGCTTTACAATGTAGTTTTTTTTTTTAGCTATGATACTAACCCATTTCACAGTAGAGTTCATATTGCTCTTGAGTCACTGTAATGTGATCTTCAGTAGGGCTTTGTACAGCCGAAGATAAATCTGGATTATATGCTTGTCCATCAGGGTATAAATAAAAACCCTCCCTACAAGTAAAATAAAAATGTTTTTTTTTAACACAGTCTACACAATTTAGGGATGTAATTCACAAAAGATTAATTCGAAGACTTCTCTTGTAATTCGAAGATTCTATTTGTTATTCGAAGATTCTATTCGTTATTTAAGATTCTATCGTAATTTAAAGATTCTGCTGCAATTCAAAAAATATTAATTGTAATTCGTGAAAAATCAATTTTAATTCGAAAAACATCAATTGTAATTCAACAAAGATCAACTGTAATTTGAAAAAGATCAATTGTAATTCAAAAAGGTCAATTGAATGTAAATTAAAGATTTAAATTCTAATTCGAAACAAGTTAAGTTCGACCTTGCCGAATGAATGGATACTCTCAACAATGTAAAAAATATTATGTATTGCAAAAAACTTTATTTGAAAAAAAAAATAGTTAAAAAATATTTACGCGGAAAAAATTGTTGGAATAAAAAAAATTAGTAAAGAAATTTATTAAAAAATCCGCGGATAAAAATTTTGTGGCGAAAAAAATAAGCGAATAGGCGCCTCGGTAGATTAGTTAGTGCGTGTCAGCCACTGATTCACAGATAGTTATTCCGAAAAAAATTTTAAAATTTTAATTTCTAAAAAAAAGTTAGTTTCAGAGTAATTTTTTTTTTTTAATTAGATGATATATTTTTATTTGTAATTTGAAAGCCTTATTGGGCAATTAATTTTTAACACATATTTTAAGTCGATCATGTGCGTATACATATTTTCTATAGAAATATTTTTTTTAAGATTTTTCAAGTGCAGGTCTCAGAATGAAAATTCTTAGCTTTGGAAAAATGTTTGCAGAAAATTGGCGGTCAAAAGAATTGGAGGTCAAAAAATGCACATTTTTTTACTGCATTAAAAAAATGTTGTTCGGGTCATTGGAAAAATGAGTTGATAACTGAATTTATACTATTGTACTATTTTTTAAATTTTTAATATGTATGTTCGTTTACCTTACTACAATCTACTCATTTTTACTACTTTTACTACAGCTGGAAAATTTAAATACAAAAAGTAAACAAAAATTTCCAGTTGTAGTAAAAATAGTAAGAAATTCGGGTAACAAACATACGTAATGTTTGAACTTAGAAAAAATCAACTTAAAAATATTTTTTAAAAATTTTCTAAAAAACGCCTACAAATAATTTAATTTTTCAGTGTGACCCTCGTATCTCATTTAATATTTTCTTAATCTAGACGCTATCAAGCATAAATTAAATCTTGGAAAATTTCCTTTATATCATTTTATTAAATGATTCGTCGATTCATAATAATAAGGGGTTTTTTGTTAACTTTGTCGTTAACAAATTACATCTACTCTAGACCTGTACACTTTTTTTTTAAGCTCACTGTCTATGTTTATTCTCTAGTACATTTACATATGTAATTCGAAAAAAACCAATTGCAATTCGAAGATTCTACTTGTAACACGAGAATTACATTTTAATTAGAAAACTCGATTTTTTCGAAGATTCCAATTGCAATTGGATACATTTCTTTTTCGAATTACATTTAAGCTATTTTAAATTACAATTGATCTTTTTCGAATTACAATTGATCTATTTCGAATTACAAATGGAATCTTCGAATTACAAATGGAATCTTTGAATTACAAGTAGAATCTAGAATTTTCGAATTACAATTGATCTTTTTCGAATTACATCTGTAAATTGTGTAGACATAGTGGAGGGTATAAAAAATTAAGCATATGGTTTTAAATTACTTTGTTGACATCTGTCATCAATGTAGTGTCTCTATTAAGTCTCTTGTATAAAGCCACACATTTAATAGACGCGACAGTAGGGTTTTAAAGGTAACGGTGGGAAAACAAAGCGATTTTTTGGAGAAACTAAGTGATAGATTTTTGGGCGCGTTA
The DNA here is from genome assembly GCA_963921195.1 of Pegoplata infirma. NCBI lineage: Eukaryota > Metazoa > Arthropoda > Insecta > Diptera > Anthomyiidae > Pegoplata > Pegoplata infirma. The sequence continues at coordinate 13,386,616 of OY992539.1, read as the reverse complement.
TAATTTATATTTTTAGCCCTTACAATCAATTTAATTTCTTTATTCCTTTCATTCCAAAAAAAGAATGTTTCTAATAAAGAGCTGATTAAATATTTAAGTTAAGATTTCTTTCGTGGTTTAATTTCTTATTAAAATGTAATCTTTGTTTATAAAAAAGTTTCTATTAAAAAATAATTCTGTGTTTTTTTAACCGCATGATAAATTTGTGGAATTTTTTTTATGGCTTTCTAGTATTTATATTATAGATTTTTTTTAAACTTACCTATGACCATCCAACAATGCTTGACATAATGATTTATTTTGGGGTATAGTTTGTAAAATCTCACCATCCGCCGTAACATAACCAATTGCCCACTGGCCTAAACGTGTGCATGATAATCTATAAAAAATTTAGATAAAACAATTGTACATTATTAGTAAATAAAGAAACCAAAAAACAAAACACACTCATTTTATACGTTTCCATATAGAGAGCGGGCGGGTTAATTTATATGATTCACTTTTATTCTTTTTTTATATTTACCTAAACACATAACTTCCGGCTTTGTGTATATAACGTTGTAATCTAGCTTTGACTTCATCATATGTTAAAAATGCCACATAACCGGGATGGGTAACAGCCAATATTTGCCAATTTCTTAAGAGTGTAGCCCAGGGTTGAAATAGTCTTGTGAAGACATCAAATTCAAAATTTGATATATAATCATTGCATGTCAAATCAATTGTAGTTTTTAAGGCCATAGCCTCTAAGCCAGATGATATGGGATGTACTTTATTCAATTCCTGACGAAAGATTTTCCAAGGCACCAGAGTACTAAAATAAGATATAAAAACCATAATAAGCAACTGAAACAAAACACCTACGTGTATTTCAAAGTTTTTGTATAAGAGCCGTGTATTACAGCTAAATATGGTACTTTTGCATTGTTTTTCGTAAGTTAAACTTATGGCCATAGAAAATTTGCAATGTTTTGTAAATATTTACGAAAGAAATATTATTTTAAAGCACAAAAAAAGGATTTTTCTGTTAGAACAGATTGAATTTTAGATAACTTTTACTGAACATGACAACTTTTTTGATTTTTCCAATAAATGAGTTAATCAATAAAAACAACTTTGGTATTGGGTTTTCTTTTCTTGTCGTTTTATGATAATAAACACTACTTAGCATGACACGGTAGAACAAAATTAAAAAAAATATTTACATACATATATTAACATATTACTTATTGCAGATAATTTTTTTAAGACCTAGGTTTCAAATAGCTATCAAAAGCGTCGCGCCTGGTTAGTCTGTATATAGACGTTGAGAAATCCGATAATCTTGATTTTCTGGGCATAATAATACAGTGCGATGTTTGTTGGAAAAAACACTTTTATCAACTGTTAACAAAAACATTCAAAATTATTGGATTCTTAAATCAGGTTCTTAAATCAGGTTAAATCAGGTTTTCGATCAAAATTCACGTAAACCTCCTAAAACCTTAATTTTAGTCAAACATCTCTTATTTCCATGTCTTTTGAGATTTAAGCAAAGAACAGGGAGAGTGGATTGTATTGGAACTACACTATTCACAGATGTATTTCGTAAAAAATCAATTATAAATGGAAGATTTCATTTCAGATTTTTCATTTTTTTTTTCGAAGATTAAAATTGTAATTCGTAAATCAATTATAATTCCAAGATTCGAAATATATCAACTTAATTTCCATTTATCTTTTTCGAATACTTTTAAATTACAATTGGAATTTTCGAACTACAAGTAGAATCTTTAAAATACAATTGGAATCTTCGAATTACAAGTAGAATCTTCAAATAGTGATATTTTTGGAATTACATCTGTTAACGGTGTAGTAGGAGTGTTAAAAATGATTACTTCAAAAAATAAATAAGCTTATTTACACATGCCTTGTATCGAAAGATAAGTCGAAAGGTATAAATTTTATGAAGCGGCAACGCCTTTTTTGGAGAGGCTGATCTTTAAAGTTAAAAATGTGTTGGCTTAAGTCAAGTTTACTATCCCCCTCCAAACCTAATGAAATTTTGTGCATCGACTAGGGGAGGGACCTTATCCTGAGTCAAGTGTTTCCACTTTTGTAGAGGGCAAACGCCAACAAGAAAGTGAGTGCGACTTTAAAGTACCAAATTTTGCACTAAAAACACACAGGGACAAAAACATTTTACAAAAAAGCTTTACAACGCGCTTGAGTTTAATGCATGAAGCTTGTAATCTCTAAATTTAAAACAAAAAAAAAAATTTTTTGGGGTGGATGTTAACAAAAACATTTTTTACTTTGAAGCCCCGCCCCTTCGAGAAAGGAACCTGACGCTTAAAACTGCTGTTTTGAACTCTCCAGATAAAACTTAATATAACATAAAAGTTAAAAAAATACAAATCAAAATTCCTGTTTATGGCCTTGATTTGTTTTAGTTTAAGGAAAAATGCATATAACCAATAAGGGTAACAGATAAAAGGATCTGGTGGTATAAAACGGTGTTCGCAGTAACATTTTGTTTTCCTTCAAACAAATTGAAAAATTTTATAGGACACTGTAACACCTTTTAATACTACAACAACGACACAAACTTACCTATTGCCAAAATTTGATTTCCAAAAATCAGCTGCATCTGATTTTGTAATTCGAAATTGATCTCCGGCAAAGACACCATTCGGAAATATAGCCTTCAGTTCACTCAACATATGCGAAAAGACCAAACTCAGTTTGGTCAAATTTCGTCGATAGTGCGAGTTTTCATCAAACATTTTCTCTTTGCCCTCCTTGAATAGTTTAATGGCCTGCTTACATTTTCTCATTAAATTATTGATAAACACATTAAAGTGTTCATTATTGTGCAGAATATGCATTTGATCCTCATTTTTGGAGTAAATCAATCGCAGCCTCTGATAGGTATCTGGCAGAATGTCCAATATAAAGGGTGGGCTGTTCTTTAAATTCATTTTCGGCTGCTGACATAATTTCACTACTTTATCCATTAATTTCCAAGTTTTCTCCAGAGTCTTCTTATCTGTGGACAGCCGCTGCGGGCCACAAGCCTCTGAAAATGCTCCATGGAGTTTGGAAAATATCGAAGTTATATTTTTCGATTGCTGTATGCGACTTGTACGGCTCGTCGCCATCTTTTACATTCGTCCGTCCGTGGTAGTCACCGTCGACGTCGTCTCTGCTACTTCGTTCCCAAAAAAACTGCAACTAAATTTTTTTAGCTGCTTTTTCGTTGTTAAAAACTGTAAATTTCACTTGTTTTTTATAGCACACACTTTGAAATAGATTTTCTGCATTGATTTCTTTAGTTTTATAGTTTTATAATGAATTAAAATTAACTTTTGTCTGGATTTTTTATTCTATGCCTTTTTTTCTTTTTTCATTTTCACAATGAAAATTTGCAGTTGCATATTAAGGTACTTTTTAAAAGATGTAAATAAGTGTAGTAAAAGATTTTTTGTTCTAAAAAAAATTAATTAAGAATAAAACATTTTAACAGATATAATTCAGCTAGAATTGATTTAATTTTTTTAATATTTAATTGTATAGTTTATGTTTATTTTGTTAATTTAAATTGTTTATAAACAATTGTTGTTAACAAAATATACAACTGTGGGTTAACATGTTTTGACATCCGTGATCATCTATTTGTCTCTTTTTTGCAATATTATTTTTTGGAAAATGGTAACCCTTACACATTTCTCATCAGGGCTACCAGGTTTGCAACGAATGGCGTTGCCAACTACTTTATTTAATAATTAACCGGAAATGGCTGTTATTTTTGGTAATTTTAAATATGTGGTGTAAAAACCTGTTAAACTCCATTTAAAAAAAAAAAAATGCTGAGAAATAGTTGCTGACCAAACGACTGTGTTTAAAAAAATTGGTGAGAAATATTTGCTGATAAAATGACTGATTGCTGATAAAGTGAATGTACTTTTCTCTAAAAAATATTGCTGAGAAATAGTTGCTGACAAAATTGCGGTACTTTTCTCTAAAAAATATTGCTGAGAAACAGTTGCCGACAAAATGGCGGTACTTATTTCTGGCGAAATGACTGCAAACAAAATTACTGTTTTTTTGACAATGATTTTTTGGTTGCTGATAAAATTTTCGAAAAAATAAATTGCTGAGAAATAGTTGTTGACACAATAACAGTACTTGTCTCGAAAAAAAAATTGCTGATAAAACGTTGCTAACAAAATTACTAATTTTTTCGAAAAAAAATTGCCGATAAATAGCTGCGGATAAAATGAATGTGCTTTAAAAAATTGCTAAAAAACAGTTGCTGACAAAATGACTAAAGTTTTTCCGAAAAAAAATTATGAGAAATATTTGCTGACAAAATGATAGTGCATTTTTGAAATAACAAATTGCTGAATAAAATTTGCTGATATAATGGTTACATTAAAAAAATGCTGAGGAAAAATAAGCATTTCTTCATAATTTTGTCGTAAGTTTACTAATCGTTAAATTTATCATTATTTTAATTGACTACAAATAAAACATTTATCAAATTTTGTCATAAGTTTACAAATAATTCGTAAAATCAATCATTATTTTGGTTGACTACAAATAAAACTTTAATCAAATTTTAGAAAAATTTCTAAAATGTTTGTCTAGAAAAATTTTTTGTCTAAAAAAATTTTTTATTTTTTTTTAAAGAAAAATTTTAATACTCCAATACTATTTCGAGTCGTTTTTCCTTTAAAAAAATTTTAAGATTTTTAGATATTTTTAATGATAGAATTTCTATAAGAATTTCCTACAGAAAAGTTCGCAAATTAATCCTATAGAAAATTTTTCCTATACAAAAATTCTTATTATTCATATAGAAAAATTCAAATATTCCGAGACATTTTTCATTTAGAAAAATTTTAAGATTCCTGAACATTTTTAATAGAAAAAAATCTTAGATTATTTTCTTTTCTTTTTTACTCTCATTTTTTTCCTCTCCCTTTCCTCTTCTTTAATTTTGTTATTTTCTCGTTTCCTTTTTTTCTTTCGAATTCGGGAAATTTACTTCCACCCACCCGTGAAAACGCTCCTAATTAGTACATAATTTTTTTTTTGGTCTCATTTAAAATGCAATCGGTCACCTCAAATTTGCCTATCAGTAAGTACGAGACGATTGCAGTGAAATGTATACCGATATACCGATTACAGCTAACGTAATTTCGATCTTAAGTATGGACGATGGGTCCAACATGTCCAATAGGGGCACCTCCAGGGTCCTTAAAGTAGGAAACCTTTTGCATATAAGGGCTTTAAGTGCTTGCTAATTTGTTATTTATTATGAAATTTAGATTTTTATAAAGCTCTAGTGCGAAGGTTCTCAAACGGTGGGTCGCGACCCCCTAGGGGGTGGCGGAAGCATTTCTAGGGGGTCGCGAAAAGTTTAGTAAACATCATGCTAAAATTATTAAAATTTCTAAAAAAAAAAAGTAAAGCATTATTTTTTGGTAATTGCGAGTTATCGGTCATACATTTTGCCCCTCTAGGGAGAACCATGTGAGGGATACGAGATGATGTCCTAAAAAAAATAAATACAGAAATGTATGGGAACCACCTTAAGGGTTCAAGATTGAGGGTAGGTATGTTCTGAGAAAATGTTGGTATTGAAAAAATATTGGAGCTCGGTCGTACATGTAACTCGCCTAGGGGCAACAGTTAGATCTGTGGGAGCAAATTTTTAATAAATAGCATTTTGTATGGAAGTGGAGAAAATATTCGGAAAAAATATTTGGAAGGAAAAAGTAATGGGGTCGGTTATACATTTTAGAAAAGTTAAATTCGACTTGGCCGAATCCAAAAAAATATACAAATTATATATACATATGGGGGTTTTCGTGTCAACTAACACAACTTTTGAAACCGATGCACTATGCTTCGACCCATGGACAAAAGTCAAAAAAAAAATTTTGGTCTCAAATTGTGTTTAAATCAATGGTGCCCAAACACTTGTTAAAGATCAACGACGCCACACACACACAATATAAACGACAACGAAACTAACAACAGAGAGCGTAAAAAACAAAAAAAATTCTCTTTTTGGGCACCGCTGGTTTAAATACAGATTTTTTGAAAGATAATAAGGTATCTCAAATAAATATTAACAAAAATATTTTTTCTGATTGCTTTAGCCACCACGAGAGGGCGCTAAACTCAGAGAATTTTATGCAAAAATTACTTCACAGGAAAATGTTTTTTATCTGTTTCACAAAAATAATTCTCAAAAATCCATTTTTTAATAATATGGTTCGAAATTTTGTTTTAAAGTACTTTGATATATTTGTAGTGAAGTTAAAATATAGAATTTTGTATATATTTACAAAAAAAATATTTTTTATTGCGCAGAAAAACAAGTTTTTTTTGTTGAAAACCCAAAGTTTTTTTTGTAAGTTTAAACTCTTATCTAACAGGGTATTCAAAAATTAGCGCCTATTTTTTACCACAAATTAGAAAAAAATGCGTTTTTTTAAATGCCTAAATTCATGATTTTTACTCAAATATCAGGCATTTAGGAGTGTTTAATATCATTGTGCAACACGATTTTATGTTTTGAAAGGGTAAAAAAGCAAAATAAATGTATATTAATCAATGATGGGTACCAATACCTTTTCGATACCAATACCCGTTAATACCAATTCAAATTGAAAACCAATACCAATTAAAAACCAATACCTATATTTGTGCGATACCAATACCGATAAAAAACCAATACCGATTCCCCACTACCAATACCAATTAAAAACCAATACTTTTATCCTTCAAAACCAATACCAATAAAAAACCAATACCAATTCATTTTTTTCTACTTTCGTATCGGTTTTGTTTTGGTTTTTTGTATTTTTCAATGATGGGTACCAATACCTTTTCGATACCAATACCCGTTAATACCAATTCAAATTGAAAACCAATACCAATTAAAAACCAATACCTTTATTTGTGCGATACCAATACCGATAAAAAACCAATACCGATTCCCCACTACCAATACCAATTAAAGACCAATACTTTTATTCTTCAAAACCAATACCAATAAAAAACCAATACCAATTCATTTTTTCTACTTTCGTATCGGTTTTGTTTCGGTTTTTTGTATTCTTATTTTCGTTTGTTTTACTTGTGACGTCAAACATTTTCTTTCCATCACATTATTAGGTTTTACCTGACTAATGAATTGCAAAAGATGTTACATCGATCAGTAATCGTTTGCATGCAATGTCACATAACAAAGAGGAGTTAGCTACTTGAATTTTAAAAGCCATAAAAACATAAAAGAAATATTTTTTGTCACGGTTTTATGACCCCTAATAAAAGTAGATCTTAAAAAATTTAGACCTTTTCTGTGATGAAATTTTTTCTTTTGCAAACATTGTTAATATTTGATATATGTACATTGAATGTCACTGCACTTTTCTTTGCGTTGTAAAAAAAATACTAATGTCCTTTTTTGGAAATTCCAAAATTATAATCAAGCAGACGTTACAAAATTTTATGTCACAACACCAGAATCCAGAAAAAATTTTTATTGTTTTATTAGAGGCACAGTCATATTATATAAGAATTTAAAAACGCATAATTTGCAGTTTACACTTGCTATTTTTGAGAGTTTAAGGGCTACGTGTTTAAAAAATTCTTTTTTCTGTATCCATTACGTTTTTTATTCTGTTACTGGTGTTTTGTTAAACAACTTGTTTAAGGTCGTTAAGGTCGTGTGAACCCCATATAAGAAAAAAATTGACCCGTGTAATCGCAATTGGCAAAAGATCTAAAATCGATAATCGATTGGCAAAAGATAACCCATTTCGATCACATTTTTCAAAAATATATTTATGTATGAAAAGGATGAAGTTCAGGTATATTTTGTTACAAATGTTAAGTCTCATCTTTCTGCAATTAAAAAATATATCCCCTTGACCACCGGAATTTATATGAGCATTAAATGCAATGTGCATCAGCACAGAAATTGTTTCAAGCAAAAACGAAAATTTGCATTTTTTTAGTTTAGGGTTTTAATTTTTTTATTAATTAATATTAATTTTTTTTTAGATTTAATTTATTATCAAATTCCACTAATTGAAAAATTTTGAAACTATTTATTTTGAAAATAACGAAATAAATTAATAAAATAGCAAATAAATCCAAATATTAAAATTGCATAAAAAGTTGAAATACAGGGGGGTAATTATGTAACATGATAGTCGTCAATCGTATCGTTTCCATCGTTATTCCATTACCATATAGTGTCACTTTATGGTAATAAGTAGAATAATGAGCTAAAGTAACATAATTAGCCCCCAGGCTCTTCTGGAATAACGTAACATTAAAATTTTTTTTACAAGAGTTTTGAGATCAGCCGGTGCTAATTTTACTAAATATGTACCTTTTTCCAAAAAAAAAAAATGAATCTTTGTCCAAAATGGGTTAAGTATGTACTATTTAGTTTATAGTTTGACTTAATTCTGAATGCAAACACTGCTAAAAAAATATATTTTTTTTAAAAGGGGTTTTTCAAAAAAAAAACATCCCTCACGCAAAAATTCGACTCACTCTCTAGACACTCACTCAGAAATTTTTAAACCCACAATCACGTGATTTAAATGAAAATCAAATTTTTGAGTCACGCAAATCACGGGACCAGCGACCATCTCCAATTCAAATACATAAACAAGAGACAAGTGTCTTTTCATTTGTTTAATCTATAACATCTGTAAATTTTATTTAAAATGAAGTGTCCACCCATGAAAAAGTTTCCTTGTAGGTCTGAATCCAAAAAGTTTCAAGGCACTTATTTATTACCTTAATATAGTCACTTGACTTAAATGAAAATCACTCTATAACCAAATGATTTAAATTAAAATCACTCATGCTCACGCATGAATCACGGGACCAGAGACTATCTCCAATTCAAATACTTAAACAAAAGGCAAGTGTCTCTTCATTTGATTCATCTCTAACATCTGTAAATTTTGTTAAAAATGAAGTGTCCACCTTGAAATAGTTTCCTTGTAGGTCCGATTTCAAAAAGTTTCAAGTCACTTATTTATTACCCTTATATACAGTGTTCGAAAAAAAACAGTACGTTATTTAACGTTCCGTTTCAAGAACACATTCACTAAAAAGTTTTTTAGTGGTTGTGAAGGTGTTCGCAAACAGAATTCCGAACGTTATGCCTGCGAGTTGAAGAACAGAAACTTTACGATAACGTACCGAACTAGGTTAGAAACAAAATAAAGTTCTTTTAGTGTTCTGTTTGCGAACTTTTGAGAATTTTTTTTTTAAATTTAAAATGGCGATATCTCGAAAACCAAGCAAGATAGAGCAAAACGGAGCACATTTTTGGTTCTTTGGATCTCAATAGTATCGCTAGGCCTCTACACATGGGTAGGCCCCATTGGGTCCTTATTTTGAATCTAAAAAAGTTAGCATTCCGGGAAATTTAAAAATGCACATATCTCGCTAAATACTGCCGACACGATGAAAAGTCTAAAAGCATTTTTGTGGATCTTGTCTCGTAGTACATGACTGCTTTTAGACTTTATGTCGTGTCGGCAGTATTTAGCGAGATATGTGCATTTTTAAATTTCCCGGAATGCTAACTTTTTTAGATTCAAAATAAGGACCTAATGGTCCACCCATGTGTAGAGGCCTAGCGATACTATAGTAATCCCAAGAACCAAAAATGTGCTCCGTTTTGCTCTATCTTGGTTAGTTTTCAAGATGTCGCCATTTCAAATTTAAAAATGTCTCAAAAGTTCGTAAAAAGAACACTAAAAGAACTTTATTTTGTTTCTAACCTAGTTCGGTACGTTATCGTAGTTTCTGTTCTTCAACTCGCAGGCATAACGTTCGGAATTCTGTTTACGTGAAGGTGTTCGTAAACAGAATTCCGAACCACTAAAAAACTTTTTCGTGAATGTGTTCTTGGAATGGTACGTTTCGATAATGTACGGTCGCTCCATAGTTCCGTACAGAACACTAACGTACGGTACGTTAGAGTTTTTTTTCAAACCCTGCTTATATAGTACTTAATTTAAATGAAAATCACTCTATAATCGCGTGATTTAAATAAAAATCGCTCACGCCTGAATCACGTGGTTTTTTGAGTCACGCAAATTACGGGACCACACACCATATGTGATTCAAATACATCAACAAAAGAAAGTTTCTCTTCATTTGTTTCATCTATAACATCTGTAAATGATTTATGTTGTTGGTTTTCGTTCGGCTTAAGGTCATATAAAAATTATAAATAAAAAATCTTAGAATTTTTGTATTTTTAATTTTGTTTTATTTTTCCATCCGATATTTCGACCAAACATCGATGGTCATCTTCAGGGATATTTAAAAACACTGTAATTTTATAAATTACAAAAAGAGTTGATACGTCTTCCCTATTTAACAAATTATCCTATTTCAAAAAAAATCGGTTAGCATTTACGACCTGTAGAGACTTTTGGCCAAAAAACCCCCCCAGTGTGCACTGTGGGGCGGACAGAAGGACGACTTACGTTAAATTAATTAATATTAACGACAAAACCTTTTGCATACAAATACCAAAACCGATATAAGATAAATACCAATACCTATTAAAAACCGATACCGATTCGAGGCTAAAACCAATACCAATACCCAATACCTAAATAATTCAAAACCAATACCGAAACCTATACCAATTCAACAAAAAATGAAAACCAATACCTATACCAATACTAATATAATTTTAAAAACCAATACCAATACCAATACTTTTATCGAATTGGTACCCATCCTTGGTATTTTTATTTTCGTTTGTTTTAATTATGATGTCGAACATTTTCTCTCCATCACATTATTAGGTTTTACCTGACTAACGAATTGCAAAAGATGTTACATCGATCAGTAATCGTTTGCATGCAATGTCACATAACCAAAAGGAGTTAGCTACTTGAATTTTAAAAGCCATAAAAATATAAAAGAAATATTTTTTGTCACGGTTTTTATGACCCCTAATAAAAGTAGATCTTAAAAAATTTAGACCTTTTCTGTGATGAAATTTTTTCTTTTGCAAACATTGTTAATATTTGATATATGTATGTACATTGAATGTTACTGCACTCTTCTTTGCGTTGTAAAAAAAATACTAATGTCCTTTTTTGGAAATTCCAAAATTTTAATCAAGCGACGTTACAAAATTTTATGTCACAACACCAGAATCCAGAAAAAAAAATTATTGTTTTATTAGAGGCACAGTCATATTACAGTCGAACCCGGTTATAACGAACTCCGAGGGACCCGTAAAAATAGTTCGTTATAAGCGAAGTTCGCTATAAGCGGGGTATATTTTTTATCAACCTAGTTTATTTCCAAAAAATGGATCCAATTTTGTGTTATTTGATGTTTTTTTACAAAATAATCTACTTTTTGAGAAGAAATCAATAAAAATATAAATAAATTCTATGAAAATTATTATATAAACCAAAAAATTCCAACCTTTTGTTAGTTTGATAAACATGATTACCACACATTAAAAAATATTTACGGGAGTTCGTTATAAAAAGGTAAATATACATGAAATTGTGTTCGTGGGACCATAATAACCAGTTCGTTTTAACCGAGGATTCGTTATAACCGAGTTCGTTATAAAAGAAGTATTTTGTGTGAAAATTGATGCTAAAACGTCAGGACTTTAAAATTAGTTCGTTATAACCGAGAATTCGTTATAACCGAGTTTGTTATAACCGAGTTTGACTGTAGGTACATTTTTCCAAAAAAAAAAATTAATCTTTGTCCAAAATTGGTTAAGCATGTACTATTTAGTTTAAAGTTTGACTTAATTCTGAATGCAAATACTGCTTAAAAATATATTTTTTTAAAAGGGGTTTTCAAAAAAAAAAAACATCCCTCACGCAAAAATTCGACTCACTCTCTAGACACTCACTCAGAATTTTTCAACTCACAATCACGTGATTTAAATAAAAATCACTTTTTTGAGTCACGCAAATCACGGGACCAGCGACCATCTCCAATTCAAATACATAAACAAGAGACAAGTGTCTTTTCATTTGTTTAATCTATAACATCTGTAAATTTTATTTAAAATGAAATGTCCACCCTTGAAAAAGTTTCCTTGTAGGTCTGAATCCAAAAAGTTTCAAGGCACTTATTTGTTACCTTAATATAGTCACTTTACTTAAATGAAAATCACTCTATAACCAAATGATTTAAATGAAAATCACCCACGCTCACGCGTGAATCACGGGACCAGAGACCATCTCCAATTCAAATACTTAAAAAAAGGCAAGTGTCTCTTCATTTGATTCGTCTATAACATCTGTAAATTTTGTTAAAAATGAAGTGTCCACCCTGAAATAGTTTCCTTGTAGGTCCGATTTCAAAAAGTTTCAAGTCACTTATTTATTACCCTAATATAGTACTAAAGTGAACATCACTCTATAATCACGTGATTTAAATAAAAATCGCTCACGCCTGAATCACGTGGTTTTTTGAGTCACGCAAATTACGGGACCACAGACCATATCTAATTCAAATACATAAACAAAAGACAAGTTTCTCTTCATTTGTTTCATCTATAACATCTGTAAATTTTATTAAAAATGAAGTGTCCACCCTGAAATAGTTTGCTTGTAAGTTTGATTTCAAAAACTTTCAAGACACTTATTTATTACATTAATATAGGCTTATACTCTGAATTTCAAAAAAACTGGTTAACATTTACGACCTGTAGAGAAGTCTGTACTATGGTAGAGAATTTTGGCCAAAAAACCTACCATCTCGCCCCAGTGTGCACTGTGGGGCGGACAGAAGGACGACTTACGTTAAATTAATTAATATTAACGACAAAACCTTTTGCATACAAATACTAAAACCGATATAAGATAAATACCAATACTTATTAAAAACCGATACCGATTCGAGGCTAAAACCAATACCAATACCCAATACCTAAATAGTTCAAAACCAATACCGAAACCTATACCAATTCAACAAAAAATGAAAACCAATACCTATACCAATACTAATATAATTTTAAAAACCAATACCAATACCAATACTTTTATCGAATTGGTACCCATCCTTGATATTAATTGTATATCGAAACCCCCGCAGAATTTTTAAAATTTAGCTCGAGTTTTTTTTATGGCCCACTGAAGTTTTTAATTTTTTTTTCAAAGGAGTTCAGAATAAGTCAAAAAAAATGTTAAATTTAATTTTGAGCTAAATGAGGTTAATAGATGATGACGGTTCTTTTTTTAGAACATATTAACCCTCTATCTCCCACTTTTAGGGGTCACTTTAGTCCCTTTTCCAAATATCGTCGTAGAACACCACTTACACTTGCTTTTAAAGGGTTAACTTGTTCTACAAATTTTTTCTGCATAGAATTTTATTGTTAGTTGTAAAAGACCAAAAATTCGTAAGATATAAGCAAAATGCTTATAAAAGTAAAATGTGTAATTATCATATATTGTTAAATTGTGATTCACCAAAGTCGTGTGAAATAATTCCACAAAATATAACAAATTTACTCCTGAGCTTAATACTGTTAATAGATGTCTTCGGTAAAATTTGATGTTTCTTTTTTCTTAAAATATATTAACCCTCTATCTCCCATTGTCAGGGGTCATTTCAGTCCCTTTTTAAAATGTTCTTATAAAAGACACTTAAACGTGCGTTTAAAGTGTTAAAACGTTCTACAAATATTTAATAGATATCTTTAATCATTCGAAACCCATTTAAAAAAAAAAGTAAAGACTTCAATGGGCCAAGAGCTCGAGCTCGAGCTTAATTTTCAAAACAATTCGTTTTTGGTTTACAAATGGTATACCTTCATTTTTTGTTTTGTCAAATTTGAGATACACTCTGTGACCTCAAATTTGTTGCACAGTGTATTCTATTGAAGCTTTAAGCTATGTTAAATAACTCCTAAATTATAAATTATATTCAAGAAACATTAAAAAAGTAATTTAGTATTACGCTTTAACCTTTAAACGCTCGTTTTATTAAATTTTATAAAAATATTTGAAGTAAGGACTAAAATGACCCCTTAAAATGGGAGATGGAGGGTTAATATGTTCTAACAAAAGAACCGCCATTAAATTTCACTAAAGACATCTTAAGACATTTTTTATCTCAGTAGTATTTTTAGTACATTTTTTCGACAAATTTCAGTCTACTTTGGTAAAAGCTATTTAACAATATATGATATTTTACAATTTTACTTTTTAAAGCATTTTGATTATATCGCACGATGTTTTGGTATTTGACAACCCCTAGTGAAATTTGATGCTTAACATTTTTGTAGAACATTTTAACTATTAAAACGCACATTGTAGTGTTGTTCTATGAGGATATGTTAAAAAAGGACAAAAATGACCCCTAAAAATGGGAGATAGGGGGTTAATGTATTCTAAAAAAGAACCGCCATCAAATTTTACTATAGACTTGTATACACATTATGTAGCTCAGAAGTTGATTTAATACATCTCTTTGACCTTTTTTAGACGACTTTAAAAATAAAAATAACTTATTTTTCAAAAAAGGATGTTTTTATATTTCCCATACTACTAATCCGATTTTTCCCAAATTTGGCATTAATATATATCTTAGGAATATTAATTTGCTTAAAAAGTTTTTTTACGATCGGATAATTTTCGTAGGTGTTATAGCGTTTTAAAGAAAAGGATATATGGCAGGACCTTGAGTCCTTGCTCCGATTTAAGTGAAAATTTATACACACGTTGCAAGTTGAATGTGTATCAGCATGACCACTTTTTGTAATTTTTTGTGCATTATTGAAGCTAAAATTACATTTTTCAGTTTCAGGACACATGGGAGGTAGGCGTGTCCTTGCACCGATTTTTCCAAAAATTCATATTTTTCTTAACTAATATATTCTATGTTAGTGTACCAAATCTCAAAAATATCTGACAACTCCTTCTAATTTTGTCCCTTCGTTACATGGGAACGAAGCACTGTGCGATGTCTTCCGATCGGAATGAAATTTGCACCGAGGTTAGTCCTATTGGATAGTAGCTCAGACACAATTTTTCAACGAGATCGGTCAAGAACTCTCTGAGTTAGAGGGGGTCGAAATTTGACATTTTGGCCAAAGAGGTGTATATTCTTATTCATGTAACTTCTTACCTATTGTTTTTAGCAAAATATGTCCTTAGTAGTTTAAATAGCTATTTCTTCAGTCTTTCGAAAAAAAAAATAATAAAAAAAATAAAAAAATAAATTTTGATTTTTTTCTTAAAAATCCAAAACTTTTTTGACTTTTTCCTCAAATTGGGCCTTTTTTTTTATTCAAAAGAAAGCTGAGGTGATTTCCTTTAAGAGCTATGGGGTCGCTTAGAGGGATGCGAGATGAAATTTTTTTTTTTAAACTTTGGAACACAAAAAACGGTTCTTCAATTTGCACTATTAGGCGTGGGATAGCTAACCAGTTTTCGATCCACGATACCCTCTAATTTTTATAGGTTCGAAAAGAAAGCAAGAGCCAAAAAATGAGGGCGGTGGGGTGGTGCCATATTGCCCCTCATCGGGGTCAAAGTTGGGCGTAAAAAGGTAAAAATCCTTAAAAAGCCTCAAAACTCCCCTAGAAACGCCCCTGAAGGGATGCAATGTGAGACCGACCTCCAATAATTTTCTGCCCCCAATATTTTTCTTGAACCTACCTTACCCCTATTTCCACTTCCTAAGGGGGCTCCCATACAAAACATTTTTAAAAAATTTGATCCTACCATTCTAACTTACCCTAAAGTGCCCCTAGTAGGGCCAAATGTATGACCGACCTCCATTATCTTATTAATTCCAACATTTTTTGCAAACATACCTACAATGTATTTTTAACAATTAAGGTGGTCCCCATACATTTCTTTTATTTTTTATAAATTTGTTTTATTAAACGAGATCCTACCGCCCCTACCGTGCCTCCTAGAGGGGCAAAAATTGCGACCAACCCCCATTATTTTTTAGTTACCAACATTTTGTCCGAACATTATAACACCCTAAGGGGATCCCATACATTATAAAAACATGTATTTTTAAAAACTAATAAAAATAAAAAAAAATGTATGGGAATCCCCCTAAGAGTTGAAAATAAAGGGTAGGTATATTCTGAGAAAATGTTGGAGTTGAAAAAATATTGGGGGTCGGTCATACATTTTACTCTCTAGGGGCACCCTATGGACAGTTAGAGCGGTAGGAGCAAATTTTATAAAAATGTCATTTTGTATGGGAGCCCCCTTAGGAAGTTGAAATAGAGGTTAGGTGTATTCACGAAAAATATTGGGGCAGAAAATTAATGTAGGTCGGTCTCACATTGCACCCCTCCATGGGCAGTTCTAGGGCAGTTGTGGGGCTTTTTGTGGATTTTAACCTCTTTACGACCAATTTTGACCCCGATGAGGAGCCATATGGCCCCACCCCACCGCCCTTGTTTTTGGGCTCATGCTTTCTTTTTCGAACCTTTAAAAATTAGAGGGTGTCCCGGATCGAAATCGAAAACTGGTGAGCTATCCCACGCCTAATAGTGCAAACTGAAGAACCGTTTTTTGTGTTCCAAAGTTAATTTTTTTTTTTTTTGTAGATATCCCACTCGCATCCCACTAAGCGACCCCATAGCTCTTAAAGGAAATCACCTAAGCTTTATTTTGAATCAAAAAAAAAAAAAAGGGCCCAATTTGAGGAAAAAGTCAAAAAAGTTTTGAATTTTTAAGAAAAATAATCAAAATTTTTTTTTTTTATTATTTTTATAATTTTTTTTCGAAAGACTGAAGAAATAACTATCTAAACTATTTGGGACACATTTTGCTAAAAACAATAGGTAAGAAGTAACATGGATGAGAATAAACACCTCTTTTGCCAAAATGTCAAATTTCGACCCCCTCTAACTCAGAGAGTCTTTGACCGATCTCGTTGAAAAATTGTGTCTGAACTACTATCCAATAGGACTAACCTTGGTGCAAATTTCATTCCGATCGGAAGACATCGGTTTCAAAAGTTGTGTCAGCCCAGTCAGAAAAATACAAACGGGCCAACGTTGGAATGAAGTTGGCGGCGACGGTACCAACGTTGGCAAATCATACCCGTTTCTAAGTCTACGACGTCATTCCGACGTTGAAATGATAACAGTGGCCAACGATCGCTCGACTTTTGTTTTAACGTTGGGTTAACATTGATTTTACAAATTTACGACATTGGAATTAACTTTTGCTTAGGGATGTATTGAAAATCTCGATGTCGTGCTTTTTAGTTACCATTTTGTACAAATTGGTTGAAAAAGCAACTACTTAAGTGTTCACTTAGATTAAAGAGTTGAGGGGTATGTAAATCGAAAACTTTTTAAAAAAATAAAAATGTTAAACTTTTAAATTATAATCTATAGTGTAGTGTTTTATGTAAACACAAAGTTGTGCCAACACAATATTTTTAGTAAAACTGTTTTACATTATACAATGTTGTATTTTTGGCTAGCCCGATATTGTACCAACACAAAATTTTTGGTACGGTTGGCAATTTCTGACTGGGAGTTGACACGAAAACCCCCATATATACAGTCAAACCCGGTTATAACGAACTCCGAGGGACCAGTAAAACTAATTCGTTATAAGCTAAGTTCGCTATAAGCGGGGTATATTTTATATCAACCTAGTTTTATTTCCAAACAAAATGTTCCAATTTTGTTTTATTTGACGTTTTTTTGAAAGTAAACAACTTATTGAGAAGAAAACATTAAAAATATAAATAAATTTGATCAAAATAATAATAATATTAACCAACAATTTCTAACCATTTGTAAGTTTGGTAAACATAACTGCCGCAAATTTCAAAATATTTGTGGGAGTTCGTTATAAAAAAGTAAATGTACATGAAATTGAGTTCGTGGGACCATAATAAGTAGTTCGTTTTAACCGAGGATTCGTTATAACCGAGTTCGTTATAAAAGAAGTATTTTGTGTTAAAATTGTTGCCAAAACGTCGGGACTTAAGAATTAGTTCGTTATAACCGAGAATTCGTTATAACCGAGTTCGTTATAACCGAGTTCGACGTATATTTGATTTTGAGTAAAACACTTTTTTTTTAGTAATTTTTGAAAAAAAAAAAATTTAATAACAATAAGTGATGAATTTGATAAAGAAAAAGTTAACAATGCTAAACGTTTTTATTATCAATCGACCATTTAAAAAAAATGCTAAAAAAAAGCTTCAATTTAAGCTTGATAGTGTTCAGATTGAACGAACATTAAATGAAATACGAGGGTCGCTCTGGACAAATTTGAAAAAATATTTTTAAGCCAATTTTTTCTAAGTTCAAAGATTAAAAATAGTCCAATAGTTTTTATTCATTGATCAAAAAATTTTTCTAGTGACCCAAACGAGCAATATAATTTTTTAAGTACAGTAGAAGAAATCCGCATTTTTGAAATCCAATTTGTTTGGCCACCATATTTTGGGTATAAAAAATGTATGGGGACCACCTTAAGAGTTGAAGATTGAGAGTAGGTATGTTCTCAGAAAATGTTGGTATTAAAAAAATATACACTCAAAAAAGTATGTTGGTAAAATCTACTACAAAAGACAGTTGTTTTGACTACATTTTGTTGTTGAAAAGGCGTCCACTACACATTACGGTAAAAACAACTGAATATGTTGTTGTTTTTAACTATTGATTTTCAACTACAAAATTTAGTAAAAACTACTACAAAAGACGGTATACAGTTGTTTTTACAACACTTGCCTGAAATTTTATTTAAAAAAAATTCTTAAACGTTTAAGTGATTGATATTTATTTATTTAAAAAGCAATACATTTCAGTTGGTTGTATAGACATGGAATTAAAATTTTTTGGTGTATTTATCTGGAATTATAGAAGAAAAAAATTATATTAATAAAATGTTAAACGAAATAAATTGATTGTATTTACCTTTGTTTTTTTAATAGTTCATTTCAAATTTTCACCGCTACTGATCAAAATTTGTCTGGAATAAAAAAAAAACGAAATGCTTTGGCAAAATTGATTTATAAAAAAAAATAATTAATTTGAAATGTTTCAAAAAAGTATGTACCTGTTCTGTTGTGTATACAAAGAAAAGAAAGATGGCGCGCTCATAAGAAAACAAGACACTGAATACATTGTATTTTGTTTTTTTCGATTGGTTTTTACACACGCTATATTATACACACTTGTTATCTCATTTATCCACTTATTTTCTTTCGCTCAAGAATATTTTTCCAAAAACATATTTTTTGTTATAATTAAATTTAATAAATTGTAATTTAATTTATTTAGATATTATTTATTTGGTATAAAAATAATTCCTTCCGCATCCCGCATGACCAACTCGTTCGACACATTCGTTTGCAATAAAAATTTCTAGAAAAAAACGAGTTTTTAGAAAAAACTAAAAACAACTACATAAATCAACTATTACTACAGTGTAGTATATTTTTTGTATTTATTTTTTGAAACTACTTTTTGTAGTTAAAAACAACAGCTACTACTTACTACACAAACAACCGTCATGTAGTAACTGCAATTATTTTCTGAGTGTATATTCGGGGTCGGTCATAAATTTGACTCCTCTATGTTGGGAGCTAAT
The DNA here is from genome assembly GCA_963921195.1 of Pegoplata infirma. Lineage (NCBI taxonomy): Eukaryota > Metazoa > Arthropoda > Insecta > Diptera > Anthomyiidae > Pegoplata > Pegoplata infirma. The sequence continues at coordinate 13,366,997 of OY992539.1, read as the reverse complement.
TTCATAAAAATGTTATTTTGTAGGTACATAGTAGGTTTGTTCAGAAAAAATGTTGGGGTGCAAAAACTAATTAGGGTCGGTCTTACATTGCATCCTTCTAGGAGCGACTCCGAGGTAGGATTTTTGTGATTTTTACCGGCACCTTTGCTCCGATGAGGAGCTTTTTGAAACACAATTGCCTTGGAGTGCTTCTAGAGGGGTGCAATGTAAGACAAAATGCCTGTACATTTTTGGAAACAACTTGCTGAGAATTATTTGCAGACAAAATGACGGGTGCTTTTTTGGAAAAAAAAATCTTGGGAGTAGTTGCTGACAAAATGGCTGTAATTTAAAAAAAAAAATTGCTAAAAACAGTTACTGAATATATTTTTATGGAAACCTTTAAGCATTACACTCAAAATAATACATTGGTAGATTTACTATTTTTTTTTTGCTAATGCTGGTTAGCTAACTTTTAGCAAATTTTTAGTTTAGATTAACATGTAAGCAAAAATATCTTGTAAACTTCATTTAGAGCATTAGCTATTTTAAACAAAATTTGAACTAATTATTTTTGCTAAATTTTAAATTGAGTTGACCAAATTTTTACAAGCTTTTTTGCTAATATTAGCAAAAATAAATGGTAAATTTTTTTTTATTTTCAGAAATCTTAAAATGGCATATCTTGGAAAATATTGCCGACACAACAAAAAGTCCAAAAGTGTTATTTTTGAAGTTATCGAGTTTTGTAATTCTCAAAACCCCGGTGGTCCCCTAAAATCACGTATCTCAAAAACTAAGCAAGGTAGAGCGAAATGGACACAAATTTTGAATCAAAAACTATGACGATTTTTAAGGAACCCAATTAGGTCTAGTCCCATCGGGGTCTGGACCTATCGGGTCCGAACCCAATGGGGTCTTCAAATGTGTATGAACTAAGTTGAAATAAAAAAAATTTCAGTTAACTAATTTTTGGCAAAACATTTTTGCTAACTTTACCAAAAAAATTGTGGGTTCAAAATCAGCAAATTTTCTTGTAGGTTTACAAGCTTTTTTTGCTAACATTACAGTTTTTTATATTTTTTTTTTGAGTGTAGAGGTATTCAGAGTCTTGCTACCAGCCCTGGCAATAAAGCAAACGAGTACTTCTTTTTAAAAAAAAAACACGTATTTTGAAAGGTATTTTGAAAAGTGCTCTTTTGCCACCAGTGCACTGCCCCTTGCCAGTAAGACTCTGAATACCTCTTTTGTATTAATCGAATGATAAATTTAATAAAAGATGCAAATTTAAGAATAAATTTCTTTAAACCTATATTTTTTAGAGTGTTAAATGGCTTTCATTGCAAATCATCATAAAAAAAATTATATGTAGGTCAACTTTATACTACATCGCTGTTCCGCTGTTCCTGTAAAGCATATGATTTATTGCCTCGTTATGTTTATGCTTGTAAATTGATTTTTCCATATTTTGTTACACCAAAAAAGAAAAAAAAAATGTAAAATAAAAATACAATACATAATTAATTTTCAAGAAAAGCTTATGTTGTTTTTAAATCTATAAACCTACGCATGCATCATTAATATGAAAGAAGAAAACGCCGCATTAACGGAAGATTAAATGCAAATATAAACTCATATAGACGTTTATATGGACCATGGTCATGTTACCATGAAACCACCAAGCTGATCAAAGGAGACCACCACTAAACAAATCAAATGCAATGCTTCTTTATTTCGTTTTTTGTTTTTTTTTTTGTTGGTTCAGCGAAAGGTACATTGCTATAAGCCATGTGCAAGCGTTAATAGATTTTTTTTTATTGCTGCCACAAAATGAGGGTCAAAACAATCATCTCTCTTAAATTAAACAAGCTGTGGTTAATGCAATTTAAAAGCAAATGCTATAAAAGATACAAAAAAAATGGAAAGAAAGAAAAAAAAGTGGAAAAAAGCAACAAAAACCTGTCACTTTTTAATGCAAATTTTTAGTTTGTTTTGCAGTAGTCTCCAATCAGAGATCTGTGCTGAACTGCCGATAAATTTTAGTAGCCGCCGAAAACCCATTTGTTCGGCCTCTGACGGAAATGACACAATCCCTTTTATAATTACAGTAATTTTTCAAAGGTAAAAGAAAAATGTTATAACATTTTGAAAAAAAAATATTTTTAATGTCCACAGTTTCTCCTGGCTTTGCTACTCCAGTCACACCACACGTCTCCTGAAGGCCAGTACGCTGAGATTTTCGCTGCCCACCACCACCGTTTGCAATTAGTGAACGATCTGGCACATATTCCGTCTGTTAAAGGGTAGTTTAAGAATACGCTCGACCTTTTTTTCACTTCGCACCCTAACAATTACGAAGTTGTGTACTTGCGCCTCTCGAGAACACAGATCACCTCAACATTTCTGCATCCTTTTTAAATTCGGAAATTTAGGATGTTTAACATACGTTGTACTGAGATCAATGACTTTTTTCGACATTTCAACTGGAAGCGATGTTTTCTTTATGAAAACGTCAATGCGGCTGCAGAAATGATCGTTAATGTAATAACGCTGGGAATGAATTACATTTTTTCATCTAAGCGTATTTCGTTAAAACCAATACAAAAGTATTGGTTAAATCAGACGTGCAAGATTGCAGTTAGATCTAGGCCTCTGTTCTGTCTTTCACAACTTTTCAATTCACATGAAAATTTCCGAATCACGTGAAATCAAGTTTAGTGTTTTGTTGATCACGTTTTCATTCAAAGTTGAAATCGAATAATTTAAACTTAAAAAATTATAAGGAAAAAAGTGCATTCGTTTTACTTTCACCAAATTTTATTTATGTGAAACAAAACGAAAAAGAAATTCGGATGTGAAATCTAGAACACCAAAAAAAATTCGGAAATTTTCATTTTCACATTTTTTATATGAATTACTTTTTTTGGAACTGCGGCCCTAGAAAGGAAGCATTCAATAAATGGCGGGACGACAAAACCCAGTTACTAATCAGCTGCGCAAACAGGCGAGAAGTGAATGTGACAGGGTACTCAGACGTGAAAAACTTCGAAATGAACAGCGTTTGCGTGCAAAGGTCTTTGTTACTTCCCGGGGTAGTAAGACCTTTTGGTCATTTGTTAAAAGGGTAAAGAATAATGCTAGCTCATCTATTCCAACCTTTATAAGGAATGATCAAATATTCACTGACCCGGTTGATAAAACTAATCTTTTCGCTGAAATTTTTACAAGGAATTCATACTGGCCGATTAGCAATCAACCAGTGCCCGAACTTAAAAGAGTATCCTATATTATACAAAAAAATATTTTTTCGGGCGCGAACCGTAAAAAATGTTTTTTAAGATCCTAACGTAAACAAGTCCCCGGGGCTGGAAGGAATTACGGCACTGGTGATGAAACAGTATTCCAGTATTCATCTTTCTTTATCGTCTCTTATCTCTTTCTGAAAGGTGGCAAATGTATAGCCTATACCTAGGTTAGGTTGTAAGTGGCTGCTGACGTTTTACGTCAACACACGTAGACTCTGAGGTCCATTGTGATACCTATACCTAAAAAGGATGAAGTCACTAACACTGACAATTACCGCACACTTGCTGTTTGTTTTTCGCACTCGAGAATTATGGAGATCATGTTGAAATTTTATCCTGTGAATCATCTGAAGTTTAATTCACTTCCTTGCGATCAGATGTGAAAAATTTCTATATGAACGGCGTTTGCGTGGTAAGGTCCATGCTGCTCCGCAGGGTAGTAAGACCTTTTGGTCATTTGTTAAAAGAGTATTCCAATTCTTTTAAGAAATGATCAAATATTCACTTGCCGATTAGCAATCAACCACTGCCAGAACTCGAAAGAGTATATTATACCCAAGATATTTTTACGGGCGCGTGCAGTGAAAAGGCTACTTAAAGATCTCAACCCCCGGGGCCTGATTGAATTACTGCACTAGTGCTGAAACAATGTTTTTCAATGCTCGCTCGCTAACTTTTCAGCTTTCCTTATTGTGTACGAGTCTTCCCTTTTGCTGAAAAGTAGCAAATTTTCAGCCTATCCCTTAAAAGGGTGAGGTCACTAAACCTGACAATGACCGCCCAATTGCAATTTGTTCTGCGCTCTCGAGGGTTATGGAGAGCATGTTAAATTGCCAGTTTGTGAACTAAATGGAGTCCAATTCACTTCTTTGCGATCGACAGTGTGGCTTTTGTAGAAGTCGTTCTATGGGAGACATGTTAGCGTTCCTTACGGTACGTTGGAGTCTATCAGTTTGGTAAGAGTGAAGTTGTGGCCCTGGATATTTCCAAGGAATTTGATCGTGTGTTTCATGGCGCATTCGTATCAAAACTTATTGCATTTGATAACGGTGATTTATATCGAGCTTTCTCAGGAACCGCACTATAAGTGTTGTTATGGAAAGGGTTTCATCAGACGAGTTTCAGGGGTAACTTTCGTTCTTTCTCCGACTTTTTTTCTTATTTTTCTTAGCGACCTGCTTATTATTATTCAAGGGGTGATCTAGCCCTAACGGCCGGCACTGCGACCCTTATGGGTCTTTTGTGCCAAGATCTAATTCAAACTCTGTTCAATGTTCCTAATGAACATTATAACAGAGGATGGAGAAGCTAGCCTTATATCCTCAGAATTAAGCAATTCCTTGTCTAAGAACCGTCTTCTGATCCTACATATTGCGATGCATTCACATAATATGTGTTGCGTTGTTTCCACCTCCTCAAGACAAAGTCGACACAAAGACGATGCACAAAGGTTTAAATTATGCAAGTGATAATTTACCTTATAATGCCCGGTGAGAAAACCTGTCAGTAACCTAATGTCACTTTTGGTGTGATTAAGTATACCTCCATATGATAATGGAGCGATTAGTGCTTTGGATTGTCGTAGACCTCCTGAATTTTCCCACAAGTTTAAGAAGTCGGTTCTTTCCAAAACCTTAATCATGTTCGAGAAGGTGGACCAGTTTACCCCACAATAGGGTTCGGGTCCGGTCATAGGAGTAGCGGAGGCATTTCTAGCAAGCTCATCCGCTATCTCATTACCCTCAAAACCTCTACACTCATAGAAATATCTTAGTAGAAAAATTAGTAAACCCATTGTAGATCAAGTTTTACAGAATTTAACAAAAATCAATGTTGATATTACAAAATTCAATAGTTGAAAAATACATAGTTGGAAAAAATTGCATAAAATATAAGTACATGAAATGTGCAACACTGTTTTTGCTGATCGCCATTTGTAAATTTTTGTTGTCTTGTACAGAAGGGAATGTTTCTCAAAAAAAAATCTTTTTTATTAAAAAATATTTGGCGAGTAATTAAATATATTTGTTATTTAATTCATTAATAAAGCAATTTTTTATTTTTTTTTAGCAATTTGTGATTCGGAATCTTTCTAAAAACTCCAGAAGCTAATCACTAATGATTGCCGACAACAAAACAACAGCGAAATACATCACAGTCCAAGAAAACAAAAAAATATCATCTAAAAACAAAATAAGTTTATGTAAAAATAATGAGTTAATGAAAACCACAAAAAAATATTGTTAAAATATGCAATTAAACATAAAAACATTTACAACACAAATAAGAATTTCATTTTAATAAATAAAATTGCAAAACAAAACGAGTATCATTAACAAAAATACGAATAGAACCAACAAAAATACGAGTTAATCAGCTTTTACAAAAACTGACAACAATTAATGTTGAAATCAACATAAATATTTGTAGGGTCAAAATCAACAATGATTTCTGTTGAATTTACTACGATTTTCTTTGGGAATACAATGATTTTTGGTTGAGTGTATGACCAGGGATCCAAAATAGAGTAATTTTGTTTCTCCCGGCCAGCTGCTGAAGGGTATCAAAACATTCCAGTGTCATTCTGGATTTAAATTCCCAAGAAGACAGCGCTTGAAGTGCTGCCTGGTTATCAGAGAAGATTGAAATATGAGTACCCTTCATACCCTTTGCAATATTAACTCTAGCGCATATTGTAATAGCCTGAATTTCAGCCTGAAAAACTGTAGGCCACCTACCCATTGGTTCGGAGATTCGCGTGTTTGGACCGTAGACACCAGCGCCAACTTCAGAGGACATTTTGGATCCGTCAGTATATAAGTTTAGGCTTCTAGTATCCACATATGGACCACCTATATCCCACTCTGGTCTACTCGGTATCACGATCTCAAATTTCCTTCCAAAGCGAAGCACAGTGTTTATTCTATCCGTCGGCATATCTAGGTTTTCCCTGATTCCTACACCGAACCAAATACGGCAGTAATATTTACGAAAAAGCATGTTAATTTGACGAAAGAACAATCATTATACAGCTAACAAAACAGGGGTGTTGATTTGAATAAAATTTCGTTAATTTATATTTGAGATAAATTTGACGAAATTTTGTCAAATTAACAGAATTATTTTCGTCAATTTGAATAAAATAGTTTATTCAATTTGAATAAATATCATCAATTTAACAAAATAGTTTTCGTCGATTCTACGATATTTTATCAATTTTACTAAATTTTTCTACCCTTTCAAAAAAATAAAATATCCATAAATATTATTTTTGTTATTATTTTAATTTTTTTATTGAATAAATATATTAATATTAAAAGAACTTAAAAAAATGTTAGCTATAATAAACAAAAAAAAAAAAACACAAAATAATTAATAATTGAACTAATTTAAATATAAACTTACACAAAGGGGACAACGAATGACTTTTTACAGCAAATGACGAAAAAAAAAAAAAAAAATGTACATATTTCCAAATTCCAGACGGAAACTTATTTATCTTTGAACCCTTGTCAATATAATATGTATAAAGAATACCTAAAAACATTAATAAAAATTAGTTGTTTGTAAATTTAATTTTTATATAATCATTACTTACATGAAGTTTCTGAAAATTTGAAGACGTTTTCACATGAAATTTTTCAGCATTTGAAGACACATTGTACTATGCCAAAAAAAAAAAAATGGCATAAAAACTAATAGCTTTAGGAAATTTGATAAAATTTCATTAAAAAATAAATTAATTTTCACAAAATATACACTTTTTTCATGACGCTGCACATTGAAAAAATAATGGCGTCCAAACTAAAAATATTAGTCAATTTGACGAAATTTTGTCAATTTTACTTCTTCATAGGATGTAAACTTGACGAAATTTCGTTGATTTGAATAAAATTTGTTGAATCTTAAAAAAAAAATTGACAAAATTTTGTTAAAGATCTACGAAAATTTTTTGTTGATTTTACCTACGAGATTTGGTTCGGTGTATTGAAGAAAGAATATTGGAGTGACCGCTCAAGTTCCGAGGGTCAGAGTAGCGACCTGCTTAGTCAAACTTTCAATAAACTCTTTTGCAACATTTGTCTTAAATTTTCTTTTAAGCGGAAGAGGAAGCCATGCGACAGAATATATGCTGGGTTATGTATCCGTAACCGTACCCTAACGTAGCGTAGAGAGTTTTTTGTTATATGAGAACAAAAGAGAGATTTCTTAGGAACCACACTATAAGTGTTGTTATGAAAGGGGTTTCATCTGACGAGTTTCAGGCGTAACTTCCGTTCTTTCTCCGACTCTTTTTTCTTATTTTTCTTAGCGACCTGCTTAGTCAAACTTTCCATATACGCTTTTGCAACATTTGTCTTAAATTTTCTTTTAAGAGGCTTCCTCCATGAGACAGAATATTGGCTGGGTTATGCATCCGTAACCGTACCCTAACGTAGCGTAGACAGTTTTTTGTTATATGAGAACAAAAGAGAGCGATTATTCTTTTTTGCAGACGGTTACGTGATTTTCTTTTTGATTTTGATCGCTACGACAGAGAACCGTTATGGATGCATAACTCGGACTTATGAATGACACACTTAATCTTGAAGTTTCTACAGGGGTAACTTTAGATTCCGTTCTTTCTCCTACGCTTTTCCTTTTTTTTCTTTACGACCTTCTTAGTCAAACTTTCAATCACATTTACTCTTTTGAAGATGACAACAACATTTGTCTTTAATTTTCTTTTAATCATAGACCAAGCCTTTTAGCGGTTGAAGCCATTAGACAGAATATGAATGGCACACTCAATTATGACGTTTCTACAATCTCTAAGTGGGTTCAATCTCCGAGCGTTCGTTTCTTAGTCGAACAAGTCGTATGTGGAATTCACTCCTCCTTGAAGTCTTACCAGTCAGCTACGACCTGGAAAAGTTTAATGTAAATATCCATAAGCACTACTCCGTCTATCCTTCTCCTCATAACCTATTTTCCTAATACCAACACAATGCACTGCATTAGTAGGGGGCATCCCTGAGTGTTGGCTCAAAGTAAAAAAAGTAAGTGGGCTATAATGTTCCGGTTAAAGTAAACAGAGGTTGCCCTCATGGGGGGTGTCCTCTCTCTGCTACTGTGGTTGACTAACTTCTGGTGGAAATACAGTCTCTAGGTGTTCACGTACAGACTTATACGGACGACGTTTGTGTATTAGTTTCCGGAAAGTTTCTTGAAATGGTCTGCAATAAATTGCAGACTTGATGGACAACTGGTGCAACAGGATTGCTTGTCTGTGAATCCAGATAAGCCAACACTCGAGTTGTTTACGCGAAGAACCAAACACAAGGGTCTTAAAACTCCTACGCTGAAGGTTGTTAGGGGTCACTCTCGGTAGTAAACTAATGTGGACAAAACATGTTGAACTAAAAGTATATCTGGCGAACCGTATTTTCTGGCAGTGTCAGAGAGCTTTTGGAAAAAGGTAGGGTCTAAGACCTGCGGTGGTGTAGTGGATGTACCTAGCAGTTTTTAGACCTTTTGTGATGTATACAGCTGTGGCCTGGTGGCTGAAAACGGTGGTAAATTCTACTCGGGCTGTGATGGACGAACTACAAAAAGAAGATTGCTGGGGTATTACGGGTGTTATGAGAACAACACCAGGCATTGCTCTTAACGCTATGTTGGACTTGCTTCCATTGGATCACATATCCAAGAGGTATCCATGAAATCTCTGTGCATACTCAGTAAAAATAGATCATGACATGGAGACTACAATGCAGGACATGGTCAACTGTTTAATAGGCTCTCGGAACTTTGTTCGAAGCTTGACATACTCTTAGACACCATGAAGCCTTTCAAAAAGTTTGGTAGGAAGTGTAAATTTTCCGAGAAGGGAAGACTAGTGCGATCCAGATAAACTTCTCAGGAATTACTCTGATACTTTCTATACGGACTGTTGTAGTACCTTGGTTGGTCTGGATCTGGTTGGTATTTGGATGACAAAACCAAATACTCTTATGCAACAGCTTTTGAGACTAAAGTGTTTCTTATTTTGGACTAAGCGACTTGGGCAATAGAAAATAGATGGAGGAATAGGGAAATCAGTATCTGTAATAACAGTCAAGATACCCTAAAGGCACTGAAATCTCACAACATCTAAAATTGCCCAAGAGTGTAGCCCCAAACTCAATGAGGTCTCATGTGTGAGCAGGGTATGTCTCCTGTGGGTTCCAGACACATCAGAACACTCCGTCTGTTGTTTCCCAGCGTTCTCAAGAGCAAATCTGCGGATAATGGGATCTAATATTTTGGAAATGGACATGGTCCATGGATTTTCCTTGTCTGACTTTCTCAGGTTTGTTAAAGCAACTGAAAAATTCTGAGCCTTTCACACTTTCTCTCATTCTTTACTAGGCTTCCTTTCTAGGGTACGATACATTGAACTTTTTTAAGTCTGAGCGCCATGGACTTGCCTATCTTACTTTTAGGCTTGTACAACCCACCTTCAACTCATCTCAGCCATACCAAAAACCATTGGTGGATTATTTTAAGCGAATTTTCGGCGAACATTTTTTTGGCGGCTACTAAAAATTATCGGCGGCACGACTCAGCCGGCTGCAAGCCGTTCGACGCAGGTATCTATTTTCAATGTGCATGCATGTTGCATTTTATGGTTGCTGTTAAAGTTTTTGTGTGGTTGAATGTGGCAAGTATTAGAGTAAATTATATTTTTGGCTGCTGCATAAAAGAGAATTTTAGCAGTACAAAAATAATTTGTTTGTCGTTGAAGTATGCGGCATTATATGGGATTTACATAGGTTTGTATGTCTATTTAATTACATACAAACATACGTACTAACAACATCCATCTACATACAATTTTGTTAACCAAAAACAAATATTGGTTATAGCTGCTGCTTATACGTATTGTGCTGCACAATATGTGCATGTAGATGCGACACCGACAACAGCAGCACCACAGCATCCATCAGCTAACATATGAGTGTAAAAAGTAAAATCTAGCTCACCATACAAATTACCTAAAAACCCCTCAGATATAAACTTTTGTTAATACCACAGTGGATTTGAAAAAATTAAATTGGGGAAAATTTATGTTTTTCTTCAAATAAAATTATAAAAGAAAGTTTTATTTTGAACTAACATAAATAATAATAAAATATTTATTTGTCCTAAAATTTTAATTTGCTAATTTTTGAGAGCCACCTAGATATTTTTGGCATCACTTATGGTTATTTTCCACCATTTAATGTTAAATAATCATACGCCACATTAAACAATTCTACCCGAACTAGTCACTTGTGCAAAGGAGCATATGAAGAGGCATGTCACACACTCAATTCCGTTCGGAAGTGGAATAAGTGGTTTACTCGTAAAACGCAAAACGAATATTTTTTCGGAATGAAACCACTTCTATGCAATTCAGTTCCACTTTAATTTTTAAAAATGGTTTCATTCCGAAAAAAATAGTTTAGCGTTTTATGAGTACTTTTCATTCTAAATCCGAACGGAATTGAGTCTGCGACATGATTCGAAATATTTTTGCGATCCTACTAATGCAGTACAATGTGTTGATATTAGGCAAATTAGTTATGAGAAGGAGGAAAGATAAGGTAGTGTTTGTGGACATTTAACATGAATATATCTACATTTAAAGAAACTGGGAATTTCAACTGAAACTTGGTAATACGATGTTCGATCAACTGGAATATAACTCAGGCTCTAGGGATAAGTTAACTTATCTAAGTAGAACAGTAGCAGAACATGTTATCACGGAAAGAAAAGAGTCACACAACCCACATCCCGACGATGCTCTAATGAGTCAATGGAGTTGGATAATCTATTGTTATTGATAAACACCAACGCCCTTCTTTAGACACATTCAAAGATCTCCAACGTTGAAGCCCCTTCACATGTGTTTATAGGAGTTGTATTTTATCCTCGGTGGATAATACGTGGTATAAATAGTAAGGAGATCAGAGATCGTTGAACCTACACTCAGGCGAGGACCCTACTAATTCACTGCATTGTGTTGATATCAGAACATTTGACTTGAATTAATCTACATTAAGTGCCAGTTTACAGAAGACGAACGATACACACGAACGAAAATTTTACATGTTTATGTTGTAAACAATAACAAAACGCATGCAAAATTTTCGTTCGTGTGTATCGTTCGCCTTATGTAAACTGGCACTAAAAGAAACTGGAAAGACATTTCCAAATACGGCTAGCTCGACTGATAAACGAACCTTCTGGGGATAAGTTCGATAGACAGAGAAAGGGTACTCAACGTTCTCAACGTAAATAAGTCACCCGATCGAATACCAGCTAGAGATGGGCGCTGGTCACGTGATTTGCGTGATTCACGTGAATCACGCGTGAGTGTGAGTGATTTTCATTTCAATCACGTGATTGTGAGTGAGTGTGAGTTGAAAAAAAATCTGAGTGAGTGATTAGTGAGTGAGTCATTTATTTTTTGCGTGAGTTTGCGTGATTAGATTTTTTTGATTTGCCCAATTTTTTTTTAATTTTTTGTAAAAATTTTTTTTTTGGATTTTTTTTTTTTGGTAGAAAATTTTATTGCGTGAGTAGATTTTCCGTGACGCACGCGTGAGCATGATTGAATCTGGCGTGAGTCACGCGTGAGCGTGAGTAAGTTTTTTATTACTCACGTGAATGTGAGTGAGCGTGAGTAAAAAAAAAATGCTTGAGTGATTAGTGAGTGATTCGATTATTTTTTGCGTGAGCGTGAGTGAGTGTGAGTCAAAATCCACTCACGCGCCCATCTCTAATACCAGCACTGGTGCTAAGTAAAGCAGTGCTCCTTGGCGTTAGGTCGTCCATTGGCAAACCTTTTTACAATTTCGTTGCACAAGGGCACCTATCCATCCTGCTGGAATATGGCCAACGTTCAAAAGATCGCTGAAAAAGTTGCGTCTTCAAACCCTAAGAACTATCGCCCGATATCAATGTGTTCTACGCTCTCAAAGGTGATCTAAATCGGTCCATGTTTATACCTAGCTCCCATACAAACGTCCCTTTAATTTGACTCAAGTGACTCTTATTAGCGTATTATAAAGGGTATCCTTTCGAAATTTGGTAGGTAATCGTTTTTTGTATTCACAAAATATGATTCCAAATTTTAAAGGAATCGGACCAGTTCCTCTTATAGTCCCCATACAAACCACCCTCCCAACATTGACATAAATCCCTCAAAATTCATGAAAGTTGGAAATATTTGATTAAAATTTTGCTTTTTGGTGCTAAAGTTGTACTTTGGTAACTTACTTTTATCTGAATATATTCAGATCATTTTTGGACTTGGTCCCCTTTATAAAAATTTCGACCGATATTAAGTCTAATCGGTCTATTGGAAACAAAAATAAGCCAATTTCACTAAAATTTTGTCTGTGTGTGTTTTCAACATTAATTAAAGATCTAACAAAAGATAGATCTCATCGGTCCATGTTTGGACTTGGGACTCATTTTTCGGAAAACACTGGTGTAGGGTATTATATGGTCGGTCTTTACCGACTATAACTTCCTTACTTGTTTTTCGTTTGGCGAAATTCCTGATAGTTCGGTTTTTATACGGATTTTCCCGAAAGCCCTTATTTTTTCATAAGGTGGCAACCCTTTTTTTAAATTATAGATTAGGCAGCTAAAAAAACAGGTAACTCTTATTTTTTCCCCCTCATTCCCATATTCAGATTTCAGGACAATCGGTGGGTGCCCTGTGAAAGACCTTCCTTGTAAGTGGGTTCTGGCTAATAAGGTCGATTTTAATGCACATAGAGCCAATGTTGTACGATGACTCATAGACGTGTTGTGGAATCAACATTGTCGTCTTTATATTTGGTGGTATTGATATTGAGGAATCGGATACTCTTGATTTTTTGGGCATGCAAATACAGTCGAAAGAAGCATTCAAGTGCCTCGGATTCTTAAAACGGTGCAAGAATTGCGTCACTCTGTCTGATTTCCTAACTATTTATAACGTCTATATCCAATCGAAGTTGGAATACAACTTCCATATCTGGGTAGGGGCTTAAAAGTCAATTTTGAAGATTTTGAACCGGTTGCAAAGAAGTGCGTGGAGGCTTATCAACGACAGTAGGGTATTCAGATTTATTGACTCATTGTAGTATTGTCGGAATGGAGGTTGTGCATCAACCTCAAAAGATAAGTGAACTTATCTCCGAGACTCTGTAGTTTCTTGCAACACTCGCCAGCTTTGTAGATTACATTCGTTAGTTTTTGACAGTCCAATGAGTCACACAGCGCATTACAGAGAAAATTCTATTCTAAGTGCGGTTAACACAATATCCAGTTGAATCAAAGTTAACGTAACCTCCGGTTAGTCCCATACAAATTTGACATCTATAACCTCCGGTTAGCACTAAACCCAATTTATCTTCCGGTTAGTTCGTTTGTGTTATCGGCCCTAAGTCGAACTAGTCGTATGCAGAGTTAAGTACCCGCAGAAGGCTTTAGAGCAGTGGTCGGCACGCATTGCACGCTGGAGCCGAACACAATCGGTAATTCACATATATACAACACGAATGTCAACAAAAAATCAACAAAGAGCATAAAAAAAACAAATATTTTATTCAGTAGCAAGCTTACTTTCTTCAAAGCAGGTTGATGTCGCTTTGTTGAAGAAATACACCAACACATGCATATTTTTATTAAAACACTAATTCTTTCATATGCCTCTTTCTGCCGACCACTGCTTTAGAGTCATCTACGATTTGGAAAGTTTAAACTAAATGTCCATTACCACTACCCAATCTTACCTTCTCCTAATTTAGGGAGTATAAAAAAGGTCAAGCTATTATTAGTACAAGGGCACAAAGGTATTCAAGGGAACGAGAAAGCGGACGAGCTTGTGAAACAAGGTGCTGATGGTACTGGTATTTCGGTACATATCGATCCACCAATCCTACACTTCTGATCGCTACGTGATTATCTAAACACTGCAATGGCTAATAGGAAGTGAAGGAAGCTAGAAACAAATACGATCAGTAGAAGATTGTGGTCATGTTACAATCTAAAGAAAACCAACTATTTAATATCAATTACCAGATGGAACAGCCATACGCTTGCTGGAGTTATCACTGGGCACTGCTTTGTACACTGAGGGAAAAAAACATATTTAAATCAAATATTTTCATGTTTATTTTAAGTATGCTACATATTTTTAGAAAAATTTAAATTTTAATATTGTTTTTGATTGATTTAAACAAAATATGTTTGTTTTAAAATTGCATACAATTTTAATTTAAAATTGATCACTTTAAATTTAATATGCTGTCATTAAAAGTCGTTAAAAATTTAAAAAAATCTTATTCAAATATTTGTATTAAAAACAATATTTTTCGTGGTTATTTTAAAGTTGAACAATTTTGTTTTTTGACATTTAAAGTTTTTTTTTTTCAAGAAATATAGTAAAGTTGGGCAATTTTATTTTAAGTAGATACAATGTTAAAATATTTTTTCATTAAAAAAAGACGCACATTTTTCTAATCTCTAAATGTGACGAGTTTTAAGTGAAATTAATAAAATTAATTAAAGTAAAATTAAAAATTAAAAAACTAAAGTGAAAAGAATAATATTAGCAATAAAAACAAAAATAAAACAGAAAAAAAAGTAAAAAATCAAGTGAAAAAATAAAGACAAAGAAAACGAGGAGGGGATGTATCTATGTATGTAATTGGCAGAAAACGAAAACTTCTAACTTTAGTTTTTTATATATGGTATATATTATTAATTTAAGTGTGTTTATTTTTTATTTTTGGTATTTAATTACATTTGTTGTAATTAGATGTAGTGCGACAATTAGGGTAGAAGTACACCCAAGGCTTTGGCTTTGATTTTTTTATGTATAGCAAAAAATAAAGCCAACAAGCAATATTTAACGCCAAAGCCTTGGATGTAATTCTACCCTTAGATGTACAATTAGAGTAGCGTTAATTTTTTTTTTTTTGCTGTGTTATTAAAAACTATTGTAAAAATAAATTGAAAATAAAAAAAACTTAAACAAAAATATGTATTGTTTTATTTTAAATTTCATGGTTTATAGGTAAGTAAAAAGCTGCAAAAGAAAAAAATGTCCCATATTTAAATTAATATTGGTCAACTTTAAATTAAAATTTGCTGCATATTTAAATTTGGCATGGACAATTTTAAAACAATATTGTTACATCTTAATTTTAAAATGTTGTCTACAAATCGTGGCATGTTAAAAACAACTAGAAACATATTTAAATTAAATAAAAACAAACTTTGTTCTATTTCGTCACTGTTTTATATTTAATTTAAAGTTGTTTCTGTTTGATTTTAACATTTTTTTTTCTTAGTGTAGGTTATCATAATAAGAAAATGGTACTTATTTCCGATTCCAGCTGTAGAAGTTGCGATGACCTTAATACTGAGAAAACGGTGGAACATATTCTTGGCCACTGTCCTGCTTTGGCCAGAACCCGTTTGCACATGTTGGGCATACATGCCTTCGAGAGCATGGACACGATTTTGAATGTCGACCTAAGGCAAATATTACAATTCGCGATAAGGACTAACGCGTTCTACCAGCGTCGCTAAGGAGTTATTGTTGTTTCGCTAAGGACCAATCGACCTATGTGAAGAGTCTTTGACTCCGCCACCTCTAACCTAACTTAACCTTCCTCCTCATAGCCTATTTTCCAAATACCAACACAAACACTGCATTAGTAGGAGGAATCCCCTGAGTGTTGGCTCAAATTGAAAAAAAAAATACATAATTTGGTAGGTTAGTTTATCAATTTGTCAATCTAAAAAATTAATTTTAATTTTCTTTAACTACTTAATTAAAGGTTTTTTTTTTATTGCCTACCCACTGTTGTAGCTCCATATGTATGCAATATTATTATAGCCCCATAGTCAAAGCCACAACGCTATTAAAACAATGAGCTGCAGTAGCTCCAAATCAAGTTTCATTTTCTGCGCAAACTCACAGACTTTTTTCTTTTTTATTTGGTTGTTTGGTTTGTGATTATTATTTCCCTCCTCAATTGAATGTTAGTAAATTTTAAAGCACTCGTGCCTCAATTTATTTTTTTTTGTTGGTTTGTCGTCGTACGTATAGTATGTGTTTAAATTTTTTTTCTTCTTGTTTTCTATAATGTTAGGAATGAATTCTGCTTTCAATGTTTGGTTGTTGATTCGTTATTGCTGCTGTTGCTGCTGCTGCTTGGATGCCACAAAAGCATAAGTAAAGTATAACGCAGTCGGTGAGCCAGGCAGCCTCTGACTGCCAGTCATCCAGTCAGTCAGCCTGCCTTTCACTGGGTATATAAAACTAGAAGACATAACGCGGCGAACACTCATTCAGCATTCGCGCATCAAACCTTTCTTTTCATTTTACATTACGACGACGACGACTATTCCGATTCGATTTGATCGTTTGTTTAAGTAGTAAATAACAAAAAAAAAGTAAAATACAATAATACTTCCAGTACTCCAACAACTCGCTTTGCACGGTTTGTTTGTCACCAGACGTGGTCTCAAAATTAAATGGATCGTGAGGAGGAAATCAAGAAGATGAAATAAAATATAAAAAAAAAAAATAATAATAAAAAGATTAAGAAAAATAAGAAGGAAAATATTTAAAAAGTGTTGTTAAAAAAGAACAAAAAAAACGCAAAACACATAAAACAATAATTATAAAAAATATTAGAAGTGGAAACATTTAAATATTAAAAACATAAATTTTTATTTTAAATATTAAAATCATAAATTTTTATTTAAAACAAACAAAATGGTTAATTCAAAAATTATTAACATAAAGTAACGTACGTTTGAAATTTAAGTGAAGTGATAATAAGAAAGTTTTAAATTTTAAAGTGCACTATTAACAAAAAAATTTTTTTTTTCACAAATATTTCTGTGGCAAGAAATTATAACTGATTATGTCCAATATCATATTTTTTATATAATCACCCATTTTTCGTACAATAACTTGAAAATGTTTGTTTTCGAGTTCAATCAATATTCAGTGAATTAAAGTTTTTTTATTTAATCTAAGATTTTTTTTTAAATCGTTTAAATGCAATAATAGCAATAATAAAGCGATTTGATTTTAAGAAGATAGGCATTTTGATTATTTCTTTCTTAAAATATAGATTCGTATGTTTTACTAAATATTTGTTGCAATACTTTTTCTGTAATTTTACTAATAAGTCTGCAAAATTTTACAATTAGAGTCAAACATTTTGAAGCTAAAATTATTTATATCTTAAATCTGATGCGGATCGACCAATTATAATCATAATAATCATACGCCCTGATGGCCAAAATTACTATATTTGTAAAATATTGTACATCGGTGCGTATGATTATTTACTGGATCCGTGGTAAAGGTGCATAAGTTGTTCGTGTTCACGTGAAAAAATCTGTCAAACTCCATATAAAAAAAATATTTTAGGCAACGCGGCTTTATAGTACACTCAAAATAATTTCTCTGTTAAATACTCTGTAAAATTACTGTAATCTCAATTCGACAGATATTTGACAATGTTATCTGCCGAAATACGGATTTTAAGAAAGTACTTTGTATTTTGTTGTGGCCGAAAAACAAAATTTAATCTGTATTTTTAAGTTTTACTTTGTAATCTCTATTTTACAAATAAGAAACAGTTTTTTGTTAAAATACAGATTTTAGAAAAATATTTTGTTTTCTCTCGTAACTAACATACTAAATTTTATTTGTAATTTGAATCAGTCGAAGAAAATGAATAAGAATTCTTAAAGTTGCCACTTAAAAAGTGAATTTAAATAAGAAATTAAAAAATAACGTTTCGCGTGCGCATTACAGATAATTTGGGAAATTAACAATTTTTTTTTATCGAAATCATTTTACAGAGTTTTCTTTGTAAAATAACAAAAAATCTTGCTGGTTGGAAATCTATGGTATTTTCTGCTGGCTCAGCAGAGTATCTCTGTAATTTAACAGAGTGATTATTTTGAGTGTAGGGAAATCGTTTAAAATTATTTTTAGTTAATAAAACCGCATTTATGTATTTTGCAATAAAATGGACATTTAAGATTTGTTGTGATTGTTTATTTCTTCTAATATTTAAAAGTTTTCGTTTTTAATAGTTTTTGTTACGCTTTTAGGCGTTTAAAAATTTTTCGCGTGAAAAACAACTTACTAAGCTTAAAGCTAAGTATTCTGTTCGATTTCACGGGAAAAAATCTGTCAAACTCAATATGAAAAAAATAAATTTTGGCAACACGAGGAATTATAAGGAAATTGTTAAAAAAGTTTTCACGCATTTTTATTATACAAGACAATTTAAATTTCCGTGACATAGACCATATAGACCATGTCTGGCAATGTTTGCAAAATAAGTACTTACACTAAGAAAAAAAAATGTTAAAATCAAACAGAAACAACTTTAAATTAAATATAAAACAGTGACGAAATAGAACAAAGTTTGTTTTTATTTAATTTAAATATGTTTCTAGTTGTTTTTAACATGCCACGATTGGTGGACAACATTTTAAAATTAAGATCTAACAATATTGTTTTAAAATTGGGCATGTTAAATTTAAATATGCAACAAATTTTAATTTAAAGTTGACCAATATTAATTTAAATATGGGACAAATGTCTTTTGTAGCTTTTTACTTACCTATAAACCATGAAATTTAAAATAAAACAATACATACATATTTTTGTTTTAGTTTTTTTATTTTCAAATTATTTTTACAATATTTTTTAATAACACAGCAAAAAAAAAATTAACACTACTCTAATTGAACATTTAAGGGTAGAATTACATCCAAGGCTTTGGCTTTAAATATTTCTTGATGGCTTTGGTTTTCGCTATACATAAAAAAATCAAAGCCAAAGCCTTGGATGTACTTCTTCCCTAATTGTAGCACTACATCTAATTATAATTGTATACAAAAAATGTAATTAAATACAAAAAAATAACCACATTCAGATTAATACTTATATACCATACATGAAAAACTAGAGAAGTCTTCATTTTCTGCCAATTATATAGATACATCCCCTTCTCATTCTCTAGCACTTCCTTTTTTATATCTTTCTGTTTTTTTCACTTTATTTTTTAACTTTTTCAGTTTTATTTTTGTTTTTTTGGTAATAATTATCTTTTCCACATTAGTTTTTTATTTTATTTTAATTTTATATTAGTTAATTTAATAAATTTCACTTAAAACTCGTCACATCTAGAGAAGTGAAAAAATGGACGTCTTTTTTCAATAAAACAATATTTTAACATTGTTTCTACTTAAAATAAAATTGCCCAACTTTATTATATTTCTTGAAAAAAAAAAACTTGAAATGTCAAAAAACAAAATGTCAAAAAACAAAATGTCAAAAAACAAAATTGTTCAACTTTAAAATAACCATGAAAAATATTGTTTTTAATACAAATATTTGAACAAGATATTTTTAAAATTTTTAACGACTTTTAATGACAGCATATTAAATTTAAAGTGATCAATTTTAAATTAATATTGTATGCAATTTTAAAACAAACATGTTATGTTAAAATCAATCAAAAACAATATTAAAATTTAAAATTTTTCCAAAAATATGTAGCATACTTAAAATAAACTCGAACATATTTGATTTAAATATGTTTTTTTCCCTCAGTGTAGATCAGAATTGATGAAGGAGAGGAAGAAGAATAATGATTACTAAAAATAGAGTTTGTTTACACAAATTACAATAACAACTCTTCTGTTAGAAAAAACAACAGCAACAACCAAACTCGAATTGAATAAATCAGATTTAGTTGATACTTGCTTAACAGCCTACTTGGCGTATCGGTCTAGAGTGATTGTACGTTACAAGCAGTTAATAGCAAAGTATTACAGATGATGGGTTCAATCCTTGTCGGCTGCGAACTGTTAATAATTTTCACATATAGAGTTCTATTGAATATTAACTGAATAAATTTGACATTAAAAGTTTTTCTGAAGATTATTATAACTGGATAATATGAAACTAGTAAGAAACAAACCAGGATGTCTTAAATTTTTAGAAAAATTAAAATTTTTCTTTCACACTTTTCTCAATTCAAAACCATATATGACAAAGTGACATTTCAGTTTTGTTACGATGGTTTTTTCTTATAATTGTCAAAAGTTGTAAATTTGTATATGTTTTATTGCGATTTGAGGCGTTTAAAGTTTAAGTGAAATTTTCACCGTAAGAAACAGAAATATGTGTCATAACACTGCGTGACAAAACTAACCACTATTTTAGAAAACAAGAGGTACGACCATCATTTCAATATATTTCGGACATGCTGAATCGAATGGCGTACTCCGTTTTTCGATGTATGATACAGTTTTCTTGTAAGATGTCATTAAAGATTGGCTGATTTTCAGCTGCTTTTTTGACAAAAAAAATTCCAAAGCAAATGATTTTTAAATTTTATGGCATGGAAAACAAAGATATAACTTGCATTTCGTAGGTGATAGATTTTTGGTTAGTTTGGCTTAATAATTCGGCATTACTGATAGTATTTGGGCAAAAGCATCGTATTATTCTGCGCAGACATCGATTTTCAAATGTTTGCAATTTTCTTAACTGGGATTTTGTAAGGCCCCACGTTTCACATCCGTATAAAAGAACCGATTTGACACACGCATTGTATATATTTATCTTTGTGCGTTGAGACAGTTCATTGGACTGCCATACATTTTGCAGTTTTGACATAGCATTTCGGGATTTATTTATCCTATTGTCAATATCATCGTTAGCACCATTTTCCTTCGAAACAATACATCCGAGATAACAGAAGGACTCTACGTTCTGAATAGCTGTTCCATCAATGAATAGGTTACTTGTATTTGTTGTTGCTATACGCATTAGCTTGGTTTTTTTTATATTGATTTTTAAACTAACTTTTAGGGCATTTGATTTGAGTGCATTCAGTTTACTTTCTATGCTTTCGAAGTTGTGGGCCAGTAGACAGAGATCATCTGCATATGCCAGGTCATTCAATTTTAAAAATGGAGTCCACTGGATTCCATTGGGTGCCTCATTGTTGGTTGCCTTCATAACTTCATCGAGAACAAGCAAAAATAATAATGGAGAAAGTACACATCCCTGCCAAACACCTTTTTTTATCTTAAGCACTTCGGAGGATTTTCCCTTGTAGTACACATAGTTAGGAGCATCTTCATACATGCTTTGTATAATGCCTATAATTTTTTCCGGGACATTGTTTCTTCTAAGAATATTCCATATACTATCTCTATGTATAGTGTCAAAAGCACGTTCAAAGTCTATAAAAAGTGCATAAAGTGGTGATTCTAATTCTTTCGCTTGCTCGACGATGATTCTGAGTGTTGCGATGTGATCCCCAAAACAATATTTCACTTTAAATAAATTGGTTCTCTTAATGTTTAAGAGAGTTTTTACATGCAATAGCATAGGCAACACTAAGAGAACCAACTTTTTGAGAGAGAAAATTAAATGGTAGCCAACCAAACTGATACCCACTAGTCTAGGACAATGGTTCCTAACCTTTGATTCTCGCCCCACTGAGGGGCAATTTAAAGGTTCCATGGGGGGGGGGGGGCAACGACCGAATTTTAAAGATTTTTTTTTAGCCAAATTAACTACAAAAACTATTTTTTTTAGCAAAATTAACTACAAAAATTTGGTTAATTGCTTGAAGTTTTTACTAAAAACTTAGTTTAAATGCTAATTTCACAAAAATTACTCTTTTCAGAATGTTTTTTTTTTTCACTGAAGGATTCTACATTATAAATATCAAGAGGCTAGGATTATTATTTCAGGATATATAAAAAGAACCAAAAGTACACTTTTTAGTCATTTTACCCCCCTAAGAAACGGAATTTAGTAAATTCAATTTACAATAAGCTTTTTTCTAGAATGTTTTTTCACAGAAGGATCCAAATTTAAAATTTTATTTCTTTTATTTCAGAAAATATAAAACGTACCAAAAGTACTTTTGTTACCATTTTACTGCCCTTAGAAATGGAGTTTTGAAAAGTACATTTTCCAGAATGTTTTTTCGCCGAAGGATCCCACATTCCAAATTTTAAGTTTTTATTTTTTTGGATAGGTATTTTAAATACCTTTAATTTGATACCAAATATGCCTATATTTATTTTGTCTAAATAGGCGTAAATCGTAAAAAATTTAAAAAGGGTTTGGGCCGGTAAAAAAATACGTGTCAAATTAATTTTTGTTCTGAACAATATATCAAAATTTCATGAAGATCGGAGGGTGACATCAGGGGGACTTTCCCTGGGAAGCTGAATAGGTAAAAAAAAATTATTTTAAAAACAAATTAAAATTACGTCGATTTAAGCCGTTTTAATATTTTGTCACAAAACAATATTTTTATCAATGAATTCAATTTAAATATTGAGAATAATATCCACTCAAATGGAAAAAAAATCACATTAAGTAAATTTATCACCAGAGATTTATGATAAATTGATTGAAATTAAATTCACTTTCTATGGAATTCAGGTTCATAACATTAATTCAAATTTAATTGTTAAGAGGTCAATTGAAAGTAGTACGAGAGTCACATTGACAAAGATACAAAAAAATAAAAAGAAAGAAAAACAACTAAAATAAAACTCCATTTGTAAGAATTCGTAAAAAATATATATTTATTTATATTTATTTACTCGTAAATTTATGTGTGAGAGTGTCATCATTCTAAGTGCATGTGAAAAACAATCTGAGATTCGCACATTCTATTAAGAGAAAGAAGCGACAAAATTACAACAACAAAAAAAAAAAACAAGTAGAAAAGTTAAATTCGACTTGGCCGAATCTAGGAATTCCCTCCACATGCTCTTTTAAAGCGTTTTTTTTTTTTTTAAATTTTCGATACATTTTTTTTGTGTCATTTTTGTAAAAAAAAATTTTGTGCATTTTTTGCGAGTGTAGAAATATATTTTTTATAGTTTATTTTTTTTTTGATTGCAAAATTTTTTTTAATGAAATTTTTTTTTTGAGTGTAAATTTTTTTTTCTATAGACTATAGTCTAGTCTAATTTTTTTTTTTGAGGGATAAAATACTTGTTAAGTATTTTTGTGGTATTCCAAAGTTTTTCAAAGAGTATTTAGCATATTTTTCAACACCTGAATTCAAGGTGAATTTCGGATTGGAATTCATGATTTTTCTTATAACTTTCAAACTACTGGACTGATTTTGCTGAAATTTAATACCAACCCGACCAGGAAATTACAAATATATACGCCAAACTTCAGAAGCATCCAATCTGTTTTTCAAAAGTTAGCGTATTATCTACAGAAAGACAAACAGACAGACGGACGGACATCGCTACAAGATCCGCCTTTTCTATATTTAGGCATCGATATACTTTATTATGGGGTTCTAGAACTATATTTCAAGGTGTTACAAACGGAATGACAAACTTATATGTATATACCCTCGCTAGAGTAGAGGGTATAAAAAAAATACTGAGTTGTCTGAAATATTATACTTGAATAGAACATCATACATAAATATATATTTTTTAGAGTGGGCTGAAAAAATGGTGTTCGTTCAACAAACCTTTATATTGAAAATATAATTTATGGAAACTAACATTTTTTTACCCGTTTCATATTTTTCTGTTCCTATCAGAAGCCGGCCTCAATTCGCAATAACCAGAGCTTCGAAAGATTTCATTCCTTAATTCGATTTGGCATTCTGAATGAAAATGTAGTGATTGCATTCCACAATCACATTTTAGCGAATTGAATGAATTCGCTTTAGACTCATTCAATTTATAAATAACGAATGCATCCGATTTATTTTTCATTCGACTTTCAAAAATCGAATGCATTCGATTTTTTTTTCACTCGACTTTTAAAAATCGAATGCATTTACTTGCGAATGCAATCGATTTTCTTTTCATTCAATTTGAAAAATCTAATGGCTTATTCATTCATTGCATAAAAACTTAAAAAACTAACCAAGAGCCAATTTTTTGTCCATAGTATCGCCAATACTCTTCACGCTTTTTGTCGTGTAGGCAGTTGATATGTACATTTTTAAAATTTTCGGGAACACTAATTTTTTGGATTCAAAATTAGGGCCCATTAGGGTCATCGTATGTAAAGAGAGTCTGCGATACTATGGACCAAAATTTGGCTCCGTTTTGGTCTGCCTATTTAAAAAATGGATTGCATTCGCAGTGGAATGATATAAAATCGAATGCATTGGATTTTTCTAAATCGAATGAACAAGAAATCGAATGCATTCATTTTTTTCCATTCAATCAAATGAATTCCAAGGACTGCATTCATTGCTGATTTATAAAATCGAAAGCATTCACTGACTATGAAAATTGAATTGATTTTTTTGATAATTCATTCGAAAAGGATTTCATTCTTCGAAGCTCTGGCAATAACCCAACAATAAACTCGAAGGGTTTTGAAAACTTAAAACTAAATTTATTTATAGCACTTTTTATTTTTTTGAATATACCCGGTGAAAAATGTTCGTACATGGAAACATATACGAGGATATATGGCTACATATATGAAGATATATGACCATATATGTACCATATATGGACACATATGTACATATATGAACATATATGTGGCCATACATAATTATGTATGAATCATATACGTCCATTAGAGTGTCCCTTATTTTGGAAATGTTGAGACGGTACACTGAAAGAATTATTGTTCATTCCATCTATGAACAAATTTCATAAAACCAAATTCATAGAATCTATGAAACAATTCATTGGCTGAATGAATATTCATTAGTTTTCTGAAATTTTTCATAGAATTTTATTCATAGATTTTATTAAATTCATAGAAAAAATTCATAGAATTAATGAATGTCATTCATAGAAGAAAATGCCATCAATATGCCATTTAATTTTTTAAATAATTAAAATAATGTTACAATAATTAAAACAATTGAATAAATTTATTAAAAAAATAAAAAAAAAATAAAAAAAACATTAAAAAAAAATTTTTCATTGCTGCCCTGACCGGGGCTAGAACCCAAGACCTACCGGCTGAAGTGGCAATTGTCGACGCCTTAGCTATCAGCGCCACCAAAGAAGAAAAATCTCGCCAACTAACGCTTGGTTTTATAACGCTTCATTTTTGTAAATACACAAAATATTTGTTTTCTACAAACACACACACAGCTTTTGGCAGAGCATTGTGACAGAGCAAAGACACAAACTTAATATGTTAGCAGAATATTATTCAAAATAGCTTTTAAGTGTTGTTACTTGTTTATATAATTTAGCTAAGTGGTTAGACACTAAGCTTCACGAACAAGAGGTTCTATGTTCGAATCTCGGTGGGGATAAGTTAAAAAAAAATATAAATTTTTAAAAATAGAAAATAGTAAATAAATGAAATAATAAAAATAAAATAAAAAAAAATAAAATAAAATTGAAATAAAATAAATAAAAATAGAATTGAATAATAATTTTTTTTCCATAGCCTATGAACTTTTTCATAGGTTTCTGGTTTCTATGAATTTGTTTCATAGATTCTATGAAGGGCATCATTGGCTCACTTCTAATGATTTTTTTCATAGAATCAATGTACGTTTTCATAGCCGTAATGAACAAAATTCTTTCAGTGTACCCCCTCATTTTTTTCCTTTTGACTAAAAAATAACTCAGGAAAAATTTTACGCCCCTACGACCACGCCTTCCCTACGCGACGGGGCCGTAAAGAGCGGGGCCTTAAAAATCATTTTTCCATACAAAGCAAAAAATTTTTTTTTTGATTTTTAATTTTTTTGTTATTAATTATATTATTACTTGGTTAGCTTACTGAAAGCCTCATCCCACCAAAATCAAATTTTTTGTCGTGAATAAGTTAACCAAGTAATATTATAATTAATAACAAAAAAATTAAAAATCAAAAAAAAATTTTATTGCTTTGTATGGAAAAATGATTTTTAAGGCCCCGCTCTTTACGGCCCCGTCGCGTACGGATGGCGTGGTCGTAGGGGCGTAAAATTTTTCCTGAGTTATTTTTTAGTCAAAAGGAAAAAAATGAGGGGGTACCGTCTCAACATTTCCAACATTTCCAAAATAAGGGACACTCTAATGATCATATATGCCCACAAATATGTTCATATACTTATTTACATGTATGCCATATATTTATATATGGGTTCACTTTTTTTTTTTTTTTCTATTTTTTTTTTTTTTTTTTTAAAAAAGAAGCAACACTCAGGCAATGCTGCCTATCAATTACCAATGTAACCGTGATGCTTCTTTCGGAAAGAGGATAGAAGAGAGATGAAAGATTTTTGAAAGATAGAAGGGCTTCAGTATGGCAACACTGTAATTGCGCGTGTTGATAATTTTGAGTACAGTTGTTGCATCGCCATCTGTTATTGATCTGGCGAATTATTTTTGAAGCTGTGTTTATAGCCATTATTTTATTATTTTACTTCGTTGACGTTTTTAGTGCTATTTATCAACGAAGGAGGGTGCTGCGATAGATATTAGTTATAAATTGAAACTAATAAATATCTGAAAAAAATGTTGTTCTGCCTGAGCTGAGAATCGAACCCAGGCTTACTGGCTAGTAGTCTAACGCGCTAACCACTAAGCCACAGCACCCTCGTATAATTATGTATGCCCACACATATGTTCATATATGTGCATATGTGTCCATATATGGTTCATATATGGTCATATATCTTCATATATGTAGCCATATATGTATTCTCGTATATGTTTCCATATACGAACATTTTTCACCGGGTAATATTTATAATTCCAAGCTCAAAAATGTGTTCAGATGTCTTCAGCAAAATTTTACGGCGGATCATTCTTTAAAACATATCAACCCTTTAGATGTCATTTTTATCCATTTTTTTAAAATAAAACAGACAATTTTTAACCCCATTTTGAGCCATATAAGAAAATCTCTCAGAAAAATATGCTGATTTCAACTGAAAAATCTGCTGATTTTAGCAGAAAATTATATTGATTTTAGCAGAAAAATCTACTGATTTCTGATAAAAAAGTTTTGATCTACTGGAAGTCTAATTTATTTATTTTTGTCTCGTACAAGCTACACTCGATGACCTTAAACTTGTTGCACAGTGTTATTAGTACAATACTGCCTGCAGGATGACGCTATGTTATTTTAAGGTTAATTAGTTTTTTTTTGTACACATTGGGCCTAACCACAGAAGGTTTTTCTTTGCTAAAATCGACCAATCAGAACAAAATAAAAAAAATACAAAAATATTAAAGCAACTAATCAGAATTTGTAAATAAAACAAGTGGAAAAGTTAAATTCGACTTGGCCGAATCCATGAATACCCTTCAAAATACCCTTTTGAATTGATAGTAAATTTTCTAAAGAGAAAAATTTAAATCTAGCTCGAGGTCATTATTTCCTTTACTAATTAAAACTATGACATTCTCATAGAATAATTTTCAAGAACATTATTTTTCTGTTTAAAATGTACTTATGTTGGTAATTTTATCAAGACTTAATCGACACGTGTGTCGGAATTTGTCAGATTCCATTGTCAAGATTATGCAGCAAATATAAAAACCCTATACCATAAGTTGCAAAGAAGATTTAAATGACCACTCGTTATTAATTAAATTAAACGTTTCTTCCAACACGTGAATTGAAGGTGAAACCGATGTGAAATTCATGGTTTTCTGAACTGATTTTATTGAAATTCAATACCAATTAGATCACGAGATATTTATTACAAGCTTCAGCAACGGAGGGCAGACACGCTAGATCGACTTAAAATATATACTTTATGGGGTCTTAGAACGATATTTCGAGGTGCTACAAACAGAATGACAAACTTATACATACCCTATATCACTAGAGTGGAGGGTATAAATAAAAACACCCAGAATCAATGAAAACTACAACACAAAATTTTAAATTTAAAGTCGATTATTTAAAATATATTTTAAAAGTCGACTTTTTCGATTTTTTGTAGACTTGTGGTTAGGCTGATTGTGTATTCCCCTCAATATTTTGTGTCGTTAAAAAGGCTAGTTTCAGCCTACTCTTGTATATACAGACAATCATACACGTATTTTTAGTGTTTAAAAAATCTTAGCCCGTTAATTTGTGGAGCTATTAAGCAATACAAAAAAAAAGTTTTTCAACAATCGCTGAAAATTTACTGTAATAAAATGCGACATTAATAAACACATATAAAAATACACACATACAATTAAAACGGACGTTGTTATTTTCATTCATATAAAAATCAAATTATCATACACTCAAGAAAAAACTTTAAAGAATTGCAGAATTCTTTCTGATTGTACTGTGCAACACGATCTTGTCTTGTATCTTGAATGGGACCACAAAAAGGAGAATACCAAAGTCACAGACTAAATACAGACTCGACAGTAGAGTTTTATAAGAAAAAATGGGAAAAAACTAAGCTATTTTAGGAGAAAACACAGCGGTTTTTAGTCCGTTTTACGCTAACATGGCAACACTTTCTACGACTTAGGAGTGAGTGAAACAACAAAAACCGATCTGGCATCCATTTTTCTTATGGCGCGTTATATCAGTCTTCTCTTTCTAACCTAATTCGTAGAATAATTTGAAAATATTAACCATATGATTAAAGAAGACTTTTTTGACACCTGTCACTTATGTCGAGTCTGTGCCAAAGTCATCGAAGGGTTTTGAAAACATAGCTCGAGTTATTTTTTTTATGGCCCACTGAAGTTTTTATTTTTTTTATCAAAGGCGTTTGAAAAAAGTCAAAATAAATGTATTAAATTTAATTTCGATCTAAATCATACAAATAGATTATTCAGCTAAATTTAAAGGCGGCTATTTTTGCATCGAATTTCACTAGGGGTTATAAAAGGTCAAAAGTATTAATATTTTCTAAAAAAACATAACCGCCATCAAGTTTCACTGCAGACATCTATTAACATTGTTGGGATCAGAGTAGATTAATTAAGCCCCTGTGTGGGCGCCAATTACTTAAATGTTTTTTTTTTTGGAATAAAGATGTTTATCTCAATTTTTAATATATTCAAACCGAAACGATCGGTTTTGCAATAGTTTCTATGTAACATTTTCTTCGGTTTGAATATATTTCTTAATATATTCAAACCGAAACGAACGGTTTTGCAATAGTTTCTATGTAACATTTTCTTAAAGTGTTAAATTTTCTATAGTTCACTGAATTACGAAATTTATAAATGAATGGCTGATAAATTAATTGATTAAAAATCAGATTTTTCATGCTTTCAGTACAAGTCTAAAAATGGTTTGTTCTTTAATGACATCCTTGTGGTTCAATAATATCCTGAGGCGTGAACCAGTACGAGTCTTGGCATGGTTTCTTTTTGAATGGCATTCTTCTCATCTCATCTTGCTTTCATTGACGGTGTCACATGCTATAAAAATGTGTTTGTCAAATATATTGAGTTTACGCTTTGCGATATAGTATCAAACCCCTGTTTGGGCGCCAATTACTAAAAAATTTTGTTTATACATTTTTTGGAATCAATATGTTAATCTCTAGCAAATTTTGTAATATATCTTAATCGAAACGATCAATTTTGCATTGTTTATATGCAACATTTTCTTAAAGTGTTAAATTATCTTTTGTTCACGGAATTTATGAATGAATGTCTGACTGATAAATTAACTGATTGAAAATTTGGTTTGTTCTCTAATGACATCCTTGTGGTTTAAAAATACGCTTAGGCGTCGAACCAGTACGAGACGGTATCAAATCTCAAAGTTTGATTGACAGTTTGAAATCGTATACAACATTTTTGTCAAAAGCATTTTCTTGATTAACTATGTTTGAAGATGCTCTACATTTAATTTTGCAGTGGGTGGGAACCTTCCGACACTGTTTTTTTTTCTGATTAAGGAATCCTAGTAGTTGGTTGTTTTTGAGAATTTCACCCGACACTCCCTTATTAACTGTGGTTTACGAGTTTCCGCTTTGCGATATAGAATCAAACCCCTGTTTGGGCGCCAATTAATAAAAAATGCTATGTTTCTATGCAGCATTTTCTTAAGTGTTAAATTCTCTTAAGTTCACTGAATCACGGAATTTATTAATGAATGACTGATAAATTAACTGATTAAAAACTTGGTTTGTTCTGAGGCGCCGTACCAGTACGAGTCTAGAGATGTTTTCTCCTGGAATAAAATTCATAAAATTCATTCATTGACGGTATCAAATGTTAAAGTTTCATTGACAGTTTCAAATTATATACAAAATTTTTTCAAAAAGCATTTATTAACTATGTTTGAATATGCTCCATATTTAATCCTGCAGCGGGTTCGAACCAGCGTTGCCAGGCACTTTTTTTCGTTGTCCCCAAAAATATAACAAAATTTCCCCAAAAATCCCAAAATAATAAAAAAATCGTTATTTTTATAATCACACAAAAACTTTTTCCTTAAATTTTTAAAACAAATTTATGGATGGTAATTTTATAATTTTATTTCGTAGATTAGCAATTAAAAAATCCCCAAACGCGTAAATAAACGATTTTTGGCAATGGTTATATACATTTTGTATCCAATAAATGCAAATTTTACTAAATACGCTTCGTAATATCTTATTAAAGAGGGCTTATCACTAAACCTTTTTTGGAAAATCGTTGATAACATGAAATTTTGCTACTGGTATTAAATAGATTTAAGTTAAAATATCCCCAAAATATACCCAAAATAACTTTTGAAATCCTCATAAAAATCCCCAAATGAGATTTCTTGTCCTCTTTGCTTGCATGAAATCCCCAAGTCTGTCAGCCCTGGCTCGAACCTTTCGAAACTGTTTCTTTCTGATTAAGTAATCCCAGTAACTCGTTGTTTTCGTAAATTTTTCCTGACATTTCCTCATTGGCGTTAGTTTATAAGTTTCCGCTTAGCGATATAGAATCCAGCCCCTGTTTGGGCACTAATTTTGTTAATACATTTTTTGAAATTAATATGTTTATCTCGAGCAAACTTCTTAATATATTTATACCGATATTATGGATTTTGCAATAGTTTCTACCTACCTAACTCGCGAAACATGGAGCAGATGGCATAGGTACCACCATAATGCTTTCATCGCCACTCCAGCATTTCAAACTAAAACGAAATACCCTTACCACAGACTAAATACAGACTCGACAGTAGAGTTTTATAAGAAAAAATGGGGGAAAACTAAGCGATTTTAGGAGAAAACACAGCGGGTTTTAGTTCGTTTTACGCTAACATGGCAACACTTTCTACGATTTAGGAGTGAGTGAAACAACAAAAACCGACCTGGCATCCATTTTTCTAATGGCGCGTTATATCAGTTTTCTCTTTCTAACCTAATTCGTAGAATAATTTGAAAATATTAACCATATGGTTCAGAACTACTTTTTTGACATCTGTCACTTATGTCGAGTCTGTATTAGTCTGTGCCCTTACTGTCGCCAAAGCAAATCGAAGATGGAAGGAACTTGGGACAAGTCGTATAAGCAGAATTTTATGGTCACGCTAAGATTTAGGAAGATCTAAATTCTTACTTACACTAACGAGAATAGAATGTCGTATGTTGACAGGTTTAATAACGGGACACTGTCTTGTCGGAAAACATGCCAGGAACATGAATCTTATTACGGACGCATGCTGTAAAAGGTGCGAGACACCAGACGTCGAGGAGACCATTGAACACATCCTGTGTCACTGCCCGGCTTTGGCACAAACTCGACTATCAATTATAGGAATTTCACAGTTCGAGACTTTGGAGGAAATTACGAGGATAGACCTGAAGAGCTTGAAACAATTCGCAATGAAGGTCAATGTATTTAGTTTACATCGATAAGCGGAAAAAGTTTTGTGGTATCGCTATGGACCAATTGGTCCATGCGGAGTGTCCATCTGGCACCGCCACCCTAACCTCCCCAAAAAATCCCCAAAATAATTTTTGAAATCCCCATAAAAATTCCCAAATGAGATTTCTTGTCCTCTTTGCTTGCATGAAATCCCCAAGTCTGTCAGCCCTGGCTCGAACCTTCCGACACTGTTTCTTTCTGATTAAGTAATTCCAGTAACTCGTTGTTTTCGTAAATTTTTCCTGACACTTCCTCATTGGCGTTAGTTTATGAGTTTCCGCTTTGCGATATAGAATCCAGCCCCTGTTTGGGCGCTAATTTTGTTAATACTTTTTTCAAAATTAATATATTTATCTCGAGCAAACTTCTTAATATATTAAAACCGAAATTATGGGTTTTGCAATAGTTTCTATGCAACATTTTTTTAAAGTGTTAAATTGTCTTTAGTTCACTGAATCACGGAATTTATTAATGAATGGCTGACTGATAAATTATCTGATTGAAAATTTGGTTTTCCCTGCTTTCAGTACGTGTCTAAAGATGGTTTGTTCTATAATGACATCCTGAGATACGCTGAAGCGTGGAAACAGTACGAGAGATGGTTTCTTTTAGAATAACATTCTTTTCACCTGCTTTCATAGACGGTATCAAATCTTAATAAAATATTTTTGGTAAAGTTTCATTGATAGTTTCAAATCATAGACAAACATGTTTGTCAAAATGTTAGGAGATATATATACATTTAATCTTGCAGTGGGCGGGAATTTTCCGGCACTTTTTTTTCAGATAAAGTAATCCTAGTAGTTGATTGTTTTCGTAAATTTCTCCTGACTCGCTCTTATTGGGGCCCCAGCTTGGGCGCCAATTAATAAATTTTTTGAAAGAAATATGTTTGTCTAGAGAAAATTTCTTAATATATTTAAACTGAAACGATTAATTTTGCAATAGTTTCTATGCAAGATTTTCTTAAAGTGTTAAATTCTCTTTAGTTCACTGAATCACGGAATTTATGAATGAATGGCTGACTGACTGACTGATAAATTAAGTGACCATACGTTGTATAAAAATGTGTGTAATATTGTTCTATTAATTGTTTCTATGATCTTATTTAACGCTTGATACTCTTCACTTTTCAAACAATAAAAAATAAAATATAAAATAATAAAAATTCCATATACTCTTCCATATACAATGTGCAATTTAAGTCTGGGGGACGGGATATTACAACGTTAATTCAAATAACGAGTAAACCTCATCTGTTAGAGTGGACTTTTAATTTTTATGTGCGTACGATTTTTTTTTCTTTAAACTTTCTTCGTTATTTTTTTTTTTCAAAGCTATAAAATATAATAACGACAACGTAAAAGCCGGAAAATTTACAAAGGAAAAGAAGCAGCAACATATTCCATGCAATAGCAACACAACGACGACAACGACAAGAGCCACAACAACATTATTGTTGTAGCAAATACAAATTTACTACAAATCATTGTTTTTTTTTTTTCGTTTCGGTTGATTTTTTTTTCTGTTGTTTGATTTTAAATAACAATTGTTGTTAAAACAGCGAAAGCGTTAATATCGAAAGTGCAGTGAAAATGTTTCGGCTATTACCAGCGTCAAAAATAACGACGCCGCCACCAACCACAACAATTAAATGTTATGCTTTATCAAAAAGTGTTAACATTGAAACCAACAAAACTCAGCAATTCTGGCACTGGCAATGGTACCAGCAACGGCAGCAGCAGCAGCTGTTACATCCACTTATGATGGTTATGTGTATAATACTGGCTCTTGGCCAAAATGTGAATACTGCAGCAGGTAAGTGTAGAGTGTAGTACTCAAGCTTCTTTTTATGTATTTAATAATAATGATAGGCTTTAGGCGGATTTTACAGTGTGCACTTAGGACTTCATCAACACTTAAGTGTCAAAAGCTATCGTTTGTGCTTGCAGACTTAAACAATATAGATTTGATAAAACACTTCTTTCAAATTAAGTGTAGGTAAACACTTAAGAGCTGACTGTAAAATCAAGCCTTAAATTTGGTAAACAAAAATTATGTGAGATTTCTTATAAAATGTTATACACTCAAAAAATATAGTTAATACTAGCATATTCTGTTCACAGCATAATAAAAATTACACAGTTCCCTTGAAATTAAAAATTACAAATAAAAATTTAAAATTTACAGTTTTTTTTAGTATAAATTGTATTCAAAAGAAGTTAATTTACAAAATAAGCTTAAATTTGCGAAGATTAATTGTTAATTTTCAAAAAATATTTAAAAAACAAAATTGAGAAAAAAAATTTCGACAAAAATTTTTTTTTTGATGAAAAAAAAATGTTGATAAATAAATTCTAATGAAAAAAAAAATCTGATGAAAAAAAGTTTTTGATGAAAAAAAACTTTTTAATAAAACAAAATTTTTGAGAAAGAAAAAAAAACAAAATTATGAAAAAAAAGTTTTTTACAAAAAAAAAATTATGATATGAGTGCACCTTAGACCTGTTCTTAAAATCATTCCTATTTACCACTTGGATGGTCAAAAATTAGCTTATTAGTAGGGATGAGATTTCCATGCAAATGCATGTTTTTTGTCGAAAGACTAAAAACGATACCGACCAATTATCTTTCCGAATCAAGAAATTTGCGTTAAAATGGCATCGATTTGTTTTTGCATATTTTTGCATATTTTGGTGAAAATGCATATTTTTGCATATTTTGTGCATATTTCCAACTTTTAAGTGCATATTTTTGCATATTTTGACATAAATTAGCAAAAACACAAATTGAAATTAATTTTTTTCAAAAATTTTAAAAATTTATTTTGAAAATAAGAAAAATTATTTTTTTTTCTTCATTTTTTTTTATAGATTGTCTTAATTTCTAACAAAATCTTGCTTGTATAAAGTTTTAAATGTTACTTTTTAAACCTGGCGTTATTTTTTGCTTTTTGAGAAGTTTTTCCTATGAAAACAAGATTTTTATTGTACACATTTTATTTTTTAGTGCATATTTTATGGTTTTTTAGTGCATATTTTGAATTTTTTAGCGCATATTTTAAGCGCATATTTTCGATTTTTTAGTGCATGAAAATCTCATCCCTACTTATTAGTATCTATCTAAGAAATTCTAAATTTGGTGGCCACACTCAAAAAAAATCTTAACTTAAACTTTGATTTTCTTTAAAATAGTGTATAAATTTTCCCACAATTTAGTTTAATTTAACTAACAAGGAAAATATCTCAACCCATATGAACCGATTTGCGTGAAACTTAAAATATATATTAAAGAGTCGATTTTAAGGTTGGGGTGTCTCGGCTTATCGGCCATATCAGTATTTAAAAATTTCGTTGTCCCCTTATGAAACCATGTAGACCTTCGGGAAAATTTCGATAACTTCCGAATTAATAGGAATATCGTCTTAGGCAAAAATACGTGTCGACTTAAATTTAATAAAGACTATTTGTTATTCATATGGATATCGTAGGTCAATGTCTTCACATAAATACCCCCTAAAATTTACACGTTTTCCTAAAAAAATACTTAAAGAAGCCGAATTTTTACAATGTTATACCACCGTCAAGACGGATAGGCATTAAAAAACCTTTCTTCTCATATGTAATCATCATATAGTTTCTAAAAAAGAAATGGCTGAAAAATCAAAAAAACTACTTTTTCGCCATTTTTTGACTTATGTTTTGAATCCCTAAATCTCCGATATGGCCGATAAGCTGAAACACCCCAACCTTAGAATTGTCTCTTTTATATATATTTTTGTGTTTTACAATAATATTAACATTGCGAATAGAGGAGATGAACCAACGTTCAGAAATGCTGTCAGATCTGAGGTCTTGGACCTCACTATGACTAGCTCTAATCTAGCGTTCTCCATCTCAAACTGGCATGTTTCTGATGCACTATCCATGTCGGATCACCAATATTTGGTATTCGATCTGGTAAGTGCATTGGAATCAGACCAGACTTATCGCAATCCTAGAAAAACTAACTGGGATAATTATCGTAATAATCTTGATACTAACGTTGATAAATCGACCGGACTCATTAGGAGTACATATGAGATAGATCAGGGAAGTATCGAATTGCATTCAAATATGAAACTAGCTTATGAAAGTAGCTGTCCACTTAAGACCAGGAAGGTTAAGAGGGATGTTCCATGGTGGAACAACGGTCTTGAACAGCTTAGGCAGGAGGCTAGGAGATTATTCAATAGGGCCAAACAAACAGGTGAGTGGGTCACCTATAGGAGGGCACTAACTGAATACAATAGGGAAATTCGACGATCCAAGAGGACTACGTGGCGCGACTACTGTGAGAAAATAAATGATCTTCCAGAAGCAGTGCGACTGCAAAAAGCCCTCTCTCAAGACCATTCAAATGGCCTATGTACTTTAAAAAGACAAAATGGGTCTTATACTGAATCTCCTCTTGAAACTTGTAAACTTCTTTTGGAAACTCATGTCCGTTAGTGAACCATTACCAGTTACAAGAACTCCGTCTTTGACTGGTCGTGATATTCGCTTAACGAACAACATTTTCAGAAGTGAACGAGTTAAATGGGCGATCAGTAAGTTTTCCTCCTTCAAATCACCGGGTCCGGACGGGATCTACCCATGTCTACTTCAGAGGGGAATAGATATCATCATTCCTCAACTGATTAGATTATTTAGATCTACCCAGCAAAACTTAGATTACCAAATAAGGTATAAAATAAGGTATATGATCTCTTATTTTATACATTGCAGCATTGATGATTTTAACAGGCGATGAGACTCAAAGTAATGCATCCACATTATCACATAGAATACCAGTAAGGTATAAAATAAGTCATAAATTTATGACGAAGAATACCAGTAAGGTGTAAAATATATGATATTTTATAGGTTACGAGTAAGGTATATAATATAGCATACCAGAACGTAATATATAAGGTGTTACGAGTAGTGAAAAAGTAATTTTGTATTAAATTTACTCACGTGATTGTAAGTGAGTGTAAGTAGATATAATATGCTAGTGAGTGTGTGTCGTTAGAAATTTCTTGTCGTGAGCCCATCTCTAGTTTAAACTTATGCATTTTTTTATAAAATAATTATTATTAATGTTATTGTAATGCATTATGCATTTAATTATAAATAATGCATTATTTCAAACTTTCAAATAATACATAATGTAACCAAATATAAATCATCCATGATATAATGTTTAGAAATAATAAATATGAAATACATTTTTCCAATAATCATGCATTACGTAGCAAATTATTAGTAATGCATTATTTTTCACTTTAAAATAATACGTTGTGGAACAAATGTTTGGTAAGACATCCTAAAATAATGCTACAAATAAGGTATATACATTACCTGGTAATGTGTTATATAATCACTACCCATTACCAAAGTTTTGCTGGGTAGCCTTCTATTTGGCTACGTCCCGGAACCTTGGAGAGAGGTAAAAGTAGTATTTATACCTAAGGCAGGGAAGAAATCTGAACAACTGGCTAAATCATATAGGCCAATTAGTCTCAGCTCATTCTTCCTTAAAACTATGGAGAAACTATTGGACTGCTTTATCAGAGAAACCTGTTTGAATAGCAAACCGATACATAGGTTTCAATTTGCATATCAACCGGGTAAATCTACTGAAACTGCAGTCCATCATGTTGTCAGAACGATTGAAAAGGCCATAGAAGCAAAACAAATTGCCCTCTGTGCCTTTATCGATATACAAGGAGCTTTCGATAATACATCATATGATGCCATTAGGAAAGCTATGATAAGAAAGGATATTCCTAGGCTTATAATAAACTGGACTCTGGAGATGTTAACATCCAGAGTGATTACGTTTGATCTTGGCGGCACATCTATGACCATCAACGCAACAAGGGGATGCCCACAAGGTGGTGTATTATCACCTTTGTTGTGGACTTTGGTCATAGATGAGCTGCTCGAGGAACTTAATAGCTCTGGTTTTAAGACCTTCGGCTACGCTGACGATCTTGTTATTGCCGTCTCTGGCTGGCATGAGCCGACTATCTCGGACCGCATGCAACAAGCTCTCGATATGACTTAAAATTGGTGTCAGTCAAAGGGGTTATCAATTAACCCATCCAAGACTATACTAGTACCGTTCACTAGGAAAAGAAAATTAAAACTTACCATGCCAACTTTGAATGGCATAACTATAGGATTTTCAGATGAGGTTAAGTACCTTGGAATTACATTGGATAAATCCTTGTTATGGAACCAACATCTAAATAATTTAACCATAAAGGCCACAAGAGCTACCTATGCCTGTCAGAGACTTTTTGGGAAAACATGGGGACTGAAACCGCACATGATTTTCTGGTCTTTCAACACTATTGTGAAACCTATGCTAACATACGCTGCTTTAGTATGGTGGCCCAAGGTGGAACAAAGTACAGCCAGAACTATATTAGATAAAGTCTACAGACTCGTCTGCATTGGCATTACCGGTGCTGGCAAAACATGCCCAACTTATGCCATCGGGGCCCTACTTAACATTCCACCATTACACATTTCTGTAATGGAGAATGCATTAAAAAGCGCCCTAAGGCTGACGGAACTTGGTAACATGAAGGAAGGTGACTTACGGGGACATTTGAGAATTGTAAAATTCTTCATTGATGACACTATTTTGAAGGTCATGGACAGAATTTTACCGACACAAGTATTTATTAGAAACTTTGACACTAAAATCCTTGAACGGAACGTGTGGTCAAACATGACCTGGGACCCAGAACCAAATTCCATAATATGGTATACGGACGGGTCCAAGCAAACCAATAAGGATACAGGGGCGGGGATATTCGGACCAAATTTCCAACGCGCTCTACCCATGGGGAAATCCCCATCAATATTTCAGGCAGAACTATATGCCATTCATGTATGTGTAACCGAATGTCTTCGTAGGAAAACAAATGGTTCCCATATATACATAATGTCTGACAGTCAGGCTGCACTAAAAGCTCTCATAGCTTATGAGGTGACATCCGGACTGGTCATGAACTGCATTGAGTCACTTAACGAACTAGGACGACATAACGACCTGACACTCGTATGGATTCCGGGACATGAGGGTCACACGGGAAACGAACGCGCTGACTGTTTGGCAAATTGTGGTGCCAGGCGACCCTTTATTGGCCCAGAACCATTCTTTGGTTTGCCATCGGGACATGTTAGGGAAAGACTCAAAATATGGGGTGAATCTAAGTTCATGGAACATTGGAACTATTGCGCTGGGCAGCGGCAGGCAAAAGATTCATAATTCCATCCAACACTGTATCTAAACGATTACTGTCTTTAGACAAAAAGGATCTTCGAATCCTAACGTCCTACCTAACTGGACATTGTAACCTACGTTACCAACTTAGAAAGAGAAATCTATCTGACACGGACACGTGCAGATTCTGCGAGATAGAGGAGGAAACAGCAGAACATATACTTTGTACATGCCCAAGACTGACTGGTAGAAGACTTCAACATCTAGGGGGACACTTAATATCTCCGACCGACGTGTGGAACTCTCTGCCAAATAGGATTCTCGGCTTTATTAAAAGCCTAAACATTTAGGGCACCCTTTTCAGGCTGCACAATAGATCTTTCTGGTCGCAGTGCATAGGGCCTCTTTAATCTAATCGAATCTATATATTTTAAGTTTCAGGTAAATCGAT
Organism: Pegoplata infirma; assembly: GCA_963921195.1. Taxonomy (NCBI): domain Eukaryota; kingdom Metazoa; phylum Arthropoda; class Insecta; order Diptera; family Anthomyiidae; genus Pegoplata; species Pegoplata infirma. Next base: position 13,327,145 of record OY992539.1, on the reverse strand, counting down.
TCATAAGGGTTGAGATACTTCCCTTATAAGAGTTGGAAAATTTTCTTAACTGTTAGGAAAAAATTTTATTCCATGTACTGTTAAATAGTTCATTTTTTCCTTAAATGGAATTCTCAAATACATGGTAGAAATTCTTACCGCCAAAGAATTTTTCCCTAAATGTATGAAAAAATCGCTATTTTTAAGACATATTCCTCTTTAGTTTTAGGGCGTAATTTTCTACCAATTAATTAATTTTCTTTGATTTGAGGAAGTTTTTCCACCATTTTAATAAAATTTTTTTTTTCAAAAAACAAAATGGCGATATCTTGAAAACCAGATAGAGCAAAATGGAAGCAATTTTTGGTTCTTTGGATCGCCATAATATCGCCGGTCCTCTTCACATGTGTGAACCCAAATGGGTCCTAACTTTGGACTTAAAAAAGTTGGCATTCCTGAAAATGTTTAAATGCTCATATCTCGGTAAATATTACCAACACAACAAAAAGTTCAAAATCATTTTTGAACAAGAACAAGACCGCCAAATACCGAAAATCTCTCCGAGTAATAGTTTTAAAGTTATCGAGTTTTTTAAAACCTCAAAACCCAAGTGGTCCCCTAAATTCACGTATCTCAGAAACTAAGCAAGGTAGAACGAAACGGACAAAAATTTTGGATCAAAAATATGACGATTCTTAAGGAACCCAACTGGGTCCGAACCCAATGGGGTCTTAACCCAATCGGGTCCTTAAATGTGTATGAACTAAATTAAAATAAAATTTTTCCCATTTTTTAGTTCAAATTGGCATAATAATAAAATAAAATTTATTTTATTTTTAAGAAAAATATGAACTTAAAGAAGGAAAGCATGGCAATGGACCTAAATCATTATCAATATTCCTTGAATTTAGTTAGTTTTCCCATTTTTTAGTTAATTTTTTATTCTGAGTGCAGTGGATAAGGAAAACACGTGCCGAAATGAGTTAAAAATGGAGAGTGATTTAAGAAAAAAATTAAAATCGGATAAAAATTAGCCAAATTATACATACTTCCCTAGACCATTATACCGTAATTTTTTGTATGAGAAAAAGGATGTGAAACAAAATTGAGGCCAATTTGACATTTAAATAAAAGAACGTTTTTTCTCCTCCAAAAGATTTACGATCTTATGATTGGGAAAGTTAACGCCCTATGTTCCTCGTGAACATTATATTTAAGTATTTACTAGTTATACCAAAATTATATTAGTTATACTAAAGTATAAGTAGTGTACATATTTAAATAAATAAAGGACATATATATATATATTGGGAAAGTACTTATAACATTGCCATTTTTCATCCGATTTCAGTGCCTTTTGGCTGATTAGAAAGATAATTGAATTTAAAAACATTTTTTTTTTCGATTTATTTGAAAAAGAAAAAATAATTTTTACCCCTTATAAAATTGATAACCGATTTCGGCACGTATTCCCCTTACCTGATTGTCACCAAATTTTGAGTTTTTAGATACCAATAAACATCCATGTCAGAAAAATACATTTTACAAATTTTGCTTGTCTAGTGCACCTATAAATTTTATATATGCAAGTGATCCGTAAATCCACCCGTAAAACCTCGGCCCCCCAGTCCGGCATGTAAGCGATACTAAATATTTAGCCTGTGGATATATACGTCAAGAGCACAGCATCAAAATCTTCTCTCAGGTTAAGAGAGTCGCAAATGCTCAAGCAAAGCTCTTGAGGATACTCAACAATATTAAGTACGGTGGGAGGGACGGAACTGGACCGACTATATTTCACGCAGACGAACTTCTTCAGAACCTTTGGGAATCGTTAGAAATTGTATACAATACCCTCCTGGACATAGAGAGGTGGATAGAGAGCTGGAAACGAATTGGCTCATGAATGTACGAGAAATGGCTCTGAATCGGTGGCGTAACGGATATTATCTAACATCTCGGTTTCTATAGTGGAATTGATGAACGAAGTTGATAGGATATCTGAGAATAGAATGAAGAATAGGTGGATATCACTGACTACGTGCAGGATATCGCGAGCCATGTGGCCATTGCCAGATCCTAAGAGGACAAAAAGTCTGCTTACTTTTTGAAAACAGACGGTTAGCCTATTAGTGGGAGTACTTACAGGACACTGTATGATTGACCAAATGGCTGTGCGTATGGGAATTTCTGATAGGGACTATTGTATAAGTTGATGGGAAGTAAATGAGGAGGAGTCAGTGAAGCACTTGTTATGTGAATGTCCGGGTCTAATGAGAAGCAGCCTTAAGCATTTGAGAAAAAGATTTTTCGATAACCTAGATTGCCTTAACGGTGTCTTATTAAAATCTCTCGCGCAGAATAACTTAGAGAATCGGGGCGGTTTAAGAAGTATAAATTTGTATTAGAGGGGAAGTAGGAAAAAACCTCTTAAGGGAATCACAATGGGTCTTATGGCCTCCAATTAAATTCGCCAAATGGCGAACGCCCATTCAACCTAACCAAACCTAACGTTTTATTCACCAGCTGTTTAAAGAAAATGAAAACAGTAATTCCTTTTTCTTTTTTTAGTCGTTAGCTTATGTAGCCAAACTGAAAAGTCTGCTGAATTCACCCATTTTGAGTCGTATGAGAAATCGCCTGATTTTAGCAGACACAATTTGCGAAAATGAATTGAAGACATGTAAGAAATCTGCTCAGCCAAATAAAAAATCTACTAATATCATCTAAAAAATCAGCAGTTTTATTATTTTTCAAAACAATGCATTAATTTTGTTTTCCCACTTCTTTTTATGAGTGTCTCTCAAGTTCATACCTTTATAACAATGAAAACTTGGCAAATAAATTAGAAACTTTCTTTATGTACACATACGTTTCTTCATAACATGCACAAACGAAATAATCATCATCATCATCATTATTATATTTATGTACGAGTTTACATCAAACTTCAAATTTATGAGGGCAAAATGCCCTTTTGTTGTTTTTGTTGCTGTTGGCTTTTTTAATTTTTTTGTTTGCCAACAACCACCTTTTGAATGATTTAATTGTTGTTTTCATTAAATTGTAATTTGTAAACCATTAAAAAAAAATCTCGTAAGAAATACGTATTACGAATGTCTGTTAGTATAAATTTTCATCAAGGTGGCACTACAATAAAAAAAATTCAAAAGCGAATTGGCCGAATCCATGAATACTCTAAATGACCTTCTTAAATAAAAGCAATTTTTCTAATTTAAAATTTTTTGTTACTTAAATATTTTATTTTAATTAAAATATTTTTTTAAGTCATTTTCATAAAATAAAATTTTTTTTGAGTATAAAATTTTTTTTGAGTACAAACATTTTTTTGAGTGACAAAAACACTTTATAAAATATTTTTGTGGGTTATCAATGTTTTTTAAAGCGTGTTTGTCGTTTTTTTTCAACACGTGAATTTAAGGTGAATCTAATCCAAAAGCGGTTTTGCTTCTGAACGATTAGACTGATTTCAATACCGACCTAAACTGACAAATACATGTGCCAAGCCTTGGAGTATTATTTTGAAAGCTAGCGTACTTGCCAACGAAATGTAAACTTTTACATGCCCTCTATCACTAACAAGAGGGGTTTTTCGGGGGGCACCCACAGATTTTCCTGAACTTGAACATGAAAAAGAGGGGAGGGAAATAAGAGCTATCAGTTTTTTATTAGGTGCCCAATCTCAAATTTAGCGGGTCAAAGGGGAGGCGGATAACCGGTATTTTTTTCGTTTTTTGTGGATTTTTAACATTTCTTAAATAGAAACTATATGAACATTTTATACAGATAGGTTAGGAAATGGGCAAAATATGACCAGGGGAAAAAAGTCCCCCTGAAGAATGTAACCAACCTCTTTTACTTTTGTTTAAGAAAATAATTTTTTTAAGTCAGAAAAGGTCAAGGCCTTTTACTTGCACCCAAGGAATTAAAATATGATTTTTTTTTCATCCCGCCCGTAAATATGTACATAAAATTATCAAAATAATAAAATGGTTTTACTTAAATGCCTCTACACACATACGCTGAATTCACATTCAAACGAGATTTCGATCCTATGTTTCTGTATCATTTTCAACACGTATTTGTCGCTAAAATGTTTGATTTTACGAAAAAAAATCTGTCAAACTCCATATAAAAAACAAGTAAGAAAGTTTTAGTCGGTCAAGACCGACCATATGATACCCTACACCAGTATTTTCCATAAAATGGGTCCCAAGTCCAAACATGGACCGATTGGATCTATCTCTTGTTAGATCTTTATTTAGTGTAGAAAACACACACAGATCAAATTTTAGTGGAATTGGTTTATTTGTTTGCCAATAGACCGATTTAACTGAATATCGGTCGAAATTTTTATATAGGGGACTAAGTCCAAATTTATTCCGATTTGATTAGGTTACTAAAGTACACGTTTAACACCTAAAAATTAAATTTTTATCAAATATTTATATTTTTATGAATTTTGAGCGAATTATGTGAATATTGGGAGAGTGGTTTGTATGGGGACTACCAGAAGGACTGACCCGATTCCTTTGAAATTTAGAATGATTCGTACATACAAAATTTGATTACCTGTTAAATTTTAAAGCGATATCTATTATAATACGGTTATTAGAGTCATTTAAGCCTAATCCAAAGGGGGCGTTTGTATGGGGGCTAGGTCTTAACGTGGACCGATTTTCTCCAATTTCAATAGGCTTCGTCCTTGGGCCAAAAGATGCTTAAGTTTCAAATTTCGTGCTTAAACCGATAGATGGACAGACGGACGGACGGACATCGCTAAATCGACTCAAAAAGTAATTCTGAGTCGATCAGTATACTTGAAGGTATGTCTAGGACCAATATTTCGGGTAGTTACAAACATCAGCACAAACTCATTATACCCTGTACCACAGAGTGGTGTAGGGTATAAAAAATTGCCAACGCGAGGAATTATAGGGAAATTGCTAAAAAAGTTTTCACGCATTTTTATTATGCAAGACAATTTAAATTGCCGTGAAAAAGTGACATTTCAGTTTTGTTATGATCGTTCTTTCTTATAATTGTCAAAAGTTGTTAAGTTTTAAATCGCTTATTGCGATTTGGGGCGTTTCAAGTTTAAGTGAAATTTTCACCGTAAAAAACAGAGTACTTAGCTTTAAGCATAGTACTCTGTTCGATTTCACGGGAAAAAATCTGTCAAACTCCACACTCAAAAAAAAAAACTGTAATGTTAGCAAAAAAAGCTTGTAAACCTACAAGAAAATTTGCTGATTTTGAACCCACAATTTTTTTGCTAAAGTTAGCAAAAATGTTTTGCCAATAATTAGTTAACAAAATTTTTTTTTTTTTTTTTTGACACATTTGAGGACCCCATTGGGTTCGGACCCGATAGGTCCAGACCCCGATGGGCCTAGACCTAGTTGGGTTCCTTAAAAATCTTCATAGTTTTTGATCCAAAATTTGTGTCCGTTTCGCTCTACCTTGCTTAGTTTTTGAGATACGTGATTATAGGGGACCACTGGGGTCTTGAGAATTAAAAAACTCGATAACTTCAAAAATATTACTCGGAGAGCTTTTGACTATTTTGCGGTCTTGTTGTACGTATTGAGGGCTACAAAAATGCTCTTGGACTTTTTGTTGTGTCGGCAATATTTACCGAGATATGAGCATTTTAAAATTTTCGGGAATGCTAACTTTTTTGGATCCAAAGTTAGAGTCCATTAGGGTCCACACATGTGAAGAAGACCCGCGAAAGTATGGAGATTCTAAGAACCAAAAATGCCCTCCATTTTGCTCTATCTGGCTTAGTTTCCGAGATAGAGCCATTTTAAGTTTTCTGAAAATAAAAAAAAATTTACCATTTATTTTTGCTAATGTTAGCAAAAAATCTTGTAAAAATGTTGTCAACTCAATTTCAAATCTTAGCAAAAGAAATTAGTTCAACGTTTGTTTAAAATTGCTAATGTGCTAAATGAAGTTTACAAGAATTTTTTGCTAACATGCTAATCTCAACTAAAAATTTGCTAAAAGTTAGCTAACTAGCATTAGCAAAAAAAAATTAGTAAATCTACTAACGTATTTTTTTGAGTGCATATAAAAAAAATAAAATTTGGCAACGCGAGGAATTATAGGGAAATTGTTAAAAAAGTTTTCACGCATTTTTATTATACAATACAATTTAAATTGCCGTGAAAAAGGGACTTTTTAGTTCTGTTATGATCGTTTCTTTCTTATAACACTGTGCAACAAATTTTGGGTCATCGCTTTGAGCCTCAATGCCTTCAACGCCATATGAAAGTAGACTATCAAATGGGCAAAGTCACCAAAGGGTTTTGCAAAGTCAGTTCGGATTTCTTTTTTATAGCCCACTGAAGTTTTTATTTTTTTTATCAAAGGCGTTTGGAAAACTTCAAAAATACTATAATAAAAACTCATCTGAGCTTCAAAATATGATTTGATGTCTTCAGTGAAATTGTATGGCGGTTCTTTTCTTAGAACATTTTAACCCTATAACTGCCATTTTAAGGGGTCATTTTAGTCCTTTTTCAAAAGCTAAACACAGAAGTCTAATTAAACGTCCATTTAGAGGGTTAAAATGTTCTACAAATATTTTTCTCATAAAATTTCACTAGGGGTTGTCAAATGTTCAAAGTTTGTGCCACATGCGCAAAATGTTTAAAAAGGGTCAAGTATAAATAATCAATGTTTGTTATTTTTTGTATGTGCAAAAGTTGTATGTGCAAATTTTACAACTTTACTTTTTTTTAGAATTTTACATAGTCCAAATGTTTTTTTTGGCTTTGACGACCCCTAGTAAAATTTGATGCAGAAAATATTTGTAGAACATTTTAACCCTCTAACAGTCTTTTTTTATTGACTTTTTTGTATTTCTTTTAAAAAAGGACAAAAATGACCCCGTAAAACGGGAGCTAGAGGGTTAATTTGGTCAAAGAAAATAATCATCATAAAATTCTATAAAACACATCAGAATATCATTTTTAGCTCAGAAGTATAGTTGCACTGTTTTTTGTCAATATATTTTAACACTGCTTTGGCAAAAAAAATATCAAACATTGATTATTTATACTTAACCCTTTTTAAGCATTTTGCGCATGTCGCACAAACTTTGAACATTTGACAACCCCTAGTAAAATTTTATGAGGAAAATATTTGTAGAACATTTTAACCCTCTAACTGGACGTTTTATTAGACTTCTGTGTTTGGTTTTTGAAAAAGGACTAAAATGATCCCTTAAAATGACAGTTAGAGGGTTAAAATGTTCTAAGAAAATAACCGCCATAAAATTTCACTGAAGTCATCAAATCATATTTTGAAGCTCAGATGTGTTCTTATTATAGTATTTTTGACGTTTTCCAAACGCCTTTGATAAAAATATAAAAACTTCAGTGGGCTATAAAAAAGAAATCCGAACTGACTTTGCAAAACCCTCTGGTGATTTTGTTCACTTGATGGTCTACTTTCATATGGCGTTGAAGCCATTGAGGCTCATTTTTCTTGTTGCACAGTGTAATTGTCAAAAGTTGTATATTATTCATTGTTTTATTGCAATTTGAGGCGTTTAAAGTTGAAGTGAAATTTTCACCGAAAAAAAAGAGTACTTACACTTTAAGCTCAAAAAAAGCCGCGTATATTAAAAAAAGTCTGAACTTGATTTGACCCATTTTTTAACTAAATACTTAGAGTTAATCCTAATCTTAATCCGGTCTGCAAAAACAGGGCTATTATTAACATCGTAACTTCGTAAAGTATGAAACAAAAATTTGGGTTCCACCTTAATGTTAAAATATATTTATTATAATGAACATTTGAAATAACGCATCATGTTTAAGAAGAATATAACGGTTTAATTATGCATTCATTCATACGTTATTATTTTTTTTTGTATTTATTTGTACGTATTATGTATTTTTCTAAATAAAGAACCGCCATAATAATTTGAAATGTTTTTTTAAAGATCTCGAATGACTTGGCTGTATTGTGGCTAAGTGATTATAGTTCGTTTACTTTATTCCATAGAAGAAGCAGAAAAAAAAGAATGAAGAAAAATGCTAAAGTTTGTTTTTTATTTTTTTTGCTAACACAATTTAAATTTCAATTAAAATCTGCTTTAAGAAATTGGTCAAGCAAATTGATTTTACCATAGATTTTTTGCTATGCGGTAGTTGACTATTATAATTAAATACAAATTTTAATTAAAATTGGCCAAGTTTTAGAGGATTTGAATACGTTGACTAATAAGGTTTTTAGGACAAACATGTGCTTAAACGATAGTGCTACTTAGAAGAAAAAGTTTAGCAAATTAATTTGCGAAATAATTAGAGCTTTAAATAATGAAGGCAGTGTTGCCAGATAAGGGAAATTATTCCTAAAATGGGAGTTTTAGTATTGATTTGAGGGCAAGTTTCGAAGGGCAAGGAAGGTTGGGCGCAGAGCTTCAAACGAATTAATTCTATTGAGAATTAATTCCCAAAACGTTCAATTCTGTTTTAAAAAGTTTGGAATTATCATTTCTTACTAACATTCAACACGAATTATTACAAAGGCTTAATTCTCAAAGCTTAAATCAAATTGAATTAATTCTTTTGGATAAAAAAACAATGATTCAAGAAATCTTGAAATAATTAATTCAGTGATTTTGAAAGTTGAATGAATTTATGGAATGCCAAATTCTATTTTTATACTCTCCAACTACAGTATGGGGGTATACTCACTTTGTCATTCCGTTTGTAACTCATCTAAATATCGGTCGGGGACCCCATAAAGTATATATATTATTGATCAGTGATCGATTCTAAGACATTCTAGTGATGTCCGTCCGTCCGTCTGTCCGTCCATCTGTAGTTAACACGATGCAGTCCAAAATAAAAGAGCTAGACCCCTCAAGTTTGGCATAAATATGTCTTATGGTCCTAGGCAGGTTATGTTCGGAAATGGGCCAAATCGGACCAGGGGGAAAAAAGTTCCCCCTTGAAGAACTAAACCAACCTGTTAAAAATGCTAATTTTTTGACGTTTTTTTGTATTTTTGTGAACCAAATGAGACATTTCTATGTTCGTAGAAGTTTATAGTCCTGAGCTTGGACCCAGGGGATTAAAAAATGTCTCTTTTTTTGCCCCGCCCCTCTTTTAAGGGCGTGGATTAAAAAATAACTTAAATAATTATAAAACTAAGGGGTGGTCCAATAACAAGTATCTTTTTAAAAATGCAATAAAATGATCAATACTCAACTTTTTTTGGAATGTTATGGCTTTATTTGAAAGAGCAAACATTCCCGTTTTTTATGGCAAACGACTTCATTGATGCGTCCTCGGCTTGCTCCGCTGTATCGCGTTGTAGCGCAGTACTGCGCTGCCAAACTGCACGTTTTTCGAAAAAAAGTTTTTAACCGAAATAAGTCACTCAAATGAGGTTATGTTAACAAACAAATTGCTGCATCTTGGGATCGTTAAACTCGCACGGTATTGTAAAGAATCCAATTCATCTATAGGAAGCAACAGATTTGAGTATCAGCATCATTACACAATATTTTCAAAAATACAGCTGAAAACCCCATTTTCGTCAAAGATGAGCGCTACAGAGCCATGATTACCGACTTTTTGTTGGCCGTAATAGAATATATCAACTTGGATGACATTTATTTTCAGAAGGATGTCGCAATATGTCCCACAGTCCATCAAACAATCGATATTTTGCGCACTTAGTTCGGAAATCGTGTTTTTAGCCATATTCGCGGTGACAATTGATCACTTCAGAGCTGCCGATTAAAACCTTTAGAAATTTTTTTGAGGGGCCTCGTTAAAGATTCATGCAACATGGGAAATCCAGAAATGTTCTAGGCCCTTTCGACGAATATCGTTCAAGCCATTCGTGCGATAAAACCAGAAACATTACAAAAATGGGTGCCGAGAATGAGCTACTGTGGAGCTAACCCAGGCAGCCGCATGAATCAAGTCGTTTGCCATAAATAATGGGAATATTTGCTCTTTCAAATAAAGCCATAAGGTTCCTAAAATATTGAGTATTGTTAATTTCATTGCATGTTTTAAAAAGATACTTGTTATTGGACCACCCTGTATAATACTTAAGTGCACAAAGCACACAAAAATGAACTTGTAAACATGTACCGTGAGGACCAAGGAGTCACCCCAGCTCACCGACACCTTCCCCTACCTTACCCCCCCCCCCTCTTTAAACAACGCCCCTGGCAAAATTTTTTTTTTAATTTTTTTACATTTCGGAGGGTATAATAGATTCGGCACAGCCGAATTTAACACTCTCACTTGTTTTAATTCGAATTAGAAAATTGAATTAAAGAATTAGTTCTTTCGAACCTTTGGTTAGGGGTGGCGGACCTGAAAATGTTGAACTCCTCGCATAGACTGGCTGGTCCATAGCAATACCACATGTTCCTTCAGTGGCGAGGATAGAACGCGTTAGTCCATGTTGCAATCAATTTAACGGACATAAGGTCCATAAATGCGATTTCCTTCAGATTCTCGAGTTCTGATTTGCCTTAAAATCCCTCGCGATGCCGGGCCAATGCGGGGCAACCCAAAATGGGTTAAGTTGAACTAATTTAATTTAATTCATTAAATATCGTTTTCGGTATAAATTTTCAATTAAGATACACATTAATCTCTTTGAGGTCTTTATTAAAACTTTTTAGTTATGTTTAATGTGTCAAATTCTTTATAATTGCAATAAGATATTTTCATTTAATAAATTTACAAAAAATTTCTCTAGTTACACTTACCAATTAGAAATTAAATAATTTCATATTATTTTTTTCTTATATAAGTTATGAATTTGAAGCAATTAAAATTGTATCGTATAACAACTTTAACATCAACATAATGATCTTTCATCTGTAGCAATAAAAACGATCATTTAACATGTACGAGTCATTATTAAGTGGCATCTTCTACATTAGCCATTGATTTTTAATGAAACCACTTATAATAGATAGATGAAAGAGTACATGAAACTTAACACAGTGGGATGACTGGACTTTTTTTAAAGCTTTTTTTCATTAAAATAATATTGCTAAGAGAAACGGCGATTAATTTATAAAAAAAAAATCATCACTTTATTATTTTTGTTCCCAAAACTAAAATTACTAAAAAGCGGCCCAGTAGGTAGCATGCTAGTCTTTGACCGTGGGGGTCGTGGGTTCGATCCCACCAGTCATTGTTATGATTTGTAATTATATGTTAAATTCGATAAATAAAATTGCAAACAAAAAACTCGTTCGTTGCAAAAATTTCCCGTTTTAATTAAAATTTTTATTAATTTAATTAAAAAACATAATTTGATTTCAGGATTACAAGGGAACCCGTTTATACATAATTTTGAAAATATTAAACTGTTTTTGCCCCACTGTACATAACAAGCAATCATTAACCATACCACTACTATTAATTCACATTCTTTATTATCACTCTGAATCTGTGTAAAAATGCTCTTCCTCATAAAGGTGATGAGCTGGTTTTGTTGTTACTCCTATGTTGTTTTAATTTAATAACAACTTCAAACAGTAGAAGAACAAACATTAATTTCCAGTACAAATATAAATTATGTTGTTATGGGTATTGAAAGTAGGCAGATAAATAAAGATACGTAGTTTGTTTGAAAGTTTTCAAGGCTTAAAATCAAAGTTGAGGATTAGCTAAATGATCGAGGAGGCTGAATTTTTGAAATTTGAACAAAATCTTTATTGTCGTATTCCACTCAAAACATTATGTTAGTAAAATCAACTGAAAATGTCAGTTAAAATAACTACTTTGTAAGTTGTTTTGGGGTCAACTACTTTTTCAGTTAAATCAACTAACAATGTTAGTAATTTTTACTGACAAAAAACAACGGACTTATACAGTAAACACTACAAGAAAATTCAACGATGAAATTCAATTCTACACTCAAAATAATAACTCTGTTAAATTACAGAAAAACTCTGCAAATTTAACAGAGTACACCATACTTTTCCAGCTAACAACATTTCTTGGTAATTTTGCTAAAAATCTCTGTAAAATGATTTTGACAGAAAAAAACTGTTAATTTACAGAGTTTATAGTAAAAAATTGGTTAAATATGAAAGCTTTTTTACAGAGAAAACTCTGTAATTTTACCATAAAACTCTGTAAAATGATTTGGACAAAAAAAACTGTTATTTACAGAGTTTCTAGTAAAATATTGGTTAAATAAACCACCATTTAGAAAGGAAAACTATGAAATTTACATATATTTGATGCAAAAAAAAATTTACAGAAAAAACTCTGTAAATTTACAGAGTTTAGGTAAATGCATGTTATTTTGTAAAATTTTTATAAGATTTCTGAAAAATAAATTTTGATAACTTTTTTTGCTACTTTTTCAACATTTTCTCAAAAAAAAAAAAATATACATATAAAATTTTGATGCTTGGTAACAAAAACAAAAACTACTCAAAACAGAAAACTTTTTTGGCTATAAAAAAATACGAAGTATTTTGCTTAGATCTGTATTTTAGCAGAAAACTCTGTTAATTATCTGTAAAATTAAGATTACAAAGTAAAAAGTAATATAACAGAGGAAACTTTGTTTTTTTGTCACAACAAAATACAAAGTTTTTTCTTTAAATCTGTATTTTGACAGAAAACTCTGTCAAATATCTGTTGAATTGAGATTACAGTAATTTTACAGAGTATTTTACAGAGTTATTATTATGAGTGTAATAGCAGAATTGAATTTAGGAGGTAAAAATCCATAGAGACTAGTGGATCTTGTTGCTGGGTAAGAACTTTTTTTTTGTGGGGCTATGTTTAGTAACCAACCGTAAAGCCATAGTGACATAGTAATCCATCGACCGTTTTGTAGATCTGGCATCACCAAAGATAATTGGAAAATTCTGGCAATGCCAAACTAAAGTTCAAACGCAAAGCAAAGAGAGACAAAAAACAATCTGCATTCTCACTGTAAAACTGGTATATTCCATCTCGCTCACATTTCGATTTGTGATAAAATTTCGTAAACAATACCATATGGTTTTTGTTTACTACTTTTTCAAACGCCATTTGTTGGACTACTCTATGACTCTGCGTAAAGCCTTCTTTATAACATGAGGTCTCAAGATTTATTAAACAACCTTCGTACATACATATTTTGTAGAGTCCGACAATTATTAAGAGTGATGATTATTATTATGAATGATGAAACATTACATTGTGTTAACATACTAGTTAATAATTATTTAAATTGTTTGTTTTTTTTTTAATTACTAACTAAGGATTTATGAATTAAAAATGGCAATTTAATAGTTTTAACTGCTAGTTTTAGTAGTTTTACTATCGCCAGTAGTATATCTAACTAAAATATTTACTCATCCATCTAGTAACTATGTTAAACTAATTGAATTTTATTATGGCAGGAGAAAACATCAACGAAAGAGGTACATGATCATGTAGTTAGTACATATTTATTTCTAAATGGAAGAAAGTTTTATTTATTTTTTTCATAAAAAAGAAACTGAAAACGGATTACTCTATATATGATGGAGAAGTGAAATAAAAAAAAAAGTGAATAGGCATCATCATCATCGTCATCATAGTAAGTTACAGTCATTATTAACTACACCTTGTCCATTTGCTTTTCCAAGTTTGCTAAATTTATTAATGAATTATTAAAGTGCATTTCATAACTGCGCTAAACATTTGAGAAAAAACTTGATGCGACTGGGACGCGACCTTATACACTTGATTGCAATTGTTCTAGTGATCACAAATCTGGTTTCACAACTTGTCCATCACATCAGTTTTTTAAAAAATTTTAAGTCAAAGTTCAAATAAAGTGCTTTTTTGTACTTACGACTTTAAAATAAGTCAGGGTTAAAGCTTAAACATTTCTCAAATTCTGATTAATTTTTATTAAACAATAAAAATTGTTTTGTTCGACCTTTAAAATATTATATTTTGAGGATGTTTATTCTGGCTCGAGGTCATTATTTTCTTTACTAATTAAAACCATGATATTCTTATAGCATAATTTTCAAGACAATTATACAATACTTAAAAAAATCGAAAAAATTTTTATTAAATTTTTAATTTGTCCATTAAAAATTTACTAAAATTTTTTAGTAAGCATTTAATAATTTTTTATTAAAAATTTACTCAATACTATTAAATCGTTTACTGGTTCAAAATTGAGTAACTTTTTTACTCAATAGTATTAAAAATTTAATCAATTTTTTATTTTTTTCTGTGTAGTCTGAAAACTTTTTCATCACATCATGGTTTTGAGAAATTTGAGGAAAAAGTATTTGACATTAAAAGACAATTGGTGTCCTAAGGGTTTAGACGACTGACCAAATGAGTTCTGCATCTTAAAGAGCAATGCCTAAGCTTTAACCCTGACTTGTTTTTAAGTCAACAGCAGAGTAGTCAAAAATGTCAAAAAACGCAATTTTTAGAACTTTGACCTCAAATTTCTCAAAAACCTGATGTAATGGAAAAGTTTGGAGACCAGAAGAACATTTGTAATTAAGTTTATAACACGGCATTCAATTCGCAATAAGTTTTTTTGCATGATTAGCAGGCAAAAAATAGTTTTTTGTGTCTATAAGGTCGCGTCTCAGACGAATTTTCGATGTTTAGTAGTGTAAAGGTTAGTTTACATCCTTATCTACTACACACAAAAAAAACTTTGCAAATTACTAGAAAAAGTCTCGTACTCCCATTTTACTTATATTTGACAGTTTTCCTTGTTTTTCAACAACCAAATTTCGATCGAAATTTACATTTTTTTTGTAATTTTACAATATTTTTTTGTAATTTTACAAATTTTCAATATAATTTTACAAAAAAAATCTATTAAATTCACGAGAATTCCTTGTAAGATTTATTTTGCCAAAAAAGTTTTAAATTTACAATTTTATTGGTAAAAAACTTGTAAAATTGCAAAAAAGCTCGTAATTTTTACTAGGAATTCTCGTAAAATAGGAGGTAGCAAAAAATCTAGCAAGGTCACGAGATTTCCTTGTAACTTTTATCGCTTAAAAAAAATTGTACACAATTTTATTGGTACAAAAGTTGTAAAATTACAAAATAATTGGTAAAAAAACTTGTAAAATGACTAGGAATTCTCGTCAAATAAGAGGTAGCAAAAAAAAAATATAGTTACAAACTTTTCTCGTCATTTTACAAGGATTTTTTTAGTGTATTTCCCAGTATTGGGATATCAATTTAAAATTGGCAATTGATATCCCCAATACTGGGAAATATTCGATGTCGGTAGTCGGAAGTGTGAATCAAACATAATCTTTGCTTAACAGTGTTAAAATATTTCTCACAGCGATTTCAAAACTTAACAGTGTTTAAATACACAGTGATACAAAATTGAACTTTTCGAATCGGAACGGATGAAACCAAAAGCAAATGAAAGTTGACATTTTACATAACAAAACCCTCAAGGCTTTTTTTAAAGCGATTTTAAAGCATTTAAAGTTTTTGTGTACTAAACATGTCCTACTTAAGGGGCGCCTGGTGGTGCCCTTATTGGACATGTGCACAGAAAAAACAGCCTGTTTTTTGTTGTTTTGTCCAATAAAAAAATATTTTACAACATAAAAGAAAAAAAGGTTTGGTCAATATGAAAGGTGATTAAGTGAAAAACGAACTAGTTTCAATTTTTTTTAATTTTGGTTCCAAATTACGCCCTCTATTGGAAAAAAATTAAAAAAAATTAAAATAAATCAATTACTAAATACACCGATTCAATTACTTTAGTATTTGAATTTCCTCCGAGCACGAAAATTGTAATATATATTACATTGGGCCAATTACTAAAATAATTGAACCAATTACTTTAGTAATTGGACCAATTACTTGAGTAATCAATATTATAATTTTCGTGCTCGGAGGAATTTCAAATACTAAAGTAATTGAATCGGTGTATTTCGTAATTGATTTTTATAATTTTTTATTTTTTTTATTTTTTCCAATAGAGGGCGTAATTTTGAACCAAAATTAAAAAAACTGAAAGCAGTTCGTTTCTTACATAATCACCTTTCATATTGACCAATTTTTTTTTTTCTTTTATGTTGTAAAATATTTTTTATTGGACAAAACAACAAAAAACGGACTGTGTTTTCTGTGTGGGGTCCAGCGTCCAAACTAAAGCTCGAACTTACGTTAGCTATAACCGGTATTAATTTCGCTGCCAGTACCTACTTACTAAAAAGCCAATTTATTAAATATAAACCACTGCACACCGTTGCGTATGATTGTTATTTAAATGCAATTACAAAATTAAGCATACGCCCCTTATACAGTTTTCAATAGGGTTGCCAGAAATTTATTTTCAAAAAGCGGGACAAACGCAAAAAATACGAAAATGGCGGGAATTTACAAATATTGCGTGACAAAAATAATCAGCCTTACCATAGAAAAAAAAATATATTTAAAATCAGCTTTTAATTTTATTTCCATACAAATTGTTTTATTTTTAAAATCGACTTTCAAAAAATGTTTAGAAAATTTGAAATTTAAAATAAAACTTTTGTTAAAATAGACTTTTTGTTTTCTTGTAGAAAAGTTCAAAAAAATATATTTAGAGTATTCTTGTATTAAATAGTAAAAAACCGACAATTTTTCGGATAAAACTACATCTTTTTATATATATCTGATATCAGATCTTAAATTTTGTCACTATTTTCTGGAACTTTTGAATCGGAATGGGAATCCAACTTTCAGAATCGGAACTTTCAGAATCGGAATGGGATGAAATCAAAAGCAAATGAAAGTTGAAATTTTACATAACAAAACCCTCAAGGATTCTTTCAGTTCAGCGCTAGATGTTTTTTACACGCATGAGAAGTTGCTGATTTTAAAGCATTTAAGGGCCAGCGCTACTAAAAGCCTATCTAGATGTTAACAGTTCTAAAATACAATTCGGAAATGGTGTTTACTAAAAAACAATATTCAAATATGGTAAAAATAACAATCATTTCTTGTACGTAAAACTTAAAACTAACTAGTGGTTAGTTGCTTAGTGTGGTCAATCGGATAGTTAGCAATTTGTAACAGGAAAACATAAAATCATAAAATGAAGAATGCTTTTGATTTTTTTGATTTCCTTTGTGGTTTGTATTTGATTTCCTTTGTGGTCATTTAAATTGAAGGTTTTTTGTTGTTGAATTTTTTTTTTTTTTTACAGAAAAGAGTTTTTTTGTTAAAGAAGAAAACTTTATTTATTCAATTTGTTTCTACTTTCACTTTTAGTATTATTAAATTTGTATTTGTTATTATGATTTTTCTTAAGATTTTTACTTGTTTGTAATATGGGTATGTACTCGTATGCTAGTTAAATATTTTATGAGTTTAGATAAATACTTATATCTTTGACTTTTACCTAACGGAGTGGCCGGTCTTCTAATGTTTAAAACATTAAAATATGCGCGTTACAATAAAACGAAGATTTAAAAGAATTAATTCTTTCAGTGTCGTTTTTTAAATTTGAATGAATTCACCACTCCGTAACTGAATTTTTAAACTCAGGGAAATTTGTAGGTAAAATTGACTTGACAGTATAAGCTAACACTAACTACATTAAAGTCTTCTTCTTTCTCTACACATTAAGGTATTTTTTGTAATTTTTCTAGGATTATATAATAAAATTAATTAACTCCGAAGTCAAATTTTTGTTGTGACTTTCGGTATCTCGGTTTCCACCCACCTAATTCCCACTTTTTCCAAACACAATGAAAGACGATCAAATAACAACTTGTATTTGCTTTTGGTTTTATTCCATTCCAATTTTGGTTGTTGCACTGTATAATTTTAACACTAATTTAAAAAAAAATTAAAATAATAAAAACATTTAAAGGAGAAAATTAATAATATATAACATTAGACTTTCATTTTTTTTGTACAAAAAAGTTGTTTCTTCCAATTTTGAACGTCCGGAAATTTTTTTATTCTCTTACTCCTAAAACTTATGTGGTACAAATTTGAGGCCAATCGGATTAAATTTACCCGTGATGCCCTTCGATCAAAGTTTCGGTTTTTTAGAAAATTTTCGCCAAAACCTGCGAACTTTGGTCAAAGGGCTCCGTGACTGTGGCTTAATGGTTAGGGCGTTGGACTTTTATTCAGCTAGCCTGGGTAGAATTCTCAACCAAATTCGTGGCCAGCTACGTTGAAAATTAAAAAAGGTTTTAGTTTTAATTTGTAAATTATGTAAGTTACTACATGCTAGTTATTTGTATATTTTACAGCAGTCAGTTGTTTTCAACTACAAACTCAGTTGTTTTTGTATGAAAAATATCAAACAACTATTTCTGTTAGTTATTTTAAGTCGTTTTTTTGAACAACTAACAAAAAAGTACTGTGATGTAGTAACAGTTATTTAAAGTAGTTAATTTTATATCTGAAAAATTTTTAAAGTTTTTTTCCAAAAAATAAAAATAAATTTTCGTTTTTTTTATTTTCACAACTTTTTGAAAAAAAAATTTGGTGAATTTTTTTTTTGAAAAATTTTTGGAAAAAAAATATATATTGATTATTTAATTTTTACTACATTTTAGTTGTTTTGACTACAAATGTAAGTAGTTTTTACTACATAAGTCAGTTGTTTTTTGTCAGTTAAAATAACTAACATTGTTAGTTGATTTAACTGAAAAAGTAGTTGACCCCAAAACAACTTACAAAGTAGTTATTTTAACTGACATTTTCAGTTGATTTTACTAACATAATTTTTTGAGTGTAACAATAATTAAACAAAGTTGTATTTTTAAAAATTAATTCTCATACATTTTTAATATTTAAAAATTCCCGGGATTTGAGCTTAAAATACCGGGATTCGGTATCCATTTTATGACAAAAATTCCGGGATTTCGGGATTAGGGAACTAACTAAAAAACTTAAGTTGAAGACGACTCCAAAAATTTTTATTTATTTTTTGCCAAGCCCCTAGCCGTCGCACAGTGGCGCCTTTTGACTTTTTTCGTTGCAAAAATCATAACTTTTGAACTAATGAAGATATTTTAAAATTTTAAAGAGCATTCGAAAGAAGACTCCCCTAGCTTCAAAATATATGAGCCGCAAGGTAAAAGGTCTGCCGCGGCACTGTGCACAGTGTCGTATTTTGACTTTTTCGTTGTAAGCATTATAAATTTTAAAGTAATAAAGATATTATCAAGATTTTTAAAGCATTTGAAAGAAACCCCTTCAGCTTAAAAATAAAAAGCCCACATGGCCATTGGCCCCCTGCAGCACCGTGCCTCATTTTGACTTTTTTTCGTTGCAAAAATCACAAGTTTTGAAGTTTTCAAGGCATTTTTAATGTTTAAAACGCAATTGAATTTTATCTCCTTTAGCTTCAAGAAAAGCGCATCCACATTGTAATAGGCCCGCTTCGCACTGTGACCAGTGACACCTTTTGACCTATTTTGTTGCGTCAAATTAGGTCAGTCCGCACGCTGATATTCTCGTGAATACATATTAAAAGTCTCGAAAAAAGACCACCCTTATATAACAGAGAAAAAATAATAAAAAAATTAGGGAATTTTTAACGGTATTGAGTAAAATATTACTCAATTTTGCACCAGAAAACCATTTGATATTTATAATTTACTAAATGTTTACCAACAAATTTGAGTAAATTTTCAATTTATAAAATTAAAATTTTACTTGATTTTTTTTTTTTTGTTTTTTTTTTAAGTAATTTTTTAATTGTGTCAAGTAAAAGTTTACTTAAAGCTTATATATTTAAAAAAAGTTTCACCTTTTAAACTAACCAAGTATATTTATGTCTTAAAGACAGGGTTGGCAACCGATACCCACCTAGAATAACGGTATTTGGCTATTGTACCGCAACCAATAAAGATATGGACATTTTCAAAAGCGATTATGAAAGCTGATGAAATTTCTAGTATTTTAAATGCGTCACTTCGTGTTTCTACCGGTTCGTTTGAAACGGTATTATAACGGTATTGGCCTATATAACTAAAACGAACCGGTAGAAACACGAAGTGACGCATTTAAAATACTAGAAATTTCATCAGCTTTCATAATCGCTTTTGAAAATGTCCATATCTTTATTGGTTGCGGTACACTAGCCAAATACCGTTATTCTAGGTGTGTATCGGCTGCCAACCCTGCTTAAAGACATAGGCAAATTTTAAAAATATGATTGGAAACTTTCAAATATATAAAAAAAGAACTATTAACTCAATGAGAATTCAAAACACTATTTTTTTTTGTAATTAGCTGTAGGTTCTATTTTAACAGATCATTCACTAAGGTTAAAAAAATTTAAGACTTTTTTAAAAACTTATTAAAAATCTTGTTAGATAACGTTTGTTTCTTTCTTTGTACATAAACCTTTGTCTATTTAAAAAATTCTTAAAAATTCCGAGATGAAACATAAGTTTTTCGCCATTTTTATATTTGACTTTGTTTTATTAAAAATACAAAATTTTAACTTTTAAAATATCTTAATTCGCTCAGGAGTTACAGCTTGTCAAAGTGGTTACTTATTGAAAAAAATTTCCGCTAGGGGGCGTTATAAGCAAATAAAAAAGCCAAAAAAAAACAAAATAATAAATTAAAGACCATTACATCTACTAAGCTTGGTAAAAAATTCCAGTGGATCTCAAAATTGCCCAAAATCAGTTAGGATATTTTAAAAATATCTCCTTTTCGTAGTAAAAGTTGTTACAGTTTCTTTATTTTTTCATGTACACGGGCAAGTACGGGCACCCAATTTTTATTGAATAAGTTAGAGTTTTAAATACTAAACATCCCCTGTTTAATAGTTCCCGTCACAAACCGTCACTTTTTTAGTTCTATTCTATCAAATATAAAAAAAGACCGAAATATGGTGTGTTTGCAAAACTGCGCCTAAAAACAAAGTATTCAACCAAATTACCCGTTTTTTATATCGTTTGATTTGAATTAATATGCCTTTCAAACGACACCAAAAAAATAATGATCGGTTGCATAGTTTGCCTGAAATTCAATTTAAAAGATGATATATTTTTTTAAAGTTTTGACTTTTTTCGGCAGACTGAAAAATTGCCAACTTTGGGTGGCTCTATAATTCATAATTTTCATCCGATTTCAAAAATGTTTTTGGATTCTTAATCAGTGAGGAGTTTTCAATCAGATGTACTCATTGATTTTATCAAATTCTTCTGTCAATTTTTGGATTTTTGCAACGCTTTTAGGGAAAAGGCGCCACAGTGCGTCGTCCTTTTAGTTTTTTATTCACTACTTCGCCACTTTAAGTCCGAACATTATGTATATCGTTGTTCATGGTTTGACAACAGCTACATATTTGACCTCATGGACGTATACAGGGGGTGGGCACAGGGGGCACGTGCCCCCTTTTCGATTTGAAAAATTTTAAAATTTAAGAAAAATTTACTTTTATTACTTTTACGTAAAGAAATAATTTATTTTTAAATCTTCAAACTTTAATTTTTTTAAAAATGTAATGAGCTTGTTTCGCAAATACCAATTCCAATGTTACATTTCTGATGACACTTTTAGGTTACATATTGTTTCCAAGAACCGTTTCTTAAAAAATCTCTGAATCTGAGAATTTGTCAGACATTATTTTCATCAAAAATTTTGTTTTTCAAATGAAAATTCGTAGATTCAAACATTTTTTCTGTACAAAAATTTTGAGATATCTAGAAACCTGTATTCCATGAAATTTTTTTTATAATAAAGATAAAATCGAAGTGTGGGCGGGGGGTGCTAGTTTAAAATAAATATTAGGCGATGACAAAAAATTTGGGAGTTGTGCCCCTCCCTTTTCAAAATCCTGGATACGTCGCTGTTTGACCTTGATCATTTTTGACTCCGATGTCAAATTTTTGATGTGATTTTCGGTAACTAGGTTTCTGCCAACCTAACGCCCACTTATTTTCAAACATAAAGAAACACGACCAGATTTCCTTAAACTCTTGCTTTTTTATCACAGCGTCGCCATTTTAAATCCAATCTTACAAATTTTTGACATTTTTTTAAACCCCTGTAACTTTTTTCTTTATGAATGAAAGGTTTTAAATGAAATTTAATCGTCTTTCTGTATGTTTGGAAAAAAGTGGGCGTTAGGTGGGTAGAAACCGAGTTGCCGAAAGTTACAACAAAAATTTGACATCGAAGTCAGAAATGGTCAAGTTCAAAAATGTAGCAGTTTTTAAACCATGAACAACAATATGCTTAGTGTTAAGATCGGACTTAAAGTGGCGAAGCGGTGAATAAAAAAACTAAAAGGGCGACGGCCAGGGGAGTGGCAAAAAAATTGGAGTCGTCTTCAACTAATATTTAATTCTAGGGGGTGACTGGCTCAACTTTTTTTTACGACCCACCCTACTGGTCACCCTAGGTTTAATGATTATTTAAAGTCTATTACAGTAGGTTAGTTGGTAGCGTGCTAGCCTATGAGTCTGGGGGTTTTTGGTTTGATTCCCACCAGATGCCTTGGTCTGTTTCGCTACGACGAGACAAAGGTCGTTGTTACCAGTTCTCAGTTAGGTAAAATTAGTATATAATTTGGTATGGTAATTCTTAAAAAAATAAAATGAAAAAAATGTCCACATTAAAATTTTGTGATTTATTTCACATTTGAATTAAGTCTTGTTAAACTCTGCATCTAATGCTTATATTTTATATTTTAAATAAAATAGAAGAAATTAATCTTAAAATTATATTCCGCACATCATTAAAGCAAAGCAAGCACAAGAAGATTTTTTTTACGGGGAAATGACCTAGAGATTGAAGATGAAGAGTTTTGTGCAGAGAAGATGAAAAAAATTTAATTACGAACTAACTACGTTGACGTTTTTAAAGAAACAAGAACTAAATTTGGGGGCCATAAGCAAATAATAACAAGAATTTAACCCACTAATGCCGTTTTCTAAAAAACAAATATTTCTGAACATTTTTTAACCACTTTTTAGCTTAAAGCTTACTACATGTGTAAGTTATTTTTACTATTTTAGACAGTGTTTTTTTTTTTTTTTTTGCAACTAAAATAACAATGACTTCTAAAAATATTAGGTGTGTTCCAGAACTTTCCGGGTAAAGTTCGGTAAAATGAGAGAAAATCAAAAAACCTCTCACGATACCACAAAAATGCACAAAAGTACGGGAACGCTAAAAACCACATTTCAAGCCCAAAATAATATAAATGTAAACAAACCAATAACGCTAAAATATTTTCGTAAGAAAAATTACTTTAAACAAGAAAACATATTGTAAAAGTTTATTTTAATAACAAATTATCTTTTTTTGTATTGAAATATTACATTTCCTTGGTTTAATTCTTTATTTTATTTAAATTTCCAATTTAGCTTCACAAAAAAAACAGCTGTTTTTTTAACATCTGACTGTTACCAATTTACCCGAAAAAAAAGTGCGGGTAAGTTCGGTAAAATGAGAAAGTAATTTGTTCTCTCAAAAACTCTCTCATTTACCCAATTTTTGCGTACGGGAACGCTTTTCGGGCTGGTTTGGGTACCCGCGGGCACCCGCGGTAACGTTGTGGAACGAACCTATTGTTGACCCCAGAACAGCTGATACAGTATTAGGTGTGTTCCAGAACTTTCCGGGTAAAGTTCGGTAAAATGAGAGAAAATCTTAAAAACTCTCACCATACCGCAAAAATTCACAAAAGTACGGGAACGCAAAAAAACACATTTCTAGCCCAAAAACTAAAAATGTAAACAAATTGAAATGCTAACATATTTTAGTTAGAAAAAATACGTTCAACAATGCGAAACAAATTGTAAAAGTTGATTTTAATGACTAAATATATTGTTTTGTTTAAAATTAAACATTACTTTTGTTTCCTTTTATAGTTTTACTAGCAATACCCGGTCCGCGTTATGGACAAAATTAAGGCACGGATCCGGGTCCAGCTAGTAACCTTTGGTTCCACCCACAGTTAGCACTATCTATAGGGAAATCTCAACAAAATCGCTTCAGCCGTTTTTGCGTGATTTCGAAACAGACAGACATAACGTAAAGTATAATACAAAGGGCCGTGTCATTTAACGCATTTTTATCGAATCATGATAATCTAAAGTTCCATGCTGCATCCTCGATTAGTACTATCTGTGCTGCAAATTTCATTGACATCAGTTTTGCCGTATTTGTGTGATTGCGAAAGATGGGAAAATAACTTTTTATTTATGAAAAACGTGAGTGACATTTTTTACCCTTTGGCCGAATCGCGCTCTACATATGACCTACAGTTCCCGCTCGGTTAGTTCTATCAGTAGTGACAGATTCGGCTTATCAGTTTTTGTGTGATTTCAAAACAGGCAGATATAACGTTCAGTATAAAACAAAGAGGCGTGGCAATTTACGCCTCTTTGTTCATGTCGTGGTCAGTACAGTACAAAGGGCGTTGCGATTTTGATCCCTTTTTCCAATAACGATCTTATATGGCCTACATATGCACTTGGTTAGCACTGTATGTATTGAAAATGCCAAGAGAATCGGTTCAGCTGTTTTTGTGTGAGTGCGAAACAGGCAGACAGCGTCAGTATAGTACAAAGGGGCATGGCATTTTACGCCCCTTTTTCCAATTGTAGTATAACATGGCCTATAGTTTCCCACTCGGTTAACACTATCAGTGCTAAAAATTAATAAAAGTCGAATCAATAGTTTTTGCGTTATTGCGGAGTATGCAGAAATAACATTTAATTCAATACAAATGGGCGTGGCATTTTACTCCCATTTGTCCGATGATGCTCTAACTTGGCACATAGTTAGTACTTGGATAGTACTATCGTTGGTTTAAATTTCATCAAAATCGGTCCATCCTTTTTTTATATATATCTGTCATTAGTGGTGCAATGTAAAAATTCGATGTTGCCCACCCCTGCGCCCACATGCTTAAAAGCATGGTATTTTACGCTCATTTGTCCGATCACGCTCTAATTTGGCATATAGTTAGTACTCGGTTAGTACTATCTTTGGTTTAAATTTCATCAAAATCGGTCCATCCGTTTTGTTTATATAAAGATGTCATTAGTGGTAGAATGTAAAAATTTGATTTTGCCACGCCCCTCCGCCCACAATCAGAAAATCAAAAATCTGACCACACAGTGTTACTCCCCAGGCTATTCTGAATATTCCCTGAAAATTTCATCAAGATCGGTCCAGCAGTTTTCGAGTCCATACGGAACATACATACACACATACATACATACATACATACACACATCCATTTTTATATATCGTGAACCTATATTCAAAATATGCCAACTCAAATTTGACGGAAATGAGTTTCCGATGGCAAATAGCTCCCCTATGTAATACCTATCTGCCATAAAAATTTCAGAGCAAAGAAATAATTTATTGTCGTTTTACAACTATTTTTGTTATTCTGCTAACTCAAAGTACATATTTTTTTGGTGGAAATAAATGCCAACTCCCATTGTAAATTTCCAAAAATTTTTCAAAAATTTTTTTAAAAAAAATTAGACCACATATCTTATTGCATTTGTCATGCTAAACACGAATCTTGAAAAGATTTTGATATCTAATGACTGGTTCTCGAGATATTGCCATTTTGAAAATATCGGTAAACAGTGTTTGCAAAAAAAAAATTGCTTATATCTATGTAACTTTCAAACTATTTATCAGATTGAAACATTATGAATGGGGCAAATAAAGTCAATGATATAAGCTTTCAAAATTGCTAGTTTGGAGTGACCCTATTGCAATACAGCGTGAGTTACAGAGTGCCAAAGTTGACCACCCTGCGATTAAAAGGTTTTCGGAGCTAGTAACTTTTAAAAATATGCAAAGATTTTAAATTTTTTGTTCAGTTTTTGCAATTACCGTACTAAGGATAACAAAAACCAAAAAAAAAAAAAAATTTTATAATTTTTCAAAAAAAAATGTATTTTTATTTTCCGACAAAATATGCCAACTCTAAAAAAATATTTGTTTTTTGATATAGTAATAAATGCCATCTCTGAAAAATACGCGAACAAGGGCAAAATATGAAAATTTTTGCATAGGTAAAAATTGTTTAGGATATTTAAACCATCTTGTGGAAGGTGCATTGTTTATTTTTGCAATATTATGCGAAATAACTAGTTTTTTAGCTCTCCTGAACAGTAAGCTTTTTCGAGTTGGCATTTATTGAATATAGTTCGACGATATATAGATTAAAATTTTTAATTTATTTTCACAACAAAAATCAGCTGTTTTCTTAACATCTGATTGTTACCAATTTACACGAAAAAATAGTGCGGGTAAGTTCGGTAAAATGAGAAACAAATTTATTCTCTCAAAAATTCTCTCATTTACTTAATTTTTGCGTACGGGAACGCTTTTCGGGCTGGTTTGGGTACCCGCGGGCACCCGCGGTAACGTTCTGGAACACACCTATTATATGAAAGAAAATTTCGTATTTTAGCAAAACTAACACAAAAGTACTGTAATGTAGTAACAATCATTTTAAGTAGTTGTTTTATTAATATACTAATAATTTTTAATAATTCATTTAGCCTTAAAAATCCATTAATTTATTTTTAACATTTCTTTTAATAACTATTTAACTAACCATTAATTATTTTCTACTTTTAGTGACCGATTCACCAATTAAAATCATAAAATTACCTGCTCAGGCTCCAGTTATACGTTTTAGTCGTATAGAATTGCAACCAGAGGAAAGATCAACAATTGCAAATTCATCTCCGTTTATAACAACAACAGAAGGTGCGCTTGCGCTGCAACAAACAGAAGCAGATTTTCAAAACGATGAATCTTTTGCTTTACTAAATGCAGCGCTGGGACCTTTGTTACCACGACAAAATCGTGGAAGTGCCAGTAATTGTCCAAGATCATGTCCGCCCAGTTTAACAGTGGGAGCGGAGCCAGTATGTGGTTCGGATGGCTTAATTTATGCCAATTTGTGTGATATGAAAAAGAAAACATGTTCCAGAAACAGTGCCATAAAGGTAAACTAACTTTCAGGGTTAAAATTTTTTTTAAAAAAATATTTCTTTAAAAATATAAATACAAATAGCAAAAATTTTATTGAAAATTTATATTATTTTTTTTTTACTTTAAGGATACTAGAGATGGTTGTGAAAGAGCCAGAGGATCAGATTGTAAACATCGTTGTCCCAGCGAAAAAGATCCTATATGTGGCACAGATGGACGTACTTATTTAAATAGGTAAGTATTGAGCTGGGTGACCGATACCGTTTAAAAGTAACGTTATTAATAGTGCAACTAAACTGAGCAAATTCGAAAAATATCAATTGTAATTCGAGAAATCTCAACTTAATTTCAATTGATCTTTTTTGAATTACAATTGGAATCTTTGAATTACAATAATTCTTTTTTGATTTGCAATTGATCTTTTCGATTTGCAATTGATCTTTTGCGAATCACAATTGATCGTCTTAGATTTTTGAAATCTTTAAATTACAATTGAATTTATTCGAATTACAATTCATATTTTTCGAGTTACAATTGATCTTTTTCAAATTACAATTGATCTTTTTTCGAATTACAATTGATCTTTTTCGAATTGCAATTGAAATAACAAATCTTTTACGAATTATAATTGATCTTTTACGAATTACAATTGGTATTTTTCGAATTATTTACAATTGAAATCTTTGAATTACAATTGATGTTTTTATACCCTCCAACTACAGTATGGGGGTATACTCACTTTGTCATTCCGTGTGTAACGCATCGAAATATCGGTCGGGGACCCCATAAAGTATATATATTATTGATCAGTGATCGATTCTAAGACATTCTAGCGATGTCCGTCCGTCCGTCCGTCCGTCCGTCTGTCTGTCCGTCCGTCCGTCTGTAGTTAACACGATGCAGTCCAAAATAAAAAAGCTAGACCCCTCAAGTTTGGCATAAATATGTCTTATGCTTCTAGGCAAGTTAAGTTCGGAAATGGCCCAAATCGGACCAGGGGGAAAAAAGTTCCCCTTTGAAGAACTGAACCAACCTCTTAAAAATGGTAATTTTTTTGACGTTTTTTTGTATTTTTGTGAACCAAATGAGACATTTTTATGTTCGTAGAAGTTTATAGTCCTGCACTTGGACCCAGGGGATTAAAAAATGAGGCTTTTTTTGCCCCGCCCCTTTTTTAAGGGCGTGGATAAAAAAATAATTTAAATAATTATAAAACTATAATACTTTAGTGCACAAAGCAGAGAAAAATGAACTTGTAAACGTATACCGTGAGGGCCAAGGAGTCACCCCAGCTCACCGATCCCTCCCCCTTCCTTGCCCCCCCCCCCCTTAAAACAACGCCTCTGTCAAAATTTTTTTTTTAATTTTTTTACATGTTGGAGGGTATAATAGATTCGGCACAGCCGAATTTAACACTCTCACTTGTTTTAAATTATAATTTGTATTTTTCGAATTACAATTGATCTTTTACGACTTATAATTTATCTTTTACGAATTACAATTTTAAAAATTACAGATGTATGTTACGTGTCCAAGCTTGTCGTGTTGGAGTGGCCGCTGTTAAAACAGCTCATGTAGGACCATGCAGTAATACAAGTGCCATACGTGAATCATGTCCCGTTGACTGTAATAGTGCTCCAAAAGATGGTCCAATATGTGCTTCTGATGGCAATGTTTATAATTCTACCTGCGAAATGAAATTGCTGACTTGTGGTCAGGGAGTAGTAAAAACAAGTCGAAAACATTGTCAATCAACAAGAATGTGTCGTGAATCATGTTGGCGTGTGGCGCGACCCACCTGTGGTTCAGATGGTCGAC
Organism: Pegoplata infirma; assembly: GCA_963921195.1. NCBI lineage: Eukaryota > Metazoa > Arthropoda > Insecta > Diptera > Anthomyiidae > Pegoplata > Pegoplata infirma. The sequence continues at coordinate 13,298,379 of OY992539.1, read as the reverse complement.
TTTATGCTAGTCCGTGTAAAATGCGTTCCTCCAATTGTGGTAAACACGTTTTCGAAGTGCCATTATCATTCTGTATGCCACAAGAACGAAATGGTAATCAAGTGGAAAACTGCCCCACCGAATGTCCCAAAACCGATAGTTCAGCTTATGTGTGCGGTAGTGATGGTAATATTTATTCATCTTTATGTGAATTAAAAATGTTAAATTGTGGGTAAGTGTAGACAAGACAATTGCTGTGTTTTTCAATTATTTGGATTTATAAATGCGTTGTGCAAATATTATTCTTAAAGAGTGTTTTGAAAATGCTGCAGTAAACACACAAAGGATGGCGTTGCTGCATGTTGTTTTATGTGGTAGGGTTTGGTTATTGATCGCACCTCAAGGTATGCTTTAAAAATATGGCAAAAAATCTACAAACAATTTTCATAAAAATGGAAACATTTTAATTGAAAAACCTACAAAGTAGTAATATTCAAAATGTTCGTTTTCTGTTTAACAAATCCTTATTAAATTAATTGAAAAACACAGCCAATATAACATATTTTATTTATTATTGTTAAAGTTATTATAATTAATGTATTTTACAGTCCACAACGTAAATCTATACAAAAGATGGGTATGGATAAGTGCAAGGCGCGTCTGTCGAGATGTAAACAATTACCTCCCTGCAAGGATTTCAATAACCTCTTTGGTTCTATATTCTCCTCTAAGAAAAGTGATAAATTATGTGGCACGGATGCTAAGACCTACAATAATGAATGTGAATTGGCTCATGCAACATGTTTGTAAGATTTATATTAATAATTAAAAAAAAAAAAAATCATAATTTACTACTAACACCCGACCGAAAAGGTTGTTCAGAAAACGGTTTTAAGTCAGAATTCGGTATTTGGAAGAACTTTGGGAAAAAATTTAGCGGATGTCAGATTTTCTTTAAGGGCGAAGCCAAAGTTAAACAAATTTTTTGAAAAATTGGACAAAAATTTTCGATCTTATCCTTACTTCTTATCCTCGTATATATAAAATGAGAACATTTGCACCTCTCGAAATTTCGGATCATGTCACCGCATTCTTTTCGTTCGTTGAACTTCGGACCGTTTCAAACCCAGCTAAGAAACGTTTAATTTTTATTTACGAAAAGGCTCGTTAAACCGAGCTCAAGAACTTTTTTCGGAAATTCAACTGGAAACTTTGTTTCCTGGACGTCAACGTCGAAGCCACTGCTAAAATGGTAAACAAATAATTTAGTGCTAGGAATGAAGAGTTTCATTCCATCTAATTGTAAGAGCATTTCGGTTAAACCAAGACATAAGTGTTAGTTTAACCAGACTTGAAGCAAAGCAGTCAGATCCAGAAAGGAAGCGTTCAAAAATTGGCTTAATGATAAAAAGGTCTATACTGAACTGGTATGCAAACAGGCAAGAACCGAGTGTGCCAAAGTGCTTAGACGCGACAAGCTTCTGTACGAACAGCGTTTTCGTGCTTTAGTTCTTTATGCTCCACGGGACAGACCTTATTGTCATTCGTTAAAAGAGTAAGGGAAAATGCTAATTCTTCTATCCCAACTTTTTTACAGGATGACTAAAAATTCACCGACCCGCTTGACAAGGCTAACCAGTTGGCTGAGCTCTTCGCAAGAAACTCTTTCCTGCCGGATAGTAATAAGTCACTGCCCGCGCTCGAAAGAGTATCCTATACTTTGTATGCCTAAGCCATTTTTTCGTGCCCGAGCAATTAAAAGGGTTCTTGCGGATCTCGATGTAAATAAGACACCGGGGCCGGATGGCATATCAGCATTGGGGCTGGAACATTTCTTTTCGACGCTGGCTCGTCCATTGGCAAACCTGTTCAGCTTTTCGTATCGTGCAGGAGTCTTTCCATCGTGTTGGAAGGTTTCTAATGTTCAACCAATCTCTAAAGAGGGTTCGGCTAACAACCCTGAAAACTACCGTTTAATTACAGTTTGCTCTGCGCTTTCAAAAGTGATGGAAAGCATGGTTAACTTTCACCTTATCCATTATTTGGAGACTAACTCATTGCTTACAAGGGAAGTAACTCAACCCTTATGAACCGATTTGCATGAAACTTAAAATATATATAAAAGAGACAATTCTAAGGTTGGGGTGTCACGGCTTATCGGCCATATCGGGGATATATGGGTTCAAAACATTGACCAAAAAATGGCGAAAAAAATCGTTTTTTGGATTTTTCAGCTATTTCATTCTTAGAAACTATATGATGTTTACATATGGGAAGAATGGTTTTTGTAATGCCTATCCAATGGCAACCTTGTAAAAATTCGGCCTCGTTAAATACTTTTTTCGTGAAAATGTGTAAATTTTGGGGGGTATTTATGTGAAGGCGTAGTCCATATGAATTCGAAATAATCTTTATTAAATTTAAGTCGACACGTATTTTTGCTCTAGACGATATTCCTATTAGTTCGGGAGTTATCGAAATTTTCCCGAAGATCCACGTTGTTTCATAAGGGGACAACAAAATTTTGAAACACTGATATGGCCGATAAGCCGAGACACCCCAAACTTAAAATCGCCTCTTTTATATATATTTTAAGGGTTGAGATACTTCCCTTGTTAGCAAGGTTGGCAATCGATGCGCACCCAGAATAACGGTATTTGGCTATTGTACAGCAACCAATAAAGATATGGACATTTTTAAAAGCTTTTATGAAAGTAGATAAAATTTATAGTATTTTTGATGTTTTACTTCGTGTTTGTACCGGTTCATTTTCGCTATATAGGCCAATACCTTTAAAATACCGTTTCAAACGGTATTATAAAGATATTGGCGTATATTTCGAAAAGCAACCAGTACAAACACGAAGTAACAAATCAAAAATACTAGAAATTTCATCTACTTTCATCTACTTTCAAAAAAATTATAAAGATATTGGCGTATATTTCGAAAAGCAACCAGTACAAACACGAAGTAACAAATCAAAAATACTAGAAATTTCATCTACTTTCATAAAAGCTTTTAAAAATGTCCATATCTTTATTGGTTGCTGTACAATAGCCAAATACCGTTATTCTGGGTGGGTATCGATTGCCAACCTTGCTTGTTAGTGATCTCACTGAATTTGATTTTTTCGAATTACAATTGATCTTTTTCGAATAACAATTGATTTTTTTTTCGAATTGCAGTTGATCTTACAATTGATCTTTCACTTGATCTTCTTCAAATAACAATTGATCTTTTACGAATTACAATTGATCTTTTAAAATTACAATTGGAATTTTTGAATTACAAACAGAAGATTCAATTGAATCTTCGAATTACAAAAAGAATCTACGAACAACAATTGATCTTTTTATTATAACAATTGATTTTTCTCAAATTACAATAGATCTTTAAAGAATTAATTACAATTGGTATTTTTCGATTGACAATTGATCTTTTACGAATATACAATTGATCTTGTTTGAATTACAAATGGAATATTCAAATTACAAATTCAATATCCAAATTATAAGTAGAATCTTTGACTTAAGTGATATTTTTCGAATAATATCTGTAAATGCTGTATTGCCTTCAACTTAACAATTACATCGCCTTTACAAAAAAACGTACTATAATAAAAATTACTTCAAAATAGTGTTTTGATCAAACTTTTCGCTTGTAATCTATTAATTTAATAATTTCCAAAGAACAATTTAATTTACCTTTTGCTGTTTTTTTTTTTGTCTTTAAGGAGAGGAGTTAATTTGGCTCATATTGGACCCTGTACTGATTTAAAATCTCCTCCCAAAGATTGTGGCGAACGCTGTACAAGACAAGATATAGAAGGAGGACCCGTATGTGGTTCAGACGGCAACACTTATGCTTCCATGTGTGAATTTAAACGTAGAACATGTCATTTACGAGTTGTGCAAGTATCATTAAAAAATTGTCCTCTAACCGCTGACTGTGAAACTGATTGTGATGCCCAGCCACCAAATTTTGTATGCGGTTCCGATAATAAATTTTATAAATCTGAATGTCATATGCGTAAAGAAAATTGTGGCAAACATGTATTCGTAGTGCCACTCAAACGATGTTTGAGTAATGTACAATTTAAGGGATGTGCCAAAATTTGTCCACCCGACTTTGAACCCGTCTGTGGTACAGATGATATGACATACTCGAATGAATGTTTTTTGGATATGGAAAATTGTCATAGTAATAATACAATAGCGATATCACATTATGGTGCCTGTGGCCGACCCGAAGCACCTTCAACGAATTTCTTATATTAGTTAAAACGGAGATTTACTTTTTTAACGAAACATATTTGAAAATGATAAAACGTTTATTATTATTATGATTTTTTAAATATATTTATGGAATTATTTATTTATTTGTTTAGTTTAATAATTGTTATACAATAAGAATTTTTTTATAACTAACTTTATAATATAAAATAATACAAAAAAAATAATTAAAAATGTTTGTGTGAGAATACGTTTTAATTAAGCAGAATCATCGAATAGTTTGTTAAGGCAAGCCTTAATTTCGTGTGGTTTGTATTTAATATATTTATCAGGATTTTTACTAAATTGTACACCACCATACCTAAAATGAAAAAATGAAAAAATAGTTAAATTTATATATGATTAGCAAGGAGAGTACTTTCATGCAAATACATGTTTTTTCCTGTTAGTCTTAGAACAACATAAACCAAATATCTTAGCGAATCAAAGAATTTGCTTAAAAATGGCATCGACGCGTTAGTGCATATCTTTGCATATTTTACCGAAAATGCATATTTTGCAAGTATTTTGCTATAAATGCATATTTTTGGGTCATATTTTGTATAAAATTTAGGTTTTAGCTTATTATTTCCATTTTTATGATTTTTTTTTAACATTATTAGCCTGTTGGGAAGGCTTCACAAATGTTTTGTCAAAATGATTTTTTTTTTTTGTTAATATGCAAAAATTTAAAATTAACAATTTTTATAATTTTTAGTGCATATTTTTGTAGTTTTTATTGCATATTTTAGGAGCTTAAAAAAAAGTTTTTTTATTGCATGAAGGTCGCTGATGATTCGTAAAAACCAGGGTTTAAAAGCTTGGACATATCTTCTTTTCTTGTCTGATGGCTATTCCAAAAATATACCAATCCATTTTTTTTATAACATTAAGCTAAATGAAAATAGCAAGATATTTTAGCAGCTTAAGTGTTTGTTTGGACAACGAATGGCTTTTTTTATTTTATGTATATTCAAAAAAAGCAAAACAAAGTCTATTTTTTTTTATGTCTAAATATATTTAGCTTGTGTGTTTATTCTGCTTTGGACGCTGCTTTTGGATTCTGCTTTTGGACGCTATTTTTGGATGCTGCTGTTAGACAAATATTTAGATTATTTTATATAAAATGGAATGAAGAATAAATAACTCAACATCGAAAATCATTTTTAATGATTTGTATATTTTTAAGTGTAAATGAATTTGTTAATACAAATGTAATGAAATTTGTAAATATTATTAGAAGTTATGATTTGTTTTGTATTTAAATTAATATAAAATTAAAGTTAATTAAGATAAAACAATTGTTGTTGTAAATTTAAGTATGTACAATTTTTTTTTTTTGCGGTACGGGCGGGGGTGGTTTTACTAAACTGTATAATATTTCGTTAAATGATTTAAACATAATTGATGTTAAGAAAGGAAATTCACAGTTAAAATTGAAATAAATTTATGATGTACACCAAAACCTCAATATGCGGCCAATTGTTTTAATTAGAACACTGTGGTTCGTTCAAGTAAAACTGAAGTTATGCAAATATTGTATTTACGTTTTATTTTATTTAAATTTTTTATGCTAACGAAAAATCGAAAAAAATAAAATTAATTTATATTGTGCTTTAAAGCGAATTTATGACATTTTGCTATCTAAAACATTTTTATATAACCAAATTTCTGTAGATAAAATTTCTAAGAATCTCAGATTTCCTTTCATATAAAAAATAGTTAGTTTGGACAACATTCGTTTAATGATTTTTTTAAAACAAAAATACACACATAACTGTTATATTTGGTCTCTGGTTGAAATACAAAAAATTTCTTGCAATATTATAACAATTTTTAACACAAAATCTTTTTTAAACCAAAAATTTTTCCATTTTGCCAAAGAAAAGTAATGATCGGAAGTATAGTGCAATGTAAATATTAAAAAAAAAATTTTTTATAAGTATATAGTAGGTATGAAAATTATATAAAAGCAACCACGTGTATGACATACTACGTATTTTTTACTTCTATTGATACAAATAACAACTAACAAGCCAACAAGCCAAAAAACATCAACGACTACAAAATGGCGGGCTGCCACGCCATACATGGAGGTTTATATTGAAACTCATTTCAATTGCTCATAGATTCTTAACCACTTGACCGATTTTGCCATAATTGGTACCAAAATAACCAAAAACACGTTGAGAATAATAAAATATAAAATTTTATTTGAATATGTCAACCATGAGCCAAGATAAATCATTTTTAAATTTTGGGTTAAATTTCTGGTGCCTCACCCCATTGTGCAATTCCGCCCAAATTTTTTGTGAGTGTTAGGAATGATAAAACTACATTAAATGCCAAGTTTCGTTCACATTCATTCAACAGGTGTCAAGTTATAGCATTTTTTTGTGTAAAATTCACCATAATTTTAGAGGTACCTTTACATTTTCACTCATAACTTTTAAAATACTTAACCGATTAAAAAAAAAAAAATACATCAGTTTCTGCCTAGGAGAATTACGCCAAACGTTTAAATCGGTTCCGGTTTATTGTCAAAAACATGGTTTCAACAGACAGACGGACAGACAGACAGACGGATATCGCTAGATCGACTTAAAATCGATCAAGGATCATGAATATATAATATATTATATATACTTTATGGGGTCTTAAACCAATATTTCAATGTGTTACATACGGAATGACAAACTTACATATACCCTCTATCACCAGAGTGGAGGGTATAAAAACAATCACTCCACCCTTATGAACCCCAGTGAAAAGTCATGAAGCGATAGATAAACTGGCTAATAAAAAAACTCATTCATTATATAATTTTTTTTCAATCCGGGCAACGCCGGGTTCAAAAAAGCTAGTATTTAATAAATAACTTGAATGGTGGGTCCCGCGTGAATCATGCGGCACTCATGTTAACAACGCCAACCATCTTTAAAGAACAACTACTAGTGTATCATAACGAAGGGCGCATATAAGCGGGAATATTTTTTTGTATTATGTAAGTTTGATTTTATGTTTTTAACACCTTGAAATATCAGTCTAGGACCCCATAAAGTATATATACATATATACTTATGATCCTCGATGGATTTTAAGTTGTTCTCGCGATGTCCGTCTGTCTGTATGTAGAAAACAATCCAACTATTGAAAGACAGCTTGGATGCATGTGAGGTTTGTCATATATATTTATAATTTTCTAGTTGGTAATGCATTACCATTGTAGGAGTAAAAGGAACAACTATATTTATATATATAGTACAACCTCGCTTAACACAACTAATAGAAACTTACTCAGTTGCGATAACTGAGTCACAATTTTTAGGGTCATATTTTTCTTTTATGGTTTAAATTGAAAAAAAAAAAAATTTAACGCACATTTAAATCATTTATTTAAAAAAAATCACTATTTTTCTTTAAAATAGCAAAAAACCCTATTAATAAATAAAAAACAACACGGAAATTTTGAGAATTCTTTGTCTAGCGGTAAATACAAAACTAATTTCAGTGGTTCAAAAGTTGTGAGCAAAACTGTGAATTTATTATTGATTTCATTTTAAATTTAATGGTAAAAACACGCTAAATACTCTTTGATAAACATTAGTATGTAACAAAAATATTAAACAAAGTTTGTTCCTCACTTTTACTTTTTATCAATTGATTTTTTTAATTAATTAATAAATTTTATCAATTGATAATACTTTCTCTAAAGCTAAGTACTCTGTTTTTTTGCGGTGAAAATTTCACTTCAACTTTAAACGCCTCAAATCGCAATAAAACAATGAAAAATAAACAACTTATGACAATTATAAGAAAGAAACGATCATAACAAAACTGAAATGTCACTTTTTCACGGCAATTTAAATTGTCTTGTATAATAAAAATGCGTGAAAACTTTTTTTAACATTTTCCCTATAATTCCTCGCGTTGCCAAATTTTATATTTATACCCTCCAACCACAGTATGGGGGTATACTCACTTTGTCATTCCGTGTGTAACGCATCGAAATATTGGTCTAGGACCCCATAAAGTATATATATTATTGATCAGTGATCCATTCTAAGACATTCTGGCGATGTCCGTCTGTCCGTCCGTCCGTCTGTGGAAGACACGATACAGTCCAAAGTAAAAGAGCTAGGCTCCTGAAATTTGGCACGAATATGTCTTATGGTATTGGGCTGGTTAAGTTCGAACATGGGCAAAATCGGATCAGGGGGAAAAAAGTTCCCCTCTTAAGAACTAAACAAACCTCTAAAAAAAAGCCATTTTTTATAGGTTTTTTGTACTTTTGCTTAGCAAACGAAACATTTTATGTCAAAAGAAGTTCAAAGTCTTGATGTTGGATCCAGGAAGGTTGTCTCCCACCGACATAACCCCCCCCCCCCCCCCCCCCCAAAAAAAAAAAAAGACGCCCCTGTTTTTTTTTTTTTTTTACGTGTTGGAGGGTATAATAGATTCGGCACAGCCGAATTTAACACTCTCACTTGTTTTTATATGGAGTTTGACAGATTTTTTCCCGTGAAATCGAACAGAGTACTTAGCTTAAAGAAAAAAAAATACCGTAGAATCTGAGACATTTTTTGTAGTAAAAGTGTCTAAGAAATATGGGGCATTTTTTTATTAGAAAAAAATCTGAGATTCTTAGAAATTTTATCTATAGAAATTTGGTTATATAAAAATGTTTTAGATAGCAAAATGTCATAAATTCGCTTTAAAGCACAATATAAATTTATTTTTTTTTTTCGATTTTTCGTTAGCGCATAAAAAATTTAAATAAAATAAAACGTAAATACAATATTTGCATAACTTCAGTTTTACTTGAACGAACCACAGTGTTCTAATTAAAACAATTGGCCGCATATTGAGGTTTTGGTGTACATCATAAATTTATTTCAATTTTAACTGTGAATTTCCTTTCTTAACATCAATTATGTTTAAAGCATTTAACGAAATATTATACAGTTTAGTAAAACCACCCCCGCCCGTACCGCAAAAAAAAAAAAATTGTACATACTTAAATTTACAACAACAATTGTTTTATCTTAATTAACTTTAATTTTATATTAATTTAAATACAAAACAAATCATAACTTCTAATAATATTTACAAATTTCATTACATTTGTATTAACAAATTCATTTACACTTAAAAATATACAAATCATTAAAAATGATTTTCGATGTTGAGTTATTTATTCTTCATTCCATTTTATATAAAATAATCTAAATATTTGTCTAACAGCAGCATCCAAAAATAGCGTCCAAAAGCAGAATCCAAAAGCAGCGTCCAAAGCAGAATAAACACACAAGCTAAATATATTTAGACATAAAAAAAAATAGACTTTGTTTTGCTTTTTTTGGATATACATAAAATAAAAAAAAGCCATTCGTTGTCCAAACATTCATCAGAGCTACTATTGGACAAGATAATGTGTACAGCCGGCTGCTGTTAGAAAGCTTGTTGTTGAATATTAAAGTGTGATGACTATTTTTAGATATCATTAATGAAAATTATCAAATATTTGTCTGTTTTTGGATAATATTAGCAGCTTTTTTAAACCCTGGTAAAAACAAAACAATCTTAATTATATGCATACAAAAAATGTATACTAGCGGTGATCGCCAATATTTGTTATTTTTCCTTTAGCAATTTTAGTTAAATGAAAATTTAATTTTTTTTTTATTTATAGTTTTTGCTATAGAGCCTCGAGTTGAGAAATAAATTGCTATTATTATTTTTTTTTTTAATACAAAAATTATTTTTTGAAAATTTATAGATGTAATTAACACTTTTCATTATTTTGATTTTAGGAAATTTATTGCAGTGATCGTCAATTTTTGTTAGTTTTACTATAGCACCTTTTCTATGTAATATTTGACAAAAAAATTACATTACAAAATTTATTTTGGTAATCACCAATTTTTGTTATTTTGCAGTAACTCTTATGTTTTCAGAAATATATAAAACACATATTTTCGCTATAGCATAATTTAAAATTTCATACAAAAATGATTTTGTGACATTTTTTAATCAACACTTTTTCTTAGGGATTAAAATGCAATTAATGATTTTTCAAAAAAAAAAAAATCATATAAAAATGGACTTTTCAAAAAATCATCAATTTTTATTAATTTCGCTCCCACAACTCTTATAAAGTTTTTTAGAAAAATTTCATATAAAATAGGATTTTTGAAAAATTATTGCGGTGATTACATATTTTTGCTTTTTTCGGTCTAGCACTTCTTATTAAGAAGTGATTTGCAATTAAAGTTTGTATTAAACAATTATATTAAAAAATTCCAAACAAGCAAAAATCCTTGTAAATTTTTAAAGTCTGCTTTATAATTTCTATCATATAAAAATATTTAATTATTTTTTAATTTTTGTTGTAAAAACTTAAAAAAAAACTAATTTTAACACTTTTTGGTCTAAAACCTCTAAATTTAATTTTTATCAATGATCATCAAATTTTGTTATTTTTTCAAATTATATTTGTTTTTTTGTTGAAAACCACATGAATTTAGTGAAACTTGTATATTTAATTTTCATTATTTTCGAACTTAAGGAACTTTTTAATGCAAAAATTGATTTTTGGAAATTTTTAACGGTGATTAACAATTATAGCTTTTTCCGCTTTAACACCGATACTTATCAGTGATTATAAATTTTTTGTTGTTTTTTGATATAGCACATCTTCACGGTGAGCCTCAGCGATGTTCAGGTTGAACTTTAGTGTCGACGAAAAGTGTAAGCGCAGTTCGATTTCTACATGAATAAATGTCACAAAACTGTTAAAAGCGAAATCGTAGCTGATCGCATTCGCGAGATATCGCGAAATTAGTGTTTTTGTATTTTCTAAAATTTTGACAATGAAGTTTTTTAAATACCTTCAAAAACTGGGTATGCAGTTTTAATGTTATTTATTTACATGTCACAACACAGTTAACAGCGAAATCATATCTTCTCAATTTCGCGAGAAATCGCGAAATTACTTTTTTGCTGTTTTTATTTTTGTTTTTATCTTCATATATGATTTTTTAAAATTTCATAAAAACATGGTATGCAGTTTTACTTGTGGTTGATCAAAGGTCACACAGCTGTTGACATCAAAATTGTAGGTGCTAAATTTCGCGAGATATCGCGTAATTATATATATATATTTTTTTTTTATTATATTTTAAACCCGGTTCTTTAGAAATGATAAAAAAAGTGATAAGCAGCTTGATTTGAACATGCTGGAAGAAATTAAAACTGCCCCCAAAAAAATTATAGCTGCTCACTTTCGCGAGAAATAGCGAAAAACAGCTTTTTGGGGGTATTTCTTGTTTTGATTAATAAAAGAAGTTTCTTTAACATTGTTGAAAAACACGAAATGCAGTTTGACTTGCTATTGATCAAAGGTCATAAGGCTGTTAACATTTAAATTCTAGCTGCTTAATTCTTCGAGATATCGCAATAAAACTCGCTTATCTACTATTTATTGATTAATTTGTGTTATTTGTGGTCTGTAAAAACATATACTTCAATTAACGACAAAAATGTGGTATGCAGTTTGAATTCGAGGTTATTAGAGGTGACAAAACTGCAAGCATAAAAATTATAGACGATCAATTTCCCGAGAAATCGCAAAATTACTGTACGAGCTTTTATAATAAATTACTTTTTTTTTCTTTGGTATCAAAAAAAAAAAAATTTAAGTAACGACAAGTATATGGTATGCAGTTTAAATTGCCCGTAACTGAAGGTGGTAAAACTGCTGAAATCTATATATTGACGCTAATTTTCGCGAAAAATCGCGAAAAATTTTTCAATTTTTTTTCATTTATTTTGTATTGTAATATTATTATGCACTCTCTTTTTCTTCAAATAATTCATAACCATTTATTAACTGTCATATTATTTTTAATTATAAGAAATAATTATTTGGTATTAAATGTGAAAACGAGTTACTAGTTTACAAACAAATTAAAAATTCACCGAATTTTCCGAGATGGGATACAAATGTAGCCACCAAGAAAACGTTTTTAAACCATTTCAAAAGAACATGCAAAATTGAAAAATAAAAAAAAATAAAAAATATATAAATAATTCCGCGATATCTTTCGAGAGTGTACACCTACAACTTTGAAGTCAACACCCTTATGACCTTCGATCACGTACACATTAAAGTGCATATCAGCTTTAAACAACATTTGAAAAAAACCTAGAAAAAGTTGAAAAACAAAAATTGACAAAAAAGTTATTTCGCGATTTCTCGCGAACTAAAGAAGATAGGATTTCGATGTTTACTGTTTTGTGACCTTAAAATAAGTACAATGAAAACTGTATACTCAGTTTTTGAAAATATTTAAAAAACTTCAATATCAAAATTTTTTAAAATATAAAATCACTAATTTCGCGATATCTCGCGAATGCGATCAGCTACGATTTCGCTGAAAACAGTTTTGTGACAACTAATCATGTAGAAATCGAACTGCATTTACACTTTTCGTCGACACTAAAGTTCAACCTGAACATCGCTGAGGCTCACCGTGTCTTGGAGAACAAATTGAAATTTCAAAAAAAATTTGGAAAAAATCTTTTTGGAAATTTATGTCGGTGAAAACCAATTTTTGTTATTTTCGTTTTGTCATACAACCCTGGTTATAAATTAATTTCAAATTAAAGGTTTTTATAGATAAATTTCATACAAAAAAAGATTTTTAAAAATTTAATGTGCTGATCAAAATTTTTTGCTATTTTCTACTACAACATTTCCAATTAAATAAATTTTAAGATTTATTAAATGTATTTGTAAATTTTCCAATTGTATTAAAAATTGTCTAAATATATTCTAAAATTGTCCAACAGTATTTCAAAGTTATCCAATTATATTTAAAAATTGTCCAAATGTGTTTTAAAAATGTCCAAATGTATTTTAAAAGTGCCAATATTTATTTTAAAATTGGAAAATTTTTAAATACATTTGGACAATTTTTTAATATATACGGACATTTTTTAAATAAATTTGTTTATAAATTGTATTTGGACAACTTAAATATACATCAACACAATTTTGAGATACATTTGGAAAATTTTAAAATACAATTTGAAATTTTCAAAATACATTCAGTTAATTTTAAATAGATATCAGAATATTTTACATTACATTTCAACAATTTTAAAAAACATTTTTTAAATACATTTGGAAAATTTTTATACATTTGGAAAATTGTTAGATATTTTTGAAATACATTAGGACAATTTTGAAATACATTTGGAATATTTTAAGAAATATTTGGTGCATTTTAAAATATTATAGGGTACTTTTGAAATAACAACAATTAGTTTTAACTTTATCTACATTATAAAAATTTAGCCTGTCTTACAAAAAACTTTTTATAAAAATTATCAAATTTTTCTTCTTTTTTACGAAACTTTATGTAATTTTGGTCTTAAATTAAACGTTTAAAAGCACAGTACTTACATATTGAAAAATTCATTATATTTAGGCAAAATATGTTCTTCATTGTCACGTTTAATGCCTTGTCTTAATGTTACATCTGGTATTGAAATACCTCTCTGTATTTTACAAGCTTCTTCAAAGTCCTTATTGAAAGTCTAAAAAAGCAACAAAAATAATATTTAAAATATGTACAGCAAAAAGATTTTAACAGATCAACCATTTTTCGCTAAACTTACCAAAAATTTCTCTTTTAAAATACTACGATCTTTGTCCTTAACTTTACCCTGTGTGGGTTTTGGTAATTCATCCAACGGTGAAATATTTGATAACATTTTCGACCAGGTTTTCTGATATGAAAATTTCAATTCTTTAATAGTTTCTATATAACTATTACGACAATCTGGTTCAGCTATGGTAACAATATCAATTAAATTTGAAGTAATTAAGGAATTTAAAATATAATTAATATTATTCAAACGGAATAAATGTTTGGTAGCCTGATCATTGTATTGTTCACATTTATTCATAATGGAAAGATTTAATTCAGCTAAGGCTTTTTCTAAAAAGAAATAAAAATAAAAAAAAATTTAAAAATTTCATTAAAAATTTATATTTAGTAAGTCTTACTTATATAGATGGCCAATAAAGCCTTATTACGTTCTTCTTCGGGTAGCAGTTTTTTCATGTTTATAGTATCCAACTGTGTGGAATAGAGTACATCTGGTAGTAATATTACACCTATGACATCGTAGTGATTTAATAGATTTTCTATAAACCATATGGTATTGGATGTTAGCTCGTGAACCGTAGCATCTTTGGGTACATTAACATAACCCAATGTACTAGAACTCACGCCTACAATATTTGTTGAATCGCCTCTAACAACTTCTAGGAAATGTTCCAAAGCTTTGGCGCCCTTGAAAGTAAATTTTTAATATTAGAATATAATAATCTAAGTCGAAGGCTTTAAATATGTATACGTTTTGAAAAACATTGACAGATGCTTCTTGACATTTAAAAAAAACTCATCATAAATTTAATTTATTATTTTATTCGACCTTTTTATTTTTAAATTTAGAAAATTAAATATTTGGCCTCGAGCTATTTTTTTATATTTATATATTTTATTTTCTAAATTTAAAACTCATCATAGCTAAGATTGTTTTCGAATTTTTTTCCGCATTCTCCAGATTTTTTTGATATTCTTTAATTTTTTCAGATTTTTTACGCCAATTATGGCCGCTGTTCCAAAAAAAGTAATTCACATAAAAAATGTGAAAATGAAAATTTCCGATTTTTTTTGGTGTTCTAGATTTCACATCCGAATTTCTTTTTCGTATTCTTTCACATAAATAAAATTTGGTGAAAGTAAAACGAATGCACTTTTTTCCTTATAATTTTTTAAATTTTAATTATTCGATTTCAACTTCGAATAAAACCGTAATCAACAAAACGTTAAACTTGATTTCATGTGATTCGGAAATTTTCATGTGAATTGAAAAGTTGTGAAAGACAGAACAGAGGCCTATATTTCAAAATTTTTCACTTGTATTAAAAAATGTTCTAAATAAATTTCCAAATTGTACAAATATATTTAAAAGTGTCTAACTGTATTTTTGAATTATCCAAATGTATTTTAAAATTATCCCAATGTAGTCGTATTTTTAAATTATCCAAACATATTTTAAAATTTTCTAAAGGAATTTTAAAATGGTCCAAATATATTTTAAAATTGTCTAAATGTATTTTTAAATTGTCCAAAAAATTTAAAAGTACATTTGGACCATTTTTAACATTGGGACAATTTTAAAATACATTTGGAAAATGTTGATATAAATTCGGATAATTTTGATATCAATTTGGATAATTTTGAAATATATTTGGTAAATTTTAAATTGTATTTGGACAGTTTTAAATTATTTTTGAAGATTTTTAGAATACATTTGTACAGTTTTAAAATACATTTGTAAAATCTTAAATGTGTTTGCACAGTTTTAAAATATATTTGGACAATTTTAAAACATGTTTGGACAATTTGTAAATACATTTGGACAATTTTAAAATATATTTAGATAATTTTACAACACATTTGAACAATTTAAATAAACATTTAGAAACATTTTCAAATACTTTTGGAGAATTTAATCGAATATATCTTTGTAACGAATTAGCGGAAAAATATAAAAAAAGCACTGATAGAGACCATTATCTAGCTAATAATGTCAAATAATAACAATAATCAAAAGACTGAAAGAATTCCTTTAAAAAAATATTTTTCGACAACTTGTTAAAGAATTACTAGTTTTTTATGAATAACTTGAATAAGGAATTTTGAAATACAGACCAAGTAGGACCTGAATCCAATTTGTTAGGGATAGCAATTCCTTAAACAATAAAAACAAAACAGTTTTGTTTCGAATTTCAATAAAAATGAGATTCACAACAGCTCTTAGTTCTTCCGAAAAGAAAAAAGTGCTGTATTTAAAGTCCAAAGTGTTAAAGGCCGTTGAAATCGCGAAAATAATAGAGAGGGGCAAACCTATTGAATGCAATTATTTAAATAACATTAGGAACTATAGAAAAAACACGAATGGGCGAACTAAAATGGCAACAACAGAACGAGATCGACAAAAATTTTAAGAATTCCCTCAAATTCCACGTTGACAGGTTGCAAAACTCTCAAAGAAAGTGGTGATTTTGTGGGTATTTGTACAGTCGATCACGATTAAAAATTAAATGAGTTCATAGTCTGTTGAAAATTGCAAAAAAAAGCCACGCCCTAATTCCAAACTTAAGAAGCATCGATGGTAACGTAAGGAACAGTGGTGATGCCACAGTAGAATAGCGCACCCCATACCATAATAACACCTTCTATGATCTGTCTGCTATGCAAAAACTGTTTTTATTGTCTGAAATCACCGAAAACAATTGTATCCGTCTAATGCAACGGTATTATTTTTTTTTTCGTCGGAATAAATTACTTTAAAAAATTTCTCAAACCGTGTCATTGTATTCCTTCCGACATTAAGGCGCTGCTAACTACGTTTGGCATTCAGCGATTAATTTTTGCAAAATTTTCGACGAGCTATGAACTCACTTGACTTTTAAACGCGACGGACTGCACAAATACTCGCATTAACGCCACTTTCTTTGAGAATTTTAAAAGATGTCGCCGTAAAATTTGGGGGAATTCTTAAAATTTTTGTCGATTTTGTTCTGTTATTGCCATTTTGGTTCGCCCATTCGTGTTTTTTTCATAGTTCTTAATGTTATTTGAATACTTGCATTCAATAGGTTTGCCCCTCTCTATTATTTTCGCGATTTCAACGGCCCTTAACACTAAGGATTTTAAAAACAGTACTTTTTTATTTTCGGAAGATCTAAGAGCTGTTGTGAGTCCCATTTTTATTGAAATTCGAAACAAAAGTGTTTTGTTTTTATTGTTTAAGGAATTGCTATTCATTACAAATTGGATTCAGGTCCTACTTGGTCTGTATTCCAAAATTCCTTATTCAAGTGATTCAAAAAAACTTGTGATTTTTTAACAAGTTGCAGCAAAATATTTTTTTTTAGGACTTTTTGCAGTCTTTTGATATTGTTATTATTTGACATTATAAGCTAGATAATGGTCTTTATCAGTGCATTTTTTATGTTTTTCCGCTTATTCGTTACAAAGATATTTTCGATTAAAAAGTGAAAAACTCGATTTCTTATTGATGTGATTCGCAGTGTACATTTGAACAGTTTCAAAATATATAATAATTTAAAATATAATTTTAAAATTTGTTTGAACAAATTTAAAATATATTTCCAAAATTTTTAAATATATTTGGACAATTTTAAAATACATTTGGACACTTTTAAATTATATTTCGATAATTTCAAAATACAATTGAACAATTTTAAAATATATTTGGACAATTTTAAAATACATTTGGACAATAAAAAAAAATTTAGACATTTTTGAAATATATTTGGAATATTTTAAAATACATATATTTGAACAATTTTTAAATACAATTGTAAATGGTGAGTTTTCCTGAAATTTTCATGCAAACAAAAAATGTATTGGGCGTTACGACCAACGCGACGTAATTTGATTCTGGTTAGACGCTTAGATTTTTTCTGAATTCTCCAAGATTTTTAGAATTCTTGTGATTTTTATTATGTTTATATTCTGAAGTCTTTCCAGCATGTTTATGTTTATATTCTGAAGTCTTTCCAGCATTTTTAGAATTTGTCTTTTAATTTTTCTAATTTTTTTTTCTAATTTGTCTGTCAATTTTTTTTTTAATTTTTCGTTTTTTTATGTAATTTCCCAAATTTCCCCAATTTTTCTATTATTTTTTCTAAATTTTCCGAGAAAAAAAACTTACCGTATATTGTAATTTATTTAAAACTTTAGTCAATTGTTCACGTTGTTGGACATCATAAGTACGATCAATATCGGGCTGTAGCAGCAGTACATTTTTTAATGTCTTAAATATACCCAAAGCTGAGGTCCATTCTTTACGCGATATACTACGCATTATACGATTTGTTATAGCTTCAGCATCTTTTACTACCATATCAATTGATTTATATGCCAATTTTGCAAATACATCCGATTGTTTAGAAGTGGGTATGATCTCTTGCATTAAAGCACGTTCCCAATTGAGAAGACGTTGTAAACCTAATAACATGACAAGATATTTATCTAATTCTTGATCGCCATCGGCATATTCTTCTGATGACAAATGTTCCGAGTGGGAGGTGGCTTTCTTAATTGAAATACCGGTAGATTGTTCGAGAGTTTGTGTAGCTTTTAAATATAATTTATTGGCTTTACGTTCAAAGCTAAAAGAAATGTTAAGGAAAAAAAAATTTTACTCTAATGGAATATGCAATGGTTGTTATTAAACAAAAAATGTTACTACAATAGTTCCAATTTACAAGTAATTTTGAAATACATTGGGACGGTATACAAACACATTTAGACAATTTTTAAATAAATTTGAATAATTTTAAATACATTTGGACAATTTTAACATAAATTTGAAAAATTTTGAAATACAATTTTGAAATATGTATAATTGGACAATAAAAAAAAACATTTGGAAACTTTTGAAATTCAATTGGAAATAGCGTAGTCTAATTGAAGGGGTTACTGCAAAAACTTGTTAAGCAACATTTTATTTTTTGGTGTTTTTCGCCTTCAACTGATGTTCCATTGACAAAGTCTTGCTTAAACCCTCAGTACAAGAATCTTGAGAATGAAAGTTCTGCAAAAGTTATATTTTTTACATTATTTCAAACGTTTTAATGCAAAAACCACCATAAAATGAAATGTTGCTTATCGAGTTTTTACAATAAGCCCTTCAATTAAAACGTTTTCCCATATCACTAAAATTAAAATAGTCTTAAAGTTTGTAACAATCTCTGGGTTTGTAAAGGTTAATTCCAATAATGATTTTTATCAAGTTCGAAGGAGGTAAAAAATTATATATTTTTTGACATGTTCTTTAACTCATTTGAATTTAAAGCTGTTTGATGGTTTGCAAAGTTTATTTTTTTAATAAAACTTACATTTGTTGTAAACGTAAAGATGGACTCTTTTTAGTTTCTTGGCGACCCGAATGACGTGATTTCTGGAATTAAATATTAAAAAAAAAATAAACATAAATTTGTTTGGTAATATAATCAAAAATGTGCGAACAATCAAGATAGAAATTCACTAAGCTAAAGATAGAAAAAAAATCTTTTTAAATGACCTGTCTAAAAAAAACTGAAAAGTTTATTTGGTAAATTTTGTAAAAATGTTCTAAGTACTGCAGCCCAATTCACTAACACCCTTATTCATAACCAAAAAACGAGGGGCTATCATCGGGCTGCAAACTTTTTTATTCACAATTTTCAATAAAAGAACATGAGGTTATTGATGTATGACACTCGTTTTATCATTATAATTAGGGTGTTCAATTAATCGGGTTTTTTATTGTTCGATTAAACGATTAATCGACATTTGGCATTTTCGACTTGTTCGATTAATCGAAAAAAATTTTAAAACTGATCGATTAATCGAATAATTCCAAATTCAGAAATTTTCTAGATTCAAAATTTTTTTTCGACAATTTTATAAAAAATTGTTACTTAAGTAAATAAACAATATATTATAAAGTATTTTAACATTTTATTAACAAAAAAAAAAAACAAAACAAATGTAACAGCATTACAAAATGTATCAAAATTTAAGTTTTCTATAATTTTGTTTGAGAAAATTAAAAAAAAATAATTTTAGAGATTTGAAAAATTTTTAGAATTAAAAAATTATTTTTGTTGCCAAATTTATGTCGATTACCGATATCACAAAAATTTTATATTTATTATCTAAATACGTTTTGGAAAATGTTAAACAAAAAATATTTAGTTTTGAGCTTATTTATAAAATTTGTAATTTATTTTTTTTATAATTTAGTGGGTTTTTGATCAAAACTCGAAACTTTGACACATTTTAGCGCGGTCACATAGTTAACCGATTTAGTCCAAAATTTTATCAGGTACTAACTTTAGGTCGTTTAAAATATCCATACTTCAGGAGCAGCGAAAATCCGAAAAAAATAAAATAAGAACCACTCTAGTAAACATGACTGACATGAATTATACAAATTTCCAGAAAAACCATATGTTGTTTTTAATCGATTAATCGGCATAAATTCTTCGATTATTCGTCTAAAATTGTTCGATTAATCGAACAAAAATTAATCGGCTGAACACCCTAATTATAATGAAGATAAAAGTGTATTACATCGAGGACCAAGCATTCCCTTTCAGAAAATTGCGTTTGAAAAAATTAGCAGCTCGATGATAGCCAGACGATTTTTGTTATGAATACGGCCGTAACTTTTTATCGACAAAAATCGGTAGTTATACTCGATAATAATCGACAATCGTCGTTCAAACGAAAAAATAGTTGAAGTAAAAGTAAACGAAAATTTTTAGTTCTCCATACCATTTCAAAATAAACAAAATTCATATATGGCTTTGAATTGAGAAAAGTGTGAAAGAAAAATTTAAATTTTTCTAAAAATTTAAGACATCCTGGTTTGTTTCTTACTAGTTTCATATTATCCAGTTATAATAATCTTCAGAAAAACTTTTAATGTCAAATTTATTTAGTTAATAGTCAATAAAACTCTATATGTGAAAATTATTTACAGATCGCAGCCGACAAGGATTGAACTCATCATCATCTGTAATACTTTGCTATTAACTGCTTGTAACGTACAATCACTCTAGACCGATACGCCAAGTAGGCTGTTAAGCAAGTATCAACTAAATCTGATTTTTTCAATTCGAGTGTGGTTGTTGCTGTTGTTTTTTTTTTCACAGAAGACTTGTTATTGTAATTATGTGTAAACAAACTTTTATTTTTAGTAATCATTATTCTTCTTCCTCTCCTTCATCAATTCTGATCTAAGTACTTATTTTTGCAAACATTGCCAGACATGGTCTATATTTTAGACACAAATGTTAGGTGTTGCCATTTTTCCAAAGATACTGATTGCCACTTTAACTATTTTTGTCGTTACTTAAAAAATTTATAGAATCTCAAACTCGTTTAAGCAATCGACTATTCTCGTTAGTTAACGATATCGATAGTATCGTTTAAAAAAATATTGAATCGCACTACTAGATATAAAATTTTTTCGAAAAATTTTTATTTTGGAAAGTCCCGGCACAAATTTGTTTGCCTCTTTTGTTTGGCGTAAAAAAATCATTATATGAGTTTTATTTAAAAGAATTTTTAAAAAATTTTAGAAGTTCTGAAAATTTTGGAAATTTTTTTCTGGCGTTTTGCAGTAAAAACATCATTAAAAATGCTTTTACGAAAAATTTGTTCGAAGTTTCGAAAAAAACTGTGATTTGTTCTTTAACATATGTAACACTATTAGACCAGCAAGTTGATTAATAGGGTATTTTAAAATTTTCCAAATGAATTTTAAAATTGTCCAAATACATTTAAAAATTTTCTAAAATTTTCTTAATGTATTTTCAGATTTTCCAAATGTATTTTTAAAATTGTCCAAATATATTTTGAAATTGTTCAAATGGATTTTTAAATTGTCTAAATTTATTTTAAAAATGTCCAAATTTAATTTAAAATTGTCCAAATAAAATTTTCCATATGTATTTTAAAATTTTCCAAATGTATTTCAAAATTATCCAAATGTATTTTAAAATTTTCGAAATGTGTTTTAAAATTATCCAAATGTAGTTTAGAATTTTTCAAATGTATGTAAAAATTTCTAAATGTATTTTAAAATTTTCCAACTGTATTTTAAAAAATTCATTGTACATTTGGAAATTTTTAAATTACAATGGAACAATGTTAAAATACGTTTGGATAATTTTAAAATACATATGGAAAATTTTAAAATATATTTGGAAATTTTTAAATAAATTTGGATTTCGAAAACACATTTGGATAATTTTAAAATACATATGGGCAATTTTAAAATACATTTGGAAATTTTTAAAATACATTTGGAAAACTTAAAAAATACTTTTGGACAATAATTTTCAATTACATTTGGACAATTTTAAAATACAATTGGAAATTTTAAAATACAAATTCCTATTTTTTTTGTTTAATTTTCCAAATGTATTTTAAAGTTGTGTATATGCAGTTTAAAATATTAAAAATGTATTTTTAAAATATCCAAATGTATTTTAAAATAGTCTATGTACATTTCGAATTTTTTTAAATACAATTGAACAATTTTAAAATACATTTGGATAATTTAAAAATACGTATGGACAATTTTAAAATATATTTGGAATTTTTTTTTACATATGAAAATTTTTAAAATATATTTGGATAATTTTAAAATGCATTTGGAAAATTTTAAACTTCACTTGGAAAATTTTAAAATACATTTGTATAATTTATAGTTGTTTTTTATTCAACCTTTCCAAAAAAAGGTTAGCTCGAGGTCGAACATTTTATTTTTTTATAACATTTGGGTAATACTAAATATTTGGCCAATTTAAAAAAAAAAATTGGACAATTTTAAAATACATTTGGACCATTTTTAAACACATTTAAAAAACAAAATCAATGGGACAATTTTAAAATATGGCAAATTAAAAAAAAACATTTGGACAATTTTAAAATACATTTGGACCATTTTAAAATACATTTGGAAAACAAATTCATTGGGACAATTTAAAAATATGCTAAATTTTAAAATACATTTGGACAATTTTAAAATATACACATTTTGACAATTTTAAAATACATTTAACCCATACTTGGAATCTTAGCATTGAGGCATTAGTATTTTTTATGTAAAACGCCAATGAAATAGCAGGCATTGGCATTGTTTTTTCATACAAAAGTAATGCCAATTCCCAAGTATGATTTGGACAATTTTAAAATACATTCGGACAATTTTAAAATATAATTGGAAATGGTGTAGTGACATGTCACAAGTAATGTATTAATGGGTTGAGGGATTTCCTCACAAAAGTGATAGGTGTCAAGTTTGTGAGAGGTCGCTTAGGTTATCGTGTCATGTGAAGTGACCTATCAACAACCGAACACTTTTCCCGCAAAGTAATTCTTCAAAAGATTTTAAATTTACATCAAATTTTTTTTAAATCTAACTGCAATATTTACAGATTTAATTCGTAAAAGACTAATTGTAATTCAAAGAATCTTTAAATTACAATTGGAATTATCGAATTCAAATGGAATATTCGAATTGCAAGGAAAATCTTCGAATTACAAATGAAATCTTCGAATTACAAGTAGAATCTTTGAATTACATATAGAATCTTTAATTTTTCAAATTAAAACTGTTAATGGTTTAGAAAAATCTAAATATGTTTATCTATAAATTTTTAATCTCGGATATTTTTTAAGATCCATTCAACATTGAATTTTGGTATGTCTTTAGAAGTTTTCTTTCTCTTTGAAAACGAATTCGTAAAAGAATTAAATCAAAGACAATTATAATTTTAAAATATTTTTTTATTAATTTTTTGTGTTTTTTTTTTTTTTAATCTGAAAAATATTGATAAAATAAATATATAAACGATATTGTTTTAAGTAAAAATTTGTGTAAATAGAAATTAGTGTAAATGAAATAAATACTAAATAAGACATTGAAATACATGCAAAAAATTAAAACTAAATATACATAAATAAATTAAAACAAATAAAACTTAAAAAAAACTGAATTTTTTTAAACAAATTTATCTTTAAGTAGAATAAACATTTTCAAACATATCCAAAATACAATGACGATCTTCTTTGGATTTAATACCAATTTTCTGAAGATCGTAGGATTTTATATTCATAATATTGTTACAATCAATGCCAGCATTTATAAAATTTTCACTATAACGTTCTAAACCCATGGTCTTTAGTAATGTTCTAATGCTTAATGTATGATTAAGTATAGAACTTGTACTGCTATCTGCAATTTGGGGACTAGAACCACTCGTCATGTCAGATGGTGAAGCAAATGAGGGTGATGCAGAATAATTACATCCCAAACTTGGTGTGCATGGACTTAAATATGTTGTTGTACTATCGCTATATTTTGGTGATTGCGTATAGGTTACTACGGGTTTAGACATTAAGGATGGTTTTTTAAATTCCATAAATGAATTACTATGATGTGCTGTCACTGGACTAGATAAAGATCCAGCCATTTTGTAAATTGGTGACAAGCCAGGTGAACGAAAATTAGTGTGTACTGGTGTAAATGAACGTCTACCTGACATAATTTTATGAATATCTTGATATGTTGTTTGAGATGTTGAGCTCATGGCTGTGGGAGTTACATTGAATATAAACTCTGTGGGAGTTGTTAAATTTGGTGTACGACAATCTTCCATTTTGTAGAATTTTAAAGTAATTTTGTTATTGTTGTAATTATTTTTTTTTTTACATTAAACAAAAGCACGATAGATGTGAAGACTTGCAAAACATTAACGAAACTAAATGGAGTTTTATAAATATAAAATTTTCTATGTGCAGTAGATGATGATGAATTATTTTGGAAAAATACCGTTTTACTTGAGTGTTAGTTGTATTGGAAATTTAACGAAAATGTAAACAATATTTATGTAAGTGTAATGAGAGCGATTTAAGTTAACCCATTTTGCGATTGAACTAAAAACAAGTAAAAAAGTTAAATTCGGCCTTGCCGAATGTAGTGATACCCTCCACAATTTCAAAAAGATTATTGCAAAAAAAAACTTTATTTAAAAGGAAATTACTTTTGAAAAAAAAAATTTTTTTGAAAAAAAATTTCCGCGAAAAAAATTTTGTAAAAAAAAAAATCCGCGTTTTTTTTCTTTTTTTGTCAAAAAATATGTTCGTACTTGTTTAAATACCATTTGGTGTTCAATTATGTTCACATATGTCAACCAGAAGCCGAATTAAAACATTTTGTATTTTTAGGTTATGTTGAATGTACTGAAATTTTTGAGGTGTGCTTACATTTTCGTTCATAACTTTTGAACCGCTGAGCCGATATCGCTCAAATGCAATACCAAACTTCTCGGGAGAACTTCCAATAAATATGTTAAGTTTCAGTCATTTCTGTGCAATATTTTGTCCGTGATAGCATTTTCGGACATCGCTAGAATGTCTTAAAATCGATCGGGCATCATGAATATATATACTTTATGGGGTCCCAGACCGATATTTCAATGAGTTACAAACGGAATGACAAACTTATATATACCCTCTATCACTTAGTGGAGGGTATAAAAATGAATGCATTGAAAGATATTTGTAACAGAAATTTTCACAACAATTTTAACACATGGCGCCCTTAGATCAAAGTTAGAATTTTTATTGAAAATTTGGCCCAAATTAATTTTGAATGAAAGATTGTTTTAAGCTGTATGAAAGGGTTAAGAAAAAAATGTTGCGATTTTTTAAAAAAATTTCTTGAACGTAGAAAAACCCGCCATTTTTAGAAAATTTCAAATTGCGATATCTCGAAAACCGTTTGACCGACTATAAAATTTTGATATTCGTGTTCATCGAATTAAAATTATTAGAAGGACAATTTTTTTCTTTTTTTTTAAATTTCAAAAATCAAAAACTTTGATCGTCTAATGCCACGGGTTAATTTAATCCGATTGGCTTGAAATTAGGTCTAGAAGAATACAAATTTGCCCGGACTTTCAAAATCTGAAGAAAACTTTTTTACTATACAAACGTGAGTGATGAATTTTTTTTATCGTATTTGAGTGAGTCAAAACTTACTCACCTGTTTCAATCAATGCCCGTTGAGAAATTAGTGGCATTTACTAATGCTAATTATAAAAAATTTGATTGGCAATTATAAATACCTTAATGAAAACAAAACATTTGCAATATTAAATGTCTTATTTCCGTCGGAGCTCGGCGGCGTGTTGTTTACTCTGCAGAGTTTTAACCATGTGAAATATATTTTGTTAAAATAGCCATATCTCGAAAACTAAGCCAGATAGAGCCAAATGGATTGCATTGTTGGTTCTTAAAAATGTCATAGTTTCGTTGGTCCTCTTTACATGTGTGGACCCTACTGAGCCCAAATTTTGAATAAAAAATAAAAAATTGTACTCCCGAAAATTTAAAAATTAACATACCTCGTTAAATACTCCCGACACGAAAGGAAAGTCTAAAATTTTTAGTCCATTGTCCCATGGGGTGTGGACCCAATAGCCCTTAAGGTTCGCCATAGATTCAAAATGTTGAGGGTGATAGTTTTTTAGTTAGCGGATGAGTTCTAATTGTATTTCAGAAATTATAAATTGTATTTCAGAAATTATCAATTGTGTTTCAGAAGTTATGAATTGTATTTCAGAATTTATCAATTGTATTTTAGAAATTATCAATTGCATTT
Organism: Pegoplata infirma; assembly: GCA_963921195.1. Lineage (NCBI taxonomy): Eukaryota > Metazoa > Arthropoda > Insecta > Diptera > Anthomyiidae > Pegoplata > Pegoplata infirma. The sequence continues at coordinate 13,271,791 of OY992539.1, read as the reverse complement.
CAGAAGTTATCAATTGTATTTTAGAACTTATCAAATGTATTTCAGAAATAACCAATTGTATTTCCGAATTATCAATTGTATTTCAAAAATTATCAATTGTTTTTCAGAATTTATCGATTGTATTTTTAAAATTATCAATTGTATCTGAAATACAATTGATAATTTCTGAAATACAATTGGAAATGGTGTACAAACCAAAAGCTACAAAAATGGTTTGTTGTGTTGGCAATATTTACCGAGATATGAGCATTTTAAAATTTTTGGGAATGGCTAATTTTTTAGATTCCAAGTTAGGACCCATTGGGTCCTCACACGTGAAGGGGACGGGCGAAACGATGGTAATTTTAGGAACCAAAAATGTCATGAAATTTGGGTATGTTGTTAAGGGGGGTCGATTTGTATGGGGGGAAATTGACCTTTTTCAGTTTTTTTTACGATTTAAGCCTATTTAAACAAAATTAACATAGGCATGTGTGGTATCAGATTAAAGGTATTAAAAATACCTATCTCGTGGTGCAAACAACGGGCCAAAGAAGTTAATATTTTTCGACTTATTAACAAAAATGTCCTAAAATTTTGGTATTTTACTTAATATAACGAAAAGTTGTGCATGTTTGGACAAGTTCTTAGAACACGTAGATAGGTTTTCCAAAAACCTTTCATTTGGTATGTAACATGACTAGGTGTTTTTACATAATATAGGAGATAAACGAAAAAAACTGAAAAATGGCCTTGTCTTGCCCCTCCTTTTTACCCCCTAAATATGAATTTGGGCCGCTAAAAAAAATACGTGTCCCTTTATTTTTTCTGCTCTACAAAATAAAACCAAATCCATAAAGATCCGCGGGTGACACTAGGGAGACTTCCCTTGTTAGATTTAGAGATATCGCCATTTTAAGTTTTTAAAAAAAAAATAATATTTATTGTAAGCAATGCTTTTTTCATCAATTGTAAATAGTTTTTGGGCATTTGTACAAACAATGCCAAAAAATTTCATTGCCAATTAATGTTTTTTTTTGCATTGGCATTATTGCAAGGGTAAAAAATTCTGGCGTGAATACCGTTAATATATTTTCATTTAAAAATTCTGCATAATTTAAAATTAAATAAATTACTCACCAATGCTTCATTACCCCAACTACTGCTCTTTTGATGATCTTTTAAATTTTGCAAGGATCTAAAAACAACTTCTCCCCTTTCGGTGGCATAGATGACAGTATATTCAAATCTTAAATTCTGTTCCAGCCAATGAGATATTGTAAATAACTCTTCCCTAGTGCTTTGTGTCAATTGTCTAAAAGAAGTGTATTCATCATTAGATGAATCATCTTCATTGTAAATAAGATCTAAAATATCCACTGGCTTTAGAGGAGCACCATTCTTTTTCAGCAACAAACGATAATGATTATTTAAACCCTCGCAGCCGGTATTAAAAAGACTGGTGACATTTTCCAATTCTACACTTTGAGAATTATGATGTAGAAAGTATTCCATAGCCGAGCGTAGCCTGCCCAAAGATTCGAGAAATATACCGACACTACCCTCGGTGGGACCTTGATGTATAAGATTACAGACTTCTTGAGAAACATCATAATGTGATAAGACAGTTTCCAAACAATTGAGGGTGGATTCCAAATCTAAAATAAAATGTTATTGAAATTGTGATGACGACATCTTTTGTATCATTTTGTATCTTACTTTGTTGTCTTTTTTGTAATTGTTCTGTTTCTTGATAAACGGGTAATATGGTTTGTTCTAATTTGCCTAAACGATTCTCAAATACGGTTAAGATATCCGACATTTTATTGGATATATCATGGTATTTATCCACCCGTTTTCTTAGCAAACCCAAATTAGAAGTTTCCTAAAATATATTTATGTTCATTTAAAAACAAGTATTTAAAATTCTTTATAGTAAATACCTTTTCTAATTTGGAGTGTACTTGTAAGCTAGTATCAAGATTATTCATTTTATTTTGCGGAAAAACAATAGCACAAAATAATTAATTTTACAGAGATAAAATAAAAATAAAACAATTTCAACAGCTGTTTTAATGTGGAGATGTGATTTTTTTGATAACAGTTATCGATTACTGATAAACTTGAAAAAATTCACACTAGGTGTCGCCTCAATCACTATGTAACGAAATTATCTTTATCCTGTCTCAATGTTGCCAATTCGGTGTTTTTCCCGTTAGAACAGCGTTTTTTTTATTTAATTTTGTTTATTTTATTTAAATAAAAAAAATCGCTAGAAAAAAACAGATTTAAATATAATAGCACGAAATTTGAAATGTAACGGTTTTAAAATAATTCCACGTTTTTTTAATGTTATGAAACACGAGTTTTATTATTTACATATTATTTATTATATACATATTTTAAATGTAAAAACCATGGTTTTTAATATTTTATTCAAATTGACGAAAATTATTTTGTTGCACTATTTTGTTAAAAAATGGATCAAATCAAGTCCAGAAAATTTTTTTATATTTTTTTCTGAATTTACATCCAATTAGTTAATATAAACAGGAAAAAATTTAAGCGTTGTCCCGGCGGCGACTAAGTCGCGGCTGTTAAGGCCTAAGCACTTGAGCGCTACTGTAGCGGTGCTGTAGCGTGACGGGCTGTTGTATTTTTCAAGCACTTACTGATTCCGTTCCAACGTGTGATATTAATTTACAAATTTTATTTTAAAAAGTGGTTATTTGTGATTTTTTTAAATTTATATTTACAGAAAAACATTTTTTTTCGTTTATTTATATTTATTTGTCAATTCTGCCACACAAATGAAAAAATTTCAACACAAAATAAAAAATAAAATCAGCTGACACGTAAAACGTACGGAAAATCAAAATTTTTTAGGTTGGGCCGCTAAGTTAATTGAAAGACAAATTCATTTTTTTATAAAAAAGAACAAGGAGAAAGAACAAGCATTTTGCCACCATATTGGAAAATACATCAAATACAACACGGCGAACCTTCTAATCTTTTCTATGTGTTACACACACGAAGACAAAATATGTTAGTATGTGTTTGCCTGTCGCTGTTTTACATGATCACTATGCATTAGTGTGCAATTACAATTCTGGCGTTGGCTTTGAATTTTGTGTAAAGAGAGGGCTTTTGATTTAAACAAAGGCTTTGGCTTTGAATTTTGTTCTGGCGTTTGTTTGTATACACACACACAAAGAATAACAGAAATATAATTATTTGGTGGAAGAAAAATAAATTTTTCCTGAAAATTATATTTTTTCGGTGAAACATAAAACTGCTTTGGTTTTTTTATTGATATTTTTTTGATACTTGTTTTTTTTATAATAATTGGCGGTAAATTGTATTTCACTTTCTTTTATATGTATGTACTTTTCTTATAATTTTGCAATACACAGATGTGTTTCATAAACAAGACGTGTTTCATAAACAAAATCAACCCTTTTTTTGTAAATGACTGGCAATGCCAAAGCAAAAAAAAAATACTCACGAGAGAGCAAAGCCAAGAAAATAGAATTGATTCTATTCTGGCTTTGAAACGCTAGCGTTGGCTTTGAATTTTGTTCTACATACAAAATGTATGGGAACAAGCAAAATTCAAGGCCAACGCCAGAATTGTAATTGCACACTTATGCAGATTATGCATTTCAAGTGAAAAAATACAACCCTGAAAGTATTGAGTAGTTACAAGTGTTGCCATTTTGACGCTTTTCGGGTATTTTATGGTGTATTCATGGCGCTTTTTTATTTTTTTGTGACGTTTTTGGTGCTTTTTATAAAATTTTTTTGATTTTGTTACATATTATTTCTTTTTGTTGATTATTTTTATGTAAAGGTCTTTCAGCAAATATTTACTGAAGTTTTTGTAACAAAACTATAATTTTTGTACGTTTTTCTGGACTGTTGTTTTTGAATCAATTTTGAAATTTGCTGGCAAAATTATGAACTGCCTTTAACTATTTACAGTCAAATTTATTCAAATCAAAGCTATAAAATATCATTCGAAAAGAGGTATTTTATAAAAAAATATATTTTGTGGCGTGATGAATGCGACAATGGAACAGATTTATTAGAAAATTGTTTATTTTTCTATAAAGACAAATATTTTTATTTAAAATTTTGTGTTAATTGTTATCTTAATATTATTTTAGTAATTTGAATTGCAATTTTCTTTTTAGTTTTGTCTCAATAAATTTAGAAAATTCACGAAAATAATATATTTTTTTTTAATTTTGTGTTTGTGGCGCTTTTTACCCTTTTTATGTGCCAGTTTTACCCCTTTTTACCCTTTTTTAAATGTTCTTTTTGTAGTGAAAAAGTACATTTTCAAAAAAAAAAAATTGACTTTTTCCTCTTGGCGCTTTTTTACCATTTTTTTTTTTTGTATATTTTTACCCTTTTTTACACTTTTTCCAAAATTTTGGCGCTTTTCTTCATTTTGGAAATGGCAACACTGGTGTTACATTTGAGTATTGAGTACTCGAAAAAATAGGCAGTATTGAGTACTTAGTACTCAATACTTTTACAACACTATATTCTTGATTCGTGATTTAAAGAGATTTTGTTCTCTTTTTTCTACACGCAAAAAAAAATCTGTGTCGGAGTGAGCAAAAATCTGTCATCTGTAGTTTTCGTAATTTAGCCAAAACACTTATGTAAAAAATTTTGAAGAAAATGCTAATGCTATTTGAGCAAAAACTTGGTAAAATGTACCAAAAGAAATACGGTGAAATATACCAAAATTATTAGAAAAGGTGACTAAAAATAATGCTAAAACTTACCACATTTATGCTAAAATAATTTTTTTATTAAATTTTTGTAAAAATTTGTATATTTGTTGAATTTAAAATTTTCACACAATAAATCCATATTAATATAATACATAAATGTTGTGTAGGATTTAATTTACCACCGACCAACTGACCCTTTTTGTACAATTTTTTCCAGTGACTGCTGCCTACGCTTTTTCTCGAAGTGAAGGATCCGCTATTGCTTCATGAATTAATTTAAAAGCACCCTGAAAAATATAAAATTATTACAAAACACAAATTTTTAATTTAAAAAACTAGTAAACCCCATTGGCCTCTTGGTTAGGAGGAACACTTACTTTGTGATTCCATTTGTAACTCATCAAATCAGCTCTGGACTCCATTGGCTTTGCTATATAAATGAGTTTTTAGATTCCTAGAGGTAGGACTGGTGGCCACGCTCTTTATTGTTGTGAAGGATTCGCCATAGCTTCAAAAATTTATTTAGCAGTACCCTGTAAAAATAAAAAATTATTTCCAAACACAAATTTTTAACTTAAAATCGATTAAACCTCACTTTTTCATTCCATTTGTAATTCATCGAAACATACGTCTGGGAATCCATTGGTTTTTCTAAATTAATGGTGTTTTAAGTTATGACAGCAAAATTAACTTTAGCATTTTTTTATCTTACATTTATTTATCTTTTAAAAAACTATTTATTTATTTTTATTTATTAATTTATTTTAATTTTATTTATCAATTTCCTTTTTACGTTTTTATAACACAAAAAATAATTGAACCACGCACAAAAAAAAAACAAAATGAAAATGGCAGTCTGTATTTGTTTATTTTTTGTTGTTCTTTTCTTCGATAAATTTTTGTGCAAGTAATTTGCGTTATTGTGCAAGCTACTTGGTAATTTTACATAAAAAACTAATTATGCTACTTTAACATCGACAAGCATAATTTTAGCAAAAATTTGGTAAAAATTTTTTTTTGGTATGAAAAAAGTTTTACCAAGTAGGATTGCTCAATCTGACACAGATTTTTTTTTTGCGTGTAGTGTTGTAAAGTAAAATGTTTTAAAATTTGCTCTCTTTGCCAAACTTTCTTAGAAAGAGACAAAAATTATTTTTTTTACACACACTTTAAATGACAAAATTCGTGCGAATGAAACAAAATATGTTTCTCTCTTTGGCCTCTCTTTTCTCCAGTGTTGTAAAGTAAAATGTTTTAAAATTTGCTCTCTTTGCCAAATTTCCTTAGAAAGAGACAAAAAATATTTTTTTTACACACACTTTAAATGACAAAATTCGTGCGAATGAAACAAAATATGTTTTCTCTCTTTGGACTCTCTTTTTTGTTTTTGATTTGCACACAAACACAAATTCTTGGTGCATTTTGTTGTCTGTTAATTTAAAGAATATTTTAAATATAAAAATATTTTTAATAAATTTAAATTATTTCTTAGATGAAGAATAAAAGAAATCACATCAAAAATCTTAAAATTATCCCAAAGCAGGGCCAAAAAAATAATTTTAATAGACTTGGTACCTGTGTATTGTTTTGGTTAAGAATACATTCAAGTGTTGTAAAGTGAAATATGAATTTTAACAAAAATTTCCAGTGTTGTAAAGGGGTCGAGAGTCGAGAACAGAGAACGAAGCCGACATGAAATTGTCGTCGGCGGCGGCTAAGAAAAAAATCTATCAGCGGCGGCTAACTAAAACTATTGTTTTGTAAACATTTTTAAGCCGAAATAAGCCGAGCAAGCCGGCGGCGGCTGGAGTACCTAAAAAACATCGGCGGCGGCTAAGTCGCGGCTGTTAGCCGATCGGCTTCGTTCTTGTTCGTTGTTCGTGAATATTTTTTCGTGAAAGGTGAAAATTTTGTGCTGCTGAAGAAAAAATATATATATAAAATAGAAAATTTATTTTAAAATAACATAAACTTTAATAAAAATGTAAGTTAATTTATTATTTATATAATTTAGTATTAGTAAATAAAAACATGTAGAAATAAGCAAACTTCTAACAATTTTTTAACTTGGCCTTATAAAACTAAAGAAAAAAAAAAACAAAATGGCCGACCGAAAAAAAAATCAATACTCTTGCATAAAATTTTATATGCATCATCGTTTTTGTATTAGCTGATATATTAGTTTAAATTTTAAAAACCTGAAAATATACAAGGGTTCAAAGGTCATTTTGTAAATATGTTTAAACTTTTAAAAGGTTTTTTTATTTCTAGGTTTTTCGGTATACCCAATTTTCTCTAATATAATTCAATTACGTTTCACTTCTAAAGAAAAAATTTAGTATAGATACACATTTTTGAAGCATGAGAAATAAAAAATATTAATTGTTTAATATATGTACATAATTGATAATTGATGGTTTAGTAAAATTATATTAGCGGGGGAAGGGTAAGAGTAACAAAAGATGGCTTTATCGATTTTAAATAGAATAGGGTTAGAAAAAAAATTTGTGTTTCGTTCGCTGTTGAGAACAGCTGGGAAATTTCTAGATAGAATGTTCACTTGAAAGTTTCAACATCTGAAATTCACTTTATGGTGGATAGCCCCAGCAAAAAAATACCATCTGTAGAATAGAGATTAGATTAGATGACACCGATGACATACTGCTGACTCTCCCCTTATGAAATTGGTGTCATTTTCATACAATTTTTCCAAATGTGCCCAATGACATGTCAGCAGTGCCCACCAACAATTCTTTTAACAACCGCTGTCATTGGGGACTTTTGCACAATTGTATGAAGATGTTAGCAATTTTATAAAGGAAGAGTCAGCAGTATGCCAGGGGTATTTTTTTTGTCGACTGGGTACTTAATTTGAAGATAATTAAACAAAAACAAAAGTTTTTCTTTGTAGCCGGCTTTCGGCTTTTGACTACAAACTCCTCCCTTAGGCCCAGGGTGGCCAGTTTTTTTTTGCATGCCATCGCCAACTTAAAATTTCTCATCCCCAAAAATCTCAAAAAAAAAAAAAAAAATTCTTAAAATTTACTACACGCAAAAAACATTTGCAACCCATCAAGTGCTTTTGAGTAATTTAACCAATTTTTTAGAACAAAAACTTGGTTAACTTACGCACAAACACTTGGTGGGTTGTATTTTACACAGAAACTTGGCTAAAAAGTGTAAGTGTATTTTGCGTGTTGAGCGATTAGCACATCATTTGAAACCGCCAATGTTTCAATAAGTATTATAATAAAATTCAAAAACCAACAGAAATGTTTTATCAGGGATGGATAACTCAGGAATTTTTAATTTTTACATCACCGATAGAGTACTTTTTTGGTCCAAACTTTATTTAATATTGTTTTATATCTTGAAATCCCCAAAGGTTTTCTCAGCAAACAAAAGTCATCGGCCCTAAAAAATTGTTAGTACTTTTTCAAAACAACAACGAAAATTCTTTTAAGGTTTGATATACATATTGCTGTAAAAAACCTTAACTTTTTATAAATACTTTATCCGGAATAGGTATCCAAAACGTGATATTGCTTTTTAAGATTTTAAGAAGTCGTAAAAGACCAGTAATTTCAATTACTTTTAGACTTTTTTCTACACAAAAAACTAGTGAATTTTGGAAATTTTCCATAATAGTTTTATAGGATATACCTACTATAGAAAATGTATGAAAATCTACAATTTGGTTTAAAGAAAAAGAAAAGCATGATAACATGATACCACTACGATCCAGGTTTTGACAGATTATTTTATGATTGATAAAAAACACTTGTTTATCTAAAATATTTCATCCCCTAAAAATCCCCGAAAAAATAAGTGTCATCCCCATGAAGTACCCTGATCCCCAAATCAAATTTTTCATCCCCAATATCCAAAAAAATCCCCTATTTGGGGACAAAACCCCTAAACTGGCAACACTGCTTAAGCCCCTGTGGACAGGATCCCTACTCTATCCGCAAAGTAATTTTTTTGGGTTGCAGGATTAACGCATTTGTGTGTTCACATGATTTAAATTGATTTTTTTTTATTTTAGGGGGTGTTACGTTTTTTTTTTTTATAATTTTTGTGATCAATTGTAACACTGTGCAACACAATTTTGTGTTTTGGATGGCACCAAAAAAAATAAAAGTTACCAACAGTAGAGCAAAACCCCCGAAGGGTTTTGAAAACTTAGCTCGAGTTCTTTTTTTTATGGCCCACTGAAGTTTTTCCATTTTTTTCAAAGGCGTTTTGAATAAGTCAAAAAAAAAGTATAAGGGCCTCTGTTCTGTCTTTCACAACTTTTCAATTCACATGAAAATTTTCGAATCACATGAAATCAAGTTTAGTGTTTTGTTGATCAAGTTTTCATTCGAAGTTGAAATCGAATAATTAAAATTTTAAAAATAATACGGAAAAAAGTGCATTCGTTTTACTTTCACCAAATTTTATTTATGTGAAACAAAACGAAAAAGAAATTCGGATGTGAAATCTAGAACACCAAAAAAATTCGGAAATTTTCATTTTCACATTTTTTATGTGAATTACTTTTTTTAGAACAGCGGCCAAGGCCTCTGTTCTGTCTTTCTTGATTTCATTCACATGAAATCAAGTTTAGTGTTTTGTTGATCACGTTTTCATTTAAGTTGAAATTTTCGTTTTACTTTCACCAAATTTTATTTATGTAAAACAAATAGAGTCCGACCGAAACCAGTTTTCGAAGCCGAACCGAAACCGAACCGAATATTCGGCCGATAATGTAATATTCGGCCGAAACCGAACCGAACCGAAACTGAAACTTAAAACAAAAAAATTTCCGCCTGGAATGAATAAAATTATTAAAAAAGTTGATAGAGGTAAATATACAGCATATCGTCGCTGCTCCGTCGTTATTTGGTATGTGTTTTTATTAAAGTTTTCAGGAGAGCAAAAAAACCGTTTTATTTTGTCATTTTGCCATATTTTATAAAAGTCAAGCGTCTTTAAAATACATAAAGATATATTATAGATGTGTACCACAAAAAAAAAGAATGATTTTGTAGCTAAAACGAAGATATTAACGAATTACATAAAAAACTACACATAACACATTTTGTTGGAACATTTTTGGTATTAATTTTTTTATTTTTGGACATTTTTATACACATGACCGTATTTGTTCAAAGAACTTAAGTTATAAAATTAATAATAGTGCAAAAAATTGTAATATTCATTAAATTGATAGCAAATACACTTTTAAATCCCATATTTTGTACAAATCTGCATCTAAGTGCTGAGTTGCTTCAATGAATTTTGTTTTTTTAGCGAAACAATTTTACTCAAAAAAATTTTACTGAAATTTGTGCCATGAGATCTGACCATCACTTTTGGATAATTGGGGAATGCTAATTTCAATGGTGAAGTCCGTTTTTGAATCAATGTAACAGTTTTCATGGAAATCATCGTTAAAGTTATTCACATTTTGTTGCAGTTTTATTTTATTAAAAAAATTCTTCTTTTACAAATGCAAATTTGTTTGGTATGGGAAATAAGGATTAGACTCATAACGATATAATAGTATAAATTTGGATAAAAATTTTGCGTTAAAATGGTAAAAATCGCATTTTTATCATATTTGAATGATTTTGCGTTTTTTTTGCAACCCTATAATTAGTTTTCCGAATTGATTTCATGTGTATGAAAAGACTAATGTATGTAATTAATTTCTGCAAAAAACACTGTTTAGATACATATAACTTTTTTGAAAATCGCGAAAAATCGTTTTTTTATAATGGCAGCATCCCTTTAAAATGTGATCTCATGCTTCATTTTTTAGTATAGTATATAAGCATGCCTAAAACCCTTATGTTAAAAATTTTAAGCAAAAATTTTTATATTTGCAAAAGTTTTTTTAACAAAAACTGGTTTTAAACTACACATACAACCTTTTTTTGGAACATTTACATATGGATTTCACATAGCTACTTTTGCTAACTTCCAAACCATTCAAGATATCGCTAAACGGTTTAGTGGGCAGACTGATGCCCTACAGAGGTTTCCTATTATGCAATAAAAAAAAATTCCAAAAATGTCACATACCAAATCACGACGGAGCAGCGACGATATAATGCTTTTAACCCATAGGAATGTTGTATTTTTGAAAAAAAAAAATATGTTTTTTAAAAAACTTACAAAAAAATTGTGTATTTCGTTTGAAGATTAGGAGAAAATAATTTTTGAACTGAAACAGTTTTACATTTATTGCATAAACTTGTAACATTTTCTTCAATTGAACTGAATCAAGTGTAATGAAATACGAAATCAAAAAATTCAGCGACTTTTTTACATATTTTTTAAAATACCAAAAAGTTTCGGTTTCGGCTAATATTCGGCCAAAATTTTGCCGAATACCGAATAGTGGCCGAAACCCCATTATTCGGCCGAGACCGAAACCGAATATTCGGTCGGACTCTAAAAACAAAACGAAAAAAAAAAAAATTGGATGTGAAATCAAGAACACCAAAAAAATTCGAAAATTTTCACTTTCACATTTTTTATGTGAATTACTTTTTTTTGGAACAGCGGCCTTAAATCTTGTTTTGAGGTAAATAATGTCATAGTGTAAAAAGGAACAGAGGTACCATTAGAGAAGCCTTGGAGAAACCCAAATTGCGAACTACGATTATCTCAAGGCGGACTCTTTTACACACAAAAAAATGTTTACCAAGTAATTGGGAGGATATGCGTTTTTAAAGTTTTTTGCATATATTATGCAAAAAATAGCATCAATTTACCAAGTTTTTGCTTGTTTCTGATAAAAATTTAGAAAATATTCATAAGAGTATAAGGGTATTCATTTCAGAAAATGTAAAAGTGGAAAAATGAAAAATGCAAGATTCCACTCTCATTGATGTGAACGGGTACATAAAAAAAAATCTGATAGAAAGTTTCCAAAAATAATTAAATTATTCGATGAATGAACCAATTAACTTATAAATTACACTTTTTACTCATTTTGTTAGTTTTTTCTTGTTGTTTAATTCTTAATTTCTATTATTATAACCAAAATTATTTGTTTACATATTTTTTTCTAAGAAAAATTTCAACCACATGTTCTATAAGGGCTGCCGAGGTAGAAAAAACTGACTTGAGAGTTGCAAATCTTGGTACTTTTTCTTTGGCTAGTAATGAATGGCAACGCTTTAAATAATTGGAAAAATGTAGCTTTTTACTCTGATAATTTTACACTTGGATATAGGTTGTTTAAATTGCAACTTTTAAGTGGAAAATTTTTTCATGTGTTTGTTGTAATAAAAAGTTACATTTTTACAATTTTTCATTTTTACAACCGAAAAAAAGCTGAAATGAATACCCTTTATATAACCTTGTGTAATTTTACAAACCTTAACCAAAATTATGCAAAAACTTGGTAAAATGTTGCAAAATTTTTCATAATTTATGTAAAAAACTTTAAAAACGCATATCCTCCCAAGTTATTGGTAAAATATTTTTGTGTGTGTAGATAATAGAAAATAGATTGAAAAAACGATTATTATAAAAAACACCTAATTGGCAACATATGTAGCTTTTTCTTTTCATTTACCTTTAAAATGCATTCGTTTTTTCTTTGGTTCCTTTTGAAATGCATTTGGGGTTTCTCTTTTTTCTTCGATTTCCTTTTGAATGTATTCTGGGTTTCTTCCCCGATATAATCAGAGTTCACGGCTAAAAAAAAAATTCTTAAAAATAGTGGACTTTCGCCCGTGATACCTCTTATCCTAATTTACTCTATGATAATGTTAAGACATGTCTTCAGTGAAATTACCAATTTTTAGGGTAATTTTTCAAATATCCTAATAGATCACCAATAAAACGCGCGTTTAAAGGTTTAAAATATTCAAAAATTTTCTGCATCAAATTTGACTGTGGGTTGTCGAAATCAAAAATTCGAGCAAAAAGTGAAAAATGCTTCAAAATCAAAAATTGAAAATTATCACATACTATTAAATTTTTGTTCATCAGTCGTGTGAAATAAGTCGAACAAATTTTATAAATCTAATTCTGAGCTAAATAACGATAATACATGTCATTAGTAAAATTTGATGGCGGTTATTTTCTTAGAACATATTAACTCTATCTCCCATGTTTAGGGATAATTTTTGTACTTTATCCAAATTCTCTCATAGAACACCACTAGAACGTGGGGTTAGAATCTTTTACAAACATTTTCTGCATCAATTTTCACTAAGAATTGCCAAAGGACAAAAGTTCGTGAGAAAAGTGCAGAATGCTTTAAAAATTAAAAATATTTTGGTGAAACATAATTTAACTAATTATGATAACTTAATTTTTTTCTTTTTTAAACATTTTGCTTATATCGCAAAAACTTTTGACTTTTGACAATTCCTAGTAAAATTTGATGCAGAAAATGTTTGTAGAACATTTTAGCCCTTTAAACGCACGCCTTAGTCCTGTTCTAAGAGGATATTTGGAAAAGGGCCGAAATGACCTTTAAAAATGAGAGAGATAATATGTTCTAAGAAAAGAACCGAAATTAAATTTCACTAAAGACATCTATTGTAGTAATTTAGATCAGAAGCAGATTAATAACATTTTTTGGACTAATATGTGATAATTTACAATTATACTTTTATAATCATTGTGCACTTTTCGCAACAATATAGGGGCTAGCTATTTCTCAGAGTAAATGGCGATCAAAATTCTACTCGAACGTGCGGTTTTTCATGTATGCCATTTTTCTGTATGCCTATTAGGGCGTCCCGTTAAATCTAAACATTCGAATTTCGTGTCGTTATACATACCTGCCAAACAATGGCCAGGTACATATTGACGTTTTTCGACCAAAATTGATGTCTGAATTTTTTGACCAAATCCGGCTTAAAAATTAGGAATTGTTTACTTATTTTTCGATTTTTTTTTAAATGTTTTTTTTTTCGGATTAAAAAACTCGGACATGACTCATATCAAATGAGTTAGTCGAAAAAAGTAATTTTTCAAACTTTTACCACTGTTTAACTCTTACCTCTCTACTATAAACTAGAAACTGCGGCAATTAAAATTGTCTCGTCTGAATTCGAACTAACAAAAACAACAAATGTTTTAAATTGTTTTTATATATAAACTTGCATTTATGTATAATTAAAAACTATGTGTGTTTATTTATTTTTTCTTTTAAGGTTCGAGAATCGTGATCAATCCAGTATGCAAATGCCCCGTCATGGTGGTGGTGGCGGTAGTTTCCGTGGTGGACCTATGCGTCACGGTCCCGGAGGCGGTGGTATGCATCACAAACGCCCGGCACCTTATGGTGCACGTCCGCAAAATCCTAATCATAATCGCAATAATTCGCCCAATGAACATCGTCCATATGAGAATGGCAATAACAATAATACTTTTGCTGCTGGTGACCGTTTGCCCAACATCGTATGGTCAGAGGAATCACTAACTCCGTTTAAGAAGAACTTTTATAAACCCTGTGATTCGGTGGCAGCTCGCACACAAACTGAGGTCGATGGATTTTTGTCGTCTAATGAAATCACGTTGAAAGGCAGTAGCATTCCAACTCCAAGTATTGATTTTATTGAAGGTGGCTTTCCCGATTACGTAATGAGTGGCATTAAGAAAATGGGTTTTGCTAAGCCCACAGCTATTCAAGCGCAAGGTTGGCCAATCGCACTTGGTGGGAGAGACATGGTGGGTGTCGCTCAAACCGGTTCGGGTAAAACGTTAGCATATGTATTGCCAGCAGTGGTTCATATTGCAAATCAACCACGTTTGGAGCATGGAGACGGCCCAATCGCTTTGATCCTGGCACCCACTCGTGAACTAGCTCAACAAATCCAGCAAGTTGCAAATGATTTCGGCTCCCAAGTTCATGTACGCAATACGTGTATATTTGGCGGCGCTCCAAAACATTATCAATCTCGAGATTTGGAGAGGGGAGTCGAAATCGTTATTGCGACTCCTGGAAGATTGATTGATTTTCTTGAACGCGGTGTTACCAATTTAAAAAGGTGCACCTACTTGGTTTTGGATGAGGCCGATCGTATGTTGGACATGGGCTTTGAGCCCCAAATTCGCAAGATCATCAAGCAAATACGTCCTGATCGTCAAGTCTTGATGTGGTCCGCCACATGGCCCAAAGAAGTGCGCAATTTAGCAGAAGAGTTTTTGGATAACTATATTCAAATCAATATTGGTTCGTTAACCTTATCGGCCAACCATAATATTTTGCAAATCGTTGATGTCTGTGATGAAAATGAAAAAGATTTCAAATTGATTAAACTCTTGGGTGAAATCTCCTCTGAAAAAGACACAAAGACCATTATCTTTGTCGAGACCAAGAAGCGAGTGGATGAAATTACTCGTACTATTTCTCGACAGGGTTGGCGGGCATGTGCCATTCACGGTGACAAGTCTCAACAGGAACGTGATTATGTTTTGGCTTCATTCCGTAATGGCCGTAATTCTATACTAGTAGCTACTGATGTAGCTGCTCGTGGTTTAGGTAAGCGTTATGTATATGATTTGCAAACTGCACAATCAATGTTATTACGTTTTTGATGATTATAATGGCAAAGCGAGTGATGCTGTGGATGAAAATTGTATTTGATGAATTCTTTCATTATTTGAATTTGGTTCGTCTGTGATTCCTGTGATGCTGATGATGTCTCAGTACGAATTACAGGGTGAATCGAAACAAAACCCAACACCGTTTTTCATTTTTGTTTTTGTTTTCTTTTCCTGAAAAGAGAGTAAAAGTAAAACGCGTATAATATTCGAGTCATTAAATAAGCAAAAAGAACTGAAAGAAATTCTCTAAACTGAGAGCATTTCTTGTTTGAATTGATTGAAAAAAATTATTGATTGCTTTACCTGGTTAGGTTATTTTTTTTGTTTGTTTGTTTTTATTGTTGTTGGTGTGGGGTAAATAATGAGGAGAATATTTTTTCCATACATTGCTGGTTAATACATTGTAACACAATTTATAAATTTATGGTCAGTCAAGGACAAAAAATGATGTCGTTTAAATTAAAAAAAAGACAATTTAAAAATAATAAAAAAAAACGCTCTAAATGATGTAATGGGGGCTTAAAAGAATTAATCTAAAGAAAGTTACTCGAAAGCTGATGGACTATTTGTAACCCGGCATGATGAATGTGTATTATGAAGACGATTAAAAGTGAATTTCAAAGAATATGATTATTGGTGAGGTGACATTTCTACCCCTAACAACTTGAGGTAGCGTTTATAGTAGAATATCTTTGTTATATGTATAAGGTTTTTTTCTACATTAAAAAGTACTCTACAGCTGATTTATAAAAAAAAATAATAATATTCAGCATTTAGAATATTTTCTGGTGAAACTCCTTGATATCAAATTAATCATTCTACAGCAAAAATACTTTTTATTTTTTTTATTTTTTTTTAACTATTTTAATCGTATGTATAGTTTTATTACTGAGTTTGGATTTTTTTTTTTAAATTTCTAGAGTCTTACTGAACCCGTCTTTTTAGACCGCTATCGATACCGAATATTGGTTCAAAATGCAATATTTGGCCGATACTGAAAATTAAAATTTTAGTTAATACATTTTGTCAATTTTTATGTTATAAATAGGGCTGAGATTTTTATGCACTAAAAAATAGAAAATGTGCGCTAAAAATTAAAAATATACACTAAAATCATGAAATATAGTCAATAAAAATATTGAGATTTAAAACTTTATATAAAAAGTTAAGTGCAAAATTGTCTTAAGAAATAAAAACAACTAAATAATTTTTGGTATTTTCAAAATAAATTTTTAAAATTTAAAAATTTTTTGAAACAAAATAGATTTAAATTTGTGCTAATTTTTGCAGAAAATATGCACTTAAAAGTTGGCAATATGCACAAAATATGCATTTTAAACCAAAATATGCATTTAAAACCAAAATATGCAAACATATGCATTTCGAACAAAATATGCAAAAACACAAAAACAATTTCATGATTCGGAAAGATAATTGGTCAATATCGTTTTTAGACTATCGACAAAAACCATGCATTTGCATGGTACGTCTTTGGTCTTTTAGGCTTATTGTACCACAAAAAAAAAAAAAAAAAAAAAAATCACAGCCTTAGTTAAAAACAATCAGCTTTATTCTTGCGCTCACATACGCTCTAAAAACGCGTCGAAATAAACATAAGCTTTTCCTGAAAACATCAGACATGTTGACAACAAAAAACGTGTGTTTTTAGTGTTATCGACGTATTTTTTGATACATTTTGCAATTCCTTTTCACCATATTTATTAAATAAAAAACAATTTCACAAAAGCTCCAAAATATCAATTGAAATTAAAAAAAAAAAATCAATTTCAACTCAAAAAAAATATTAAATGAAATTCAAAAAAAGTTAATTGGAATTCCAAAAATTCCATTTAAATTAAAAAAAATCAATTGGAATTCTAAACTGAAATTGTCTAAAGCTAAACTGAAGTTAAGAAATATAAATTAAGGGTCGAACCAGAATCAAATTGCGTCGCGCAAGACGTAAACAAACAAAAACAAACACATCAAGTTTTAAATTTTTACGTCTGTTTGATTTAGGTACCTCACATTTAAATTGTATAAACGAAAAATTATTGGGCGGTTCGCCTTACGCGACGTAATTTGATTCAGGTTGGACGCTGAAATTCAAAAACATAAATTGAAATTGAAAAAACTCGGAAATTAAAAAAATCCATTGAAATTCCAAAAATCAATTGAAATTCCAAAAATAATTTGGATTTTATAAAAATCAGCTTGTTTATGTATGATAAACAGAGATGACAAAATAATTGAGAGTTGTTATCGATAATTCGGTGACTGAGTGCCTCGCTAGTGTTGTAGAATATGTCAAAAGTACGTTGTCGAAAGTGAAACTTTGACATTGTCGAAGGGATGTGAGTTTCTCTACATCGAGCTGTATATTTAGAAAAAAATATAAAAAAAAAATGTTTTAAAAAACCAGAAAGAAATTTTGTTGGCATTTTTAAATTAATATTGGGTTTGATGTTTATGTGTCGAATAAAGAATACCGAAAACGAATTTCTGGCCGATTCTGAAACAAAATTCGGCGGACTCTATAAATTTCGCTGACTACATTTATAAACAAAATGTTTTAGATCACCAAAAACTGTAATTAAAACATTTAAAATTATTTCTAAATGCCTTTTTTTCTTAATCCAATAGTTTTCGAGATGGGTGCGATTTTTTACACTTTTTTTAAACTAAAAATTATTTTTAATTCTTAAATCTAATCTAACTTAACGACTATCAAAACTATTTTTGACTGACTTTTAAAGATCTTAGGTATATTTCCTAATTCCGGTTGGGAAAAACATTATACATACAATGATATATGTGAACAAAAATAACATCAGTTTCTCCAAAAAAATATGAAAAAAAAATAAAAAAAATGGACTTCGATTTTTATATACTTTTTAATATACATATTTTTTTTTTTAATTTATGCTTAAGCTAGTTTAAAACCTTGCTTTAGTACAGTTTCCCTTAAAAAACACATAATTAAAAGAAAGCTAAATTCAATTATCCTTGGTTTCCAAAAAAACCCTGGCAGCTGTATAACACTGCTGCATTTTTTTTATAAATTCTATTTATTTACAGTTCTTAGATAGTGCCCCTCCCTGGACCTGAGGTAAGTAGATGAAATTTTACCACATAGATTTTTTTATTTAGTTTTATAAATGAATTAAGCTTCAAATTTTATGTTTTTTTTTCTTCTTATTTAAAAAAAATCCATAACTTGTATATACGGATGTCTGAAATAGACATTTGTAGTTTATATATAAAAATTGTATGTGAAAAAGGTCGAGGTCCACTATTATAAAAAAAAAATAATAATTATAATTCCAACATTAATTATAACTTTTTGCATATTGATGGATAAATTTTTGTTCCAATTATTCAAATTAAGTATAAATGTTTATTTTTTTTGCTAAGCAATTTTTTTTTTGTCCTGGCCTAACATAAAAATTGAATTTTTTTTCACTACATGCGACAAATAGATGTCGATGATGTTAAATTCGTCATCAACTATGATTATCCATCAAATTCGGAGGACTATGTACATCGTATTGGACGTACTGGACGGTCAAACAACACGGGAACGGCATACACTCTCTTCACAAATTCAAATGCTAATAAAGCAAATGATTTGATACAGGTCTTAAAGGAAGCAAATCAGGTAAGATGAAATTTTATAACATTTTTTTAATTGATTTATCGGAAAAGTGTAATTATTTAGCAATAACTAAATATAATAACTAAAATAAGCTAGAATTTTCGTGTTAACGATTTTTAAAGTTCTAAATACTCGATTTTGTCATAATTTTTACAAAACCTAAACTTGCTTGAGAGGCGCGTGAGGAGTTATGTAGCTTCAAAGTAAAAATAAAAACGAAAAAAAATATTTTTGAGAGCTATTTTGAATATTCTAAAGAAACTAAAACTCTGCCGATCTCGGACATCGAAACGATTTTGGGGCGTGGTCTTGGACCACGATTTATAAAGTTACCGCACTTGAGCACAAAAAAGTAAAACTATTTGGGTCGCTTTTGGGTCTTCAGTAAAATTGTACATTGTTTTATTGTCCATATATTTATTACACCACCCGTTGTTATAAAAAAAACGACGCGAATCTTGTAGGAGGGTCAAAAGAGATTTTGGCGGTCAAATTTTATCTTAAAGTTCCAATTAATCTTTATCGTTTAACATCTGAAAGTTTTGTAAATTTAATATTAAAGGGGGTTTGATTTAATTCAATTTTGATTAAGTTTAAAAACATTATTTTTCTTTTTTTTAATTCAAGGTTATAAATCCCCGTTTAATGGATATGGCTTCGTCAATGGGAAGACGTGGAGGTGGTCGTAATAATAACTCACAAGGCTATAATAAGAAACCACAACAATATGGTGGTGGTGGTAATAATTTCCAACGTAATAATTTCCAACGTCCCAATAACAATTATGGACGTCCAGATCAGCAGCAGCAACAGCACAGACCAGCCTATTCACAATATCCTCCACCACAGCATTCACAAGGTGGCTATCCTCCAAGATCTCAAAATCCCGGCAACAATCCACAAATGACTCGATCAAATGGTCAACAGTCACGTTTCTCATCTGCGCCTCCCCCACACCAACAACCTTATGGTAATGGTGAAGAAAAGAAATCACGCTTTGTTCAAGGTCCTCCTCCTCCCCATCATCAGGGCGGCTATGAAAATTATATACCTAAGAATTTGGCTGCTGGCGGCTATGTACAACAACCTCCACTACCGACAGCTGCGTATGTCGTTCCCCCGTCATCGGATATGTATGCGTATCCACCACCTCCTCTACCGGTTCCAAACTAAATAAGATATCTCTCGCTGACAGAGGCTCTTTAAGGTTAATTACTACATATTCATTCTTTTTAAATATTTAATAACTGTAGGTTATAGACGTATTATTACAATTATCACAATTTTATGGATTTAATTATTTCTGTTTATCCCTTTATTATTTTTTCTCTTAAATGTTTTGTTTTATATTTTTTTGCCTTTATACAAAATAAGATTTTACTATATATGTATTTAACGTTTGAATTAAACGTTTAAATTTATCTTTAGAATCTTTAATTGATGTTGACAACCTAAAAAACACATCAAATAAAATATATTAAAAAAAATTAATAGCTTTTAGCATAACAAAATTCAGTATGGATGGTTTAAATAAAATATAACAACATATTCCTTTCAAAAGCCCAAAAGTTAATGTGTTTTATTTATTTGAAAATATAGCTAAAAAGCTTTTTTTAGCATGGTTAGTATAAAGTATGACGCTGGTGGAAACCAACGTCCATACAGGACACGATGTGGCCCATTATGATTCCTTTAAAACTTTGACCCTCTCTTATTTTTTTAATCTTCTAAAAGATTGTGCAGAGCATTTGCGTCTTCTACGGATTCCCTGCGATCTTTCAATGATGTCTTATCAAAAGTTTTTGGCGGAAAATACCTTATTCAAAGGCCGCTGTTCCAAAAAAAGTAATTCACATAAAAAATGTGAAAATGAAAATTTCCGAATTTTTTGGTGTTCTAGATTTCACATCCGAATTTCTTTTTCGTTTTGTTTCACATAAATAAAATTTGGTGAAAGTAAAACGAATGTACTTTTTTCCTCATAATTTTTTAAATTTTAATTATATATATATTCAATTTCAACTTCGAATGAAAACATGATCAACAAAACACTAAACTTGATTTCATGTGATTCGGAAATTTTCATGTGAATTAAAAAGTTGTGAAAGACAGAACAGAGGCCAAAGACAATTGGTACTCCAACGGTTAAAGCGGCTAATCAAATGAGTTATACATCTTAAAGAGCGATGTTTAATTTTTTCCCTTTGACTTATTTTTAAGTCGTCAGCACGTCGGGTTCATCCGCTATGAAAAATTCATATAAAAATGGATTTTTGGAAATTTATGGGGATGATCCCCGAATTCAGTTATGTTTATTCTCTAGTAATATGCAATTAAAGCTTTTTAGATAAATTCATATAACAATGGATTTTTAAAAATTTATAGGCATGATCTCCAAACTCAGCTATTTTCGCTTTAGCTCATCTAGTTAAGCAATTAAAGTTTTTTCGAAAAACTCTTATAAAACTGCATTTTTATACTGGATATGATCACCAAATTAAACTATTTGTGCTATAGCTCCTCTAGCTTAGCCACAAAATGCAAATCAAGTTTTTTTTTATTATAAAATTATATTAAAATGGTTATTTAAAACTTTATAGAGATGATCTCAAAATTCAGCTATTTATGCTCCAGCACCTCTACTTAAGACACAAAACACATTTAATACATACATTTACATTTACTTGTTTCAATTTAAGTCAAGCCAAAAAATGCAATTAAATTAGTTTAGAAAAATAAAAATACATTTGTGGGCATTTTTAAAGGATGATCACCAAATTTAGCTTTTATCGCACAAGCAAATCTAGTTAAGTGACAAAATGCAACACTCAAAAAATTATGTTAGTAAAATCAACTGAAAATGTCTGTTAAAATGACTACTTTGTAAGTTATTTTGGGGTCAACTACTTTTTCAGTTAAATCAACTAACAATGTTAGTTATTTTAACTGACAAAAAACAAATGACTTGTGTAGTAAAAACTACTTACATTTGTAGTCAAGACAACTAACATGTAGTAAAAATAAAATAATCCATATATATTTTTTTTTCAAAATTTTTCAGAAAAAAAATCGAAGATCAAATTTTTTCCAGTTTTTTTTTTTTTTTTTAAAGTTGTGAAATAATAATAAAAAAGAAAATTTATTTTTATTTTTTTGGAAAAAAACTTTGAAAATTTTTCAGAGATAAAAAAATTAACTACTTTAAATAACTGTTACTTCATTACAGTACTTTTTTGTTAGTTATTCAAAAAAAAAAAAACGACTTAAAATAACTAACAGAAATAGTTGTTTGATATTTTTCATAGAAAAACAACTGACTTCGTAGTTGAAAACAACGAACTACTGTAAAATATACAAACAACTAACATGTAGTAACTAACATAATTTTCTGAGTGAATGCATTTTTTTTAGTTAAAATTCATTTTACCTATTTTTAGCCTTCAAAAAAATGGATTTTTATAAATTTATAGGGATGATCCCAGAATTCAGATTTTTTCTCGTTAGCACCCCTTCTTAAGCCACAAACTGCAATTACATTTTTTTATACGGATAATTCAGCTATTTTTACTCTAGCATCTCTCGTTAAGACACAAAATACATTTAAAGATTTTAGAATTTTCACTATTTTCACCTCTACTTAGGCCACAATTATTTTACCCAAGCAAATGCAAATATGCAATAAAATTTTATTTAGAAAAAAATTGTGTAACATTTTTTTTTATGCGTACACTGAGGGAAAAAATCGTAGTCAAATCAAAAATTTTCATACTCATTTTTAAAATCCTCAAATTTTAAAAAACAATTTTAATAATGAAGTTGAACTTTTTAATATTTAAAATGTTTCGGCCTTAATTTTAAAATTTTGCTTTTTTGAATTAAGTATTCAAGAACTCATTTTCATTTCATGGTATCGCCATGTTAAAAATCGTCATTTTGATTATAAACATTTTAAATATGAGATTTAAACCATTTTAACAATGACGCTTTGAAAATAATCAATTATAATTAAAAATTATCGTGGTGTGCCATTAATAAAAAACAATTTTCCATATAAAATTTTAAAAAGTTAATAAATAAGTAATTAAATTAAAAGAATAAAAAAATTGAGTAAAAAGTGAATTGTCAAGATAAAATTCAAAACAGTGAAAAGAAAAAGATTTTGAAGAAGTCGAAATTTATATGGAGTCCAGGAGGGGATCATTAACTTGAAATGACCACCAGGAATATGTTCTTTACATTATTGGGTTTCTTTTTCAATACCGTCGCTGCTCTTACGAAAACAACTGTGTGTATTTAACATTTTTTTAAAGAAACTTAAAGAAAAGCTAAATTGTGAACTTTTGGGTTATTTTTGGCCTATTTCCAAGGGTTATTTTTATAACTTAATGGAGATAGGCTATTGCAATATTATTAAAATATTTGCAAAATTTATATTATATTAAAGCACCACGAAAAGATAAAATTAAGCAAATTTGTGGGCATCTTGAAAAATGCTTGAAAAGGTGGTGTTTTCTTTAAAGCAGCGACGATATACAAAATATATAACACAAAT
The DNA here is from genome assembly GCA_963921195.1 of Pegoplata infirma. Classification (NCBI taxonomy): domain Eukaryota; kingdom Metazoa; phylum Arthropoda; class Insecta; order Diptera; family Anthomyiidae; genus Pegoplata; species Pegoplata infirma. The sequence goes on along the minus strand of OY992539.1, from coordinate 13,248,297 downwards.
GTACCTTTTTAATAATTTTAAAGAAAAATAAAAAAAATATACAAATGTATAATAAAAATTGAGTTGTTTTATTTCAAAAGAAAATTTTAAGAGATAAGTATAAAACAATTATATATTTATAATGGTCAATTTTAAATTAAACATGACTTTCACTTTAATTTGATTATAAACACCTTTGATTTGAACATGAAACATATTCAAATCACAGTTCTTTCATTTCAGTTTTAAAATGTTGTCATATTAAAGTCATATTAAAAGTGTCCATGAATATTTTCAAATTGAGAAAAAACAAAGTTTGTTGACTTTTGTCACTGTTTTATTTTCAATATGAGGTTGTTTTTGCTTGATTTGAGATTTTTTTTTTCCTAGTGTACATAATTTCTTATTTTTCAAGCAGCTTTATTAGGGTTTTTCTATGATATTTTCAATAACTCCACACAAAAACTGTGTATTTATCAAATTCTCGTAGAAAAACCCTGATAAAGTTGGTTGAAAAGTTCAAAAAGTATCACGTACACTTAAAAAATTATGTTAGTAAAATCAACTGAAAATGTCTGTTAAAATTACTACTTTGTAAGTTAGTTTGGGGTCAACTATTTTTTCAGTTAAATCAACTAACAATGTTAGTTATTTTAACTGACAAAAAACAACTGACTTATGTAGTAAAAACTACTTACATTTGTAGTCAAAACAACTTAAATGTAGTAAAAATAAAATAATCAATATAATTTTTTTTTTCAAAAAAAATTTTCAGAAAAAAAAATTGAAGGCCAAATTTTTTCCGTTTTTTTTTTTCAAAAAAAAAAGTTGTAAAAAATAAAAAAACAAAAATTTATTTTTATTTTTTTAAAAAAAGACTGAAAATTTTTCAGAGATAAAAAAAATAAAATTAACTACTTTAAATAACTGTTACTACATTACAGTACTTTTTTGTAAGTTGTTCAAAAAAACGACTTAAAATAACTAACAGAAATAGTTGTTTGATATTTTTCATACAAAAACAACTGACTTCGTAGTTAAAAACAACTATCTACTGTAAAATACACAAACAACTAACATGTAGTAACTTACATAATTTTCTGAGTGTAGGCATTAGATGGATCTTCGAAGGGGCAAATTACGGTTTGCTCCCGGAGGTGTGCCAGCTGACGGTTGATTTTAGAATATTTTTATTAAAATTATATTAAAATTTTCACTTTTTTACATCTTCGGAGGGGCAGCTGACGGTTCACACCCCTCTTCATAAATTTTAGGTTTTGTAAAAATGGTGACAAAATTGGGTAATCGCATTATACTCCTCTTTATTTTGAGCTTTAAAATTCGTTAACACGAAAATTCTAGATGATCTTGTTTTCGAGTTTTTGAAATATCCAACTGATTCTTCTGATTCCAAATCTGCCATTAAAATTTTTCTGGCACGTACCGTTTTTGAGATATTCGCTGTTAAAAAGTAAAAAAAATAAAATTTGGGGGTCCACTGTTACATATTCTTACGTTGCTTCCAAAAAATAAGACTTGATTTCATATAAAATGGATCTTATAATTTCAAAACTGCAATCCAATTTTTTCTTGCATATTCCGTTTTCAAGATATTCGCTTGAAAACTTTTCAAACGCGAATATTTCGAAAACGGAACATGCTAGAAAAACGTTGATTGCAGTTTTGGAAGCAGGAGATCCATTTTATGTGAAATCAAGTCCTATTTTTTGGAAGCAACGTAAGAATATGTAACAGTGGACCCCACAATTTTGGTTTTTTGGCTTTTTAACAGCGATTATCTCAAAAAATGTGGATGGCAGATTTGGAATCAGGAGAACAAAATTTATCGGAATCAGTTAATAAATTTTGTTGTCGATTATTTATTGATTTATAAATTTAATTATTTAGCAATAACTCGAAAACAGAATCAGCTAGGATTTTCGTGTTAACGATTTTTAAAGATCTAAATAAAGAAGAATGAAATGTCATTACTTAATTTTGTCACCATTTTAACTAAACCTACACTGAGAAAATTATGTAAGTTACTACGTGTTAGTTGTTTGTATATTTTACAGTAGTTAGTTGTTTTCAACTACAAAGTCAGTTGTTTTTGTATGAAAAATATCAAACAACTATTTCTGTTAGTTATTTTTTGAACAACTAACAAAAAAGTACTGTGATGTAGTAACAGTTATTTAAAGTAGTTAATTTTATTTTTTATCTCTGAAAGTTTTCAAAGTTTTTTTCCAAAAAAGAAAAATAAATTTTCGTTTTTTATTTGTTACAACTTTTTTAAAAAAAAAAAAAAAAACTTGGAAAAAATTTGGTCTTCAATTTTTTTTTCTGAAAAATTTTTTGAAAAAAAAAAATTATATATTGATTATTTTATTTTTTACTACATTTTAGTTGTTTTGACTACAAATGTAAGTAGTTTTTACTACATAAGTCAGATGTTTTTTGTCAGTTAAAATAACTAACATTGTCAGTTGATTTAACTGAAAAAGTAGTTGACCCCAAAACAAGTTACAAATTAGTTATTTTAACTGACATTTTCAGTTGATTTTACTAACATAATTTTTTGAGTGTAATCTTGCTTGAAGAGGGGTTTGGTTTATTTCCCCGGAGGTGCGCCATCTGACGGTTGATTTTGGAATATATTTGGCATTATTTGTCCATAATTTCAGCTTTATTAAAATGATTTTAAATTTTTCTCTTTTTTGCATTTTTGACAAAATCTTTTGGCTGTACTTCCCGTAGGTGCGCCAGATAACGGCCGGACTTCGTGTGCATACTCGAGTATAATGATCGAGAAAATCATTTCGCTACCTCCCGCACTATAAATGGAAACCATAAAAAATGTAAAACCGTACACTTAAAAAATTATGTTAGTAAAATCAACTGAAAATGTCAGTTTAAATAGCTACTTTGTAAGTTGTTTTGGGGTCAACTAATTTTTCAGTTAAAACAACTAACAATGTTAGTTATTTTAACTGGCAAAAAATATCTGACTTATGTGTAAAAACAACTTACATTTGCAGTCAAAACAACGAACATACATAAGTAGTAAAAATAAAATAATATATAATTTTTGAAAAAAAAAACTTGAAAAATTTTGTGAGAAATAACAATAATGAAAATTTAATATTTTTTAAAACTTAGAAAATTTTTCAGAGATAAATAAAATTAACTACTTTAAATAAATGTTACTACATTACAGTACTTTTTTGTTAGTTGTTCAAAAAAACGATTTAAAATAACTAACAAAAATAGTTGTTTGATATTTTTCATACAAAAACAACTGACTTTGTAGTTGAAAACAACTAACTACTGTAAAATATACAAACAACTTACATAATTTTCTTAGTGTATTTTTTCTACCATATATCGTCCATTCCATGAGTCATTTTAAAAAATCTGACCGATGGTCTTCCGATTTTTGTTATATTTTTCATACAGATACTCTATGGAGACAATTTTAAATTTCATCCATCAGATCGAAAATATTCGAAAAACTCGCGATTTTATTCACGATTTTCGTTTTTAAAAAAGTCAAAAAAATGCAAAATCTGTGTAACTTTGAGCAGCTGTATTTTCTAAACTACCCAAGTAGAAATTCATGACGGTTATAAAAATAAAGCGTCTTTAAAGCACTCTTAAGTAGAAATTCATGACGGTAATAAGAAAAAACGTTTTCAAAACACCCCCAAGTATAAATTCATGATGGTTATAAAATAAAATCAAAACTTATCAAAAATAATTCAATTTTAAAGCATAACTTCATAACGCTTTTCGAACGATTCGTAAAAGCGTTTTGAGAATACTTTTCAACCAAACCTATGATTTTATTTCACTGCCATTCAAAAAACAAGAACTGTCAAAATTGTTTTTGTCTTGAAAAAATTGGGTTTGCTATCATGATTTTCCCATTACAAAGTATTTTCAACGTTATATCCTATTATGTCCTGTATCTATTGATGAAATTGGGTTATAAAATGTTGTTCATTTCATTGAAGATATTGGATATCTTTGTGATAAAAATTTGATTTACAATCATAGGTTTTGCATTTCAAATTGGGCATACGTTATTGGATTCTATTCTTGTACCAATGGCGTTTAATTTTGAGAATTTGTATGAAGCATTTACAATTGATTTTAAGAAACTGGTTTCAAAATCGAAGTCAGAAAACTGATTTATTGTAGCTTCCATATTAGCTTCATCATCTGCGATGTGAAAAATTTTGTGAAATTTCATTGTTTGTTTCTAATAATTTTCTTAAAATTGTCTTCGCATTAATCGCTTTTGAAGTATCTATTTTTCTGGATGGAAAAATACGACAAACTGTATAAAGAATTTCAAGTGTTAGTACTGCTTAAATTCCACTACATTTTTTAGAATTATTGCTCAACCATATAACAAAAATATCTAATTTTCCAATTTTCAATATCCATTAAAACGAAAGATTTCCTCCGAAACTATAAAGTTATGTCATCAGATATTTTATTAAAATTTTGTTGCAAACTTTACTAATTTTTGCAGCAATTCTTGCCTATACCAAGATACAACTTATATCGTCCAGTACGACAAAGTTTACAAAAATTTTAAAACTGCTATATTTTTTTGCTTTTTAACGCTTTAATAATGCTTTAACGAAGCGTTCTCAAATCACCATTATAAAAGACTTTAAAAACGTTTTATATAAACCGTTTAACGGTGTTATCATTAGGACTATCTAAAAGCGCTCTGAGGATGGTTTTCCGTATGATCTGAAAGCATTCGTACTACCATGCAGAGCGCTTTAAAAGCATTTTTACGGTTGTATTTTTCTACCTGGGTACTTATCGCATTTTAACAATCCATAGCGCATACGAATGGTATGTAAGTCTATTTAGAAATCTTATAGACTGAAAAAATATCGGTGGTTCAAAAGTGCATTTTACTTATATGCAAATGCAGTTTTGAAGTGCATTTTGCGAAACTTTTACCCCTTTTATTTTTTTTTTTAATTAGCATATTTGTAAAATTTAGGATTTTTGCTACAAAAAAATGTTTTCATTACAATGGACCGAGAATGTGCGATTTTTTTAATATTTTTTTTAAAAAAATACTTCCTTAAGTTTCCCTTATAAAAAATTTTATATTTTAAATTATACCAAAATCATTTAAAAAGACATGTTTTTAAACCGTTATATTTTCAAAAGTACTAATCGTATCTCATTGTTTTTATGCACATTAGAATGGTATTTTTGTCTATTTTTGGCATTTAATGTTCGCAAATATGTTGGTGTTTCAGAATTGCATATTAAATGCAAATGCAGTTTGGAAGTGCATTTTTCAAAACTTTTACCCCTTTGATTTTTTTTTTAGTTATCATATTCGAAAAGTTTACAATTTTTACTACAAAGTAATGTCCTCCTAATAATGCTCGGTCCATTGTAATGAAAACATTTTTCTGTGGCAAAAATTGTAAATTTTCCAAATATGCTAATTAAAAAAAAAATTAAATGGGGTAAAAGTTTCGCAAAATGCACTTCAAAACTGCATTTGCATATAAAATGCACTTTAAAACCACCGACATTTTTTCAGTTTATAAGATATCAAAATAGACTTACAAACCATTTGTATGCGCTATGGATTGTTAAAATACGATAAGTAGTTTTGAAAATACAGCTGCTCAAAGTTACACAGATTTTGCATTTTTTGTCTTTTTTAAAAACGAAAATCGTGAATAAAATAGCGAGTTTTTCAAATATTTTCGATCTGATGGATGAAATTTGAAATTGGCTCCATGGAGTATCTGTATGAAAAAAAATAACAAAAATCGGAAGACCCTCGGTCAAAAAATGCCTAAAATTACCAAATGTCTGGTGGAATGGACGATATACTATAATCACGTAAATTAAATTAATGAACATTTTCATTAATTGCAATTCAATTTTCTTTCACTTTTACCTACAGCTTAAGAAACACCAAAAAAAAATCGGAAATTTTTATTTTCAAATTTTTTTTGTGAATTACTTTTTTTGGAACAGCGGCCTTAAATGAAGGACTTTGTTAAATTACTTCACCCTAGAGTTATCTACCGTATGATATTTTTACCTCTTTATGCGTAACATAGACTTGGATCTTCGAAGGGGCAGCTGACGGTTATTCCCCCGGAGATGCGCAAGCTCACGGTTGATTTTGGAAAATTTTTTGCATTATTTATCCATCATTCCGCCCTTAAGGATAATATACCATGTACTGTCATTTTCATGATGGTATATGATATATTAACCAAAGATTAATTAATTTTTGATATTAACTGCTTATGGGACACAGCTGAGTGCTACCGGAGGCGTTACTGGTTGCGGATAGTGGTACGTTGCGCAGATATGTGAAGTAGCTGCTATTGGCAGTCGCGGACAGTCAGCGGTTACAAGAGGAGAGTCTCTTAGGGACTTTCGATCCTTGTAGCGTCGTGGCGAGCAATTGGCGCCAACCAATATCACAACATGTGTTGTTGGGGAAATGTTGAAATAAAGCGGGACAATCCAGCTAAATGCGGGACGTCTGGCAACCCTAGAAAGAAACTTTAATGACTCCATTTTCATTGATCAATTGAAACCTGTCTTCGGTTGAAAAGAGAGTAATTTTTCATAAAGCTTATGTCAATTTTCATTACTTTCACGAAGCTTTTCTTCAGTGTAGATTTGTTATAATTTTTTAAAAGTCATGTATTTTTTCTATTTAATCACAAATCATTTTAAATAATTTCAACCTAACCGAGAACTGGTAACAATGGCCGTCGTCACGTTGTAGCGAAATCGACCAAGGGGTTTGGTGGGAATCGAATCCACGACGCCCTGTTTCATAGGCTAGCACGCTACCAACTACCCTACAGGGGCCGCTTGCAAAGTCATATAATTAATTTAATAAACAAAAATCCACTCTAAACATTATCGATTTTATTTATTTTTTGGCTTCATTATTATTACTTTCATTTTTTTTATAAGAAAAAACTATTTTACATCAAATTAGAGTATATAGAACTAATAATGATAATAATAAATAATTAAATTAATAATAAATACAATATATTAATAATAATAATTATTATAATTAATAATAATAAATAATAATAATAATATGCTACACATTATCATTATTCTTTTTTTTTGGTTTTGTTTTAAAAATTACTCAAAATACAATACAAGTACGATTACAAAGTTTTTGTTTTTTAATGTTGCAGTACAGTACATCGAACGCACAAAAGTAAAACAGTTATAATTCTCATTGGATTGGTACATTTTTTTAAATATATGTATTTATAATTTTTTTTCTCAAAGTTTTTCTTTTTATTGTTTTTCCTTTTTAGAACGATGCAAATACGATATTTGTATGTATTTGTAATATTTTTGTGTTGTGTGTGTGTTTTTTTTGTTTGTATACAATAATTCCTATATGGTGCATCAGGATGACAGTTATAACAGTTCAATATGTATGTATGACTAGAAAAAAAAGAGGGCGATTGGGCGGGCGTTTAATTTGGCGCAAAAATTCCTTATTGAATTTAAATGATATTTGATATTATAAGGATAAATCTGAAATAATTTTGTGTAAATGTAACTGAATCAAATGCCTTTTTTAAATATTTGTGATTTTTTTTTGTAATTTTTTGGCTTAATTTTTCATTCTTAATTTGTATTATTCAGAATCATTATTTAACGAGATTTATAATTTTTTATAGTTTTTTTTTTTGTTTGTTATGAGAATGTTAAAGTGTACACAATGTAATTTCACTTAAACTCCGTTTGGATAAAATCGAAGATTTTCAAGTGCCTTCTTAAATTTTGGGAGAGCATTTAAAGGTTTAATTATTTTTTTTATAAACATTTTAGACTTTTTGTTTTGGTGTCTAGATTTTTAATAATACATGTTAAATATATTTTTTAATTTCTCATTTAGTTTGGGCCTTTTGTAAACTCAGCCACATTTTTATCCTATCCCGCTCTTATACGTTTTCTGTTCTGTAGAATCCTTCCCTTTCAAAAGTTCACCTTAATTTGTTAATATGCTAAATATGGCTCCAGATGGGCTTTAGTTAAATTTATTTCTGTTGTTATGGATTTTTGTGTTAGTTGTGTAGATATCACGAGAGTTCCTGTGAGAATTGTGACTCCAGGGTAGGTCTTCTATTGTTTGGATGATTACGTGCTGTGACAGCTGCTTGATTGCGTAGTGGCGGTGGCCCAGGACTACCATAACCAGCAGCATATAATTGGGGACATGAATCTTTAATGAGTTCTTGAGTTTCGCGCAGTTGCCTCTGTACTTGGGGTGCCAAACGTTGTACACTAATGGCTGGTGGGAACCGGTATTCAGTATTCGCCGCCTAAAATTAAACATAAACAAATTTAAATTATTATAAATTACACAGAACAACACTAAAAAAAAGTGACAAAACAAAATACGGCGTTTTGAAAGATCACATCGGATTTAATTTTAGAGACGGATAAAGTTTTCCATATTGACATATGCAGTTAAATTTTATGGAAAATTTTTTGTGAAACATTACATTCCCGACCTCCGCCTTCTTCTGGGAATTTTTTACGATTTGTTAGAATAGATCCAAAAAATACCGTTATGAGGGGGATTTGGAGTGGTAATATGTTCCACAAAAATAAATGCCATAATATTTTCTAAAAAGTTGCTTAACATACCCTACACATTAGATGTGCTCAAACTGCCACGTGAGTTGGATTTAGATCAAATTTATCGCAATCCTAGAATCAAGATCAATAAAGTATAAAGAAGGTATCGAATTGCACTCAAACATGACACTAGCGTATAAGGAAAGCTGTCCAATTAAGACCAGAAAGATTAAGAGGGATGTTCCGTGGTGGAACAAGGGTTTTGAACAGCTTAGACAAGAGGCTAAGTGATTATTTAATAGGGCGAAACAAACAGGTGATTGGGTAACCTATACATAAAATATATAAAAGGGAATTATAATAGGGAAATTTGTCGATTCAAGAGACGTAGTCCTATACTGTGAGAAAATAAATGATATTCCAGAAGCCGTGCGAATTCAAAGAGCCCTCTCACAAGACCACTATGTACTTTAAAAAGATATGTTGGTGGATCTTTTACTGAATCGACTCTTGAGACTTGTGAACTCCCATTGGAAACTCATTTTCCTGGATAGAACTATCTTGAACAAAGTCTAGAGACTCGTCTGCATTTGTATTACTGGCGCTGGTAAAACATTCTAAACGTAACCCATTGGGGCCCTGCTTAACATTCCACCATTATATATTTCTGTAATCGAGAATGTATGCAGAAGCGCCCTAAAGCTGACGGAACTTGGTAATATGAAGATTTTCGTAGTTGATCGTCAAAAAGGACATGGACAGAATATTACCGACACAAGTATTTATTAGGAACTTTGACACGAAAATCTTTGAACGGAGCGTGTAGTAAAATATGACCTGGCACCCAGAACCTAACTCCATAATATGGTATACGGACGGGTCTAAGCAAACTTACGGACCGAATTTCTAACGCGCTCTAATATCAATATTTCAGGCAGAACTATATGCCATTCATGTATGTGTAACCGATTGTATTCCAAGAACAACAAAAGGTTCCCATATATACATAAAGTCTGACAGTCAGGCTGCATTGAAAGCTCTTATAGATTTTTATGTTCCATCCGGACTGGTTATGAACTGTATTGACTCACTTAACGAACTAGGACGAACTGACACTCGTGCGGATTCCGGGTGACGAGAGTTATACGGGGAACAAACGCGCCGATTGTTTGGCAAATATTGATGCCCGAAGACCCTTTATTGGCCCAGAACCATTCTTTGGTTTACCATCGGGATATGTTAGGGAAAAACTCAAAATATGGCTTGAATCTAAGTTCGTAGAGCACTGAAATTTGTGCCCTGGACAGAGGCAGGCAAAGAAAATGTTAACTCCATCCAGCTCGGAATCGAAACGACTACTATCATTGGACAAAAAGGATCTCAAAATTCTTACGTTCTTTCTAACTGGACATTGTAACCTACGTTAACAACTTAAGAATAAAACTCGATCTGATACGGACGCGTGCAGATTCTACGAGATAGAGGAGGAGATGGCAGAACATATGCTTTGTATAAGTCAAAGATTGAATTTTAAGCTCCAACCATAACCTAACCTTCACTTGATCGCTTCCTCAAATGAAATTTTGATATTTGAGTCTAACAGCTCCTAAGGTACAAGCAAGTTTTTGGAACTAAGAGTTAGCTAACATCTTTTTAAGGAACTGGAATGTATTGGTACGCCTTTAGAAATTAGGAGTACGACTTTGTACCTCTAATAAGGCTTTGTAGATTAATCTCGGAAAGCCAGATCTAAAATTTATGTAGTTTCTTAACATTTCTGATGTAGGAATACCATATTGAAATTTTTATATATGTTCATTAAAAGAATCTCCAATTTGATTTTCGATAGGGATTGATCGGGACACTTGTTCGTCCCATGTTATCACAACGAACCTCGACACCTTCCTTCTAAAGCATGCTCAGCCGGCTTGACATAGTCGTTCTGCAACTCTGTTATGAAATCTGTGTTAAGTTTTTAGAACTCTGAGAAGTCTTAGGATTTTAAAGACCTTTTCTGAATCTAAGATCAAAATTCTAGTGTGATTATGCTGGCGTAGCATGTTTTAGAATGGAGATTTCCATATGTTTTTGTCCTACCAAACTTTAAAATTGTATTTCTTTGAAGCTAACCTTAAAACTTATTGTCACATTACTTGCCTGTACATTATGCATGACATCACCGTAATAAGATACTGAGCCCGCCGATGTTGATGATGATGGTGTTTGACTTTGGCCATGTGGAGTTTGTTCATATTGTTGCTGTTGTAGCTGCATCTGCTGCTGCTGTATATGCTGTTGCTGCTGCTGTTGCATCTGTTGGTGCTGTTGTTGCTGCTGCTGCATCTGTTGTTGCTGTTGTAACTGTTGCTGTGTTATCGTTTCACCATACTGTTGCATGCTTTGTTGCAGCGTAGCAGCTTGACCGTAATATGCCAATTGCATGCTTACCGCCGACTGTGGTGGCGGTGGCGCACGTCCACCATTGACATAGTTAAGTGGGGCTGTTTGTTGTTGTTGTTGTAAATTTGGCGGGGTAGCGGTAATATACTGCTGTTGTAAAGGATTGGTCGGCGGGGGTGGTTGCATTTGTTGTGTTAACGGACTCGTCGTATTCATTAACAAACGGCCATCTACCAAACGCTTAGGACTAACCTGTCCGGTCTTACCTAAGAGTGGCGAGGACCCTGTCGGAATGGCCAGCATATATTGTGGCGCTGTTTGTGCATTGGGTGCCTGCATTATTGCTAGGGCATTGGACGTATTAGCGGTAACGGTGGCCATGTTCGGAGACGATGTCTCCGTATTTATACTCAGCGGCATTTGTGGCATGACCGATATTTGATGCAACATGCCAGAATTCATTTGAGGAATGGTTATTTGCTTACTAGGCGTAAGTTTCAGTGTACCACTAGCCACAAGTTGACCGCTAGTTGGTGGTGTACTAGGATGAGGTAGAAACTCTGAGTTTAGAACTTGTGGTGGTATACCAGTTGGCAGCATAGCACGACTAGCCGTAGTCAGTTGTTTAGCTGGTGTTTGCCGTACCGGTGTAGTTTGTAGTGAACGACTAGCCGAGGAACACATTGAAGCCGTTAAGCTAGCGGATTCCCAATGCTGAACCAAAGCATTTAAACGAGCTTCTTCCAAAGCTATTTCTGTTTCACTATTTGAGTCGTAATCCGGTCCCTGAGAATACAAAAATTAAAGAAACTCTAATTATATTGTCCAGCACTTTTAATAGCAATTTATATACCTCTTCAATCTTTTTATCCAGCATTCGGAAAAAATTCTGCTGACTACTGGAAATTTCCCTAAAACAGGGCAATTATTAAAGTATTTAAGTGTGACAACAGTATTACTTTAAATATACTCACTGGCTTTGTAGTAGAGATAGGTTTCGTGCTCGTAGTAATGATACTGAAACGTCTTCATCTGATTCACCCGGTTCTTTATTGCTATTATCGTCTGTTTCTTCAGTTCGATCACGTTCCCGATTTTCAGCATCATCAATATGACCTTCCTCTTCGTCTGTTTCGGCCTCAGAATCTCCTGAAAAGTAATAGTAAAGATGGTTTTTAGATTTTTTATAGAATTTTAGGGAAATTTAATTAAAATTAATTTTATGTACAAAATTGATGTCCAAAGATAAAAAGGGACAGTACTTCTGAGTATGCCGAACAATAAAAAACATCGAAGCCATTTTCTGTACCTTCGCTGCAAGACTGTAATTCTATACAATAGTGCACTTTGAAATTAACATTGACTCTTGATAGCATCTTGACTGTCAGAATAGATTTAAAATATGTTTCAGAAGGAGTGCAGTTCAGTCTCGCAAGGAAGTCTCGTGATTTTACTAGATTTTTTGCCTCTTTCCTTCTCCTCATAACCTATTTTCCTAATACCAACACAATGCATTGCATTAGTAGGGGCATCCCTTGAGTGTTGGCTCAAAGTAAACAAAAAAGATTTTTTGCTACCTCCTATTTTACAAGAATTTCTAGTTAAAATTACGAGCTTTTTTGTAATTTTACAAGTTTTTTACAAATAAAATTGTAAATTTACAACTTTTTTGACATAATAAATCTTCAAAGGAATTTTAGAGAATTTAATAGATATTTTTTGTAAAATTACATATATTGAAAATTTACAAAATTACAAAAAAAAATATTGCAAAATTACAAAAAAAATATTCATTTCGATCGAAATTTGTTTATTAAAAAACAAGGAAAACTGTCAAATGTTGGTAAAATGGGATTACGAGACTTTTTCTGGTAATTTGACAAAGTGTTTTTTTGTGTGTACACTCAAAAAAAAAAACTGTAAAGTTAGCAAAAAAGCTTGTAAACCTACAAGAAAATTTGCTGATTTTGAACCCACAATTTTTTTGGTACAGTTAGCAAAAACGTTTTGCTAAAAATTAGTTAACTGATTTTTTTTTTATTTCAACTTAGTTCATACACATTTGAGGACCCCATTGGGTTCGGACCCGATAGGTCCAGACCCCGACGGGCATAGACCTAGTTGGGTTCCTTAAAAATCGTCATAGTTTTTGATCCAAAATTTGTGTCCGTTTCGCTCTACCTTGCTTAGTTTTTGAGATACGTGATTTTAGGGGACCACCGGGGTTTTGAGAATTACAAAACTCGATAACTTCAAAAATATTACTCGGAGAGCTTTTGATTATTTTGCGGTCTTGTTCTACGTGTTGAGAGCTACAAAAATGCACTTTTTTTGTGTCGGCAATATTTACCGAGATATGAGCATTTTAAAATTTTCGGGAATGCTAACTTTTTTGGATCCAAAGTTAGGACCCATTAGGGTCCACACATGTGAAGAGGACCGGCTATACTATAGTAAGCCCGAGAACCAAAAATGGCCTCCATTTTGCTCTATCTGGCTTAGTTTCCGAGATAGCGCCATTTTAAGTTTTCTGAAAATAAAAAAAAATTTATCATTTATTCTTGCTAATAGTATTAGCAAAAAAGCTTGTAAAAATTTGGTCATCTCAATTTCAAATTTAGCAAAAAAAAATAGTTCAAATTTTGTTTAAAATTGCTAATGCGCTAAATGAAGTTTACAAGATATTTTTGCTAACATGCTAATCTCAACAAAAAATTTGCTAAAAGTTAGCTAACCAGCGTTAGCAAAAAAAATTAGTAAATCTACTAATGTATTATTTTGAGTGTAGGACCCAAAGCAGAAATCATATTTTTTCTTGTCGTAGGACAGAATCGGTCTTCTTAGGATATACTTCCAGCCACCAAGAAAATTGAAAACACTTTGTGCAAGATATGTCCGAATAGAAGAAAAATGCAGCTCTGAATTCCACGCTAGGTTCCAAAGACGCTACAAAGCCATCTAATATGGAATTTAAACGTCTATTGTAAAATACATTTTCGGCCAGAAAATGACAGAGTTATCACGTCCAGTCTAACATTGTTAAGTCTCATTTATATCAAGAAAGACCTCCATATTGTACTTCTCAAATCAAAGCGACCTCTCTATAGAACCCACTACCTTGTGACGATAAGTTTGGTATCAATCAATCTACGCAAATAATTTTAAAGGATAGATATCCAGTCTATGTCTGCTCCGACACCACACACAAAAAAATGTTTACCAAGTACTTGGGAGGATATGCGTTTTTAAAGTTTTTTGCATATATTATGCAAAAAATAGCATAATTTTACCAAGTTTTTGCTTGTTTCTGATAAAAGTTTAGAAAATATTCATAAGAGTATTTAACCTTTTGAAATTTTACAAACTTTTAACTAAAATTATGCAAAAACTTGGTAAAATGTTACAAAATTTTTCATAATTAATGTAAAAAACTTTTAAAACGCATATCCTCCCAAGTTATTGGTAAAATATTTTTTTGTGTGCAGATGCAAATAATACAACTGGAATGATACTGTAAGATTCAGCTGATTTTCAAGGCCTACAGCTTTTTGAAAAGAAGATTTTATGTTCATTTGTTAGATTTTTATTTTATTTTAAATAAATCGATAATATTGCCATCTTTTTCTTAGAAAGTGAAGAGTTGCCCAGATTTAATTCTAATTTAATATACTGCTTTTCTGAAGACATTTCCTTTTCGACGAATTCGAGGAATTTTCTACACTCTTAAGGCAAACATTCAGTGCTAGCAGTGTTAGGACATGTCATTAAGGATTACATATGATTTGTCAGAACCTGAAGACATTTCCCCAAAGAATCACTATTGAATCTCAAAATTAAAATAACGAACTAGTGCCCCCCATTTCCCGGTTCTCGGTATTCCCGGGAATACCCGTATTCCCGGTTCTGGAACCGGTTTCCCGGTTCTAGATATATTCCCGGGAATACCGGTATTCCCGGTTCTGATCCTGGTACCGGTTCTCAAAAACCCGAAAAATACTATACCATAAAATATTTAAATTACACTATTTAATCAGTATTTCAGTTACATTTAGATATGTTTGTACATGATTTAAAAATTAATTAAAAATTAAATTAATAATAAAAATAAAAAATAATAAAAAACTATTTTTTTCTTAAATTAAAAAAATACAATGGAAATGGTATTTTTCACATGTTTTGTATTTTTTTTGGTAAAAGCAAAGAAAAAATTTTAATTATACTAAATTTTACAAAATATACATACCGGTAGAACCGGGAATACCGTCAGAACCGGAACCGGGAATACCGGTATTCCCGGGAATACCGGGAATGAATTAAGAACCGGGAAACCGGTACCATTTCCCGGTAATACCGAGAACCGGGAATACCGGTATTCCCGGTTCTACGGTACTGATCGTAGGCACTATAACGAACAGAAAAGATTTTATTGATCACAATAAAATAAAAGAAAATTGATTTAAATAAATTTTCTAACACAAAAATAATACGACCAATTGCTCAAAATAATTAAGTTGAAGTGAAAATTTCTGACAAAATTTTCCAAACAATATTTTTGTAAACTAATATTTTAAGAAAAAAATAGCTTTTTTCTGAACTTTCCGATTTTCAAATCAAAAAAGGAACCCAAAGCCATTGTCCTACAGGTTTAATATTTTTGTGTGTTAATATTGACCCCAAAAGTCAATTTTCCCGACCCAGACGATTTCAAAATTCGACAAAAAGCTAAATCTGATCCACCCTAATGTACAGGGTGGGGCGTTTGTTGTGTCAGTCGTTGACATAAAATGTAGCATATATTTATTTATAATCTTATTTATATATAAATGAGATATATTTCAGGAATTATTGTTGAGATTAACATGTCTATCGTTGTTCTAAGTTACAACTTGGAATCCATGTCTTATCCTCATTTTTTTAAATCATTTTAATCAATACTAAACACTTATCCTTATTGTATAACTATAACTGTTTTTATAATATCGTATTTTGTTTTTTTTATTAAATCTTCTTACAGTAATATCTTGACAAATAAAAGTATTTTTGCATGACCTGAATCCTTTGTTTTCCTATTCCTTCTCAACACTTGATGACAAATTATGTGTATCTTTGCAAATTTATTGTTGTTATTGCTCGATTTCTCGAGCAATGATTTTCTTTTATTATTTTGTATCAATATTCTAAATAAATTCATCATCATCATCGTCACTCATACTCTACGAGTATAATATTATGTGCTACTGAAGGCAGTTTTGTACCCATTCTTCATTTCAATCAAGTAACAAATTAGTAAAAATCAATCAGTCATTGCAAAGTGTTTTCTGTTTTTCGATTCAACCGTTTTAATGTCCTTCGAGTTTGCACAAAAACAATAAAAGGTAGAAGAGCAACACGGGAAGATGAATAGGAAACAAATGTTTAATGAACCAACAATTGTAAATGTTTGAAAAAATAAAAAAAAAATAGGTGAGAATACATATAAATAATATTCAAAGATTCAGGAAGGAAACATAGATACATTTGAAAAAAGGTTATTTAAACAGTTATACATTGCACATGGGAGGTTTTGAAAATTATTGTCGGCTACGAACACGGAAATTATCTCTAAACCGAAAATATGACAGATAAGTTGTCAGATGATAGATGACAGATGAAAGTTGTCAAACATTAGCATTTTTAACTTTTGATTTTCCAAAGTTTCCGGGCAAATTTTTATACTTAGTACTAGACCTAAAAGTTATGTAGTACCCGAATATATAAAAAAAAAATAAAATCGGTTGAACGGTTTTCGAGATATATATCGCCATTTGAAATTTTGCAAAAAGTGGCGGTTTTTTCCTACGTTCAAGAAATTTTTAAAGAAAATTCTCAAAATTTCTTAAAAATTTTCGAAAAACCCAAAACTTTGATCGAAGGGCGCCAAGGATTTGGCTCAAATTAATTTTTTTTAAATTAATTTGAGCCAAATCCGTGGCGCCTTTCTAACAAAGTTTTAGTTTTTTAGAAAATGTTTACCAAAAACTGTAAACTTGAATCGAAGGGCGCCTGGGGTTAAAATGTTCTGATTTGGCTCAAATAGTTATTGAATTTAAAAAAAAAAAATCTTAAACAGCAATTTTTGGAAATTTTTTGACTAATTTCAAATGGCAATATCTCGAAAACCGCTAAACCGATTTTAAAATTTATTTTATATTCATACTCAGCATGCAAATCTAATTAAAACAAGTAGGAAAGTTATAGTCGGTCAACACCGACCATGTGATTGTTTTCCAGAAAATGGGTCCTCAGTCCAAACATGGACCGATTGGATCTGTCTTTTGTTAGATCTTTATTTAGTGTAGAAAACACACATATATCAAATTCTAGTGGAATTGATTTATTTTTTTTGTCAATAGACCGATTTAACTGAATATCGGTCGAAATTTTTATATGGGGGACTAAGTCCAAAAATGGTCCAATTATTTTCCGATTTGATTAGGATGCTAAAGTACACGTTTAACACCTTAAAATAAAATTTTTATCAAATATTTCCATTGAGGGAATTATGTGAATATCGGGAGGGTGGTTTGTATGGGGACTACCAGAAGGACTGACCCGATTCCTTTGAAACTTAGAATGATTCGTGCATATAAAATTTAATTATCTGCTAAATTTCAAAGCGATATCTATTAAAATACGGTTATTAGAGTCATTTAAGCCGAATCCAAAGGGGGCGTTTGTATGGGGGCTAGGTCTTAACGTGGACCGATTTTCTCCAATTTCAATAGACTTCGTCCTTGGGCCAAAAGATGCTTAAATTTTAAATTTCAAATCAATTGATTGAAAATTGCGACCTGTATCGTGCTTAAACCGATAGATGGACAGACGGACGGACGAACATCGCTTAATCGACTCAAAAAGTCATTCTGAGTCGATCGGTATACTTGAAGGTAGGTCTAGGACCAATATTTCGGGTAGTTACATACATCAGCACAAACTCATTATACCCTGTACCACAGATTGGTGTAGGGTATAATAATATATTGCGAGATATGTTGCTATTTTTTTATTATTTTTCAAAAATCCAAAATTTGGTGGAAATTTTCCAAAAATCCAAAACCTTGATCGAAGGTTATTAGAGTTTTTTCTGTAAGTACAGATCTAGCTCGGGCTCTTATTACATTTGTTGTAAGGTTCCAGTTGAAAAAATGCAGAAGAAAAATTGAATTTCTAAAAATTATCGGTTTTGATCGGATTTGGCTGAAATTAAGTTTCAATGAAAGACTGTCTCAAGCTCTACGAAAGGGATAAGGGAAAGATTTTTTTTTTTTTTTAAAACTTCTTGAACGTAGGAAAAAATTGTCATTTTTTGCTAATTTCAAATAGCGATATCTCAAAAACCGTTCAACCGATATTATTTTTTTTTTTTGATGTTCGTTTTAAAACTAAAATTTAATACAAAATATGACCCAAAATATGCACACAGAAAAAAATAAAAATGAATTTCAATTACGAAATTCGTTGATTCAATTAAAAAATTAATTGATTTCGGACGTATCACGAAAATGCGCATATTAATTACTCATTTTGTTTGAAAACAGTTTTAAAACTTAATTAAATTGTTAATTGAATCAATTAAAGTTTTAATTGAAAATAAAATGGAAAACCAATTAAAATTGTAATTAAATAAATATATAAAAAAAAATTAATATAAAATTGAAAATCAATAATATAGATTTATTGATTCACATAAAATTTTTAATTGAAAAAATACCAAAACTCAATTTAATTTTAAAAGTTGAACTTAAAAAAATGCCTAAAAATAAATAAACATAGAATGTTTTTGTTTTACATTATTAAGAAATTTATTTTCTTTATTAAATATAAACACTTGGTATAGTTTTGCATAGAAACATTATAGTAGTATTTTAAAATATCAATAACTATTTAAAATTACATTTTTATTTATAAATCTTGTTATTGCATGCATTTTTGTCGCCTTAGTAAAGTTGAATCAAAAAAAAAATTGTATTATGTTTCAATGTGCAAAACACAACTGTACACATTTTATTATAAAAACAATTTATCCGCAACGACCGCTCGCCTTAAAGAAAACAATAAAACTAAATTTTTTTGTTGCTTTCATGTTTTCATTGGCTGCTACCACCAAAATATACAAAACAATAGTTCAAAAGTTTTTTTTGTTGTTTTTTGCATTTTATTTTTTCATTTGCTACTAACACTAAAGCATATAAAACCGGTTTCGTTTGTTTATTTTATTTTTATTTTCAGTAAAGTTAAGAATTCAATTAAAACATTAATTGAATCAATTAAAATGTTTAATTGAAGTTAAATTTAATATCAAATCCATTTTTAATTAAAAAAAAAATCACGATATTATTTTCTGTGCACTTATAGCGAAATAATAGCAAAATATGCAAAAATATGCATTTTAAGCAAAATATGCAAAAATATGCACTAACGAATCGATGCCATTTTAAAGCGGTTCTATGACAAAAGAAAACAAAACATGCATTTGCATGAAAGTCCTCTCCTTAATTATAACCATATTGTATTAAAGTATTTTACAGCTCAAAAATTATAGAAAAACCCGTCTACGTTGTACATATGAGAATAAATAAATATTAAATCAAAAGTTTGTTTTATAATAGTTTCTAAAAATAATAAAATAAATGATACTATAATATTTAAAAAAGGATTTTTTTTTACAAACATACATTTCAGAAAAAAGGACTGGGATAGGAAAGCTTTAGCAGACAGACGATATAGAAGTCTATAATGACAACAAGCGAGAAGGATTGTGGCTAACACTATCCTTTCTCTTCAGCCTTAGTTGCATGGCTTAGGAAGAGTTGAAAACTATCGAACACTTTATCTGCCACTGCCCGGAACTTTTAGGACCAAGATATGATTCATTGGGATCTAGACATCTACAAGATCTCTCTGATTTGTAGAAAGTCAAAGTGCAATAAATTTTTTTAATGGCACGGACTAATAGGATAACGGGTTTTTAGTCCCTTGGTATCACAATGACTAAAGCCTCAGCAGCCAATCCAAACCTAATCTAGAGCCAATCCTCTTTTTTTACGTTCGAGCTTTACCCCCTAATTTTGTAAAACGCAAAGTGAATTAAACAATTCCCTGTCTAAGAAGCATCTTCTGATTTTGCAAATGGCGACGCATTCACATAATATGTGTTGGGTTGTTTGTACTTCCTTCAGACAAAGTCGACACAAAGACGATTTTCAAAGGTTTAAATTATGCAAGTGATAATTTACTTTGAAATGTCACTTTTGTTGTGATTACGAATAATCCAATATGATAGTGGCGCGATTAGTGCTTTGGATTGTCATAGAACCCTTGAATTCTCACAAAAGTTTAAGTTGTATAGGATTCTACAACCCTTGTCCTCTACAAACCTCTAACCATGGTCGTGAAGGTGACCCAATTCACCCCACAATAGGGTTTGGGTCCAATCCTAGGAGAAATTCCCTGCAAGCTTATCAGCTATCTCAATACCTTTAAAACCTCAGTGACCAGGGATCCAAAATAAGTTAATTTTTGGTAGTAAACACCACCTCCCACTCTAGAGGTAATTATTGATATGTCAGTATACCATTTTAGGCTTCTAGTGTCCACAGACGGTCCACCTTTATCCCAATCTGATCTACACGGTAACACGATCTTAAATTTCCGTCTAAGAGAAGCTCACAGTTGATCCTATCCGATGGCGTATCCAAGTTTTCCCTAATTCCTATTGAGGAAATTGGAGTGACCGCCCAAGTTACGAGGGTCAGAGTAATCGATGTTCATCCTACGTGCATCCATAGTTGCTGTAGAGCTGATGAAAATGTCGAGAGGTGTGAGACTTAAAATGAGTTATTGTGCCAATGTTGGACAGGTTTTCATAGCATCCATGGTTAGAGTACAATCCAGACACAGCTCCTTGTCTAGTTTTTTAGACTGTCAACAAAGAAATGCCAGGATCCTCCAACTATACAAATTGTGCATTCCATCTGTTTTTTGAAATTAGAAGGAAAAAACCCACTTAAGATAGTTCCGAGGTGAGTTGCGACAAACATTGCAATCCAAAACAAAGTAGATCCTGTCCTACCATCTAAATTAAAGTCGACCATATTTTCCTCACACTTTGCCAAAAATCACGGTGAGTTTAAAGCATTTAAAGTTTTTGTGTACTAAACATGTCCTACATTAGGGGCCCCTGGTGGTGCCCTTATTGGACATGTGGGGGGTCTAGCGTCCGAACTTAATTTACGAAAATTACGTTAGCTATAACCAGTATGAACTTCGCTGCAATTGGTCTAGTACTTACTGAATAGCCAAATTATTAAAAATAAACCACTGTGCACCGTTGCGTATGATTGTTATTTAAAGACAATTACAAAATTAATCATACGCCACTCATACAGTTTTCAAGCAATTATTATTATAAATATTATGAAACTTCAAATGCATTTTAAAAAATCTAGCGCTGAGCGAAAAAAAAGCCCTAAGGGCTATGTTATGGAATATGTCAACTTTTATTTGCTTTTGGTTTTATCCCATTCCGATTTCGGTTGTTGTCATGAATATCATATAATACCAGAAACTGATAAAAGTAGTAATTCTTTTATAAGTTCAAAAAATTCAGCTTAAACTTAAGCCAGCGCAACATATCAAAATCCCTTGCTGATTCTCCATGATCTAGCTCATTTGAAGAGATTTTTCAACAAACCTAACCTAAAATCTTGTAACCTACCCAATGAACTCCTCTTTTTAAGGGGTGTAAAAAATGAAAAACACGTTGTTCTTTTTCTACGAATGAATTAAAGTAACAAGTTGAATTTAAATTCGTAAATGTTGTAGACCTATAACATGTAAAACGTTTTACACAAGAAATATCTCCTACTCCTGGGATTTTTTCTTTACGCTATATACAAAACTAGCATTAAGCATAACGAACAGGTGGTGGTAGTAGTATCCTTCGAATGTATTTATATATGTGTATATACAATGTACATACAAAGATATACCCATGTAAGTATGAATGAATGTTGTTGTCAGTGTTGCCACTTTTTGGATATTTTTTTTAAAAAAAATTTTACAATTAAACAAATTTGTGACTAATATTTGATAATCAGGGGATAAAAGTAAAACTTAATTCACAATGACGGAGTACTCTGTGCTAAAGTGTGGATTTTGTTCCTTTCTCATTCGCACTTTCGCACTTACACATTTTTTGTATGATTGTCTAGATTTTTAGAGTTGGTACTCTGCAGTACTCCGACATTGTGAATCCAGCTTAAACTTTAAAAAATGTTAAAATTATGAATAAAAATTACACAGCCCCACAAAAAAAGGTTCTGACCCAGAAACAAGACCCACTCAAATTTTAAAAAGGGTAGCAACCCTTTTTAAAATTTGAGATAGGGCAGATTAAAAAAACAGATACCTCTTATTTTTCCCCCTCTCATTTCCATATGCAAGTTTTAGGACAATCGGTGGGTGCCCTCTGAAAGACCTCTCCTGTAAGCAGTCGCGGATCCAGGAATTTCATTTGGGGGGGGGAGATTTTTTTTACGACAAAAATTTTCTGAAATTGGAAACAACAAAAAATGTTTGGAAGCGGGGATGGGGGGGAGGGGGTAGTAGTGTTAATGTCTGCTTATATTTTTACCATTAAGTAACCCATAAATCCCATAATTTTTTTTTTAAATGTATCCAAATACATAACAACTGAAGAAAAAATAAATTAAAAAAAAAAAAAAAATTATTTAACCCACAGTTTCTCTACGACAAACATATGAATGCCGAACGTCAAAAACTTAAATGTATTTTCTTATTTTTACAATAACAAAATACATGCAAATTTTTGACGTTCGTCATTCGTTCGTCATACACAAACTGGAGGTAAATCAGGCTTTAGCTTTAGAATTTGGGAGGAACCTATTTTTTACAAGGGCACCTTGACGGAACAATTCACTTCATAACTAGGACTGTCTATAGTAAAAAAACGCTCATATTCACAGTTATGACTAACTATGACCGTCATAAACCAATTTTGATGATTGAATAGTTATAAAACAATATTTTTCTATACAAATCATGTTATTTGCAAATTTAAAGACCTGCTCTCGAAACGACAATGATATTGACAAAAAAGTTAAAAATTTTTTAATGATCTTGTAGGTTTGCAGAGGAAAATATTATGACTTTTCAGTCAAAAAATTGGCATATGACAAATATAGACGGTCACAACTGTGAATAGACCCGTAAAATTTAATATAAAAATTCTTATTAAAAAAAAAAAAAATTAAACTAAAAGTTGAATGTTCCGAACAATTTTTTTAATAAAATAAAATTCTTTTAAGCATACAAAAATTCGCAGATTCTGAAACATATTTCATAAAAGAAAATTTTCAGTTACTAAAAAATTAACAGGTACTAAAAAATTATCAGTTTCTAAAATATTTTATGAAGAAATTTTTATAAACTTTTCTAAAAATAGCACTTTTCTAAAAATAAATCTTAAAAATGCTATACATTGTTCAATAGAAAAATTTTACGGTTTTAATGCCTTCAAATGTTTTCTGAGGTAATTTCTAAGATTCTGAAACATTTTTCATATTCAGAGATTCATTTTCTATAGAAAAATTCTCAGAATCTTGCAACAGAAAAATTTTTAGATTCTGAGAGATTTTTCGTACACAAAAATCTCAGTTTCTGATGTTGTTTCCTATAGAAAATATTTAAACATTTTTACTACAAAATATAGATTTTGATACACGTCCTATAGAAAAATTCGCAAATTCTAAAAGATTTTTCAAACAAAGAAATTCTCATATTCTAAAAAATGTTTCCCATAAAAAAATTCGAAGCTTCGGACATTTATAAACCCATAGAAAACTCAGATTCTGAAATGTTTTTCCTGTAGAAATTTAATCCGTATTTTTTTGAATATTCGGATTTGGTTTCGGCCGAATAGTGAAAATTTGGCCCAATATTCGGCTTCGGCTAAAAAAGGTGTATTCGGTCGGACAATACAAATAAGTATCAAAATATTTTCTAAAGATAAAGTCTGAAATTCTGAGGGATTTTTCTATAAAAAATATTTAAAATAATACTTTTTCCTTAGAAAATTATAAGGAAAGTTATTCGGTTTGCAAATGTCCACGACTCAATCGCCATTTAAGTTTTTTATATGCAATTTCTTTAATTCTGAAAAATTTTATCCTAAGGAGCACACATATACCTCTCCTAAGAATATTTTTACATCCTGGTCCTTCTATCTTTGTTCCTTTTCATTCTTTTTTCCTTTCCCTTTCTTTTTTTCTTTTCCTTTCCTTTCCTTTCTTTTTTTTTTCTTTCTCTTTTTTTTTTTTTTGAAATCGTTTTGGGGGGGGAGAAATCCCATTCTCCCCCCCCCCCTGGATCCGCGCCTGCCTGTAAGTGTAGGTCCAGAATTAACAAATTGTTGGACTTTATTTTGTCTTCAGGTTTACTGATTCAAAATTGTAGAAATTCACCAACTTTTGTTACTAAAGGGATACAACAAGTCATTCATCATACTTTATCCAAGTATAAGGTGAGTCGATGATAAAGGAATAGTGTGTTTCTGATGTGGTTTCCTTGTCGGACCACCGCTATATAGGGTTTAGGCTTGGAATTGACAAATCAAATATTCCGCCTGGTCGAAACGCTCGTAAAGCAAATTGGGTAAGACTTGTTTCGTATTCCTGGTAGCATAGAGTCAATTAAAGTGGAAACTAAGAAATTAGGTAAAACTCTTACTGACTGCTATCAGACTGTTCATTAAGGAAGAGCAGACAAAGTTATTTCGCCCCCTGATGGAATGGAAAAGTTGGAAAGCTCAGGAAAAGTCCTAGGAAGCTACTAAATGAAGCATTAAAATATCGAAAAGATGCTGACTGGAACAATTGTCATCTCATACAAAGGGACTATAAAAAAGAAGTGCAGCAAGTCAAACTTCAGTTTTATAGAACTTTGTGTGAGGGGGTAAATGGCACGAGAGATACAGCCAGACTCTGCAAAATCCTTCAGAAAGATAATGCAGTTAAGCTTGAATCTCTTCTTGGCCAGTCTGGCCCATGGCTATGTTCCATCATCCTGGTGCGATATTAAAGTCGTCTTTATTCTCAAACCGGGGATGGAGGACTACAATTTGCAAGTAGGTCTTATTTCCTACTAAAAAGTCTTGAACGAATGGTTGAAAAATTCACTAGGCCAGTAACATTTGTCGAGAGCCCTTAAAATAATCAGTAACACGAATACAAAAGTGGTAGATCTTGTGAGTCGGCACTTCATGATCTTGTTTTCAAGATTGAGAAGGGCCTTGATAAACAAAACTACACTTTAGGAGTATTTGTGAATATTGAGGGAGCCTTTCATAATGCTACCTATGACTCTATGAAGGGTTTGACTGAAAATAGTGTGGTTCCAGTTCATGTAAAATATATCTACTTTATGCTCTCTAAGAGATTGTTGACCACTGAAAGTCAGTTGGGCACAACGTTTGTGGATTAGTTTCTGGAAAGTCTCTTGAAATGGTCTGCAATGACATGATGGACAACTAGCGTAACAAGCATTGTTTGTTCGTGAATCAAACTAAGACAATACTCGTGTTGTCTTAGGGCAGGTCTTAACGCTATGTTGTACATGCTTACTTAGGACCTGCAAATCCAAGAGGTAGCCATGAAATCTCTGAGCAGACTTCGTAAAAATGGATCATGGCATGGAGACTACAATGCAGGACATGGTCAATTGTTTAATAGGCTTCCGGAAGGAAATTTGTTCGATGTTTGGCATGCCCTTAGACAGTATGACGCCTTGTATAGAGTTTGGTTTGGTGGAAGACTGGTGCGATACTTTTTATACGAACGGTTCTAGTACCTCATTTGGTTCTGGATCTGGTTGGTATTTGGATGACGAAACCAAATGCTATCATGCTATGGGCAAAATATGCTCCAATAGGAGTTAGAGGAACATATATATATCGTCGAACTATATTCAATAAATGCCAACTCGAAAAAGCTTACTGTTCAGGAGAGCTAAAAAACTAGTTATTTCGCATATTTTTGCAAAAATAAACAATGTACCTTCCATAAAATGGTTTAAATATTCTAAATAATTTATACCGATGCAAAAAATTTTATATTTTGCACTTGTTTGCGTATTTTTCAGAGTTGGCATTTATTACTATGACAAAAAACAAATATTTTTTTAGAGTTGGCATATTTTGTCGGAAAATAAAAATATTTTTTTTTTGGAAAAATTTTTAAAATCTTTTTTTTTTTGTACGGTAATTGCAAAAACTGAACAAAAAATTAAAAATCTTTGCATATTTTTAAAAGTTACTAGCTCCGAAAGCCATTTAATCTCAGGGTGGTCAACTTTGGCACTCTGTAACTCACGCTGTATTGCAATAGGGTCACTCCAAACTAGCTATTTTGAAAGCTTATATCATTGACTTTATTTGCCCCATTCATAATGTTTCAATCTGATAAATAGTTTGAAAGTTACATAAATACAAGCAATTTTTTTTTTTGCAAACACTATTTACCGATATTTTCAAAATGGCAATATCTCGAGAACCAGTCATTAGATATCAAAATCTTTACAAGATTCGTGTTTAGCATGGCAAATGCAATAAGATATGTGGTCTAATTTTTTTTTTTTAATTTTTTGAAAAATTTTTGGAAATTTACAATGGGAGTTGGCATTTATTTTCACCAAAAAAATATGTACTTTGAGTTAGCAGAATAACAAAAATGGATGTAAAACGACATCAAATTATTTTTTTGCTCTGAAATTTATATGGCAGATAGGTATTACATAGGGGAGCTATTTGCCATCGGAAACTCATTTCCGTCAAATTTGAGTTGGCATATTTTGAATATAGGTTCACGACATATATGGGCAAAATGGCAAAGGTTTTGTTATTTTGGACGTAGCGGCTTGGATAATTGAAAATATATGGAGGAATAGGAGAATCAGTATCTGTAGTGACAGTCAAGCTGCGCTCAAGGCACTTGTTTCTCCAGTCACAACATCTCAAATTGTCCAAGATTGTAGGTGCAGACTCAATGATACCTCATGTGGTAACAGGGTCTGTCTCTTTTGGATTCCGGATCATAGGGGAAATGATATTGTCGATTCTTTATAAAACATTGGCTCCGATACAATTCCTCACAAGCCGGAGCCTCAGATTGATGGAGGCTTGACATGGATGATGCTTTAAATAAACTCTCACATGAAATCAATTTTCATGGCCAAACTTTTTACTCAGTCTGAGTAGAAAAGACTGTCGCAAACTTACTGGCCTAATCACTGACTGCGGATAATGAGCTCTGATATTCTCTCAATAGATATGGTCCATGGAGAAGTTCTGAGCAAGCATCTTTCAGTCTTTTGTTTTCTTCCTCCTATTACTTACTAAATGTTCATTTCTAGGGTACGGTACAATGGACTTTTTTAAGTCTAATCGCCATGGACTTGCCTAGATTTATTTTGGGCTCGTATCATCCACCTTCAAATCACTTAAACTCAAGGACCCTTGGGGGGTCCACACATATAGAGAAGACTGGCTATATTATGTTGATTCCAAGAACCAAAAATGGCCTAAGAAAGACCAATTTAGCAGTACAGGAACTTTAGTTTTTTTCTTACTGTTTAGAAAATTTCCAAACTTTTACATTACCGATAGATCGGCCGTTTTGTAGATCTGAATAATAGCCAAAATCTGGTAATACCACACTAAAGTTCAAACGTAAAACAAAGAGAGACAAAAAACAATCTGCATAGTCACTGTATAACTGGTATCTTCCATTTCGCTCAGATTTCGATTTGTGATACAATTTCGTAAACAATACCATATGGTTTTTGTTTACTACATTTTCAAACGCCATTTGTTTCATTACTCTATAACTCTGGGTTGGTACTTCCAAAAAATGATATAGATTTTTCATTAGTGGCGCCACCTATGTATCATCCTACGGAATTTTCAGCCACTACTGTGCCATTTGAGTTAAATAATTTTATTGTAAGATATTTCGCATTTTCGCAGTATATTAACAATAAAAAAGTCGAATTCCAAGGAAATATCAATAAATAAAGGCAAGAGAATAAAATAACCATATTTATTTAGTTATATTAAAATTAAGTATGCGCGCATTTAAATTGAGTAGAAAAAAAACTTGATTTCATATGTTCTGCTTGATTTTAATATTTTTTCCTTACAAGGGAAGTATTCAAACAATTTTAAACCGATTTGCCTGAAACTTAAAATATAGATAAAAATGACGATTTTAAAATATAGATAAAAAGACGATTTGAAGGTTGGGGGTCTCGGCTTATCAGTCTAAACTATGTGGACCTTAGGGAAAGCTCCGATAACTACCATACTAACAGAAACATCGTCTAGAGGAAAAATACGCGTTAAATTAAATTTAATAAAGATTATATCGTAATCTCATGGATATCGTGGTTCTATGTGAAGACATAAATATTCCCCCAAAATTTACGCATTTTCGTGAAAAAAATATTTAACGAAGCCGAATTTTTATGCCACCGAGTTTTAGAAAACATTTTCTTCTCATTTGAATACATCATACTTATATATTCTTAAGAAGAAATGTATGAAAAATCAAAAAAATCCCAAAAAAATTTTTGCCATTTTTGGCCAATTTTTTAAACCCCTAAATCTTTGATGTAGCCTATTAACAGAGACACCCCAACCTTATAATTGTCTCTTTAAATATATTTTGGAATACTTCCCTAGTAAGTTAAAAATTGGTTTGTGTGCATTTCATTAAATTTTCGGCTTAGCCGAAAGAGATTTTGAAATGACCACAGGATAATTATTTTTTGTTTTACTGATGGCAACACTGGTCCTTGTACACATGAGAATGTGTGTATATATGGGTTTTAAAATATGGGAAGTTAAGTTTTTTTAATATAACAAAAAAAATAAATTTATTAAATTAAATTTTTTACTTACCATGCCCTCCTTTCTTGCCATTCGCTTTACTTTTCGATTTTCTAGGATAAAGATGAATTTTACTTTGTCCACAGCCCATAATATTTTTGTTTAATAATTTTTTCTTTAATTGTTGTAGATTTTTTTAAAACCACTTTTTTAGTTTGAATTTTAGAAATTTTCCGAAATTGGGCCGCCGAAAAACTAAAATATTTGAAAGAAATATATGGGGCATTCCATGCCAAATCACTCACTTTTAGGCCCGACCCCCTTCGATTAATTTTATTTTTGGATATGTTTTAGTACGTATTAAATGCAACTTGCAGCCAAATTTTCAGCTTTTTATACCAAGGTGGTGTTGAGTAATCAATTTTTCAAAATGGCGATTTTTTCCAAAAAATGAAAAAATTTAAATTTTCAATCAATTTTGACCAGTAAAAAATATAGATATATTAAAAAAAGATGGACAACATTTTGTTGGTAGTTAAATGTAGTTTTAGAAAAAAAATATGAAAAATTATTCGAAGTAATTATCACTTGTTTTTTATCGTATAAAAATTAAAATCAACTTTTTGAAAAAGTCCGAAACCTTCGATTTTTTTTTAAAAATGTCAAAAAATTCTACTCTAAATTACGCAACTTTTAAGTCATAATTTGAGATGTGATCGTAATTCGTTCTATTTTTATTCAAATTTTGAAAATTGCACTTTTTTTTTTTTTTGACTCTGGTTTATTTTATATGGTGCTCCAAAAAAAATAATTTGGTAAATATTGACCGTAACTTCCCCTAGATATATTAACTTGGGTGTAAAAATACGTCTCAGAAAATTTTAGGATGATCGGACATGGGTAAGGCGTGCCGCATCGGCTTTGAAGTTTGAAAATCGGATTACAAGGGAAAATATGCATTTTTTTCTGTTTTCTTAATTTTTTTGGTATTTTAAGTTAATTTTGAATTCAAATGGTTACAGAATTGAAATGTAGAGTAAAATGTCTCTCTATTAAGGTCATAAAAACCGAAATCGGTTTAAAATCAGCCAAGTTATTACAACTTCCCCAGGCATCTAACGTGTGGCAGACAACTTGATTAATCAATACAATCCGATTTTTGAAATTCATTGAAATTTTCTACTGTAATAACATTTTTTTATTCTTCAAGTTCAAGTGTTATTAGATGACAAGTATTTTTCATATTGTGTTTTGCTAACATTTTTTAAATTATTGCTAAAAATGCCTGCATTTTCCACACCCTTTTGAAATCTCTATTTTAAAAAAAAAAAATATTTTTTTTGTTTTAAAATTTGGAAAAGTCAAAAAAATATTACACTGAAACATGAATAATGAAAAAAATGTTATTACAGTAGAAAATTTCAATAAATTTGAAAAAAGGGACTCGTATTCTTTAATCAAGTTGTATGGCACACGCTAGATGCCTGGGGAAGTTGTAATAACTTGGCTGATTTTCAACCGATTTTAGTTTTTAGTACCTTATTAAAAAGGCATTTTACTCCACATCATAATTCTGTAATCACTTGAATTAAAACTTAACTTAAAATACCAAAGAAATTGCGAAAACAGAAAAAAATTCATATTTTTCCTTGTAATCCGTTTTTTAAACTTCAAGGACCATGCTAAGCGCCTTACACATGTCCGATCGTCCCAAATTTTTGTGAGACGTATATTTACCTCCAAATGAATATATTTAGGGTAAGTTAGGGTCAGTATCTACCATTTTTTTTTTTTTTGGAGCTCCATATAAAATAAATCAGAGCCAAAACATAAAAGGTGCAATTTTAAAAATTAAAAAAAAAATAGAAAGAATTGTGATCACATCTCGAGTTATGGCTTAAAAGTTGCATAATTTAGAGTAGAATTCTTATAGTTTTTTACAAAAAAATCGAAGGTTTCGGACTTTTTCAAAAAGTCGATTTTAATTTTTAAACGTCAAAAAATAAGTGATAATTACTTCGAATAATTTTTTCACATTTTTTTTCTAAAACTACATTTAAATACCAACAAAACGTTGTCCAACTTTTTTTAAAATATCTATATTTTTTACTGGTCAAAATTGATTGAAAATTTAAATTTTTTCATTTTTTGGAAAAAATCGCCATTTTGAAAAATTGATTACTCAACACCACCTTGGTATAAAAGGCTGAAAATTTTGCTGCAAGTTGCATTTAATACGTACTAAAACATATCCAAAAATAAAATTAATCGAAGGGGGTCGGGCCTAAAAGTGAGTGATTTGGCATGGAATGCCCCATATGTTGTAGAGATACAATAGTGTGATATTTACATTATTAGTATATTAACAAATTTTTATAAGGCCGTTTTTTTCAGTTCACATGTATTGTATGTTGGAAGCAGACGAAATCCTTAAATATAACGAAGGCAAAAAATTAATATTTGCAAAATTATTTTACACTAGGGATATGACCCGTTTCTTTTTCTATTTGGTTTTTCTATATCTCATTTTGAATATATTTTTGTGGTTAGAAAAAGAACAAACATTTTTAAAAGTCCTCGAGGACATTTATTTTAAATATATAAAGTGTCCTCTTTTTAAGGATTTTTTTTTTTTGTATTTAACA
This sequence comes from Pegoplata infirma, assembly GCA_963921195.1. NCBI lineage: Eukaryota > Metazoa > Arthropoda > Insecta > Diptera > Anthomyiidae > Pegoplata > Pegoplata infirma. Next base: position 13,216,701 of record OY992539.1, on the reverse strand, counting down.
CACAATCATTAACGTGAAAATTTCAGTTCTTTTTTTTTTTTTGCTTTCCTGTTGGTGTTTGAAAGTGAAGTTATGTCTTGGTATAAGGCAATGATTATGATGATGATGATGATTATGATTAAGGAATCTCTGGATAACTACTAAAAAAAAATCGACACTGCGCACATCCATTTAGCACAAAACACAATGAAATCGGTCGGTGGTAGTCGTAGAAACAACATCAGAAGTAGCTTAATAGCAGGGTTGCCATCTTAGCATTTGAAAGAAGTACTATTTTGAAGGATTGCTGAGACTGGCAGCAACCTCAGAATGCCTAAATTATTTTAAATAACACAGTGTAACAACCGAAAACGGAATGGGATGAAACCAAAAGCAAATGAAAGTGGACATATTCCATAACAAACCCCTACAGGCTTTTTCCAAGTTCAGCGCTAGATTTTATTTTACACGCATTTGAAGTTAGTGAACTTTTATTATACAGTGACTCAAAGTAATAATGGAACAGCATATATTTGTTAGCAGTTCATTTAAGGAAAAGTTATCAATACCAAACCTGATTATTATCAATCGACTATTTTTGAAATAAGTGCTATATAGGCAAGCATTTATTTAAGCATTTATTTAAGCTTGATAGCGTTCAGGTTGAGCAAATATTAAATAAGATACGAGGGTCGCACTGGAAAATTAAATTATTTGTAGATGTTTTTTTGAAATTTTTTTAAAAATATTTCTAAGTCGACTTTTTCCAAGTTCAAACATTAGAAATTTAAAAAATTATCTAATACTTTTTATTTAGTTATCAGCTAGTTTTTCCAACAACCCAAAAAAAAAAATGAAATTTTTTAAATACAGTGGAAGAAATCCGCATTTTTTGACCTCCAACTCTTTCGACCACCAATTTTTTGTAAACAAAGAGAAATTTTAATTATTCTTATATCTCATTACTATACACTTAGATGTACTCAAATTAATAAACAATAAAATATTTTCTTTGTTTACAACAAATTGGTGGTCGAAAGAGTTGGAGGTCAAAAAATGCGGATTTCTTCTATTGTATTTAAAAAATTTCATTTTTTGTTTGGGTTGTTGGAAAAACTAGCTGAAAACTAAATAAAAATTATTAGATAATTTTTTAAATTTCTAATGTTTGAACTTGGAAAAAATCGACTTAGAAATATTTTTAAAAAAATTTCAAAAATGTATCTACAAAAAATTTCATTTTCCATTGCGACCCTCGTATCTCATTTAATATTTGCTCAATCTGGACGCTATCAAGCTTAAATTCAAGCTTGGAAAATTTGCTATATAGCACTTTTTTCAAAAATAGTCTTTTGATAATAATCAGGATAGTATTGATAACTTTGCATTTAAAGAACTGCTAACAAATATATGCTGTTCCATTATTACTTTGAGTCACTGTAATTATAATAAAAAAAAACTGTACTAACGGCGTATAATTAATTTTATAATTGCTATTAAATAACAATCATACGCATCGGTGCACAGTGGTTTCTAATAAATGATTTGGCTATTCAGTAAGTAGGTACTGGACCGATTGCAGTTAAATTCATACCGGTTATATATAACGTAATTTCGAGCTTAAGTTTGGACGCTGGACCCCAAATGTCCAATAAGAGCACCACCAGGGGCCAATAAAGTAGGACATGCTTAGTACACGAAAACTTTAAATGCTTTAAAATCACTAACTTTTAATGCGTGTAAAAAAAACTAGCGCTGAACCCTTTAGGGTTTTGTTATGTAATGTGTAGGGATAAGATTTTCGTGCACTAAAAAATAGAAAATATGCGCTTTAAATATGTGTTAAAAAATTCAAAATATGCACTAAAAAACCTAAAAATATGCACTAACAAATAAAATGTGTGCAATAAAAAACTTGTTTTCATACGAAAAACTTCTAAAAAAACAAAAAAAAAAAAAATAACGCCGGGTTTAAATAGTAACATTTAAAACTTTAAGGCTGGATTACTCAATGCTCCGTTATCAAATAACACTCCGTTAAACATAAGGCTCCGTTAAATCGGCAGTTAGCAGCTAACTTTTAATTGAGTAATCCTTCTTAATAATTCTTTATAAAATAGCAATGGTACCTTTTAAAAAGAGACTAATGAAATGGTACTTCGTATCAGTAGTTGCATATGCAGACGACGTGACAATCATGTCAACTGGTAAATTTTTGGCCACGTTATCCGAGCTGCTGGAGCGATCGCTGAAACAGTTATGGACTTCGGCAAAAGAAAATGTTCTTAACGTTAATCCGCGGAAAACTGAATTGGTACTGTTTACACGAAAGAATAAGATCGAAAATTTTAGAAAAGTCAGGGTCAATGGCGTTGAAATGCGACTTCAACGCATGCGAAATTTTAAGGAATCATCCTGGACAATAAGTTATCATGGAACCAGAATACAGAGGAACGATTAAAGAAAGCAAATAATGCATACTATGCATGCAAGAAAATGTTCGGCAAAACATGGGGACTTGAGCCAAGGATCACGTACTGGATATATACTTCTATAGTAAGACCTATCTTACTCTACGGGGTTATGGTCTGGCACAAAGCACTTGAAAGGGATGTGACTCTTAGGAAATTCCAAAAGGCCCAACGGCTTTTAGGCCTTAGTGTCACTGGAGCCCTAAGAACGACATCAGCTGCATCCATCGACACATTACTGCATCTGCTGCCAATTGACATATTTGCTAAAGGTGAGGCTTTTAAGGCACGCCTCAGACTCAAGGAGTCAAATTGGCTCAGACGCCGAAACTTTGGACACAGTAGCATGGACAATTTGGAAAATAAAAATGTTGACTATAAAGTGCCCAAATTACTTTTCGACCGGAAAAAGTTGAATTTCCGACTCGAGAATTTCGGTCGGACTGGCGTTGCGCTCCAAATGACGCTATAAATATTTTCACAGACGGCTCCAAACAATCGACTGGAGTTGGAGCCGGTTTTACTTCAGACGTTTGTGATATAGAGAAGTCTTTCAAATTACCTTTACACTGTAGTATTTTCCAGGCTGAAATAGTTGCTATAGATCATAGATGGGACTAATTAATTAAAGGGACCAATTAATTGATGGTTTAATTACCATTTAATTGATGTCAATGGTAATGAAATTTTTTTCATTACCATTGGTTGTATCAATTGTACCAATTAAATTACTTATCAATTTAATTACTAATGAAAATTAAAAAAAAATAATTACCATTGGTATGCCATCACTTAAAAAAAATAATTACCATTAGTAAAAGTCGTCACAATTTTGTCAAAATCGTTAATATTTGGAAATATCTGTTGTTTTTTGTTATATGGTGTTTTAGTTTTTCACATTTTATAAACCAAACACACGTTGATTGCCTTTGTATAACACAATATTTGAAATTTTTATTTGCGTTTTGTTTTTTGTCTCTGACATTTTCATATTTTTTTGTAAAAACATACTTTGATGTTTAAATTTTTAACTTTTCAAAAAAACAAAAATGTGCAAACCAATGGTTTTGAAACTAATTATAATTGGTGTTTTTTATCAATTGGTGCATTTCATTACCATTAGTAATTATTTTTTCAATTAAAAAATTTAATTACCATTAAATGGTAATGAAATTTTTTTCATTACCATTGATATCAACCAATGGTAATTAAATTTCAATGGTAATGAAAAATTCCCATCTATGCTATAGATAAGGCAGCCTCACAGTTTCTTGGGGAAACGGGTAAAATAATAAACTTTTACGTCGACAGTCAAGCTGCACTAAAGGCTCTAAGGAGCTTTTGTATTAAATCAAAAGTCGTTTTAAAATGTTACGAGAATCTTCAGAAACTATCCGGGAATAATACCGTATCTCTTGTATGGGTACCTGGACATAGGGGAGTAGATGGGAACGAGAAAGCTGATGAGCTCGCTAAGCTTGAAGCAGATGGCGTAGGAACTTTTGTTCATATTGAGCCCCCGATTCAGTACTATAGAACGAGAAGTGACTGTCGTTGCATTTCTATTGCAAACAGGAAATGTAGAGAGCTAAGCACGAGCAGTATCACCAGAACAATCTGGCCGCATTACGACCTCAGGAAAACTCGCTACCTACTCTCTCTTAACAGAGAGGATTGTCGTTTACTCACGGGAGTGGTCACAGGACACCGCCTAATTGCTTTTCACGCGAAAACTATGGGACTTATCTCGGATGCCAATTGTTGAAGATGTAATGAACCTAATACAGATGAAACAGTTGAACATATTATTGCAAATGCCCCGCATTGGCCAGACACCGCGAGAGAATACTACACTGATAGAAAAACGCTTCATATCACTAATGAATGGAATTCATTAACGTTGATTCATTGCAACAACGAAATTTTTCATGTGCTGAATGAAATTTCATACATATTGTGCAAGATATTCATTAATTTTGATTCATTAGATTTCGTAGTTTCATTAAAAAATTTCATTAAGTTTTGTTTACAAAATTTTCTTTTTTTGACACTTGTCGTGTCGCGTCTGATTAGTCTGTTAGTTTACGCGCGCAATAAACAGCTGATCAGAGCGTGATTTTTTCTAAGAATTTTTTTACGAAATTTAAAATGAAATGTTGTTGATTATTTATAAGTATTTATTAAACTCGCGTTGTTTTTAATAATTTTTCGTGGTTTTACTTACGTATTAAAAGTAATTGTTATAGTCAAATTTTGTGTGAGAAAACTGAGTGAAATCTATAGACAAAATAAAAAATATGTGAAAGTGTTTTTTAACTTGGTTATTTTGTGATTTTTTCAGATTTTTTTACGAATATTTAAATAAAAACTAAATTATTAATTAACTAATTTTTGTGATGTTTTATATTAGTTTGTGGTTTTAATGTATTACAATTTAAGGTTGGAGTAAACATTTGTGCGAGAAAACTAAGTGAAAACAATTTTTTATTATTTTTAATTCTATAAAAAGATCTTTACAATTTCATACATATATTTCATTTTAAAAATAAAAGTAAAATTTATTCAATAAAAGTATTTCATTTCAAAAATAAAAAGTAGGATTTATTCAATGAAAGTATTTCATAAGAATTAAAAACTTTTTTCATTAAAGTAATGAAACATTTTCATAAAATACAATTTTTATTTTGTATGAACAATTTTCATTAATTTAATGAAACTTGTTCTTGCAATTACATTTTATGATACCCATTTCATTATTTCAATGAAACCCTACATAGGTTCCTTTTTAACGTCATTTTTCATAACATTAATGTAGATTTTCATTATTGTCATGTACAAATTTCTATCAGTGTAGATAAAGTAGAAATCGAGAATATGGATAATATCGCGGCTATGGACCTTACGCAACTAAAACTGTTCGCAACATGGACTAACGCGTTTTATCCTCCTCGCTGAAGGAAATTGTGGTATCGCTATGGACCAGCCGGTCTATGCGAGGAGTCTGAACTTTAGGCTCCACCACCCCTAACCTAACCTAATCTTTTCTAAAGTGAAAATGTTTTAGAATTTGAGACTTTTCTATACAAAAAATGTCTCAGAATCTTAAACGTTTTCTATATTTTTTAACATTTACAAAAGTTTTTCGGAATTATTTCAGAATCTGAGACTTTTTCTAAACGAAAAATGTCTCAGAATTTGACAACTTTTCTATACCAAAAATGTCTCACAATCTAAGACTTTTTCTATACAAAAAATCTCTCAAAATCTGAGACTTTTTCTATATGAAAAATATCAGAATCTGAGACTTTTTCTATACGACAAATTTCTCAGAATCTGAGACTTTTTCTATACGAAAATCTTTCAGAATCTGAGACTTTTTCTTACGGAAAATGTCTTAGAAACTGGGACTTTTTCCAGAATCTGAGATTTTTTTAATAAGAAAAATGACGCAGAATCTGAGACTCCATCTGAGACTCTTTTATTACAAAAAAATGTCTCAGAACATGAGACTTTTTCTATATGAAAAATCTCTCTGAATCTAAGACTTTTCTATACAAAAAATTACTCAGAATTTGAGACTTTTTCTATACGAAAAATGAACAGAATATGAGAAAAAAATGTCTCAGAATCTGAGACTTTTTCTATAAGTAAAATGTCTACGCGAAAAATGTCTCTCTTTTTAGCTTAGAGCTGGATTTTTTTCCAGGCATTTAAGGTTTGTGATTTAAAAGTATTGAAAGTTTTTGCATACTAAATATGTCCTACTTATTTAGCCCCTGGTGGTGCCCTTATTGGACATCCAGCGTCCAAACTTTAGCTAGAAATTACGTTAGCTATAACCTGTATGAATTTTGCTGCAATCAGTGTAGTACTTACTGAACGGCCGAATTATTAAAAAAACACGGTGCATCATTGCGTATGATTGTTATTTAAGGGCATTTACAAAATTAAGTATACGCCTCTTACACAGTTTTCAAGTTCAGCAACTTCTAATGCGTGTAAAAATAATCTCGTACTAAACTAAAAAAACCTTGACTAGTTTTGTCAAAATGGTACCTTTATAAATTAGTACTTAATAATATGGTACTTTTTTTTTGTAAAATTTGAAATTACGTCCGGAAAGTACCTTGCAAAACAAACGTTTGATTCTAAATAATGTTCATGGAAACTTAAAATTTAGGGTCCCCCATCAAAAAAATAAAAACATTTCAAAAAAAGTACCTTTTTGGAAAATCCGATCGAAATATGATAAATAATGTTAGTTTGGTACTTTTTCTATCTACTGAAATAAAGGTTCCAGACTATTGAAATGTGGAATGAAGATTGTACACAAAAAAAACTTCTGATAAAGAGTTTTTTAAAAAGTTTTGAATATTAAAAGGTGATAAAGTGTACTTTGATACTTTTTGATCTCTTGAAATTTGGTCACAAAAATTTTATTTTTGCCATGTAGGATCCACCAGCAAAATTACCATTCAAGAGAGGGACATTATTTGAAATTTAAATTTTTTAAATGTAAAAAGGGGTAAAAATTGGTAAAAAAAAAGTACCATTTAACTTTAAATACATATCTATTGATACAAAGACTCTAAATTTTTGCAAACGCATATTATACGAAAAGAACTGAAACTTACATGAAACAAAATGGAATGGAACCCTGAATGAAATGATTTTAAATAAATGAATGATTTTTTTTCTTAAATTTTTTGTTGAACTCAATTTGTTTTGTCATTAAATTTTTTTTCACTTAATTTTTTGAAATCTAGCACCAGCTAACAATTTTAAGTTATGGCAACACTGCTAATAAAGTTCTTTTTATCATCATCGTCGCTTGAGAGTATGTGATATAATTTTCTTGTTGTTGTTTTTGTTGTTATTTAAAGACAAGTAAATTTAACTATAAACTAACCATTCGAGTAACGGATAACGACGAGTAACGAATAACTGGTAGTTGATACTACCTTCAATTTCCAAAAAAAAAAACAATAGAAGAAATATTAGAAAATGTGTATGATGGAACGGCGCGCTGGTGTGTATTCAACGAAAACCAGTAAAAATCCAACATAAAAAATTGAAAATTAAGCAGCAGGTGGAGGAAGGGAGTATATGATGTTAGGTCGTTTAGGAAGACAAGGCGAATTAGAGGAGGCAGATGATATTATTGAAGCCAAAATGACTCAAAATATACATAATGTCTCTTAATTTGTCAGTAGGCCACCACAGACAGACACTTTATTGACTTCGCCCATATTTAATTTGTATGGTTGTATTCAACATTTTCTTATTTAAATAATTTTCTTTTTTTCTAACGTTTTTCTGTTTAGTTGAGTTCTTCCAGCCGACATCTCTGCATTATTTATGAGGTCACATTTGTCGGCATTTTGTCTGTAGACATCAACATTTTTCTTTTTTTTTTCCTTTTGTGTTTGTTCTAAGGGTTAACGCCTCTTCGTTTAAAAATCCTTGGTGTCATATAAACAAATTTCTCGGCTGGTTGTTTGGTTATAATAATAATGTTGTTTATGATTTTGTATTTATTTTTTTGCTATTAATTGGAATTGACGTAGTTTAGCACTTTATTTGTATTAAGTTTTTTTATTATTATTATTTTTCGTTGAAAGTAATAATGTATTTCTGTTTTTTTTTTTTTGTTTTTGTGAAAGGAACACCCCGTTTTTTTGTATGATTTTATGTGATATGACACAACACGCACATCAACACGCAATTATTTGTGAAAAATAAAAGTCGTTTTTCACATTTTCCGCAAGCATCTTGGGGAAAACTAAACGAAACTAAATGAAAAACACAGGAAGCTCCCTTAAGAAAAAATTTTATTTTTAATTCAGCTCTCTCTCTTTCTCTCTGAGTGTTGTTCACTAACGGTTAAATTCATACAAAAAAGCTTTGTTGCTGAAAACCCGTTATTTGCTTATTTAGTATTGAGTACTAACAGTGATGTTTACTGTTAAAAATTAAAAAGCGTCGTTATTGGAAAAGTAGCTAAAATATGCAGTTTAAACCGATGATTATAAAATTTGTCTTCACCTAAAATGCAAAACAACGCAACAACACTTACACACAAAAAAAATTAAAAAAATGTGCCAGTTTTAGGTTTAATTACAACCTGTGGATAACTTACCAAAGTTTTTGCTGTAAAAAACTTAGGTAAATTATACAAAACCACTTTATAGGTTGTATTATCCCCAAAACGGACACAATTTTTTTATATTTTTTTTGTGTGTACAAGGAAGGTCTTTCACAGGACACTCACCGATTGTTCTGAAACTTGATTATTGGAAAGAGGGGAGGAAAATGAGTTGCCTGTTTTTCCTTAGCTACCTAATCTCACATTTAGCGGGTCAAAAGGGAGGGGAAAAACGGGATTGTTTTCGTTTTTTGAGGATTTTTCATATTTTTTCAAAAGGTTTTTTGACGACCTATTCAAAAATGTAAAAACTTTGGGATATGTAGTTTATTTGGAGGTGTGTTTACGTTTGACCGCCGATATAATATATAATAATCTCTATTAAAAATGATGTCTTATGAATGTCTCCTCAAAACTTCAGTTCTCTTTGAACTACAGGGACGGACAAAAGTGTAACTTCGACGCCATCTGGTAATGAAAAATAAATATCGCTATCTAAATCGCCATGCAGGAATACGGTCTCAACATTTACTTGATGAAAGTGGTATCCTTTGTACTTCCCAACAGCTAGGACAACATTTATCGAAGTCAACATGGCTACCGAAGCATACGTTTCATTATAGTCCACACCATACTTCTGCAAAACACCCGATCACCCATCTACACCATTTACAGATGTAATTCGAAAAAGATCAATTGTAATTCGAAGATTCTATTTGTAATTCGAAGATTACATTTGTAATTCGAAGATTCCATTTGTAATTCGAAGATTCCATTTGTAATTCGAATACTCCAATTGTAATTCGAAGATTCCATTTGAAATTCGAAGATTCCAATTGTAATTCAAAAAAGATCAATTGTAATTCGAAAAAGATCAATTGTAATTCGAAAAAGATCAATTGTAATTCGAAAAAGATCAATTGTAATTCGTAAAAGATCAATTGTAATTCGTAAAAGATCAATTGTAATTCGAAGATTCCAATTGTAATTCGAAAAATATCAACTGTATTTCCATTGATATTTTTCGAATTACAAATGGAATCTTCGAATTACAATTGATCTTTTACGAATTACAATTGATCTTTTTGGAATTACAATTGATCTTTTTCGAATTACAATTGATCTTTTTCGAATTACAATTGGAATCTTCGAATTACAAATGGAATCTTCGAATTACAATTGGAGTATTCGAATTACAAATGGAATCTTCGAATTACAAATGGAATCTTCGAATTACAAATAGAATCTTCGAATTACAATTGATCTTTTTCGAATTACATCTGTAAATGGTGTAGATTTGAATAGTTTTGTTTTTGGCGGTTCTTTTACTATACCAAGTCCGAACATTATTCTTGACCATTAACTAGAGTTAATCAAATATTGCAGCCTTCCAAAGATTAGTATCAAGTCTTCCAAAAATATCATCATACTTTTCAGGAACAACCTTATATCAACAGCTGAATCCGCTTGAAAACCAGTAATAAAATCAAGAAACTTACTTGGTAATTGGCGGCCCCGATCACTTTGTCTAACAGGCGCAAGCAACACTGTTTTTTTCTTGCGAACAGAGCAAATTAGAGATGTCTTGACTTTCTGCTTTAGAATTTTGATATTAAGATCCACCATAATAAAATAACTGCTTCATAATCAGGATCACCATTTTGATTTTCAGGTGGTGGAAGATAAATATTCTAATCTTAATTGCCATGCAGGAATGCGGTATTTTTCTTTCACCACACAAAAATTCAAAGTGAGAAATAACTAGTACGAGCGCACAACAAACACAAGCACGTGTCTGTGCTTAGTAAATTAATTTCAGCAACGAATGAGTCCTTCTTTTACGAGATCCCAATTAAGAGTGAATGCGGTCTTAACATCTACACCATTTACAGATGTAATTCGAAAAAGATCAATTGTAATTCGAAGATTCTATTTGTAATTCGAAGATTCCATTTGTAATTCGAAGATTCCATTTGTAATTCGAAGATTCCATTTGTAATTCGAATACTCCAATTGTAATTCGAAGATTCCATTTGTAATTCAAAGATTCCAATTGTAATTCGAAAAAGATCAATTGTAATTCGAAAAAGATCAATTGTAATTCGTAAAAGATCACTTGTAATTCGTAAAAGATCAATTGTAATTCGAAGATTCCAATTGTAATTCGAAAAATATCAACTGTATTTCCATTGATATTTTTCGAATTACAATTGGAATCTTCGAATTACAATTGATCTTTTTCGAATTACAATTCATCTTTTTCGAATTACAATTGATCTTTTTCGAATTACAATTGATCTTTTTCGAATTACAATTGGAATCTTCGAATTACAAATGGAATCTTCGAATTACAATTGGAGTATTCGAATTACAAATGGAATCTTCGAATTACAAATGGAATCTTCGAATTACAAATAGAATCTTCGAATTACAATTGATCTTTTTCGAATTACATCTGTAAATGGTGTAGTTGATGAAAGTGGTATTTCGTTGGTGCGCCAACCAGAACCGCTATGTGTTTTTTTCAAATCAGCTATATTTCGACCTTTCGCGGTGCTTTAAAACAATATTTCTTTCATAAATATTCAAACAATAAATTTAATGTTGTATTTAATCGACCTTTAATTTGTAATATTGGAAGTGCAACTCCAAACGACAATGTGAAAAGAAGTAGCTTAAAGTTTATTTTTGTTTGTGTAATTCTTAACACGGTCCCTGATGATGAAATATGATTACTTTCGAAATATTGGAGAAGTAAAATAAAGACTATTTACAACAATAGACCTCGAGCTCGGTTATTTTATTTAATATTCAAACAATATTAAAAATTTCCATTGACATTAATTTGAATTTTAAAAAACAGCGCAAAAGTAACAAATTTAGCTGTTATTAAAGTCTCTTCAAAAAATGTTGTAATACACACAGCGGTCCTGTTTGGCGCACCGACGATTTGTGCTGTTTATAAAAGGGAATTCAACAAAATACATTTTTAGAAACAATAGAAAAATAAGTATTTTTACACTATGCAACTAAAACAGTTTAGTATATGGTAATGCCAAAATTGTATTGGATTTAAAAAACGTCAACTACTGTTAATCAAGATTACGTTGTAAACACTTTTTTCACTAAAAATTCGAAAACCAATGTCAAAATGTGTTGTAGTTACTATTTCAATCCTACTTAAAATTTAATCTCGCTTCTTTTTTACAACTACCGTACTGGTAAGATCTACTCCAAAAACTTTGTAAAAAAAAAATGGTCCAAAACCCTAATTCCATTGGTTTTATTTCTATTCTTTATTTCGTTTCATTGGGTATTTTATTACATGAGTAATAAAATCTACAAATATTACTCATGCTCAGAGCGTCATCCCATATTAGCTACAGCTTTCCTAAAGCTCCTCATTCCAACAAAAACATTGGTCCTTCGAAACAGATGGCGTTAGTGAGGTCTTCCTAGGAAGATTCTCCACCCGCCAAAAGTGTGTAATCTCTTTGGCCGAAAATATTTTACGGCCAAATGAAACCAAAGCTATTTAACTGGAAATTTTAAGTTATTGTGCTCTCAAACAAAAGTTGGAATTGATTAAATAGCTGCTCGGAGAGCCGGATGTAAAATAAGGTTGAATTATCTTTCTCCAAGCAAATTCGTTGGCATTGGATTTGCGCTTCTTTGCTTTTGTTTTCGAGATACTGGAATGCAAGGGCCCTGGATAACTGAATAACTAGAAAACCATTACTCGGATATTTGGGAATGCACATTTTTTTAAATTCAAAATAAGGAACCATTAGGGTGAACACATGTAAAGAGGGTCGGCGATACTATGGATATCCTAAGAACCAAAAATTGGCTCCTTTTTCTCTATCTTGCTTAGTTTTTAAGATCTAATGATAAGAAAACTTTAAAAAACAGTTTTTGAAAAATCGATTGCATTAGCAATGGAATGATAAAAAAACCAAATGCTTTTGATTTCTCTAAGTCGAGTGAACAAGAAATTGAATGTATTAATTTCTTCCATTCAATCGAATGCATTCCAAGGACTGCATCCAATGCTTATTATTGAATAAATCTGATACACAGTTGTAATTGGGATCGCGTTCGAGAAGCATCCATTTGTCGCCGTAATTATTGGTTAAGTACAGACACGTGTGGGTGTTTGTTGTACGCTCGTACTAATTGCATCTCATCCCGCATTTGCTTTGGTGGAGTTTCGATTAGTAACAGCATTGTTGCTGTTATTTTGCGGTATTTCTACTAAATCAATACGCTATCGTTTGGCGTTTATATGCTGGTGTCGGCCATTTTATAAGTAAATGGTGGACACGTTTTGACGAAGATAGAATAAATTGGATTTGATAATCACCTCATTGGATGGATATACTGGTGGGAGAGCACCAATAATAAAACTCAGAAGTTAATCACATAATTTTCATGCCTTCCATTACAAAGGTAATGGTTGTTTGATGAAATAAATTGGATTTGATCACATCATTGGATTGATATACTGATGGGAGAGTACCAATAATGAAACTCAGATGTTAATCAAAAAGTTTTCATGCCTTCCATTACAAAGGTAATGGAAGTTTGGTGCATGGAGCTATCAGAAGAAGACCCTGCATTTATGTTTGCTTTTCATGAGTGCCGGCATTTAAATTAAAATCCAAAAAAAAAAATAAATTTGATACATTCACTGACTACACTCAAAAAAATACGTTAGTAGATTTACTAATTTTTTTTTGCTAATGCTAGTTAGCTAACTTTTAGCAAACTTTTAGTTGAGATTAGCATGTTAGCAAAAAATTCTTGTAAACTTCATTTAGCACATTAGCAATTTTAAACAAACGTTGAACTAATTTCTTTTGCTAAGATTTGAAATTGAGTTGACAACATTTTTACAAGATTTTTTGCTAACATTAGCAAAAATAAATGGTAAATTTTTTATTTATTTTCAGAAAACTTAAAATGGCTCTATCTAGGAAACTCAGCCAGATAGAGCAAAATGGAGGGCATTTTTGGTTCTTAGAATCTCCATACTTTCGCGGGTCCTCTTCACATGTGTGGACCCTAATGGACCCTAACTTTGGATCCAAAAAAGTTAGGATTTCCGAAAATTTTAAAATGCTCATATCTCGGTAAATATTGCCGACACAACAAAAAGTCCAAAAGCATTTTTGTAGCCCTCAATACGTAGAACAAGACCACAAAAAAAAGCTCTCCGAGTAATATTTTTGAAGTTATCGAGTTATCGAGTTTTTTAATTCTCAAGACCCCAGTGGTCCCCTATAATCACTTATCTCAAAAACTAAGCAAGGTAGAGCGAAACGGACACAAATTTTGGATCAAAAACTATGACTATTTTTAAGGAACCCAACTTGGTCTAGGCCCATCGGGGTCTGGACCTACCGGGTCCGAACCCAATGGGGTCCTCAAATGTGTAAAAAAAATTTTTTGTTAACTAATTATTGGCAAAACATTTTTGCTAACTTTAGCAAAAAAATTGTGGGTTCAAAATCAGCAAATTTTCTTGTAGGTTTACAAGCTTTTTTTGCTAACATTATAGTTTTTTTTTTTTTGAGTGTATAAATGTCGAATGGATTTTTTGGAAAAAGGATTTTGTCTTCGATTTTGTTTTTTTGCCCATTGTGATTCCCTTAAAGTTGTTCCCCTACTCCCCTCTGATATACAAAATTCTACATCTAAAACCACCCCGATTCTCTTAGATATTCTGCTAGAGATGTCAATGGGATACTGTTTAGGAAATCCAGATCATCATAAAATCGTTCCCCAAATACTTAAGACGACGTTTCTTTATACCCGGACATTCACACAACAAGTGTTTCACTGACTCCTCCTCTACTTCCCCACAACTTCTACAAAAGTCCCTATCAGAAATTCCTATACGAACGGCCATTTGGCCGATTATACAGTGTCCTGTCAGTACAACTACTAATAGGCTAACCGTCCGTTTGCCAAAGGTAAGAAGACTTTCTGTCCTCTTAGGATTTGTCAGTGGCCACATGGTTCGCGATATCCACCTATCCTTCATTCTATTCTCTGATATCCTATCAATTTCGTTCATAAACTCCACTAAAGGAACCAAGATATCAGGTGCGACACGTTCCCCCACCGACTCGTTACCATCGACCCCACGCTCAAAAAAAAATACTTAACTTAAACTTTGGAAACATTTTCTTTAAAATAGTTTATAAATTTTCCCACAATTTAGTTAAATTTAACTAAAAGTTGGGAAATTTTCTTAAGTGTTAAGAAAAAATTTAAGTTCATGTACTGTTAAATAGTCCATTATTTTCCTTTAATGGAATTCCCAAATACATGGAAGAAATTCTTACCGCCAAAGAAATTTTTCCTAAATATATTACAAAAATCTTTATTTTTAAGACATATTCCTCTTCTTTAGTTTTAGAACGTAATTTTCTACCAATTAGTTCATTTTCTTAGATTTGAGGAAGTTTTTCCACTATTTTAGTAAAATTTTAATAACTCGGGCAAATTTTTTTTTCAAAAATTTTAAATGGCAATATCTCGAAAACTAAGCCAGATAGACCAAAATGGAGGTAATTTTTGGTTCTTTGTCTTCACATGTGTGGACCCCAATGGGTCCTAACTTTGGATTTAAAAAAGTTGGCATTCCCGAAAATTTTAAATACTCATATCTCGGTAAATAATGCCAACACAACAAAAAGTTCAAAAGCATTTTTGTAGCCCTTAACACGAAGAACAAGACCGAAAAGCTCTTCGAATAATAGTTTTAAAGTTGAAGATTCTTAAGGAACCCAACTGGTTCTGGGCCCATCGGGGTCCAATGGGGCCTTCACCCAATCGGGTCCTCAAATGTGTATGAACTAAATTAAAATAAAATTTTTCCCATTTTTTAGTTCAAATTGGCATAGTATTAAATTATTTTTCTTTCCTTATTTTTAAGAAAAATATGAACTTAAAAGAAGGAAAAAACATGGCAATGGAGCTAAATCATTATCAATATTCCTTGAATTTAGTTAGTGTTCTTATTTTTTAGTTAATTTTTTTTCTGAGTGCACTGTATCCAGAGAGCCAGATTTGCTTGACTGTGTGCTGACTGATTCCATGAAGGGATTGTATACAATTACTAACAATTCTCTATTTTACAGTGTTTGATTCTAAGGCCTAAAATGCTGCAATACTATCCACAAAAATTTTAATGCCGCAAGGACTTAGGTCCTTTATCATAATCATCTGCGTGGCTTTGTCAATTGCAAGAACCTCGTCCTGCAAAACCCTACACTTGTCCGGGAGCCTCACTGAGGCCCTGATTTCGAGGCATTCAGAGTATACCCCCGAACCTGTACCCATCTCCATTTTCGATCCGCCCGTAAAAATTGAGATCGCATTTCCCGTTTCAACAGAGTTTTGGTATTTGGAGGTTAAATTTTCACCGTCCCACAGTGTAATCGCTTAAATTGACGAAAAAGCATCAAAATTGTCATTATTGCTTCAAAGCTTTTTGTAATATTACTTTTTTTTAAACACACACTCTCACGCTCTCTTACTAATTTTCTTCACTCTCTCTATAGATAACGGTAAAAACCGTAATTTGTTTACAAAGCTTTTTAGTACACACATTTTTCTCTTTTTATACCTCTCTATTTTTAGTCTTGTTCTCTTTTAAATTATTTTATTTTTCAAATTCTCACTTAAAATTTTCACATGAATGGTTGGTTCCTTGTCCATATTATCATCATGGAATTGATTTTTCTATTTTTATACAATTTTTTTTGTCGTTCTTTTATGTTGAAGAATTTATGTTACAAAAAAAAATCTATTGCTCTTTATTAGATGTCTTTGGTTTTTTTGGTTTTTATAAAAAGAAAATTAAATTTTTAAGAGGGGGGAATTATTGGAAAAACATTTTTTTCATAAAAAGAAAAAATGGTTTGTTGTGATAGAAATAAAACAAATGTGGAATCGCCGTCGAATGCCGCTTTTATGTGCATGATTAACAACGCGATGATGATGATGATGTTTGGCAACCGTATTACTTTTTTTTGTTTATTATTTTATTTTAATTTGTTGTTATTTTTATTTATAATAAATACGTTTTTTTATTTTTATTCACACTAATGACCAAAAAATCTTTTTAAGATTTATGACTTTGAGGAAAATTCTTGATTGAAAATCAAATTTCCACAACTCACTTTTTTTTCACACCGTGGTTTTGTATTCTTTTTTTTTCTTTCTATTTTTTGTATTTTTTTGCAAATTGGTCGGGTTTTTTTATATATTTTTTTTTTGTGTTATACAGGAACTTTTCGGGTATATTGCTTTTGAAAACACTTTGAAATACTTTGTTTTGTTTAATTTAAATTGCTCTTTATTGTAAAATTTTATTTACGTTTTATGTTTTTTTTTTGTTAGAAAGATTTTTTTGCTTGGTTTCTGGTTTTTAAATAATAAAAAAAATAATTATAAAATAAATTGTTACAAAAAAATAAATTGCTTTTATTTATTAACGTCTCGTCTTTTTAACGTCAGCGCAGCAATGACCAGTTTACTTTTGTATCAGTTAGAAAAAAAGTTATATTCAGCAATTTGTTTTCATTTACTTAAGAAATATTTGTAAAGCTTTTTTTAGAACTTGTTTTAGTACAGCTTTAATGGTTTATTTCAAAGCTGCAAAACATTAGAATGGTTGTTAACTTAGCTAAACAAATTGAAAAAATAAAACTTTATTAAAGTTTAGTGTGCGCTGAAGAGCTATTTCTAGTGATAAAGCTTTATGATAATGTTTTATATGGCCAGTGTTGCCAGACACTTTTTAGCTCATGTCCCCAATCTTTAAATGAAAATCCCCAAAAATCCCCAAATAAAAATTCAAATCCCCAAATTTGTCATGACAGAAAGAAATAGTCAGGAAGTTATCAGATGGATTTTTAGGATGCGGTGCGCTTTACTAAACTTGAACGCAAATAGATGGCAAAACAATGCATCAAAGCTGTGTGGAATATGCAGTATGGTTGAGGATGAAAACGTATTACATTTTTTGGGTCGATGCCCCGCATTTAGAGAATATAGAATTTTTTATTTCGGTAAAGTTTTGCTTAGTGAGGAAGAGGTTGCAAATATGCTAGATGGTAACTTGATTGGTTGGAAACCGTCAGTAGAGTTTGTTAAACATTGGCCCGTATCACAGAACAATTAAAAGTATATTTTAACAAAAGTTTTATTTTAAATTTCAAATTTTCAATACATTTTTTGAAAGTCGATTTTAAAAACAAAAACAATTTGTATGGAAATAAAATTAAAAGCTCATTTTAAATTTATTTTATTTTCTTGTGGTAAGGCTGATTGTATAACGTATAGAAATTTTTTAATTCAAGAATTTAATTTTTAATTTTTTATTTTTTTTATTATTATATACAATCGTTATGTAAGCAAGTGCCGGCTAACGACCTACGTCAATGTCGGCTATACATTTTTTCTTATATTACTTTATTTTTTACTATTTTCTATGTATTATTATAAACGTAAATATCAATTTATGCAAATAAAGAAATACTACTACTACTACTACTACTATGGATTATTTCAAGCCATTTTTATCGATTTTTGAATTTTAACCCTCTGTAACTTTTACGGATAAAGTGGGGTAATCCTTAAACATTGCTCAGTGATGGTTCAAGGTCTTGTTTACACAACTGCATTTACAGCTTTTCTAAATTCCAAAAACTGCCGGTTTTTTAAACATTTATTTCAGTTTCACTGAGTTGAAATTTAAAAAAAGATTTTGTGATATTTGTTAATGAATCTACATAGTGTCTCTGCAGGATCGATCCGAAATCTTCTTTCCCGTGAAAACGGTACATATCACTGAAATGTCTGAAAATGCTATTTACATGACAGTTGATAAGTATGTAGTTCATAAATTTGCAAATTTAAAGATTTTTTTAAAGTCTCGATTTTTTTTTTTAATTTTATAAATGCGTATTAGAATAATGAATTTTACTAAATTTTTTTCACAAATTCCCGGACATAAAATATTTTTTTGCGTTTTGGAGTAAAAAATTTCATTAAAATGTTTTGTAATTTTTTTTCCCCAAATATTCTAAGTTTTAAATTTTTTTTAAAGTTTTAGACACAAAATAGTTTGAAAATATTTTTTTGGCGGTTTAGAGTCGCACAAAAGAAACATGATTGCGACAACCATAATGGAGGGGCAACATAATGTCACAGACTATATCGTCACCTAAAATGCAAAAGGCCCTAACTAACAAAAAATTCAAAATCGGTATTTTGATTGATTCTGGTGTATTTTATTAACCTACACGTCCTTACACAAAATTAGGGTCACATAATAAAATTTAGCGATTTTATAGCCAAAACTTAAAAACGTGTGAATTGCGAAATCGCCAATGGACGCAACTAGAAATACATTTTTGAATAATTTTGTGATTAATTTTGATACATAATAACAAAACGTACGTCCTCACAATCCAATTCAATCAAAACCAACAAAGTTATTAACAAGTTCAAAATTTTACTCTATACTGTTTTTTGCTTCTCCTGTAAAATTAATAAAATGTTAGGGCTTTTTGCATTTTAGGTGACGATATACAGACTCGACAGTAGGGTTTTATAACAAAAAATGGGGAAAAGCTAAGCGATTTAAGGAGAAAACAAAGCGGTGTTTAGCTAGTTTTATGCTAACATGACAACACTTTCTACGACTTAGGAGTGAGTGAAACATTACAACCGATCTGACATCTATTTTGTTAATGACGCGTTACATTAGCTTTCTCTTTCTAACATAATTCGTAAAATAATTTGAAAAAATTAACCATATGATTAAAAACTATTTTTTGACACCTGGGGCCGAATTACGGCATTTGATATCGAAATTTTGCTATCGAAATTTGTTTTGTATTTTCCAAGATAAAATGATGACGCCAATCATGGACGTATACAGGGGGTGGGCACAGGGGGCACGTGCCCCCCCCTTTTCGATTCGAAAATTTTTAAAATTTTATACACAAAAAAGCATTATACAAAAAAAAATTCACAAGTTTCTAAATATTTTGATTTTAAGAGAGTTTGAAATAATTTCGTTTTTTAAAAGTCATTTATACCGCAAAATCAGTAAAATATGATAAAAAACACATAATATTACTTTTATCTAATACAAATTATGCATCAGCATCATGAAAATTAATTTCTACAAAACAATTTTCAAACAAAAGGATAAGGGAAGTATCTCAACCCTTATGAACCGATTTCTCTGAAACTTAAAATAAAAATATTTAACGAAGCCAAATTTTTACATGGTTGTGCCCCCGATAGGCATTAAAAAAATTTATTCTCATATGGAAACATCATATCGTCGAACTATATTCAATAAATGCCAACTCGAAAAAGCTTACTGTTCAGGAGAGCTAAAAAACTAGTTATTTCGCATATTATTGCAAAAATAAACAATGTACCTTCCACAAGATGGTTTAAATATTCTAAACAATTTTTACCTATGCAAAAATTTTCATATTTTGCACCTGTTTGCGTATTTTCCAGAGATGGCATTTATTACTATATCAAAAAACAAATATTTTTTTAGAGTTTTTAGAGTTTTTAGAGTTGGCATATTTTGTCGGAAAATAAAAATACATTTTTTTTTGGAAAAATTTTTAAATTTTTTTTTTTTTGGTTTTTGTTATCCTTAGTACGGTAATTGCAAAAACTGAACAAAAAATTAAAAATCTTTGCATATTTTTAAAAGTTACTAGCTTCGAAAGGCTTTTAATCTCAGGGTGGTCAACTTTGGCACTCTGTAACTCACGCTGTATTGCAATAGGGTCACTCCAAACTAGCTATTTTGAAAGCTTATATCATTGACTTTATTTGCCCCATTCATAATGTTTCAATCTGATAAATAGTTTGAAAGTTACATAAATAATTTAAACCTTTGTGCATCGTCTTTGTGTCGACTTTGTCTTGAGGAAGTAGAAACAACGCAACACATATTATGTGAGTGCGTCGCAATATGTAGGATCAGAAAACGGTTTTTAGACAAAGAATTGCTTAATTCTGCGGATATAAAGCTAGCTTCTCCATCCTCTGTTATAATGTTCATTAGGAACATTGAACAGAGTTTGAATTAGATTAATGGATCTTGGCACAAAAGACCCATAAGGGTCGCAGTGCCGGCCGTTAGGGCTAGATCACCCCTTGAATAATAAAAATAATAATACATAAATATAAGCAATTTTTTTTTTGCAAACACTATTTTCCGATATTTTCAAAATGGCAATATCTCGAGAACCAGTCATTAGATATCAGAATCTTTACAAGATTCGTATTTAGCATGACAAATGCAATAAGATATGTGGTCCAATTTTTTTTTTAAAAAAAAATTTTGAAAAATTTTTGGAAATTTACAATGGGAGTTGGCATTTATTTCCACCAAAAAAATATGTACTTTGAGTTAGCAGAATAACAAAAATGGATGTAAAACGACAACAAATTATTTTTTTGCTCTGAAATTTTTATGGCAGATAGGTATTATATTGGGGAGCTATTTGCCATCGGAAACTCATTTCCGTCAAATTTGAGTTGGCATATTTTGAATAAAGGTTCACGATATAGTTTCTTAGAAAGAAATGACTGACCAAAATTCGCCATTTTTTACCTATTTTAATCCCAGATGTGGCCACTGAGCCTAGACACCACAACCTTAGAATTGTTTCTTTTATATGAGGGTTGCTTCGTAAACACTTTAAACACAGGTTTTTGTGGTCGTTCAAGATGAATCTGAAGTTGGAATTTTAAAATTCAAATGGCGGATCCAACATGGCGACAAATATTTTTTAAAAATAAGTTCCTTGAAACTTTTTATGCCCGAGTTTTTGGCTAAATAAGAATCGGAAGTTAGATTTTCGAATGGCTGATTCTAATTTAGCAACCCAACAAACCGCTGCGTAAAGAGTTTTGAGTAAATCTGTTATTTAAAAAAAAAAATATATCACCATGTTGGATCCGATATTTTGAATTTTAAAAATCCAACTGCAAATTTATCTTAAGCGACTCCAAGAACCCGTGCATGAAGAATTTGAAAGCAAATGTGTAATATTTTTAAAAAATTGGGCGCCATATTGAAATTCAAAACCGCCACCCGGCATTCAAAACTAAACATTTTTAAGAAATTTCCAAAATTTTTTAAAAAAATTTCTAAACCCATACAAATTTTTGGGAATAAGGGTGGCCCGGTTGATTAAGAAACCCCCACACAAATTTTAACTTTCGAAGACGAAAATCGTGTTGGGGGAGGGGGTTATGGTTGCAGTTAAAAACAAATATTAATAGGCGATGATGAAAATTTTTTTTGGTAATTGTGCCCCCCCGTTTTCAAATTCCTGGATACGTCGCTGACGCCAATTCTACCTAATCAGGGATGAAGTACTCTGTACTCATAAAGCAAATAAAAGTAAAATGTAGTGAAATTTATTATTCGTTTATTTTTAAATAGATACCAAAGTCGTGTACGTATCGAAATTTCATTCGTTCACGAATGCGGTAATTCGGGTCCTGTCACTTATGTCGAGTGTGTATTACCCATGTTCTACACGTACCAGAAAAGCATAGATTTTTCTGTTAAAAAACTTCAGTTGTTTTATGTTAACGCATCGTAGACATAATTGTTAAGCATTTTCCCTTACCAATTATGTTAGAGATCAATCAAAAAGTATGTCTACAGTATTATTTAAATTAAATCGATGTAAATACATTAATAAATTAGGGGCCCCTGTAGGCTAGTTGGTAGCGTGCTAGCCTTTGAAACTGGGGGTCGTGGGTTCGATTCCCACCAGAGCCCTTGGTTTTTTCGCTACAACGAGACGACGGTCATTGTTACCAGTTCTCGTTTAGGTTGAGTTATTAAAAATGTAATGTATTGTTATTACATTAATAAAAAATCAAGTGACGTTTGTTAACAGAAAAATCTATGCTTTTCTGGTACGTGTAGAACTGTTTGTGCTAATGGTCTGGCTCTTCCGTTTGTAGTTGCGCCGCCTATATGTCAAAGTTACGGGTTGATTATGGTTTCTGTCTACGATGAGAAACCTATCTGGTGGTAAGTAGTATGAACTTAAAATAGGTTTGTGTATTTGATAAGACAGGGATGTAAATAACAGTACAAGACAGAGGGAGTGAAAATAGGAATGCCAGCACTGGTACTTTTTTTATTGGAATAAATGCGTTTAAATTACTAACTTCTTTTATACCCTGCGCTAACAAGGGAGATCTTTCAATGGACACCAACCGATTGTCCTAAAACTTGCATAAGACAAAGTGGTGTTAAAAAAGATATGTACCTGTTTTTAGCTGCTTACAATTAGTCTTACATTTAGCGCGTTAAAGGGTTAGAGATGTTCGCCTGTCTGCGTTTACCGCTGTTTTTAACCGCATACAACTTTTTTTAAAGCAAATTTATTTTTCATTTCTTTTTGAAGAAAATTTTCGTTAGAAAAAGTTTCAGATTCTGCGAAATGTTTTCGTATAGAAAAAGTCTCAGATTCTGAGACATTTTTCGTATAGAACAAGTCTTAGATTCTGAAAAATTTGTTCCGTATAAAAAAGACTTAGATTCTAAGAAATTTTTACGTATAGTAATAGTTTCAGATTCAGAAACATTTTTCGTATAGAAAAAGTCTCAGATTCTAAAACATTTTTCGTATAGAAAAAAATCTCAGATTCTGAGACATTTTTCGTATAAAAAAAGTCTCATATTCTAAAAAAAATTTTCGTACAGCAAAAGTCTCAGATTCGGAGACATTTTTCGTACAGAAAAGTTTCAGATTCTGAGACATTTGTCGTATAAAAAAGTCTCCGATTCTGAAACATTTTGCTTATAGAAAAAGTTTTAGATTCTGAGACGTTTTCGTATAGAAAAAGTCTCAGATTCTGAAACATTTTTCGTGTTAAAAAATCTCAGATTCTGGGACATTTTTCGTATTGAAAAAGTCCTAGATTCTGAAACATTTTTAGTATAGAAAGGTCTCAGATTCTGAGACATTTTTCGTATAGCAAAATTATTAGATTCTGAGACATTTTTCGTATGGAAAAGGTCTCAGATTCTGAGACATTTTGCTTAAAGAACAAGTCTTAGATTCTGAGACATTTTTTGTATGGAAAAAGTCTCAGATTCTGAAACATTTTTCGTATAGAAAAAATCTCAGATTCTGGGACATTTTTCGTATGGAAAAAGTCTCAGATTCTGAAATATATTTAGTATAGAAAAAGTCTCAGATTCTGAGACATTTTTCGTATAGAAGAAGTCTTAGATTCTGAAATATTTTTCGTATGGAAAAAGTCTTAGATTCTGAAACATTTTTCGTATAGAGAAAAAAACAGATTCTCGGACATTTTTAGTATAGAAAAAATCTCAGATTCTGGAACATTTTTCGTATAGAAAAGTTTCGGATTCTGAGACTTTTTTTATGTAGAAAAAGTCTCTGATTCCGAGACATTTTTCTTATAAAAAAGTCGTGAGACATTTTTCGGATAGAAAAAGTCTCAGATTCTGAAACATTTTTTGTATAGAAAAAGTCTTTAAATCCGAATCATTTTTTGTTTATAAAAAGTCTCAGATACTGAGACATATTTTTCGTAGGAAAAGTCTCAGATTCGTATAGAAAAAGTCTTAGATTCAAAGATATTTTTCGTATAGAAAAAGTCTCAAAGTTTAAGTGACAGATTCTGAAAAGAAGTCTCAGATTCTGAGACATTTTTCGTATAGAAAAAGTCTCATATTCTGCGACATTTTTCGTGTGGAAAAAATCTCATATTCTAAGACATTTTTCGTATATAAAAAGTCTTATATTCTGAGATATTTTTCGTATAGAAAAAGTCTCAAATTCTGAAAAATTTTTGGAATAGGAAAACTCTTAGATTCTGCTACATTTTTCATATAGAAAAGGTCACAGATTCTGAGACATTTTTAGTATAGAAAAATTTTCAGATTCTGAGACTGTTTTCGCATAGAAAATGTTTGAGACTTTTGTATTATAGAAATTCTCACATTTTAAGATATTTTTCTTATAGAAAGATACATTTTTCGTATAGAAAAAGTCTCAGATTCTGAGACATTTCTTGTAAAGAAAAAGATTCTGAGACTTATTTCGTGTAGAACTTTTACAATAAAAAAAATTTACACTCAAAAAATTTTACAGTCAAAAAATTTTTTTTACATGACAAAATGGACTCAAAATAAAATATTTTATCTTTTTAGTTAAAATTTTTATACGATTTTTTTATAGTTAGAAAAATTGCTATCACTTAAAACGGACATTGTGGAGTGTTTTCTTGGATTCAGCCAAGTCAATTTTAACTTTTCTATTTGTTTTTTATAAGGTCTGTATTATTTTTTGGGTGTAGCCTTACTAACCCTAGTGTTTCCATATTATTTTGATACATAAAAATATTTTTCACATCATACATCAGAATTGAACTTTGACCTCATTTATTTTGTCTGAAACGAAAACTTAAAAAAGCAGTAGGAAAAACTATTACAGTGACACACGTCCAAAGTAATAAACATTGCAGAAATCGTTTCCAAAAAAAAAAAACATCCAATTCCGTTTCGGCTGACAAAAGCACAAAAATGACACAAAAAGACAAAAAAAAAATCGAAAAACCAGAAATTCACAATTCATATTCGTAATACACAATAATTTTCATAATAAAAAAAGGACCTTCATATTAATAATAACCTCCCCCTCGCGTTCTGTGCATCTATGGTTTGTTTGTATCATCATCCTTCGATGGTTTCAGTTGTTTAAGTTGTCATCATTATTTATGAAATACTACGAGTTTATGCATGTTGCCAGTTTTGTTATTTTACTTGCTCAATTCTGGTCGATCGAAGAAAAGGACACAGGACAGACACCCTGTGTAGTGGCGTGTGTCGAGTGTTTTGATTTGTAACGTTTGTCACTTTATTATTTGGCGATATATTATTAACAATAATAAACAAACTAAATGGCCAAGGAAAACAAAAAAAGTCAAAGAATTTTTGATTTTTTGTTATTGTTGAAGTTAGAATATGGAGCATGTTACTACTTGCTGGCCATGTAACACTCAAAAAAAATTTCAAATTAAGCAAAAACAATCTCATTTTTAAAATAGAAAAGTTTTTTTTCAATTCAAAAATATTCATAGTCACTTTAAATATGACTTGAGAAATAAATAATGTTTAAAAATAAAATGGAAGAATGGAGTTAAAAATAGTTTTATGTTAAAATCAAAGGTGTACATAATCAAATTAAAATTGATAATTATTAATTTTAAAATTTTTCTTGGTTGGTTTCTACACACAAAAAAAACTTTGCCAAATTACTAGGAAAAGTCTCGTAATTCCATTTTACCAATATTTGACAGTTTTCCTTGTTTTTTAACAAATTGAAATTTAAATTTTTTTTTGTTATTTTACATTTTTTTTGTAATTTACAAATTTCCAAGATAATTTTACAAAAAAAATCTAGTAAATTCACGAGAATTCCTTGTAATTTTAATTGCGCCAAAAAACTGTAAATTTACAATTTTATTGGTAAAAAGCTTGTAAAATTATAAAATTATTGGTAAAAAGCTTGTAAAACTACTAGGATTTCTTGTAAAATAGGTGGTAGCAAAAAATCTAGTAAAATTACGAAACCTCTTTGTAAATTTTATCGTGTCAAAAAATTTGTAAATTTACAATTTTATTGGCAAAAACCTTGTAAAATTACAAAATTATTGGTAAAAAGATTGTAAAATTGCTAAGAATTTTTGGCAAATAGAAGGTAGCAAACAAAAAAAAGTTACAAGTTTTTCTTGTAATTTTACAAGGTTTTTTTGAGTGTATAACCTATCTTTAGAAATGTTTATTGGAAATAAAACAATGATCAAAATGATGATTTTCAACATGCCCGCCATTACAAAGTGAAAAGAAGTTCTTGCATACGTACTTCAAAAATAAATTAATTTAACATTAACACCGAAACATTTTAAATTTTATAAAATTCAACGATAAATAAAATAACTTTTTTTAAGAAATTTGAGATTTTTAAAAATGAATACGAAAATTGTTGATTTGACTACGATTTTTTTATCTCAGTGTAGTTCCTATAGAAGTTATGGTCCTTTACTGGCTTTAAGACCAGGCCCGCTTAAGGTATGGCGGGGCCCCTGGGTACACAAAAATTTTGGGACCCGTTGGCAAGTAAAAAATTAAATTCATGTTATACCTGTTTTAAGAAAAAGAAACAAAAAAAATATTTTGAGTAGGGATACTCTAGCTCGAGGTCATTTTTTTACTAATTAAAACCATGATATTCGTGTAAAACAATTTGGTTTTAATGACACCTTTTCTATCTCAGACTTTTCTTAAGGAGCGTTTACACGGGAGAGAAAACTGCTAGACAAAGGCTAAAAAACGACTCTGTGTACCTGTGAATTTTACTTTTTCAATAATTGTGTCAAATCAAATTCCTCTAAAACGTATTATTTCTTACCTTTTTTTTTGCTAATGTTACAGATTTTTGGAAGAAATTGATATTATTTTTGATTTGAAGTCTGTATTTTGTTTAATAAAAAAATAAATTTTGTTTACGTTTCTCGATTTTTCTATCGAGATTTCTTTCTCGTGTGAACGCACCTTTATACAAAAAATGTCTCAGAACCTAAGACTTTTGCAATACGAAAAATGGCTTAGAATCTTTTTCTTTATTAAAAATACCTCAGATTATGAAACTTTTTCCATACAAAAAATGTATCAGCATGTGAGACTTTTTCTATATGAAACATGTCTCAGAATCTAAGACTTTTTCTATACGAAAAACATATCAGAATCTGCCACAATTTCTTTACGAAAAATGTCTCTGAATCTGAAACATTTTCTACACGAAAAATGGCTTGGAACTTGCCACAATTTCTATTATTTACGAAAAATGTCTCAGAATCTGAGAATATTTTTATACGCAAATATCTCAGTATTTAAGATTTTTTTATACGAATTTGAGACTTCTTCAATACGAAAAATGTTTAAGAATCTGAGACTTGATCTATACGAAAAATGTCTCAGAATCTAAGTATTTTTCTATACGAAAAATGTCTCATTGAAAATTGTTTTTATTAATGGCGCACCACGATAATTTTTTAATATACATAATTTATTATATTTGAAGCACCATTGCTAAAATTGTTTTTAAAATGTTTATAATTAAAACGATGATTTTCAACATGGTGGTATCATGAAATGAAAAGGAGTTCTTGAACACTTAGTTCAAAAGAGCAAAATTTTCGAATTAATACCGAAACATATACAAATTTAAAAAGTTCAACTTCATTGTTAAATTTTTTTTTTTTTAAAATTTGAGTATTTTAAAAATGAGTATGAAAATTTTTGATTTGACTACGACTTTTTCCCTCAGTGTCTACGAAAAAGTATCAGAATCTGAGACTTTTTCTATACAAAAAATGTCTCAGCATCTGAGACTTGTTCTATACAAAATATTACTCAGAATCTGAGACTTTGTCTATACGAAACATGTCTCAGAATCTGAAAAATGTCTCAAAATCAATAACTTTGCATACGATAAGTGTCTTAGAATCTGAGACTTTTTATTATTATTAAAAAACTTCAATGAACGTTAGACTGTCAAAATCTCAGAATCTGAAACTTTTTCTGTACGAAAAATATTTCACAATCTGAAACTTTTTATGTATGAAAAAATTTTATGAAAAAAAGTCTCAGATGTACACGAAAAATCTGTTAGATTCTGTAGGAAAATGTGAAATTACTTTAAAAACAAATTAAAAAAAAATGTTGCTCCATTTTCGTGTACGCGAATTTATTGGCATTTCGGGGCTCCTTAGGTCGGGGGGACCCCGGGCACGTGCCTAATGGTTAAAACGGTACTGTTTAAAATATTTTTACTAACCATATTCTTGTTAACTGACAGTTTTTTTTGAGTGTATCATTTGATTTGAAAATAATAAATGATATATTTTTTTTGGCATTAGAAAAATCTTAGGATTTCATTATTTCCGGTCAACTTTTTAAATGGTAAAAAAAAATACAAAAGGAAGTCATTGAACATAATATATGTATAATTTACAAGGATTTTCGTAGACAGGATTACAGGATAAAAAAAGAAAAGTTCATTAAGTTTATTTGAAATTGATTTTATTTCAAATATTCGCCGAAAATACTATATGAATACGATTGCGGTAGGGGTGCAAAAGAATTATGAATATTGGTAGTTGGTACTGGATATCAACAAAAAGAGATAATTTTAAGGGTTGCATTTCTTTCATACATTTTACCAGCGCCAATTTCGGCGACATTACATAATCCCACCCTCCCAAAATATTTTATATTTTAAGTTTCAGGCAAATCGGTTCATAAGGGTTGGGATACTTCCCTTCTCAGTAAATATTGCCGACACAACATTCCTCAAAAATAAGAAAATTAACTTAATTAAAGAAAAATTTATGATTTCTTAGGTCCAGAACCATTTAAGTCCCTAATGGATGACATAAATTTTGGTCCAAATTTTTGTCTGTTTAGCTCTACTTTTCTTAGTTTTTAAGATACGGGAATTTAGGTGCCCAATAGGATCTTGAGAATCTTTAAAACGGGATAACTTTAAATTTGATACTCGGAGGGCTTTCGAGCTACAAAAATGTCTTTAGACTTTTTGTTGTGCCGGCAATATTTACCAAGATATGTGCATTTTTAATTTTTTTTAGATTCAAAATTAGACCCATTGGGGTCTAACCACAGTACAGACTAGTATGCAAACAATGGTGCTAATTGCGTACTTTCCAATATGGTCGTATGGTTTTTAGTACAGAATTAACATTGCTGCCTAGTGTATGTGTGCCTGTACGTGTGAGCTTGTGTGTGTGTATTTAGGTTGTTTGTTTACGTTTTGTATGAAACGTCAAAAGTTACACAGTGTGCTTTCACTAATACTTATACACATCAAATGCACCTCTGTGAACCTACTACTCATGTACTGTGGGTCTGACTAATGTGAAGAAAACCGGCGATATTATTAAGATTTTTAGAACCAAATTTCCTTCATTTTGCACTATATGGCTTTTAGTTTTCGAGGTATCGCCAATTTAAGTTTTTTGAAAAAATATTTTTAGAAGTTATAAAAATTTTTCTTAAGTTAAAAAAAAATTTTCAACTCTCAGAAGATAAATATTGACCCCCATATTTGTGAATATAATTAATTTTTTCACTGAAAGAGCTCCTGCACGGAAATTTGTAATATCAACAAACGTTTGTAAATTTTAATTGTTGAAAAAAGGTTTTTTTTTGTTTTCAACAAAGAAATTTAACAAACACAATTTGTTGATTTGACAAAAGTAAAAAAATCTTATTTTTTTTTAAACAAAGAAATTCAACAAACACAATTTGTTGATCTGACAAATGAATTTTTTTTTTCAAACAAAAAAATTTTACAACCACAAACACTATTTATTGACATGAGAAATAAATTTTGAAATAAAATTATTTGACTGAGTTTGTTGAAAACGAAATCTAAGTTTTGTATTATGGACTAACAGTTTACTAAATGTTTGGTTGATATCATGTTTGGTTGATTTACAACTGAAGTTTGTTGATTTCAATTTGACGATTTTATTTTCTGTGGACTTATATCATATATGATGAACTATACATTTAAGAAAATTTCCAAACTTTTTGTTAAATTGTGAGACAATGTATGAACTATTTTTAACAAAATTGTCTTCCAAAATTTTAATTTAAAACACCGTCCATAAGCCAATATTAAACATGAACTGGATGATATACGTCTGAAAGTAGAGATCAAGTGGAGTTAAACTGCATTTACAGTTTTTCATTTCGTGATCCTGTTTCCTTTTAAAAGGACTTCAAAGTTTTAAAGGATACATTTTGAAAAATATTTTTGAAATATTTTTGTTTGTCCTAGGATAACACTTTTGACGGCAGATGAAAGAGGATGATCTCCCCTAATTTTTACATTTTTATATTTTGTCATATCGGGATAAAAGGATGCGAATAAAGTCATTTGAAAAATTTATCAAAATATTTTGTTTAAAATTTTGAATAATATTGAAGGACACATTTTTGAATGGACGTAACTTGCCTCCATTTTCCTGATATGTAAAAATAATAAAATAGGAAAATTAGGGGAGATCCTCCTCTTTCATTTGCTATCACTTGTGAAATCCTAGGACAAGTACAAATATTAAAAAATATTTTATAAAATTTAATACTCCAAAACTTTGACGTCCTTTTAAAAGGAAACAGGATCACGAAATGTAAAACTGTAAATTCAGTTTTACTACATTTAGTCTCTAGTTTCAAACGTATATTATCCAGTTCGTATTCAACGACTTTTTTCATTTTTGTCGGACGGTGAAATTCGATTTTCAATTTTCAGGTATTATTAATTAAAGTTGTTTTTCATAGCTTTACCTATTTCCTTTATTAACACAATAATACTTTTAACATCATAACTCCATTCCATTTCTCATTATTTGGGGTATCATAATTACATGTCACGCCGACTGGCAATCAAAACTTTATTTGTGCTAAATCACGGAGCTGAACTCAAGCGGAAGTGATTGAGGACTTATTGACAACACGCGTTTACATTTTGTTTACCACCAAAACAAGCAAAAACAAAGCGACAACAAAAAAACTTTGCATTTCTTGTGGTGTGTCTGTAATTGTGAGTGTATGTGTGTGATTTTGATTTAATAAAACGCGCGCGCCAAAACTAACGCACAGGGTGCACAAGTCACGTGTCTAAACAAATAGATGATACAAGTGTGGACAGACAGACTCTTTAAGGCATGAGTCTGGGACAAATGTAAATAAAAAATAATGACACGCCCATTAAGGACAATTCTTTTTAAAATAATTGAAGGTATAAAATAATACAAAAAATAAAATTATTTAAATCGATTTTTATAGATTTTTTTTTTTTAAATTTTAAGAATTTTCAAAACTAATTGCTTTGGATGGTCTATTACACCATTTCCTGCCTTTGGAGATCGCTCAATGAAATTCTATTCTCATTTTTTAGACTTTTAGGTATTTCTTTTCAAAAAGGGACAAAAATTATCCCTCAAAATGGAAGGTAGAGGTCGAACTTGGCCTAAAAAAGAACCTCCATCCAGCTTCTGTCTATGTATATAAAAGAGTTGGGTGAGGTATAAAGGGATAAAGAGGGTAGTTTGGTACTATTTTATTTCCTGAAAAATTGGTTACTTGAAATTTGGAATGTAGGATCATCCGACAAAAATTAAATACAAAAAAAAGTCCATTTACGAAATTCCTATTATATGGAAACAGTATATCAGGACATAGAATGAAGGATAGATGGATATTAAGGTGTGTTTAGATCATCCCACCGAGTCTTTGGATTTTAAGAAAGTAAAAT
This sequence comes from Pegoplata infirma, assembly GCA_963921195.1. Taxonomy (NCBI): domain Eukaryota; kingdom Metazoa; phylum Arthropoda; class Insecta; order Diptera; family Anthomyiidae; genus Pegoplata; species Pegoplata infirma. Next base: position 13,184,647 of record OY992539.1, on the reverse strand, counting down.
ATTACCAAAGTCTTAATACTGCCAAAAAATCATAAACAAAATCAAAAGACATTTTTAAAAACAGCTGTTTGTATGCAAATCTAATAACACAGCCATTTTTTGAAATATTTCATAAAATCAAAAGTCTTATTGGACTGTCAACAAAATCATATTACACACGATTTTTTGACAGGTCTTAATACTCAGTGGTATGATATAAACACAGCTTTACTGACATCCTTTTGAATATTGCGAACCCTGAGACCACTACAGAGAATGGCGACACTGGAGCTCTTCGTACTACACCTACGGCTGCATTAAAAATCCTTCTTCACCTAAAACAATTGGAAATATTGGCTGGTAAGTATGCTGCAACATCGAAAATTCGACTTAATAAGACACTGCAATGAAAGAGCAACGATTGTTTCCATAGCGTGATCCTGAAAATGAAAAAAATACAACAAAACGTGAAATGTGCTTCCTCTTTGAGCCTTTTTGATCGCCACTTTACCACTATGATACCATCCAGGGAGTCTTGGGGACATTCCGGTTTGTGGAGCCTCTATAAATACACAGATGAATCGAAGTTACACGAACATGTAGGCTTCAAAATCTATTCCGAAGAGCTTGTGTTGAGTCTGGCTCGAAGATTACCAGATAATTTCAGCAATTACTAGGCTGAGATGCTGGCAATAAAGGAAATGGCTGACTGGTTGAGTTGCAGTGACTTGACTACAACCGCATTCCACATCTATTTCGACAGTCAAGCCGCGGTAAAGTCCCTAGAGTCAATGTTTCTGAAAACAAGATCTGCCCTTAACTACCCTTAACGGCTTCAAATGAGATGGCCAGGCTGTTGGACATACGACTGATATGGGTCCTTGGGCACATAGACATTCCGAAGAATTGCAAAGCCGATGAGCTTGCAAAACTACCTTACAGGTTCCACCGTACACACAAAAAAATTTTGGCTAAAAATTTTCAATTAAATCTATTGATCAACAAAATTTAAGAGTCAATCAATGTTTTGATTGAAATTTTTGTTAATTTCTTTAAAAGTTGAATTACAAATTCTCCACATACCAGATTCTTTTCGCTTTAATTTATTTGAATAGATTAATTCAAAAATATACAAAATAATCGGGTTTTACTTTTTTTATTGTTTGTAACATATTGGAAAGCAAAAAAGATGATTTTTTTGATAATTTTGACATAAGTTTACAATTCTTTTGTTAAATCAATCATTATTTTGATTGACTATAAGTAAAAAATTGATCAAATTTTTGATCAAAATCAAAAAATGTTTGATTGAAAAAATTTTCAATCAATCACCTACAATTTGATGATTGGTATAACAATTTTCTTAATTGGAGGAATTTCAATGAAAAAATTGATTAAATCCGCGTTTTTGTTGATTGAAATTCGTTTCAAATTTTTTCTGTGTACAGTAGGGATATAACCATTTGCGTTTTTTTGCAAATATCAAAAAGGACCTATCATATTTAGAAAGTACATGAAAAATCAAGAAGAAATGTGTGTTCTTTTTTTCGCGAATGTTAAAAAAGGTTCGGCACCGATCGCGATGAAGTTTTCGCTAATATTTTTTTTTATTATTCGGAAAACCCGTATTTCTAGTGTCGAAAACCATTTTATAAATCTGTTATTGTTTTATTTTTGTTGTAAAACGACAAAAAGCCAAAAAACGGTGGATGGGAAGGAATCCCACCATAAAACATAAAAAAATTTAAATTTATGGCGTTTTAGAAATTGCAATCGGTGCCGAAGGTTTTTGGACCAAAATGTCCCCGGATAACGTTTTTTCTTATCAGTATAAAATTGCCCATACGATTATGATAGGTTCCTATTTTGGTTATATCCCTAGTGTACAGGTTTCAACGGAATAAGATTGGCTTGGTATGCCTCTAGAAACACGAAAGCTAAATAAACGGACGGAGATAAATCAGAGATTGTCACATGTATGGGCGTGTGAGTCTACACGACAGATTTGTCCTTCTTATATCGCTTCCAAGACGAGAGATTTACGGTGGTTACTGTAATTAGGAGACACTGCTTTAAAGGAAAGCACTCTGACGTCAAAGAACAATTTTGACGTGGTTGAATGGATGAGTAGGAGTTGGAAACTATAGAATACTGGACTTTTTGGTCAAAGACTTGTTTCACAGCAATCTAGGGAGCTGCACAATCTTTCTGATTTGTCAGGGGTCGTTATTCTATTTTATAAGGATCTCAAATTTGTTAAACGGCAGGGACTTGTAAGGGAACCCCAATACCTTCCTGGGTATAACAACGGACCTAAGAGTCTATGTGTGTGGACATAAATCTTCAGCAGCCACTTACAACCTTCCTAACCTATGATCATCTAGCTCATCTACAATCTCCAAAACTAATAGAATATTTTGAGTAGGGAAATTCTAGCTCGAGGCTATTTTTCTTTACTAATTAAAACCATGACATTTATGTAGAACAATTTTGTTTTAATTAGATATTTTCTACCTCAGAATCTGACACTTTTCCTATATGAAAAATGCCACAGAATCTTAAAATATTTTTATATGAAAAATGTCTCAGTATTTGAGACTTTTTTCTTACTAAAAAGTCTCAGAATCTGAGACTTCCTGAATACGAAAAATATCTCAGAATCTGAGACTTTTTCTATACGAAACATATCCCAGAATTAAGACTCAGTATCTGGGACTTTTTCTATACGAAAAATTTCTTAGAATCTGAGACTATTTCTATACGAAAAATGTTTCAATTTCTGAGACTTTTTCAATACGAAAAATTTCTCAAAATGTGTGATTTTTTCTATACAAAAAATGTTTCAGAATCTGGGACTTCTGTAAAATGTTTAAAAATCTGAGATTTTTTTTTAATAAAAATGTCCCAGAATCTGAAAATTTTTCTATACGAAAATGTGTCAGAATCTGAGACTTTTTCTAAACAAAAAACGTACCAGAATCTGCGAAAAATGTCTCAGAATCTGAGACTTTTTCTATACGAAAAAAGTCTTAGAATCTGAGATTTTTTCTATACAAAAAAATGTCTCAGAATCTGACCTTTTTCTATACGAAAAATGTTTCAGAATGTTAGATTTTTTTCTATGCGAAAAATGTCTTATACTTTGCATACGAGAAGTGTCTCAAAATCTGAGACTTTTTATTTTGGAAAAACTTTAGAACTTTAGACTTTTGAAATCTCAGAATCTGAAACTTTTTCTGTACGAAAAATATTTGACACTTTTATATATGAAACATTTCTATGAAAATGTCTCCTTTAGAAAAAGTCTCAAATCTATACGAAAAATCAGTTTGATTCTAAAATTTCTTCTTTTAGAAAATGTAAAATTTTCTTTAAAAACAAATAAATTTCGTATTTTCGTATAAGCGAATTTATTGGCATTTCGGGGCCCCCTTAGGTCGGCGGCCCTGGGCACGTGCCCAGTCTGCCCTAATGGTTAAAACGGTATTCTAAGAATTCTTAGAGGGTAAAAAATGTACTTTCGTAGTTTTTTGATGTTCTGAAATAATGGCCGCAAAATTATTTATTTTAAAATAAAGGATCCTCCATCGGAACAAAACATTCTGAAAAAAACTCTTCTTCTTCTTCTTACCGCAATTTCTTATTCTATGAAGGTAAAATGGGTTAAAAATTGTACTTGGGTACTTTTTCGGTTTCCTAAAATAATGGTCTTATACACTTAAAGCTTTGAATTTGGGATCATCTAACAAAAACATTCTGAAAAAAGAGGTGAAATGGAAAAATTGGTACGTTTTGTAACTATTGAACAAAAACCCTAGAATCTTAAAATTTGTCATTTAGAGTCCTCCAGCAAAATTAACATCGAAGACAAAGACTCTAGAATTTTTTAATTTACTGCCCCGAAGCACTTTGTTGTTATTGAACACAGTTTTTCTTAAGTTAACCCATTTATTCTTCTTTATTTACAACCAAACATTTTAAAATAATTCTTCAAAATTGTTTATATTGAATCAAACAAAAATTGACAGTTTTTATTCCTTTTTAACATACGTTATGTTAAACATGAAATTAATCCCTTTCCCTAAAGCGTGTTCACCAACACACACAACATTGAATGTTCAACAAGCATTTTAAACCAACAAGAAGCAAAAAAAAAAACAATTTCCATTCATCCATTGAACCAGGCAAACCAGAAGGCTACAAACAATACATGGGAAAATGAAAAAAGGATTCACTCAAACAATCAAACAGTAAAACAATTTTTCACTCCAAAGCACTTATTGTGTCGATGATGATAAACACGCGCAAAAAATATTCAAATTTATTTTTTTTTCCTGTTTTTTTCATCATTTTGGTGTCAATCCAAGCGAAACATGAAAAATCAAAATTCTCCAACAAAAAAAAAAAATGTACTAAAAATAAGGATTTCTGTCTCAGAAATACAAAAAAGGGTTGAACTTATCAAACACTTGTAGGATAAAAATGTTATAAGGACTCATGTGTGAAAATGATTTTGATTGTTGGAATGATGATTGTGTTAATATGTGTGTCTGTGTAACAACAACTGCCACAACATGTGGAGTTGATTACAAAACGTTTAAGCAAATTAACACACTGATGAAGCTTTAAGCTCTGGAGAGACCCATTACAACACATTACATAATTTACATATTTTGATATTTTCAATTTTAATGAGATATGTGTTATTTTAAATAATGTTAAGTTTTGCAGCAAAATATAGCACTAATTAGAAAAATTGTCAGGTAGGGTCTTTAAAGTGTTTGGGGTTTTCTAAAATCGCTTTTAAACTTCAACCACAATATAGGGATATTCTAACTTTGTCATTCCCCATTTTGAAATTCTTCCCCATGGAATCTTTTTCTTTGAATTTAACCCTTAATATCCTACTTTTTAACATGATAATGTTTTTAGGCTGGTTTCTAATTTTAAAAAAGTTGCATTACGCCACCTCAGTTTGACTATATAAGCTAACAATTAACGAAAAAGAAACAAAATTACTATTTTCATTTTCTTAAAACCAAAAATTTTAATAACTTGGATTTGTAACTTGGATAATAATTCACCTCGTGGTGAATAAAACCGTTTTTCACCAGCTGGTTAATAAAAAGTAACATAATTATTTTTAAACAATTTTATTTTTTTTTTTTTCATAAATTTTTTTTTTTCATCAATTTTATTTTTTTTTTCCAACCTAAGAAAAACCGCATTTTTAGCAGGGTTTTTTGTACTTTTGCTAAGCAAATGCAACATTCTTATCTCAGAAGAAGTTTAAAATCGCAAGGGGAAGGTGACCCCTAACGTCTCCCAAAACCCCCCCCCCCCCAAAAAAAGACGCCCCCGGTTTTTTTTTTTAAATTGTTTTTTTTTTTTTACATTTTGGAGGGTATAAAAGATTTGGCACAGCCGAATGTAACACTCTCACTTGTTTTTCATAAATTTTGTATACCCTCCAACCACAGTATGGGGGTATACTCACTTTGTCATTCCGTGTGTAATGCATCGAAATATCGGTCTAGGACCCCATAAAGTATATATTTTATTGGTCAGTGATCGATTCTAAGACATTCTAGCTATGTCCGTCCGTCTGTCCGTTTGTAGAAGACACGATACAGTCCAAAATAAAAGAGATAGACTTCGGAAGTTTGGCACGAATAAGTCTAATATTCCTAGGCAGGTTAAGTTCTGAAATGGGCAAAATCAGACTAAGGGGAAAAAAGTTCCCCCTTGGAGAACTAAACCAACCTAAGAAAAACCGCATTTTAAGCAGGGTTTTTTGTACTTTTGCTAAGCAAATGCAACATTCTTATCTCAGAAGAAGTTTAAAATCGCAAGGGGAAGGTGACCCCTAACGTCTCCCAAAAACCCCCCCCCCAAAAAAAAGACGCCCCCGGTTTTTTTTTTTTAAATTGTTTTTTTTTTTTTACATTTTGGAAGGTATAAAAGATTTGGCACAGCCGAATGTAACACTCTCACTTGTTTTTCATAAATTTTGTATACCCTCCAACCACAGTATGGGGGTATACTCACTTTGTCATTCCGTGTGTAATGCATCGAAATATCGGTCTAGGACCCCATAAAGTATATATTTTATTGGTCAGTGATCGATTCTAAGACATTCTAGCTATGTCCGTCCGTCTGTCCGTTTGTAGAAGACACGATACAGTCCAAAATAAAGGAGATAGACTTCGGAAGTTTGGCACGAATAAGTCTAATATTCCTAGGCAGGTTAAGTTCTGAAATGGGCAAAATCAGACTAAGGGGAAAAAAGTTCCCCCTTGGAGAACTAAACCAACCTAAGAAAAACCGCATTTTTTGAAGGGTTTTTTGTACTTTTGCTGATCAAATGCAACATTCTTATCTTAAAAGAAGTTCAAAATCGCAAGGGGAAGGTGCCACTAACGTCTCCCACCAACCCCCCCAAAAATAAAGACGCCCCTGGATTTTTTTATATTGTTTTTTACATTTTGGAGGGTATAAAAGATTCGGCACAGCCGAATGTAACACTCTCACTTGTTTTTCATCAATTTTTTTTTCATCAAATTTTTTTTTTCATCAATTTTTTTTTCCGTCAAATTTTTTTTCCATAAAATTTTTTTTTTCTATCAATTTTTTTTCCGTCAAATTTTTTTTCCATCAAATTTTTTTTCATCAATTTTATTTTTTTTTCAAACTTCATCAAACTTTTTTTTTCATAAAAAATTTTCTTTTCATCATACTTTTTTTTCATAATTTTTTTTTTTTTGTCAATTTTTTTTTTTATCAAATATTTTTTTTCATCAATTTTTTTTTCATCAAATTTTTTTTTCATCAAATTTTTTTTTTATCAATTTTTTTTTTCATCAAAATTTTTTTTTCATTAATTTTTTTCATAAATTTTTGTTTTTCATAAATATTTTTTTTCATCAATTTTTTTTCCCATCTTTTTTTTTCATCAAATTTTTTATTATAAATTTTTGTCTCACCAATTTTTTTTTTTCATATTTTTTTTCATCAATTTTTTTTTTACATCAAAAAAATTTTTTTTTCATCAAAAAAATTCATCAAAAACTTTTTTTCATCAAAATTTTTTTTCACCAAAAATTTTGGGTATATTTAATTTTTTTTAACATAATTTTGATTTTCGTGAAAAAAATTTTTTTTTTTACCAAAACCACTTTTTTACGAAGTCTAAGCTTTTCGCATAAAAATTTTCCATTTGTTTATCAAATGTACATAAAACAAGTGAGAGTGGTACATTCGGTTGTGCCGAATCTTTTATACCCTCCAAAATGTAAAAACACTTTTATACCCTCCACTCTAGTGATAGAGGGTATATATAAGTTTGTCATTCCGTGCGTAACACTTCGAAATATTGGTCTAAGATCCCATAAAGTATATATATTCATGATCCTCGTTCGATTCTAAGACGATCTAGCGATGTCCGTCCGTCTGTCCGTCTGTCTGTTGAAAACTCGCTAACTTTTGAAAGATTTTGCGGAGGCTCCAGAAGTTTGGCATATATGTTGGGCATTTACCTGGTCAGGTTGGTATTGCAATCCAGCGAAATCGGTCTAGTGGTTCAAAAGTTATGAGCAAAAGAGTGAATTTCGGCAAGGGTTTTTCACGAATTTACGAGATAAAAAACACGATAACTTTCTAAAGCCAATTTTGAGAATGCTGAAGCTTGGCATATATTTTTCGTTCCTTTTGGCTGTTTCGTATTGAATTTCAGTCAAATCGGCCCAGTGGTTCAAAAGTTATTAGCAAAACCGTAAATTTCAGATTCGCCTCACCTTAAATTCACGTGTTGAAAACCCGTTAAACATGTTTTAAAACATTGGTAAGTCACGAAAATATTTTACAACGCATTTTTGTCACTCAAAAATATTTTTACACTAAAAGAAAAAAAAATACATTAAAAAAAAATTTTACACTCAAAAAAAATTTAGTAAATTATTATTGTTTTTTTTTCAAAAATTTGTTTAAAAAAAAGTTTTTTTACACAAAATAAAATATTTCTAATCAAAAATGTTATTTTTTCACTCTAGAAAATTTACTATAACTTAAAAAGGGCATTGTGGAGGGTATTCATAGATTCGGACAAGTCGAATTAACTTTTCTACTTGTTTGCACTTATTTTTGCACTCACTTACGAAATGTACAGTAGACCGGGTCGAAAAAAAAGTTCCCATTGTGCGGGCTTAATTTTAAAGCTTACCTCGAAAAAGTTCCATAGCCAAAATATAAGATTTTTAGGTCTCGATTTGGTACCGCCGAAATCGTTATTTGTTCATAACTTTGTCATTTGATGTCCGATCGTTTTAAAAAAAAATTTGTTTGAAAGTCCTCCGCGAGTACTAAATTTGATCCATATCTGGTTTTGACCTCTGAGCTCATCTTCGTGTCATGAGTGTTAGTTTCTCAGCTTTCTACCCACCTAAACGATTTTTATTTTTCCATTAAATTATAGCATTAAAAAATTCATGAAATTCTTCCCTTAGAAGTACCCTCTTAAATTAATTAACAAAAAAGTTACATTCAATTTTAAATTTCCATAGAAAAAGATTTAAAACACTTGTTCGTATGTATTTAAATACAAACTAAAAAAATTAAATATAGTTTAAAGGCATAATAACAAGTGTTTTTTCTAATTTTCTTTATATTGTATATGAAAATCTTAAATCAAATGTAACTTTTTTGTTAATAAATTTAACTGGATACTTCCAAGGGAAGAATTTCATGAATTTTTTAGTGCTATAATTTAATGGAAAAATAAAAATCATTTAAGTGGGTAGAAAGATGAGAAACTAACAATCATAACAAGAAGATGACCTCTAAGGTTAAAACCAGATATGAGTCAACTTTAGTACTCGCTGAGGACTTTCTAACAATTTTTTTTTTAAAACGATCGGACATCAACTGACAAAGCTATGAACAAAAAACGATTTCGGCGGTACCAAATCGCGACCTAAAAATCTAATATTTTGGCTATGGAACTTTTTCGAGGTAAGCTTTAAAATTAAGCCCGCACAATGGGAACTTTTTTTTTCTCCTTTATGGTCGACCCAGTCTAATGTACAGCTCTTTTGGTTTTTTAATGGGGTCCTCGACTGATATTTCAATTCGTTTTGCATGGAATAGCAAAGTAATATAACATTATTTTTCTAAAAAAACTTTGCTTTGGCAAGTACACCCAAATCTTCCGCAAAACATTATCATGATTTAATGTTTTGGGCAAGAATACAAAATTCGCAGGCATTTTTTCCTTGTTTTTTAACAAACAAAGTTGGATTGAAATTTACTTTTTTTTTTTAATTTTACAAGTTTTTTTTTGTAACTTAACAAATTTCCGAGATAAATTTACAAAAAAAAAATCTAGTAAATTCACTAGAATTCCTTGTAATTTTAAATGCGCCTGTAAATTTACAATTTCATTAATAAAAAGGTTGTAAAATTACTAAATTATTAGTAAAAAGCTTGTAAAATTACTAGGAATTCTCGTAAAATAGGAGGTAGCAAAAAAATCTAGTAAAATTACGAATCGTGCCAAGAAATTTTTAAATTTACATTTTTAACTATTTTATTTAAAAAAAAACGTTTTTTTAAATTATTTATTATAAAAAAAATTTTGTTTTTAATTAAAAATTTTAATTGTTTTTAAATTTTTTTTAATAAAATTTTTAATTTATATAATTTAAACTTTATTTATATTTTTTTTAATTTCAATTAAATTTTTTAATTTATAGTATTAAGTTTTTAATTAAATAAATATTCATTTATTTTTTATAAATGACATACAAATATTTTTAATTTATATGCGCATTTTAGTGATTGGGCCGGATTTAATTAATTTTTAAATTAAATCTACACGAATTTTTTAATTAATTTTTTTTTTATTTTTTTCTGTGTAATAATTTTTGTGCTCAATTAATGAAAAATTATACGCAAATTTTTCCTAAAAGACATCGTTACTTATTGTCCCAGTCCCAAACAGCTCATTTTTGCTTATTGTCAAAATGGGCTTTGGTTTACCATAAAATAATTAGGATTACATTGGAAAGGTCGAATAACAATCAACAATAATTAGGAGGAATATTTTTTTTAAACATCGTATAATGTATCCCATCTATTTCAAGATATATACATTTTCGAGTGAATCGTTAAAGCGCGGAACTCATTTAAGCGATAGCACTAACGTGAGCACACTTAAGTGAAAAATGCTTTTATGCGGGAGAGTTCAAGCGCGTAAACGGTATTTTTGTGTAAGTAACTGTAAGTAAAAAAAATACTTATTCTATGTATAACAAACTTTCAAAAAACTGCACCTTTTGTAATGTCATAATAAAGTATACATTTTTCAAAACAATATGTATCCAGTTGACTGCTTTCAAATCATATTTTATTACTTTTAGCATTTAAAAGAATATTTAAAAAGAAAAAAAAAAATAAGTTTTCAATGAATATAATTATGCAAAATATTTTTTTGTTGGTCCTTACAACCACGTGATTTCACACCAAAACAAAAAGGAAAATAAATAAAAAATATAAAGACAAGGGACACAATCTTAATAGATTTTTTCTTTCATGACTGACCAAAAGAATATTGTTTTATGTTTTAATATATTTTTGAGGAGATTTTCCATTTTCACTTAAAATAATATTTTTCTTAATTCGTTTTTTTTTTACATTTGAAATTTGGCGACAATTGTCAATGGCGTATGATAACACTGTCCGACAAAAATTAAAAAAGTCGTTTAACACGAACTGTATAATATACGTTTGACACTAGAGACTAAATGTAGTAAAACTGAATCTGCAGTTTTTCTTTTTGACATCCTGTTTCCTTTTAAAAGGACTTCAAAGTTTTAGAGGATTACATTTTATAAATTTTTTTTTTTAATATTTGTACTTGTCCTAGGATGCCACTAGTGATAGCAAAGGAAAGAGGAAGATCTCCCCTAATTTTTCTATTTTATTATTTTTACATATCAGGAAAAAGGAGGTAAGTTACGTCCTTTGAAAAATGTATCCTTCAATATCATTAAAAATGTTCAACATAATATTTTGATTAAGTTTTAAAATGACTTTATTTACATCCTTTTATCCTGATAAAATGACTTAATTCACATCCTTTTATCCTGATATAGCAAAATAAAAAATGGAAAAATTAGCGGATATCCTCCTCTTTCATTTGCCATCAACAGTATCATCCTAGGACAAGCACAAATATTTCAAAAAAATGCCTACGAATTTTGTACTCTTGCCCAAAACATTAAATCATGATAATGTTTTGCGGAAGATTTGGGTGCACTTGCCAAAGCAAAGTTTTTTTTTAGAAAAAAATTATGTTATATTACTTTGCTATTCCATGCAAAACTTATTGAAATATCAGTCGAGGACCCCATTAAAAAACCAAAAGAGCTGTACATTTCGTAAGTGAGTGCAAAAAAGTGTTTTTACATTTTTGGGAGTATAAAAGATTCTCACTTGTAAGTACATTTGAAAAACAAATGGAAAATTTTTATGCGAAAAGCTTAGACTTGGTGAAAAAGTAGTTTTGGTAAAAATAAATAATTTTTTTTCACGAAAAACAAAATTATGTTAAAAAAATTTAATGAACCCAAAATTTTTGATGAAAAAAAGTTTTTGATGAAAAGAAAAAAAATTTGGATGTAAAAAAAAATTGACGAAAAAAAATATGAAAAAAAAAATTTTTTGGTGAGAAAAAAATTGATAATTAAAAACTTGATAAAAAAATTTTATGAAAAAAAATGGATGGAAAAAAATTTTGATGAAAAAAATTGATAAAAAAAAATTTATGAAAAAAAATTGATGAAAAAAAAATTTGATGAAAAAAAATTATGAAAAAAAAAATTTAATAAAAAAAAATTTAATAAAAAAAAATTTTAAAAAATAATGTCTATTTTGATGAATTCCAAACAAAGATGACGTTCGATTTGATGTTTTATTGCCAGCAATAGTTGCTCAGCCAAATTGCCAAGCAATTATTGCTTAAATATTTTGGCGTTGTATCAATTTTGACGTTATTGCTAAGTTTTTTTTATCAGTTGTGGACGAGGTGGTAGTTTTTTAACGATTTTGTACCCAGCAATTGCGTCAACCCTGGTTGACACGTTAAAAGAGTCGAAATAAAATTTGTTGTTGGGAAAATTTTGAAATTGTACTAAATCAATCAGTGGAGTACTGCCGTACTTTTGGCCTCCGAATTGTACTGAAAAAAGTACAATTGTACTGACTTTATCATCCCTGCGAGGACCCCATTAAAAAACCAAAAGAGCTGTACATTTCGTAAGTGAGTGCAAAAATAAGTGCAAAAAAGTGTTTTTACATTTTGGAGAGTATAAAAGATTCTCCATTGTTTTAAGTACATTTGATAAACAAATGGAACATTTTTATGCGAAAAGCTTAGACTTGGTGAAAAAGTAGTTTGGTAAAAATAAACGATTTTTTTCACGAAAAACAAAATTATGTTAAAAAAAATTTAATGAACCTAAAATTTTTGATGAAAAAAAATTTTGATGAAAAAAGTTTTTGATGAATTCTTTTGATGAAAAGAAAAAAAATTTTGATGTAAAAAAAATTGATGAAAAAAAAAAATATGAAAAAAAATTTTTTTTTGGTGAGAAAAAAATTGATAATTAAAAACTTGATAAAAAAATTTTATGAAAAAAAAAAAATTGATGAAAAAAAAAAATATGATAAAAATAAATTTATGAAAAAAAAAAATTGATAAAAAAAATTAATGAAAAAAATTGATGAAAAAAAAGTTTGAAAAAAAAAAAAATTTAGAAAAAAAAAAAAAAATTGATGAAAAAAAAAATTTGATGGAAAAAAATAGATGAAAAAAAAAATTTGATGAAAAAATTTTTTTTTTGTTGAAAAATAATTATGTTACTTTCACCACGAGGTGAATTATTATCCAAGTTACAAACCCAAGTTATTAAAATTTTTGGTTTTAAGAAAATGAAAGTAGTAATTCTTGCTTTCTTTTTCGTTACTTTCAGACGTATATCAGGTTCATGTTTAATATTGGCTGTCGGACGGTGTAATAATAATGATAATGAAGAAGTAGAGAAAGATGATGAAGATGATAATAATGTTTAAAATTGTCCTTGTCTTTGTTTTGATTTTTTTGTGTAGATTTTTATTTAATAAAATCAGCAGGACACTTGTATTTATTTTAAGTTCCTTTTTTTTATAACAAGCTGTCGAAAGGATTTTTCACACTTAACAAAAAAAATTTATATATAAATTTGCATAATTTTTTTTCTAAGGCATCTTTTTAATGATTTTAATGATTTTTAACTGGTAGCCACAAACCGTAGTCCTTATCAAACTCTTAGGGGAAAAAGGTGTTACTCCTGCAAAATTAAAAAAAAAAGTTTTAATGTTTTAATACAAAAAAGTCTGAGTTTGTCTAAAAAAAAACATGGTAAAAGTTTTAATTAATGTTGCATGGAAGTATAATAAATTTTATATTAATTTTATACCCAACAAAACTAAAACCACATTGAAGAGATATTTAAGAATTTTCAAATTTAAAATAAAAAAACTCAAAAAATTTATAAGAATTTGTTATTTATTTTTCTTCAACTAAATTTTATGTAAATTTTTTAAATTTTGTTTGTATTTGTTGATGAAAATATAAAAGTTCAATTATTTTAGTCCTGGAATATTCCTATTCAAAATGTCTGTTTCTTAACCTTAAGATTGTTATACAGCGGAAAAATTTACATTTGTTTGCTTTTTGTAGTTTATTTTCGTTTTGTGTTTTTTCCAATTTCAGTTTAAAAATTATTTGTAACGAATCAATCAATCATTTAATTTACTTTTATTTTCTTTTTTTCTTAAACCCTCAATATCCTTTGTTTTCTTCCCAATATTGTTTCTTCTGTTCCTTTAAGTATTTTAACAATAATTGACTTTTTTTCTATTTCCCATTCTTTTACTTTTAAAAGTCGAATGCAAATCAACTTCCTGCTTGGAGTTTATATGGATTTTTAGATGGTTTTAACTGTTTGCCGTGGGTAAAATAACGGCTGTTGGTCTATAATATCTTGTCTAAGTAACTATATAAATGAGGGGAAGTATTCCAAAGAGTGTTTCCACTAAAGAAGTTCGAAATTACACATGGATGAAGTCAAATTTTCATATTAGACCTAAAATTACGTAACATACATCTAACACTAACGCAAAAATCTTTCGAATAAATGCGAATTTAATCGACATCATCAGAAAAGTGATTTGAAAATAAAAATTCATTTATTTAACAATTTTATACCACCAATCATAGAATAAGCATAAAGTACCAAGATAGTAATTTTTAATAAAAAGTACTAACACTGTTGATAAAATGCCTGCGAATTTTGTACTCTTGTCGAAAACATTAAATCATGATAATGTTTTGCGGAAGATTTGGGTGTACTTGACAAAGCAAAGTTTTTTTTAGAAAAATAATGTTATATTACTTTGCTATTCCATGCAAAAAGAATTGAAATATCAGTCGAGGACCCCATTAAAAAACCAAAAGAGCTGTACATTTCGTAAGTGAGTGCAAAAATTAGTTAAAAAAAGTGTTTTACATTTTGGAGAGTATAAAAGATTGGGCCCAAAGAATATAACACTCTCACTTGTTTTATGTACATTTGATAAACAAATGGAAAACTTTTATGCGAAAATCTTAGACTTGGTGAAAAAGTAGTTTTGGTAAAAAAAAAAATGATTTTTTTCACGAAAAACAAAATTATGTTAAAAACAAGTATGAAAGTTATAGTCGGTCAAGACCGACCATATAATACCCTACACCAGTGTTTTCCGGAAAATGGATCCCAAGTCCAAACATGGACCGATTGGATCTGTCTTTTGTTAGAGCTTTATTATCTGTAGAAAACACACACAGATCAAATTTTAGTGGATTTGTCTTATTTTTTGTCAATAGACCGATTTAACTGAATATCGGTCGAAATTTTTTTATGGGGAACTAAGTCCAAAAATGGTCCAATAATATTGAGATTTGATTAGGTTACAAAGTTCACGTTTAACACATAAAAATACAATTTTTATCATATATTTTAATTTTTATGAATTTTGAGGGAATTATGTGAATATTGGGTGGGTGGTTTGTATGGGGACTACCAGAAGGACTGACCCGATTTCTTTGAAATTTGGAATGGAGATTTGTGCATACAAATTGATTACCCGCTAAATTTCAAATCGATATCTATTATAATACGGCTATTAGAGTCATTTCAGCCTAATCCAAAGGGGGCGTTTGTATGGGGGCAAGGGGTTAACATGGACCGATTTTCTCCAATTTCATTAGGATTCGTCCTTGGGCCAAAAGAGGCTTAAGTTTTATATTTCAAGTCAATTGATTGAAAATTGCGACCTGTATCGTGGACAGACGGACGGACGGACGGACATCGCTAAATCGACTAAAACAGTAATTCTGAGTCGATCGGTATACTTGAAGGTAGGTCTAGGACCAATATTTCGGGTAGTAACAAACATCAGCACAATCTCATTATACCCTGTACCACAGAGTGGTGTAGGGTATAAAAATTTAATGAACCCAAAATTTTTGGTGAAAAAGAATTTGAATGAAAAAAAGTTTTTGGTGAATTTTTTTGATGAAAATAAAATTTTTTTGATGTAAAAAAAAATTGATGAAGAAAAAATATGAAAAAAAAAATTTTTTGGTGAGAAAAAAA
Source organism: Pegoplata infirma (assembly GCA_963921195.1). Classification (NCBI taxonomy): domain Eukaryota; kingdom Metazoa; phylum Arthropoda; class Insecta; order Diptera; family Anthomyiidae; genus Pegoplata; species Pegoplata infirma. The sequence continues at coordinate 13,168,937 of OY992539.1, read as the reverse complement.
TTGATGATAAAAAATTTGATAAAAAAATTTGATGAAAAAAATTGATGAAATAAATATGATGAAAAAAATTTATATTTTGATGTAAAAAAAAATTAACGAAAATAAATATGTAAAAAAATTTTTTTTTGGTGAAAAAAAAATTGATAAAAAAAATTTTAAAAAAAAATTTTATGAAAAAAAATATGATAAAAAAATTTATGAAAAAAATTTTGATGAAAAAAAAATTTTATGAAAAAAAAAATTAATCAAAAAAATTGATAAAAAAAAAAAAATTTATGAAAAAAAAAAGTTTGATGAAAAAAAAATTTGATGGAAAAAAAAAATTTATGAAAAAACAAAAATTGAGAACAAAAAAAAAATTTGTTAAAAAAAATAATGAAAAAAAATGTATGATGAAAAAAAAAAAAAAGTTTGATGAAAAAAAAAAAAATAAAATTGATGAAAAAAAAATTTGATGGAAAAAAAATTTGACGGGAAAAAATTTGTGAAAAAAAATAAAAAATTTGATGAAAAAAAAAAAAAAAATTTGATGAAAAAAAAATAGATTCATTTTTTATTCGTGTCGAATGGAGAGAATAGAATGATTTTTTCATTCTAAATTTTTAGAATGTCTCTAAACGACTTTTAAACGCATTCGTGCACATGTCTGTTAAATACCAGATAATAGAAGAATCAGGATTAGAGTTCACATTTCTCAAACTGTCCTCCACGGAATTTTTACTTTATTTAATTTTGGATGTTTAAGTTTTTCAATGAAATATTTTAGACTGATTTTAATTATAAAATTAAAAAAAAAAACTAATTGTAAGTTTAGACCGGAATCATGATCGTTCCGGTGAAAGTTTGTTTTGAAAATTTTCGAGCCTTTGCATCGTAATAAAGTTTTGAAATCAATTAAAAAAAAATGAGTACAAACATTTTTAGTAAAAAGCCCCAGGTTCTGTGACACGTACGTCATTCGTCTAAGAAAAATTTGTATGTGTTTTGTTTATGTTACAATAAAAAAATACATATAAATTCGTTACGGAAGAATGACGTTCGTGTTACAGAAACTGCGGACAAGTTTGAAAAAAGTTAGAAAAGTTTTGATTAAAAAAATATTGAGCAAAAAAATTTGTGTGAAAAAAATTTTTCAGAAAAAAAAAATTACTTCGCTCATTGGTACATTTCATTTCGTTCCCAGTTCCATTTCATTTGTTTCCAAGTGGGTTTCATTCCTTTCCGCCGAATACACGTTAAATTGCAATATTTTTTTTAATTGGCGGAGTGTATCCAGAGCTTAGAAGAACGATGTCCATTTCGAATAAATTCTCTAAAAAATCCATTCGATTTCGATAGTCACAGAATGTATTTGATTTTAAATATTAACACTGAATGAATTCCTTGTAATGGATTAGATTGAATGAGAACAAAAATTGAATGCATTCTAATGCTTTTTCATTCGATATTTAAAATTCGCAACTTATTAAAATTTATTTCTTATTCAAGTTAATGCAATCTAATCGATTTATATAAGTCGCGACTTTAAATTTTTCAAAATCGAATGAAAAAGAAATCAAATGTATTCGAAATTTTAAAATCGAAAGAGACCATTGCGAATTCATTCCATTGTTTTTGTTAAAAAAGCTGCTGAAAATCAACCAATCTTTAATGACATTTTGCAAGAAAACTGTACCATACATCGAAAAACAGAGTACGCCATTCGATTCAGAATGTCCGAAATATATAGAAATGATGGTTGTACCTCTTGTTTTCTAAAATAGTGGTTAGTTTTGTCACGCAGTGTTATTTTACTCTTCTGCTCTTTGTTAAAATTTTGTACAAATATTTATCATTTTTGCATTGGGACCACTTCTCATTTTGTGTTAGTTTAAGATACATAATTTACTCATTTTGCATATTTATGTTTTAGATTTACGCACATAAAACACTTGTTGTGTTTTTTGTTCGTCTTTTTTACAGTCGAGGAAATTTAATTAAACACATGCTGGTTTTTTGTAACTTTTGCATAAAAAGCCGATTTTGTTAAAAATGGAAGCAAAATAACTCAATTTGGGGGTGTGGTGGCTTAATGGTAAGCGCATTTAACTATTAGCCAGCAAGCCCAGGTTCGATTCTCAGCTCAGGCAAAACAAAAATTTTTTCAGATATTTAATAGTTTCTATTTATAAACAATATATATCGCAGCACCCTCCTTCGTAAAATAATAATGGCCATAAAACACAGCTTCAAAATGATAGTTCGCCAGGTCAGCATTAGATGGCGCTAGAAGAAATGTTTTACGCACAATTACAGTATTGTTACAACTGAAGACCATCTATCTTTCAAATTTTTCATCTCTCTTCTATTCCTTTTCCGAACACAGAAAAAAATTGAAATGAATTTCAATCAACAAAAACGCGGATTCAATCAATTTTTTGATTGAAATTCCTCCATTTAAAAAAACTGTTATACCAATCATCAAATTGTGATTTTCGATTTTGATCAAACCCAGCAAAAGTTAGATTACCAAATAAGGTATAAAATAAGGTATAGGATCTCTTATTTTATACATTGCAGCATTGATGATTTTAACAGGCGATGAGACTCAAAGTAATGCATCCACATTATCACAAAGAATACCAGTAAGGTATAAAATAAGTCATAAATTTATAACGAAGAATACGAGTAAGGTGTAAAATATATGATATTTTATAGGTTACGAGAAATGAAATAATATAGCATACCAGAAGATAATATATAAGGTGTTACGAGTAGTGAAAAAGTAATTTTGTATTAAATTTACTCACGTGATTGTAAGTGAGTGTAAGTAGATAAAATATGCTCGTGAGTGTGTGTCGTTAGAAATTTCCTGTCGTGAGCCCATCTCTAGTTTAAACTTATACATTTTTTTATAAAATAATTATTTTTTATGTTTTTGTAATGCATTATGCATCCAATTATAAATAATACATTATTTCAAACTTTCAAATAATACATAATGTAACCAAATATAAATCATCTATGATTTGATGTTTAGAAATAACAAATATGAAATACATTTTTTCCAATAATCATGCATTACGTAGCAAATTATTAGTAATGCATTATTTTTCACTTGAAAATAATACGTTGTGGAACAAATGTTTGGTAAGACATCCTAAAATAATGCTACAAATAAGGTATATACATTACCTGGTAATGTGTTATATAATCACTACCCATTACCAAAGTTTTGCTGGGAAAGTTTGACAAATTTTTTATTTAAAGTCAATCAAAATAATGATTGATTTCACAAATGAATTGTAAGCTTATGACTCATTTAAATTTTGTTGATCAATAGATTTAATTGAAAATTTTTTGTGCGAAAGAAGCATTACAGTTGTATTAAATTTTTATTTAATTTTTTTTTTTCAAATCTGTAGTGAAAATTTTTGTTAAAAAAATTTAATAAAAATCTTTAATTTTCTACGAATCTGCGTTTAAGTCAATTCCGCTAACTGTTGAAGGACTTCCCGCATATTTTTAAAACAACAGAGTTTTTTTTTTGTGTTACATTTTCCAATTCATCTTACCTTTATTATCTTTTTTATATCTGGCTGCGACTTGATCTTTTACTCGTAAGTACCATGTTGGGCTTTGAAAGAATAAACAAAATAAAAAAAAAACTTAAACAGTTTGTTTAGCGAGTTAAGTTTAAGTAGTATGCAAATTTTTCTTATTTTTTCATCATCTTAAAAAATGAAATAAATTTTATTTGTACCTATTTTATTTTTATTTCCCTGTTTTAAATCACATTTACACTCATATAAGGTTGTTATTAATGTGTGGACATTGAAACATCCCTTAAGAAAAAGTTTAATTTGGAACAGGGGGTAGTTGATTGGATTTCGGTAAGAATGATAGACTGGCTTTTGATACCCTCCAACATGAATAAAATAAATAAAAGTATAAATTCTGGAAAATATCGAAAACGATATCATATTTCAATGGAAAAACGATATCATAAGCAAAGGTACGTTAAGAAAGGAAACACTATCGTTTTCGCATAATATGTAGTGATATTGCCTGGGTATCATAAGGATATCGTTTGCTTTATTGGGAAAAGGGTGAAAAAGCGTACTTTGGTACTTTATAGATATCCCAAAATAATGCTCATTAACCCCCAGTCTGCAACGAATTTGCATGTAGCTTTTTTTGTTACAGTAACAAAATACACACAAATTCGTCACGAACGAATGATGTTCGTATTACAGAAACTGGAGGTAAAACTTGATTTTTGGAAAGTAGGATCTTCAATCTAAACAAAACAATGTAAAAAGACTTTAGGAAGTTCCTGATTTTAATGGGGTAAACAGGGTAAACATTGGGGTAAACACAGGGTAAATAATTGGATCCTAATATCTCGTAAACCATTACAAATGTAAAAATTTTAAGAGAACACATGATTTCAGCCACCCTAAGATTCGTAGGGGAGAATTTTAGAAATTTTCCTGACGGGAAAGCTAGTGATAATCATACTTCATATCTTGATTGTTCATTGCCTCATAATATAATTAAAACAATCATATGCAGTTTCACACACCTCTTCAAGCAAGTTTTGGTTGTTTGAAAATGGTGACAAAATCGGCTAAAAGCATTTCACTCCTCTTTATTTTGAACTTTAAATGTCGTTTACGCGAAAATCCTAGCTGATCCTGTTTTCGAGTTATTGCTAAATAATTACACTGTTCGACAACAAAAACCTCCCATTGAAATATCCAACTGATTCTTATAGATTTTTTTTTTGTGAATCCAAATCTGTCATCCAATTTATTCTAGTAATATGATTGCTATAAACAAGTTGTAGTCCAACATTTGATTATGATTACCACAATCATATCTCTACGTGTAATCTTTTTAAATCTCATCCTTACAATTTTTAAACTTAGAATCTATTTAAGTTATTCCATTATCAATTACCTATTAGGTACTTTCAATTTGATTTGAAGTACAATTAATGCAATTTTTTTGTTGATGTTTCTTCCCATATTTCCTTTAACCTTAAAAGGTAAAACTGGCACCTAAAAAAGGCATTCAAACAGGGTACATGTGTGGTGGGAAAGTTCTGTTTTTAGTTTTTCCTCCACTACACAAAGTCATTGATAGTTAAGAAAACAATGATTAAAATTCACGTGATCACTTTGTAAAAGAATGAATGAATCAATGAATTGGACTAGACTCATTAAAAAAAAATTGTTCTATAAAAAATGTTGCAAAGTATAAATATTGCAAAGTGTGTGCATTGTATGTGTTGCATGCAGGTTTTACCTTATTAGTGGCAGACAATGTGGAGCTAGAAAACGAAAAAAAAAAAATGCAAAAATAGTTCAGTGTAGTTGTTTTCAAAGAAGTTCCTATCAAGAGCCTACTATTTCAGAGATGTAAGTATGACTGTGTAAGTGTTTTTGTGTTTACATGAAGGACGTCACAGGAAGTTTACCACATACCAGAAATAAAATACATACATAAATTACAAGACAACAGAGAAAAACTACAAACAAAAAAAAAATATAAAAAAATACAAACAAAACTGAATAAACAAAATTTAAACTTATGACTAAGTTATGAGAAGGATGAAAAAGAAGCAAGATGACAAAAAAAAAGTTCTGAAAATAAAAACTTTTTAAGGTAATGCAAGACCAAACCCATGCCATAAAAGAGATGATTTCGAGAAATATAAGTACAAAAAAAATAAATCGTTGGCAGACACAAGATGAAAGCACAACAGAATCATCAAGAGGTGCAGCAATAGTACAACAATGACAGAACTAGCAAAGAATTTATTATTTAAGGAAAGAAATCGGCACCAACTACCATCAATTTCGATACACTCTTAGATATTTTTTCCAGCTCGTTCAGTTGAAAAGGTTCTTGCGGTTCTTATCGTAAACAAGTCACCGGGGCCGGATAGTATACCAGCACTGGTGTTGATACAGTGCGGTCGACGTCATCACGTCCACTGGATAAACTTTTCATTTCGTCATACCGTGCGGAAGTATATCCCGCTTGTTGGAAGATTACGAATGTACAGCCAATCCCTAAACGGGATGCGACTAACAACCCTGATAATTAACGCCCAATCGCAATATGCTCTGCGCTCTCGAAGTTGATGGTGAGCATGGTAAATTGATATTTAGTGTAGTATATAGAGTAGAGGTGTCCTTAAAAACGAAAATCACCTTTTTATACCTGGTAGGGTCCTATATTGTTCTTTAGTATCTAAAAATGAGTGAGCCAAAATTTGGGGACAATCGGCTAAAAATAACTCGTGCCGAAAATGGATTGAAGTTTTGGGACATTCTTATAAGAACGAAAAACTAGTTTTTTCTAGTTTTTGGAAAAACATTGGTATTTGATATTTTTTGTTAAATTTTTTGTGAAATAATATGATAATGGTACTAAATTACCTTTTCAAAACGACTAATAAAATTAAAATCGGATCAAAAATAAGCATTTTACGCATACATGCCCCAGACCATTGTATGGTTTTTAGAGCCAGAATTTCAAAATTTCAAAATTTTTAGGCAAAAAAATAGTAAAAATTTAATTTTACTTTATGATCAAATTGAAAACATGTTTAAGATTAAAAATAGAAGATATGGTAGTCAAGCTTTTTTTTTATTTGGCGCGGGTAGTGATAAAATTTCCGCGGATTCCAAATAAAATGCGTTTTTCTACAATAAGTAAGCAAATTTTTGAAAATTTGTGCTCTATTGTGCGGATCGAAGTGTAAAACGTAAATTCTGTAACTTTTGAGAAATCGGATATATGCAGATATTTTGTATTATAGAAATGTATAACGTCTCAAATTTGTCATTTCACCTCGACGAAAAGGGGTTAAAGATGCCCGAATTCTCCAAAAATTTACAGAATTTATGTATTTCACTTCGTATAATACAATACAGAAAATTATTTCCCATATTTGCTAAATTATTTTAGAAAAACTCATTTTCTTTGGAATCCGCGGAAATTATATCACTACCCACGCCAAATGAAAAAAAATTTAGACTACCATATCTGTTAGTTTTTATCTATAACATGTATTTAATATAATTATAAAGTAAAATTTATTTTTTTGCCTAAAAATTTTGAAAATTTTCAAATTTTGGCTTTAAAAACCATGCAATGGTCTGGGGCATGTATGCGTAAAATGCTTATTTTTTATCCGATTTGAATTTCTTTAAGCTTTTTGGAAAGGTAATTTATTACCATTTTCATATTACTTAACAAAAAAATTAACAAAAAATAGCATATACCAATATTTTTCAAAAAACTAGAAAAAACGTGTTTTTTCATCAGATAAGAGTGTCCCAAAACTTCAATCCATTTTCGGCACGAGTTATTTTTATCCGATTGTCTCCAAATTTTGGCTCACTCATTTTTAGATACAAAACTACAATTTAGGACCCTACCACGTATTAAAAAGTGATTTTGAAAAATTACCTTAGTCGTTAGGACACCTTTAATATAGAGGTTAACTTTATTTTAAGCGATCGAGTTTTACTCCAACTGTGATCTTTGCTATAAGAATAGTTCTACTGTGATATTAAGGTTAGATAAAGTTAGGGGTGGTGAAGCTCAAAATTTTGAACTCCTCGCAAAGACCGGCTGGTTATATCAGTACCACATGTTCCTTCAGCGACGAGGATAAATCGCGTTAGTCCATGTTGCAAACAGTTTAACAGACATAAGGTCCATAGCTGCGATTTCTTTCAGATTGTCGAGTTCTGCTTTGCCTAATTATCGTTCGCGATGCCTGGCTAATGCGGGGTTTTTGCACAGAATAAGTTCAACTGTTTCATCCGTATTCGGTTAATTACATCTTCTACAATTGGAATCAGAGATGAGTTTGTTTGGAATCCAATTAGGCAGTGCCCTGTGACCACAGCATTCCCTTTTGCTAAGAGAAAGTAGGTAGCGAGTTCTTCTGAGGTCGTAACGCGGCAAGATTATTCCGGTAATTCTGCTTTTGCTTAACTCTCTCCATTTCCTGTTCGCCATGGAAATACACTGGTAATCACTTCTCTATATTTATTACTCTATCGGGGTAGAAGCTTTTTAACAAAAGCTTCTACCACGTCTGCACTAGTTTTGCAAGCTCATCCGTTTTGTCGTTCCCATCTACTCCCTTATGTCCTGATTCCCATATTGTAGAAACAAGGTTATTGCTGAATAGTTTCAGAAGATTCTCGACATTTGATTTTATACTTGACTCTTGATGTAAAAGTTTTTTATTCTCTCCGATTTTCCAAGAACCTGTAAGGCTTCCTGATATATAGAAACTTTTTCAGCCTGGGAAGTTCTACAGTTCAAAGGTAAAAAAATAGATTTTTGTAAGTGACAGACGTAGCTACGTGTTAGGTAGTAAATCCCGCTTCCACTCCTGTCGATTGTTTGGATCAGTCTGTGAAAATATTTAAAGCGTCATTTGAAATGAAATGCCAGTTTGACCAAAATTCTCGAGTCCAAATGTTAGGTTAGGCTGGATGGGCGTTCGCCACTTGACGAATTCACTCGGAAGCCTTAAGGCCCATTGTGATTCCCTTAATTCTACTTCCCTATTCCCCTTTGATACAAAGTTCTACTTCTTAAAACCACCCCTATTCCCTAAAGTATTTTGCTAGAGACATCAATGAGAAAACGTTTAGACAATCCAGGTCATCGAAAAATTGTTGCCCAAAATGCTAAAGGCGGCTTCTCATTAGACCCGGACATTTACATAACAAGTGCTTCACAGACTCTTCCTCTCCTCCACTTCCCCACAACTTCTACAAAAGTCCCTCCCTATCAGACATTTCCATACGCACGGCCATTTGGCCAATCCTACAGTGTTCTGTAAGTGCTCCTACTAATAGGCTAACCGTCCGTTTGCCAAAAGTAAGAAGACTTTTTGTCCTCTTGGGATTCGGCAATGACCACAGGGTTCTCGATATCCTGCTCATGGTCAGTGATATCCACCTATCCTTCATCCTATCCTCAGATATCCTATCAATTTCGTTCATCAATTCCACTATAGTATCCGAGATGTCAGGTTCTACACGTTCCCCTACCGATTTCGAGCCATTTTTTCGCAGATTCATCAGCCAAATCGATCCCAGGGAACGAGATTAGCTTGACTGTGTGCTGACTGATTTGACGAAGGGATTGTATACAATTTCTAACGATTCCCGATTCTACAGTGTTTGATTCTAAGGCTTTCAGAGCTGCAAGATTATCCACGAAAATTTTAATTACGCAAGGACGATGGTCCCTTGTCATGATAATCTGCGCGGCTTTATCAATTGCAAGTACCACAGCCTGGAAAATACTACACTTATCCGGAAGTCTCAAAGAGAACCCCAATTTCGAGGCAGGGTAAACTCTCGAGCCCGTACCATCTTTGATCCGTCTGTAAAGACTGAGATCGTATTCTCTGTTATAACAGAATATGCCGCCCAGTCTTCCCTAGTCGGTATTTGGATTTCGGAAGTTCTGTCAAAGTTTGTCTGTAGTGAGATATAGTGTTCTCTGTTTCACTTCCGTCCCGCCCACCGTACTTTATAAGGTAGAGTGTCCCCAAGAGCATTGCTTAAGCATTTGCGACTTTCTTAACCGATTCAAAAAATTCAACTTCAAATTTCCGGTCGAAAAGTAGTTTAGGCATTTTGTAGGCAGTGACAACCTTATCCAAATTGTGCTTGCTACTTTGTCCAAAATTTTGGAGTCTGAGCCAATTTGACTCTTTGTGTCCGAGGCATTCCTAATGTGCCTCACCCTTAGCAAAGACGTCAATTGGCAGCATATGCAATATTGAGAGATGTAGATGCAGTATTGTGTCAACCAGGGCATTGCTTCTATGGCAATACCGGAAAAAAGTTGTCTACTTTTGTCTCAATGGCAGCACCTGCTAGTGAGACTTTAGTAGCACACTAAATTTTAAGAACTCTGTAACTAACTTTTGCGTGCAAAATTTTCAAATTTTATTTTATATGTAAGACTGGATAATTGTTACGAGTGTATGGAAAACTACATAGTTTTCTGAGCAGTAATTCCTGAGTTATTTGAGCCCTTACTAAAATTTAATATTAGCTCAAGAATATTCTTGAGATATTATTAAGACATACGCCCCCTAGAATTTAGTAGAAGAAATAAATTTGTCTTATCTCTAGGGTGTTCAATTAATCGGGGTTTTTTATTGTTCGATTAAACGATTAATCGAAATATGCCATTTTTAAATTATTCGATTAATCGAATAATATTTTAAAATTGTTCGATTAATCGAATAATTAAAATTTTCGATATTACAAAATTTTTTTCGACAGTTTTAGAAAAAATTGGTAATTGAGTAAATAAACAATATTTATTACAATATTAAAACAACACAAAATTTTATTTTTATGCTAATTTTTTTGCGAAAAATAATTTTGGAGATTTCAAAAATGTGAAGACTTCAAAAACAAGGTTTTTTCAAATTTATATGGTTTACCAATAATACAAAAAAATAAAAATTATCTGATATTGTTTCACAATGTTTCATAAAATTTGTAATTTTATTTTTTTTTATAATTTAGTGCGTTTTTGCCCAAAACACGGAACTTTGACCGATTTTAGCGCGGTGATACAGTTAACCGATTTGGCCCAAAATTTGGCAACGAAAATCCGAAAAAATTTAATGTAAGGACAACTCAAGTAAACATGACTGCTTCTTTTTTTTGTTCCAACGGCCACATGCATTTGGTTTGTTTATTGGACTTAAAACTTTTGAAAACTTATATATTATTATTATTCGATTAATCGGCATAAATTCTTCGATTAATCCTTTAATCGAAATTAGCAATTTTAAATTAATCGAACAATTATTCGTCTAAAATTGTTCGATTAATCGAACAAGAATTAATCGACTGAACACCCTACTTATCTCTATATTATAGAGTCTCTGGTGTCAACAGCATCTAAAAAAAAAGTAAACCTTAGATTTGGGTACTCTGTAACATATGTGCGTTGCAGAGCAATCGGAGTGTAGGTTATGGTATGAAGTTATTAAGCCTCTGTCACTCATTTTTTTTTTTGGTGACCGATGTTGAAAGCTCTCTGTCTGCTATCCACTGGGGAGTAGCAAAAAGCTTTGGCCTAATCAGTCAATCTACCTAAATTCGTACTTTTGGCTTTAACATAAAAAACGGTTTATGATTGGTACATGGAATATCAAAACTCTCTCTGAAACATCGAGACTCGAGCAAGTGCGTAAGGGAATGGTCTCTTGTAAACTAGACATTCTGGGATTAAGTGAAGAGTGGCACAACGCAAATGCGCTCTGGTCACCTTTTTATTTATTCCGGAAACAACACTGTTGCTGTCGCCAAAGGCCAGAGATGTCCAAATAAAATACCGGGAAGTCTCCGAACGCATTGTAACTGCAAGATTCAACTGCAAATATCGCAAAATATCTATTGTACAACGCACCAACGGACCCTGACGACGATAGCGTTAAGGATGATTTTTATGGTCATCTTGATTATGTGATTAGATCCTTGCCCGCAGGGGGTATTAAGATATTTTTGGGTGATTTCAATGCCAAAGTAGGAAACAACAACGACAACCTACAGGCGGTAATGGGCAAGCATAACTTGGGAACCTCACGGAATAATAATGGTGGCATATTAGAATTCTGCGATTCCACCGTTATCGGCGGAACCAAATTTTTACACAGAAATATCTACAAATATTCTTGATCAGTACTTTTTGGGCTCCTAGACCGATATATCACTGAATGACAAAGTGTGTATAACCTCATGCTGTGGCTGGAGGGTATATAAAAAAAAATCTTAAAATACAATCTTTAAATCTCTGAACAACATTCAGCAAAAGCAGCAGTAGAAGAACAAGAAGAATAAATGTAACATGATTTAATGACATGAATTATGTATGAGTTTCGTTGTCAATCAAAAACCACGTCAAACGTTTTGATGGCGTTGTCAACGCTAAGAAGACGAAATATAAAAAAAAATACACACTCAACACAGCTGAAGATGGAGAAAAAAGTTACTCCTATAAAAACAAATTCTTTATATAAAAAAAAACTTTTTTTTTATAGAAAAAACCTACAGAATTTTATTTATTAAAAAAACACAGCAAAAAAAAAAAAAAAATTCAAAAAAATCTTGATTTTTATTGTAAAGATAAAAATCATCATCATTATCATCTCGTTGTTGTCATCATCATCCTTACAAACAACTCAAAAAATCAATTGTATTAAATTTTCTAATTCCTAATGAGTACTTCTAGCAATTAGTTGTTGGTTTACATCCCAGTCTCCAGTCGCTTTAATTTCGAAAAGAAAAAATATTATTCAACTAATGATTTTTCTAGCGCCATTTTACCATTTTTGGTTTTAATAGAGGTTTTTTTATTTGTTATCAAAGAAATTTTAAAAACTCATTGATAATTCTTGGCCATACCAGCTGATCGATCGATCGGTAGTTTTTTCGTTGGATCGATCGTTTGGAGACTTGAATTGTGGTTCATTGTTGATAATGTTGCCACTTGTTAACACCAAATTAACGTGAATGCTGGTGAATTAATTTACTCAGAATGTATGTTACCTAAGGAGAAGATTTGTTCATTTGTTCATGTTTAACATTCATGGTTAGCGTGCAAAACATGTCTTTCTAATAGCAGCAATATCAGCAGAAGTTGCAGTGGAGTAGTTGCAACATCTTCAGCAGTCTGTAAGTAATACTCTGTATAGAATCGATCCAATAGACAAACAAGCCATTTTTATTTTAGTTTTTTTTTTTGCTGTTTTGGTGTGTATTTTACCAACCACAATCGATCCATCCATCCATCATGCCAGCCAATTGATCATGAATCTCAATGTCTCATTGATAAATCTTTCAAAGTAGAGAGAAGACGTCGTTTTTTTTTGCTCAAACAGCTGCCTTTTTTTCTGATTTTTTTATTGTATCCCAGTTTTTTTATCAAGGGGATTTCATTCATCTTTTAAAATGTGTGGCAAAATGTTCCAGAGAAAAAAATCATAGAATAAGAAATTGATTGTGTTCTAATGAGGGAAATATACCTAAAGATAAAAAAAATTTTAAATTCTAAGAATTAGTTGGAAAGTTGTCAAGTAAACTCAATGAAAAGCAATTGTTTAATGATCCTGAGTTTAAATAAGAGCTGAAGACGATATTCTTGTTTTAGAACTTTGGAGTTTAATAAGAGCAGGCACAGCAAAGAAAAGTAAATATCCCTAATAAAAATCCAGATCATTATGAATTGGAACTGAACACCCTCTGGCAGGTGTTGACCAGCTGGTCAATAGCTATACCAGAGATTCCTTTAAAGACCAGAGATTCCTTAAAAAAAAAAAAATCTTCAACTGTGCGTTTCTTAGAATTTGATCCAGATAAACATAGAAACTCAAAAAAAAATAGTTTACCCAATTTTCAAGAAAATGGCGCCCAAGGTGGGCCCTATTTCATATCTCAAGGCAGAAGAAAAGAACCGTTAGGATGACAAATTCTAAAGTCTACTAGTCGCATATGCCAGATATACTAGAGGGATTTCTTAAGTGATGAGAATTAAATGATTTCGTTCATTTCGCAAACAGTTTTACAATCACTGAATTTTCTCAGTAACCGACAAATTAAAAAACCTTCGTTTCTGTTTTACATAATATCAAAACCGTTCAGTTTTAGGTTTGATTCAAAATTTGGTCTAGATAAAGATAGAAACTTAGAAAAATTTATTTACAAAATTTTCAAGAAAATGGCGCCCAAGCTGGGGCTTGATTTCAAATCGCAAAGAGGAAGAAGAAAACCTTTAGGATGACAAAGTCTAAATTTCGCTACTTGCATAGACCGGATAGTCTACAGGGATTTCTTTAGTGATTAGAATAAAACAGTTTTATAATCATTGAATTTTCTCAGTAACCGACACATTAAAAAATCTTCGTTTCTGTTTTACAAAATATCAAAACCGTTTGATTTTGGGTTTGATTCGAAATTTGGTGCAGATAAACATAGAAACTCAGCAAAATTAATTTACAGAATTTTCAAGAAAATAGCGCCCAAGCTGGGGCCCGATTTCAAATCGCAAAGCGGAAGAAAAGAACCGTTAGGATGACAAAGTCAAAATTTTACTACTCACATAGACTGGATAGTCCAAAGGGATTTCTTTAGTGATGAGAATAAAATGCTTTTGTTCATTTCGCAAACAGTTTTATTATCATTAAATTTTCTCAGTAACCGACAAATTCAAAAACCTTCGTTTCTGTTTTACATAATATGAAACCGTTCGGTTGTGGGTTTGATTCGTAATTTGGTCTAGATAAACATAGAAACTCAGCAGAATTAATTTACAGAATTTTCAAGAAAATAGCGCCCAAGCTGGGGCCCGATTTCAAATCGCAATGCGGAAGAAGAGAACCGTTAAGATGACAAAGTCTTAATTTCACTACTTACATAGACCGGATAGTCCAGAGAGATTTCTTTAGTGATGAGAATTAAATGCTTTCGTTCATTTCCCAAACAGTTTTATTATCATTGCATTTTCTCAGTAACCGATTTATTAAAAAACCTTCGTTTTTGTTTTACATAATATCAAAACCACTCAGTTTTGGGTTGGATTCAAAATTTGGTCTAGATAAACAAAGAAACACAGAAAAATTTATTTACATTTTTCAAGAAAATGGCGCCCAAGCTGAGGCCCGATTTCAAATCGCAGAGCGAAAGTAAAGAAACCGCCCATAAAGAAAATGAGTTGTACCAAATTAATGACTGAAATTAATACGGTTTAACGAATTGTCAGCGAACATTGAGTTGCAATTTATTAGGCTGGGCTTATATGAACACTGCCCCGTGGATCATAAATAACTTAAGCACGGAGACGTTGTTCGTAAGGAAATTTTCGGGACTGGTGTTGCGCACTTAGATCTAGACTTTTTCCGTAGCAGATCAGTATTAAAGTTTTTGATGTCAAAATGTGAAGGATCAGTTCTGATCCGAAAAATGGATCGCTAAGATTAGATCAGTTTTAATCGGACGGATGCAATTTCATCCGAAAAATGAGTTTATCTAATAATATAAACATATTTTTTGAATGACATTGTATCCGTCCGATTAAAACTGATCTAATCTTTTTTTTTTCGGATCAGTAATAATCTTACTCGGATCAGTACTGATCTTTCAATATCTTTAGCATTCTTTTTCCCAAGGAATCCTTCCTTATTAGATACCATATTAGTTTAAAAGTGTCTAGACGCGTGCAAAAACAGAAAAAAACATTGTTAAATAAGTTCTCTCCATCATCAATATTAGCATTCTCAGGCAAGCAAAAAAAAAAAAAAACGCTATAAAAAAAAATCTAGTCAACATATTCAGTTATGATTAGAAACTCTATTTGGAAAACCCCACATACAATTACTATTGAATTTAGATCATTGTGGCGCTTATTGCTGCTGTTACTGTCTGCCATTGTCATATTTTCCGATGAAACCCACATAGAGTAGCGCCACAAAAAAAAAAAAAAAACTAAAATAATAATGATCAACTTATGCTTATGATGAAAAATTCTTCAAAACCAAATATGGTTTAACGTAAGTTTTTTTTTCGTTCTCCCTAAGTAGCCAAAGATACTCATAATGTATTATAGGTACACTAAAAGAAACACAAAACTGTTTTCAACAAGACTTGCGAAATTGTGGTACATTTACTAAGTTTATTCATTTACTAAGTTTATTCAAACAAGTGAGAGTGTTAAATTCGGCCGTGCCGAATCTGTTATACCCTCCAACATGCAAATAAATAAAAAAAAAAAAATTGCAGGGCCTTTTATTTTTTTTTTTTTTGGGGGGGGTCGGTAGTGGTAATTGGGGGGGGGACATTTCTTCATGTGTTTAAGAATTCATTCTTATACTTTTTGCTCTAAAGAAATACAAGTTTATCATTATTTAAAAAAAAAAAAATTTCCACGCCCATAAAAGGGGGGCGGACCGAAAAACCGACATTTTCTAATTCTGTGGGTCCAAATGCAGGACTTTGAACTTCTTGTAGCATAAAAATGTTGTATTTGTTGAACAAAAACAAAGAAAATCATGTAAAAATATGGTATTTTTCAGAGGTTGGTTTAGTTCTTCAAGGGGGAACTTTTTTCCCCCTGGTCCGATTTTGCTCCTTTACGAACTTAACCTGCCTAGGAACATAAGACATATTCGTGCCAAATGTCAGGAGTCTAGCTCTTTTATTTTGGACTGCATCGTGTTAACTACAGACGGACAGACGGACAGACGGACGGACAGACGGACGGACGGACGGACGGACATCGCTAGAATGTCTTAGAATCGATCACTGATCATAAATATATATACTTTATGGGGTCCTAGACCGATATTTTGATGCGTTACACACGGAATGACAAAGTGAGTATACCCTCATACTGTAGTTGGAGGGTATAAAAATTATTTAAGTTTGTCTTTGTTTTTTATACACGTCGAACGGGTTTTTAATGGCCTTTCAAATGGTGTATCGCTCGTGTCCAAATTCGGCTTCGTATTTTCAAAAATGTAAAACTGTGGGGTATAAACGTACGACCGCCAAAATCGTATATAATAATCCCTATTAAAATTAAGCTGACCCGTACTTTTGCGTTTGACGAAATTCCTTCTAATTCAGATTTTATTAGGATTTCCTCGAAAGACCACATTTTTTGTGGCAACCCTTTTTTAAACCCTCCACTCTAGTGATAGAGGGTATATATAAGTTTGTCATTCCGTTTGTAACACCTCGAAATATTGGTCTAGGACCCCATGAATGTTATTTTTTCACGTTAGAAAATTTACTATCACTTTAAAAGGCATTGTGGAGGGTATTCATAAATTCGACCAAGTCGAATTTAACTTTCTACTTGTTAAATTTAAGATTGGGCAGCAAAAAAAAAACCGTTAACTCTTATTTTTCTCCCCTCATTCCCATATGAAAATTTCAGGACAATCCGTGGGTGCCCTCTGAAATAACTCCTATCCTCCTAAATTAGATGGAATCACCCTGGAACTATCGAATGATGCGAAATGCTTGATCCTTGACTCGAAGCTTTCTTAGAAAATTAATACAAAGGAAAGAATAAAAAGTCGTTATGTGCTTTTTACATATGCAGAACTTTCGAAACAAGGTGGGGTCTGAAACCGCATATTATCCATTGGATGCATGGTGCGATAATTAGACCAATACTTACATATGGTGCTCTTGTATAGTTGGTAGGAAATCATATCTCTGCAACCTACAGAAGGTAAAACGACTGGCACCCCTGTCCGGGTTGGAAATGATACTAAACATTCAGCCCGTTGATAAGATTATTTACGTCCAGAGCACAGCAGCAGAATCGTCTCTCAGATTAAAAAAGTCGTAAATGCTTAAGCAACGCTCTTGATGACACTCGACAGTATAAAGTACGATGGGCGGGAAGGAACTGGAACAGAAAACCGACTAAATCTCATTGCAAACGAACTTTGACAGAACCTTCGAAGTCCAAATACCAACTAGAGAAGTTTTGGCGGAAAACTCTGTTATAACAGGAAATGCGATCTCAATCTTTATGGACATATCGAAAATGGAGATGGGTATGGATTCGGAAGTATACTCTAAATGGCTAGAAATCAGGCCTCATTGAGACTTCTGAAAAAGTGTAGTGTTTTCCAGGCTGAGGTATTTGGAATTGTTAAAGCTGCACAGATGATTATGACAAGGGACCTTCTTCCTTACGCCATTAACAATTTCGTGGATAGTCTTGCAGCTCTGATGGCCTTTGAATCAAACACTGTAAAATCGGGAATCTTAGGAACTATATACAATCACTTTGTCGAATCAGTCAGTAAAAAATCAAGCTAATATGGGTCCCTGGGCACAGTGGGGTCGCTGGGAACTAATTGGCTGATGAATGTGCGAGAAAAAGCTGATGAACGTGCGAGAAATTGAATGAAGGATAGGTGGATATTACTGACAACGTGAAGGACATCGCGAACCCTGTGACCACTGCCAAATCCTACGAAGACAAAATGTCTTCTTACTTTTGGCAAAGCGACGGTTACCCTAATAGTGGGAGTACTGAAACGAAACTGTATAATAGGCTGGGTCGTATTCCAACAAAGTGCTCAGATCAACTATTAATAGTGAAAAAAAGTTGGTACAAGTAAATACAAGCAATTTAAAACCAAAATGAACAAAATCGGTCCATGGCTTCCGTTCTCGCATCGCGGGTCAAAATTGCGGTTTTTGAAAAATTGGACATAATTTAAAAAAAAAATGAAATATTTAAAAAAAAATTATTAAAAAAAAAAAAAAATTTTTTTGTATCGCATTAATTTAAAGATATTTAGAAAACTTTAGTTTGTTTTTTTCAGATATCGATAACCCACCCAAACGTGAGGCCAAAAAAAAACTCACATTTTTAACATGGAGCTCAAAACTACTTTTTCACTATTTTAAAAATTTAGTGAAACAAAATTTTTAAATATATTAGTTTATCCCCTTGATATCATTGAATACATCTCAGGGATTGTAGAAAAAAATTCTTAATTAAATTCCTCAGTCCAGTTGGTGTGTGGAGTGATTTGAATTTAGCGGATTTCCAGAACATGTGTTTTTATCGACATTTTTGACTAATTTGTAGTTGTTAGCAACATTTTACTTAAATTAACCAACTTTTTTTGTTCAAATGGTTGTTTTGGACCATAGTAACTCTGCTTTGAAATAATAGGCTTTTCGGACAACGTTAACCCTTGCCGGCATGGGGTTAAAAAATTCCTCCAATGAAATTTTTGAAAATTCCTCACTCTAAAATCGTGTATGTGTTTAAATAATCAACAATTACAAATTTATACAAAGTTTTCATGAAGGACATCTTTAACCCTTGTTGAACGAACGCCCAAAAAATTTCAAACAGCTGTTTTTTGCTCATATGTTTTTCACTTTTAGCTTTACACAGTAAAAACGACGAAGACGTAATGAAGTTTCGGATGCCATTTTTTTATTTTATTTAGTTTTAAACACTTTCCGCTTAAGTGCGATTACTTTAAACGTTAATTTTAATGCGATCGTTTAAATGCATTCTCCGCTCAAACGATTCACTCGCAGATGTACATATCTTTCATTTTATAATCATAGTCAAAATAGACTTTTTAACATTCTAAATAAGTTTTTCACTCTTAGCTTATCCCAGGAACAACGACGAATCGTTTAAGCGGGGAATGCATTTAAACGATCGCATTTAAATTAACGTTTTAAAGTAAGCGCACTTAAGCGGAAAATGCTTAGAACTAAATAAAATAAAAAAAAAATGGCATCCGAAATTTCATTACGTCTCGTCGTTTTTACTGTGTAAAGCTTAAAGTAAAAACATATTATTTAATATGTCAAAAAAGTCCATTTGACTATGAGCAAAAAAACAGCTGTTTGAACCCCGTGCCGGCAAGGGTTAACGTTGTCCAAAAAGCCTATTATTTCAAAGCAGAGTTACTATGGTCCAAAACAACCATTTGAACAAAAAAAGTTGGTTAATTTAAGTAAAATGTTGCTAACAACTACAAATTAGTCAAAAATGTCGATAAAAACACATGTTCTGGAAATACGCTAAATTCAAATCGCTCCACACACCAACTGGACGAAGGAATTTAACTAAGAATTTTTTTCTACAATCCCTGAGATGTATTCAATGATATCAAGTGGATAAACTAATATATTTAAAAATTTTGTTTCACTAAATTTTTAAAATAGTGAAAAAGTAGTTTTGAGCTCCATGTTAAAAATGTGAGTTTTTTTTTGGCTTCACGTTTGGGTTGGTTATCGATATCCGAAAAAAAACAAACAACATTTTTCTAAATATCTTTGAATTAATGCGATACAAAAAAAAAATTTTTTTTTTTTAATAATTTTTTTTTAAATATTTAATTTTTTTTTTTTAATTATGTCCATTTTTTCAAAAACCGCAATTTTGACCCGCGATGCGAGAACGGAAGCCATGGACCGATTTTGTTCATTTTGGTTTTAAATTGCTTGTATATACTTGTACCAACTTTTTTTCACTATTAATAGTTGATCTGAGCACTTTGTTGGAATACGACCCAGCCTACTGTATAATCGATTTATTGGCCGTGCGCGTTGGAATTTCTGATAGGGACTATTGTCGAAGTTGGGGGAAGTGGCCTTAAGCATTTGGAGCAAAGATTTTTTTTTACTTTGAGCCAACACTCACATTGGATTTTCATGCCTAGAACATCAAGAGTTTCTGATTCCTCAATAGCTATACCACCCATGGAGACAGATGACGCTGATTCCACAAGTCGCCTGTGTGTCAACATACAACATTGGGTCTTACGAGAATTAAAATCGACCCTATTCGCAAGACCCCACTCGGAAATTGTCGTGTGGTCATGATTGAGAGTGTCATTCATGTTCCGCCTCATAGCTTCAACCTCAGTAAGGCTTGGTCTACGATTAAAGGAAAATGAATGACAAATGTTGCTCTCATCTGCGAAAGAATAGATGGGATTGGAAGTTAGACCCAGGAGGTCGTTAAGAAAAATAAGAAAAAGTGTAGGAGAAAGAGCAACCTAACCTTAACTACACAGAGAAAGCAAACTCGTTGCGACATCCGAATTTGTCACCAATCGAAAGATTCGGTTGCGTCAACTGAATTTTTCGGTTGTACCAACTAAAATTAGATAAGACAACGAACTTTCGGCTACTATGAATGAATTTCTGTTACCTGAAACAAAATTCTGTAATCACAATAAAAAAATGTAGTTGTTGCACGTGAAATATTCGAATATCAACAAATTTGGTTTACAATGGTCAAAATGAATCCGTTATCTCTGTAAAGACTTAGCAAATCGGTTTTTGCTAATTTTAAGTAATTATTTTGCTGGAACACAAACAGATTTTTCTAATTTAACAGATTTTTATACCATTTTTCTTTAATTTTTTTAGATGTATTAAGTTTTTTACTGGTCTTCAATACTACAACAAACTATTGATGCTGTTGTCGCTCCTGTGTACAAATAAGGTTTAGTCTCCAAGGAATTTTTGTCATAAGGCTTTGACAATACGAGTACATGGCGTCATTATTCCTGTTAATATGTTCTCACAATTTCAATTTGAAAAAATAATGGTTAAGTGTGTAACCATTATGGTTTGGTTGGTGGTTTCAAACCATTGATTCTTTGTTTAGTGGTTAATAAAACAAAACTTTTGAATTTCTTTATTTGTTCTTCATCATCATCATCCTCTTGGTTTGTTTTTTTTTTTTTTACTGTCTCCTTAAAATTGTGTTGCTAATGTGCGAAATTGATAGAAATTATTGTATTTTTGTTTAATATGTCAAACTGGAATTTCTGTTTGATTATTTTTGGGATGCACACAGACGTGGATGAAATGTCTTTTGGAGTACAGAGTTTTTTTTAATCATTATTGCATGGAGCACCTGTCAAATGACAAATGTCAAGATTGTTGATTTTTAAGTCCAGATTGGTATGTGAATGAATTGTTAAGAAATTTTAAAAAAATGTTGCAGAAATTTATTGTACAAGTTACCGGAAGAAGATTTTGTAGTGTTATGAGAAAGAAAACAAATTGAATTTTAATTAGGAGTTTTAGTGGACATTGTTGCTAGCGATGCGATTCTATTCTTGCAAACAACACAAAGAGCATCGTGCCTTTCAAGGTGGATAGATACATATATTATCTTCTAACTGAAGAAGAGAAACATTGAATTAAGCACTAGGTTCCAGAGAAGCGAAGAAGAAAATATACTTGTACTCTCCCTATGATCGTGTCAAAGATTACACATTTTTCGGCTAGTACTGATGTGAGATATAGTTGGTCTAGACTAGTGCCCCCCCCATTTCCCGGTTCTCGGTATTCCCGGGAATACCGGTATTCCCGGTTCTGATCCTGGTACCGGTTCTCAAAAACCAAAAAATACTATATCATAAATGTTTAAATTACACTATTTAATCAGTATTTCAGTAATATTTAGTTGTGTTTGTAAAATTATTTAAAAATCATGTAACTATTTTTTCTTAAATTAAAAAAAATAAAAGGAAATGGTGTTTTTCACATGATTTGTATTTTTTTTTGGTAAAAGCAAAGAAAAAATTTTAATTGTACAAAATTTTACAAAATATACATACCGGTAGTCAGAACCGGAACCGGGAATGAATTAAGAACCGGGAAACCGGTACCATTTCCCGGTAATACCGAGAACCGGGAATACCGGTATTCCCGGTAGTACGGTACTGACCGTAGGCACTAGTCTAGCCCAAATATAAATTTCTTACTTGTCAAATATTAACAAAATCTTCAATTACCATTTTAAAAGATCCAAGAAGCTTCAGAATAGGCATATTCCATTTTCGGCCGGATATATGTAGCTGGTATAAATAAGAAGGAGATCGGATAGATTGCAGTAAGTCGTGGAAAGGTCCTGGTTGAGTGTATCATTCATGTTCTGTGATCGAATGAAAATGACATATAAATGTTGCTGCCATCTGCAACGGAGTAGATAGGATTGATGGTCTGACCAAGAAGGTCACTAATAAAAATAACAAGTAAGAGTGTTCAATTCGGCTGTGCCGAATCTTTTATACCCTCCAACATGCAAAAAAAAAAATTGCAGGGCGTTTTTTTTTTTTTTTTTTTTTTGGGAGGGGGTGGGGGGTCGGAAGTGGTAATTGGGGGGGGTGTAAATTTCCTCTCAAATATGTGTTTAAAAATTCATTGTTGTGCTTTTTCCACTAAAGAAATACAAGTTTATCATTATTTAAAAAAAAAATATTCCACGCCCATAAAAGGGGGCGGACCGAAAACACGACATTATCTAATTCTCTGGGTCCAAATGCAGGACTTTGAACTTCTTATAGCATAAAAATGTTGCATTTGTTAAACAAAAACACAAAAAATCATGTGAAAAAGTGGTAACTTTCATTAGTTGGTTTAGTTCTTTAAGGGGGAACTTTTTTCCCCCTGGTCCAATTTCGCTTATTTAAGAACTTAACTTGCCTAGGAACATAGGACATATTCGTGCCAAATTTCGGGAGTCTAGCTCTTTTATTTTGGACTGCATCGTGTTAACTACTGACGGACGGACGGACGGACATCGCTAGAATGTCTTAGAATCGATCACTGGTCATAAATATATACTTTATGACCTCCTAGACCGGAGAAAGAACAGAACTTGGCGGTACCCCCGAATTTAGCTGAAACTCGTTTGATGAGACCCCATCTAAAACAACAACGTATAGTTTGATTTCTGAGAAAATTCGTTATAATGAGAAGTCATTATCTTCACCAAAAGTAACAAGCTTAGCCACGCGTGCCCTGTGACACACACTATCGTACGCCTAGGAAATATCTAGAAAAACCGCCTTACCAGAATAGTGGAGGGACCAACTTCTACGTTTAGACAGAAACACCAACAGGTCTCCCGTAGATTAGAAGACATACCGTCGATTAGAAATAGGGGCTGGTCACGTGGTTCACGTGAATCACGCATTAGTGTGAATGATTTTGATTTCAATCACGTGATTGTGATTTGAAAACAATTTTGCGTGAGTGATTACATTTTTTTTCCATGATTTGATTTTTTGCTTTAACTTACTTTATTATATTTTTATACCCTACACCACTCTGTGGTAAAGGGTATAATAAGTTTGTCCTGATGTTTGTAACTACCCGAAATATTGGTCCTAGATTTACCTTCAAGTATACCGTCCGTCCGTCCGTATGTCCGTCCGTCTGTCCATCTATCGGTTTAAGCAATTTTCAATCAATTGTTTTGAAATTTGAAACTTAAGCTTCTTTTGGCCCAAGGATAAAGCCTATTGAAAAAATTGGTACATGTTAAGACCTAGCCCCCATACAAACGCCCCTTTGAATTTCGCTTAAATGTCTCTAATAACAGTATTATAATAGATATTGTTTTGAAATTTAACAGGTAATAAAATTTTGTATGCACAAACCATCATGCCAAATTTCAAAGGAATCGGGTCAGTCCTTGTGGTAGTCCCCATACAAACCACCCTCCCGATATTCACATAATTTCCTCAAAATTCTTAAAAATTAAAATATTTGATTAAATTTTTTTTTGTAGGACTTAAACGTGTACTTTGGTAACCTAATCAAATCGAAATACAGATGGACCATTTTTGGACCCATAAAAAAATTTCGGCCGATATTTAGTTAAATCGGTATTGGAAAAAAAATAAACCAATTCCACTAAAAATTGATCTGTGTGTGTTTTCTACACTAAATAAAGATCTAACAACAGATAGGTACAATCGGTCCA
Source organism: Pegoplata infirma (assembly GCA_963921195.1). Classification (NCBI taxonomy): domain Eukaryota; kingdom Metazoa; phylum Arthropoda; class Insecta; order Diptera; family Anthomyiidae; genus Pegoplata; species Pegoplata infirma. The sequence goes on along the minus strand of OY992539.1, from coordinate 13,144,601 downwards.
TGTGTGGACTTGGGACCCATTTTCCGGAAAACACTAGTGTATGGTATTATATGGTCGGTATTGACCGACTATAACTTTCTTACTTGTTTTTTTTTTCATTTTTTGCTAAAAAAATATTTTTTTTGCATTTATTTTTTTGTTGGTAAGAAAGAAAACTTAATAGCATGAGTAGATCTTGTGTGACTCCCGCGTGCTATTTTTTTTTATTGTTTACGTGTGTGAGTATGAGTCGTCGATCATTTAAAAGTGAATTGTGCTCTCTAAATACTATTTTTAACCATGTTCTTCATCACTTAGCCACAGGAATCGCCAGGACATTGGCCACCTTCTAGCACGAGGAGAGGACTTCCCCACGGTACAAAGAGCTGAAAAAGTTTACCAATGGACGTTATAAAGTAAAAGAGCACTGTTTCAGCAACAGTTTATTGCAAAGGGTTCAGCGAAGAGGTTAGCTTTATCAACCGGGTCGGTTAATTGTTGATCATGCTTTATAAGAGTTGGAATAGAAGAACTAGCATTATCCTTTACTCTTTTAACGAACGACCAAAAGGTCTGGCTGATCCGAGGAGCAGAAAGAAACTCCACACATATACGCCGTTCGTACACATAAAAAAAAGTGAACTAAAAAATGGGGAAATTAACTAAATTTTCAGAAAAGGGTGAAATGATTTGACTCCAAAGTTGTTTTTATTGGTTTTAGTTCATATTTTTCCCAAAATAAGAAAAACAAAGCTATTTAATTTTACGCCAGTTTTAACTAAAAAATGTGAAAAAATCACTTTAGTTCCTTTACATTTTAGGACCAGATTGGGTCCAGATCCTGGACCCATGGATCCATATCCTGGACCCATGGATCCATACCCTGTTGACTCGAGACCCCGTCGGATCCTTTAAGGGTCGCCATATTGCTTAATCATATAATAAAAAATTTATGAATTATGCATTTAATAGACTTTTTCATAAAAAAAAATATTTATAAAACCATTTCATAAATATTATGATGCATTTTTCTCTGAGTGCAGTATCTAGCTTTTTCATTGTGGAAAATAGAGCGTTTCGGCGCCAATTTAGAATCGCTACGAAGACTAGAATATGGAAAAGACGCAGACACAGTTTTGTGATCCGAATTTCCGAGATTGTATTAATAACAATTAAACTCGTTATCCACACTACTTATAACTAGGCATGAGATTTTCATGCACTAAAAAATCGAAAATATGCACTAAAAAATTCAAAATATGCACTAAAAACCCTAAAAATATGCACTAAAAAATAAAATGTGTGCAATAAAATTCTTGTTTTCATTCGAAAAACTTTTTAAAAAAAGCAAAAAATAACACCGGGCTTAAATAGTAACATTTAAAACTTTATATAAGCAGGGTTTTTTAGAAATAAGGACAATCTATAAAAAAAATTAAAAAGCAAAAAAAAATTTTCTTATTTTCAAAATAAATTTTTAAAATTTAAACTAGTTTTTTGAAACAAATAAATTTCAATTTGTGTTTTTGCTAATTTATATCAAAATATGCAAAAATATGCACTTAAAAGTTGGAAATATGCACAATATATGCACTTAAAACCAAAATATGCAAAAATATGCATTTTAACCAAAATATGCAAAAATATGCAAAAACAAATCGATGCCATTTTAAAGCAAATTTCTTGATTCGGAAAGATAATTGGTCAAAATCGTTTTCAGACTATCGACAAAAAACATGCATTTGCATGGAAATCTCATCCCTACTTATAACCAATTCTATAAAAAATTATTTAATCTCTACAGCTACTTAAAATAATTAAAAGCACAAACAAAAAAATACATTATTCAACCGTTAATGTAATTTCACTGCCAAATCCTTTTTATGATTAAATAAATATACAAATTAATAATAACAGAGAAGAAACAAAAAAATACAGTCATCTTTTAATAAAGATGACATTAATAAAACAAATTTTTCGTTTTAAATTCATATGTTTTCATTTGCATTTTTGCAATTTTTTCGTTAAAAAACACAAAAAGGATTTTTATAATTCATAACTCATATCCTTACATAAATATACCCACATACATACAAATAAGCATATATATTGTCATTCATAGATGCTACTATCCAACCATCCATCCACACATACATACGTACATTTATATTCCATTATGGGACTTTATTTTTACAAATAATTTTTTTTTTTTGACAAATTTTTTTTTGCAATTTTTTTCTTTTTACAAAATGTACTTTTTTGGGTTTGTAATTTACCTAAGTACCTGGTCTCATACTCTAGATGCGTGATATGGAAAAAATTCAAATAAACATTTTTCATCAGCATTATAAAGAGTGAGAGATAAAAAAAGAAAATTTTATGGTTAAAGTGTCACAAAGGTGCAAATTTTAATTTATATGCATAAAAGAATAATATTAAAAAAAAAAAATGTATAAAAAAAGTGAAGAAAAACAGAAAACTGTCGCCAAACGGAATGTAATTTTAAAATTTAACAAATTGAAAAATAACAAAAAAATAAAGAAAAAATGTGTACGATGATATTATATATAGTGCATCCTTGAGGAAATAACAGCAGGGAGTATAAAGATACTCATATGCACTTTAAATACATAAAGGATGTACACAAATAAAATTTATAAGTTATCCCTATACAAACGTCCCCAATGGGGACGTTTTTCTCGTACGGATTTTTTGTAGCTCTTGAATCGTAGAACACTTCCTCGAAATACCCGAAAACCCTCAGAGTAAATGCTGTTGAGTTATCCAGTTTATAGGATTATCAATATCCTATCAGGCCCCAAACTTTCGTATTTTAAAAATTAAGCAAGGTAGAGAGAAACGCACTCAAAAAAAAGAAGAAACTTAAACTTTGGAAAATTTTTCTTCAAAATAGTTTATAAATTTTCCCACAATTAAGTTAAAATTAACTAAACGTTTTGAAATTTTCCTAACTATTAGGAAAATATTTTAGTTCATGTACTGTTAAATAGGCCATAATTTTCCTTAAATGGAATTCCCTAATACATGGAAGAAATTCTTACCGCCAAAGAAATTTTCCCTAAATAATTGAAAAAAATATTTATTTTTAAGACATATTTCTAAAAACAAAATTTAGTTCAAAAAATTCAGTTTTAGGACGTAATTTCCTACCAATTAGTTCATCATATTTATCTTCTTTAATTTGAGGAAGTTTTTTCCACAAGTATAGTAAATTTTTCATAACTTGAAATTGTTTTTTTTGATTTATGTATTTTTTTTATGCTTGCTTGTAGTTCACATTTTGTTTATTATTTGTAGTACATGAATACAAAAAGTTTGATCTTGTATAACAAGTAATAAATTTAATAATTACATTTTTTTTTCTACACATGTATGTGTTAGAAAAAAAATAATATTTTAATCACAACAAATACCTTGGCTTTGGCGTGTTTTCCCATAGTCTGGGAACAAACGTCAAATACAAAGTTTTTGTTGTAATTTAACTATAAAAACTAATGAAATTTATTACTTGACTATAAGAAACAAACGTTTCTTTATATTTAAAATAAAATATGTACCCAATGAGAATTATGTGTGTATTCACATGCTATTCTATTAATAAACCATTAAAAAATATAAAATTAAATAATTTTTAGGAAAAATTTCCTTATCAGAAATGTTTTTTTAACTAAAAAATAGAAAATTTTTTTCTATTTTCTAGTTCAAATTGGTCCTTCGTTTAAAGAAAAATATGGTCTAAAAAGTAGGAGTACATGGCAATGGAGCTAAATCATTATCAATTTTCCTTGGATTTAGTTAATTTTCCCATTTTTTAGTTAGTTTTTTTTCTGAGTGCGGACAAAATTACTCGACGGGTTCTTGAGTAAACAGAGTCTGGATGGGGTCCGAACCCAATGGGATTTGAACTCAATCTACTCCCTTAATGTGTATGATCTAAAGTATAATACAATTTTTCTCATTTTTTAGTTAAAATTGTTTTTCTTATTTTTAAGAAAAATATGAACAAAACAAATAAAAAAAATCTTTGGCGCTAAATCAGTACCATTTTTTCTTAAAACTTAGTTGATTTTCCTATTTTTAAGTTCACTTTCTTTTTAGTGTAAATCTTTTTTTTTAATATTTTTTGTTGGTTATTTGACGATCCTGATCTTAATAAGAGATTGTACAATTTTCTTCTTCTAATTCTCAATGAATAAAGACATGAAAATGTATTAATATTTCTGTTAAAACATTAGCGATTTGTCATTTAAATACCCTTTGCTACTTGCAGTATAGGTATTTTATATTGCTAAATAGTCTTGACAATGGAATCTGATAAATTCAGCAACACGTGTCGACTAAATCTTCAAAAAATGACAAACATAAATAATTTTTAAACTGAAAACAATTTTCATGAAAATTATTCTTTATTATATTATAAAGGTAATAATGACCTCGAGCTAAAATAGAACTACTCAAAATATAATATTTTCAAGGTCGAATAAAATAGTTTTTATGTTTAATAAAATCTAATCAGAGTTTGAACAAATGTTTTTTCATTAAAAAACAACTAAACGTAAAATTTTTTAAACAAACTACAAACAGTTAAAGACATAATTTTGTTGAGTGTATATATATTAGGGTGGCACGAAAAATTAATCTTCATGAATTTCGTCGATCGCTGGACAAATGACGGGTAGTTTTGGTTTAAAAACTCTATGTTTAAATTTTTAGCCAAATCGTGCAAAATTAACCCGTGCCTTTGGGGGGTTAAAATTTTGCCAAAAAAAAAAAAAAAATTCCCGTACAAATAAACTATTTTTTTTTACTTAATAATTATTTTACTTGATTAGCTTATTAATGACTAAAAATTTCATTTTGGTTGGATAAAGTCTTCCGCTTTAAAATTTACTTCGAAAAACCAATTTAGGGCCGTGGGGTCCTACTCTAAAAATGTTTATTTGTTTGTTTTAGTTTTGACTTGAAAGGAGATATTGCTTGTAATTATATATATCCACAAAAAATAGTATTCCTATCTGTGACATCTTTATCGTGTACTAAAATGTATCAAAAAACATAAAAAATGCACTTTATACCCTTTTTTTACATATTATGCATTATCACAAAAATGAATTTTGTCCAATTTCGTCGATTGCCGGGCAATCGTTTTGTTTTGGTCTAAAAACTCTATATTTAAGTTTTTAGCCAAATCGGGCAATTTTAACCTGTGCCGCTGGGGGGTTAAAGTAAACCCCTGAAAAAAAATCGAAAAAATTCATAACTCGTGCAACCCTAATGTATATATTGATCCATGAACGTTTCTTAGACGTGCTATGAATCTCCGTCCGTCTGTAGATTACAAAATGCAGTTAAAAAAAAAAAAAAATAGCTAGACGCCTGTAGTTTGGCTCTTATATGTCTTATGGACATACACAGGATAAGTTCGGAAATGGGCAAAATTGGATCAGGGGGAAAAAGTTCCCCTTGAAAAACTAAAACTACTCCAGAAAATCAAAATTTTTACAAGTTTTGCTTGTATATATGTTCAATAAACGTTTTTATACCATATAAAGTCAATCGATCTGAGCTTAGGCCAAAAGAATCAGAGAAGTTAATTTTTTGTCGACGGGAAAAGTCGGAATAGGGAGACACAGTTTCCACTAGAAAACTACAACAAGTCTTGTACTTGGACCCAGGGGATAAGAAAAATTTCGTTTTTTTGGCCTGTCTACTTTTGTGGCAGGGATATGAGAAAATCGTTAAAGTAATTATAAAATATATTACTAAATCGTTAATAAATTAGTAAACATTTATTGGTTTACGGAAGTTATCCCCCACCGAACACCCCCCCCCCCCCCAAAAAAAACGCATTTAATTTTTTTTTTTATTTTGTATATTTTTAAATTTTTTTGAATTTTAATTGGAATCTATGTTTTTTTTCGAATTTAAATTGATCTCCATTGAGTTCCAATTGTTTTTTATACCCTTCAACCTCAGTATGGGGATATACTAACTTTGGCATTCCGTTTGTAACGCATCGAAATATCGGTCGATGAGCCCATAAGTATATATATATTATTGATCCATGATCGATTCTAAGACATTCTGTGAATGTCCGTCTGTCTGTAGATAACACAATGCAGTCCAAAATAAAACAGCTACACTGAAAGAATTCGAATATCGAATAAATCGATTAATTAATGTCGATTAATCGAACAATTTTTTTTAATTAAAAAATTAAATAAATGCTAAGAATTTAATTTATTCTCATAAATTTTGAAAGATTTTATACAAAATCTAGGAAAGTTAAAATATATTGTAGCCATAGCCCTGGATAGCACATCCATTATACAGGGTGGTCCAATAACTGGTATCTTTTTAAAACATGCAATGAAGTGAACAATACTCAATAGTTTTGAAACCTTATGGCTTTATTTGAAAGAGTAAATATTCCCATTATTTATGGCAAACGACTCCATTCATGCGGTTGCCTGGGTTAGCTCCGAAGTAGCTCATTCTCGGCACCCATTTTTCTAATGTTTCTTGTTCTATCTCACGAATGGCTTGAACGATATTCGTCGAATGGGCCTAGAACATTTCTGGATTTCCCATATTGCATGAATATTTAACGAGCCCCCTCAAAAAAATTTTTAAAGTTTTTAATCGGCAGCTCTGAAGTGATCAATTGTCCCCGCGAATATGGCGAAAAACACGGTTTCCGAACTAAGTGCGCAAAATATCGATTGTTTGATGGACTGTGGGACATATTGCGACATCCTTCTGAAAATAAATGTCATCCAAGTTGGTATATTCTATTACGGCCAACAAAAAGTCGGTAATCATGGCTATGTAGCGCTCATCTTTGACGAAAATGGGAGTTTCAGCTGTATTTTTGAAAATATTGTGTAATGATGCTGATACTCAAATCTATTGCTTTCTATAGATGAATTGGATTCTTTACAATACCTTGCGAGTTTTACGATCCCAAGATGTACCAATTTGTTTGTTAACATAACCTCATTTGAGTGCCTTATTTCGGTTAAAAACTTTTTTTTCGAAAAACGTGCAGTTTGGCAGCGCAGTACTGCGCTACAACGCGATACATCGGAGCAAGCAGAAGACGCATCAATGAAGTCGTTTGCCATAAAAAACGGGAATGTTTGCTCTTTCAAATAAAGCCATAAGGTTTCAAAACTATTGAGTATTGTTCATTTCATTGCATGTTTTAAAAAGATACCAGTTATTGGACCACCCCTTAGAATTAGGAAAAATTAATAATTCTTTTGCATCAGACTTACTAAAACGTATTAAAATAAGAATTAATGAGAGACGTATAAAAATGTTAAATACGGTAATAATTTTTCTAAATTCTGGAAATTTTCCGAGCAATGAAAGTTTCTTAAAATATTCTCCAAAAAGCGAAACAAAAGAATATGCAAATGAATTATACTCCAGATTATTTTATGTTGAAAGTAATCACAATAATTCAGATAAAAGTATTGAAATAGAGAAAGTTATTAGTAATGAAAATAATAATCTTTTATGCGAGTTAAATAATTCAACTCAAAGTACATATTAAAAATTCAGAAAATAAAAAGGACTTCAGCGATATATCAGACGATATGGTATATTTGGGAAAATCTGAAAAAAGAACAGAAAAATTAGATAAACTTTTGTATGCTATTCTTACTATATCACCTACTTCAACAATTAGCGAAAGAATTGTTTGAAAGCAAAAAAATTGAGTCAACTTTTATTTTTAAAAGATTATTTCTTAAGAACAACTTAAGTTGTCTTATTTGACAAAAATTAAAATCATTTATGATATATTTTGTCTGAATTCTTCAAATAATAATTTGTATTTGAATTATTTCTCAACAAGTATTAAAATCGACATCCGTTAATTAAAAGTGATTAGTTATTCAATTTTTAAGTTTTTTTAACTTTCAAATATTTTATTTTTAAGTTTTTTATGCATTTTTTCGTTAATAAAAATTTTAACTTTCTTATTTTAAGTTATTTTATATGAATTGTTTATTTTTTTTGTTAATAAAAATATTTTTTAAAATAATTTTTTTATTCGTTATTCTCTTCGATTAATCGAATAAATTTTGATCTTTAATCGTTTGATCGAACGAGGAAAAACAATTATTTGAATTATTCGAACAAAGTTGAAAGTCGAATAATTGACAACTCTAGTCTCTAGCCACCGAGCTAAAGTATACAAACAAATTATAAGAATTAAAATACATTTTGTTTAATATTCTGCTTTCACATATTGAGTTTTTTCTATGAATTTACCAAAATCTATGAATAAAATTATATGAAATATTTCACAATAATAATGAATATTCATTCAGCCAATGAATTGTCTCATAGATCCTATGAATTTGGTTTAATGAAATTTGTTCATAGATATTATGAACAATAATTCTCTCAGTGTAGACTCCTGAAGTTTGGCACAAATATATCTCATGATTATAGGCAGGTTAAGTTCGTGAATGGGCAAAATCGGGCCAGGGGAAGAAATTCCCCCTTGAAGAACTGAACCAACCTCTGAAAAAATAAACTTTTTTTGCATGTTTTTTTTTGTATTTTTGTTAAATAAATGGAACATTTGGTATATTTTGCGCAATGAAAAGGCGCTCTCAAAGTCCCCCACTGGCCCAACCCAAAAAAAAAGCCCCAGAATTTTTTTTTTTACATTTTGGAGGGTATTAAAGATTCGGCACAGCCGAATTGAACACGCTCACTTGATTTTAATTTCAATTGTTGTTTTACGAATCTTTGAACTTCGATTGGAATCTTCGAATTTCAATTGATTTTTTACGAGTTTTAATTGACTTTTCGAATTTCAATTGATCGTTTACAAATTACAGTTGATCTTTATCAAATTTTAATTGATCTTTAATGAATTTAAATTGATCTATTACATTTTTTTTTTATCTTTTATGAATTACAATTGAATTTTTTTCGAATTTTAATTAATATTTGACGGTTTTCAAATAATCTTTTGAAATAACAAAATTTTCGAAGTTCCAGAATTTTTTTTTAAAACTTTCTAAGTCTTACAAGGGAGTATCTCAGCCCTTATGAACCGATTAGCAGGAAACTTAAAATATGTATAAATGAGACAATTCTAACGTTGGGGTGTCTCAAAGAAGTCAAAAAATAAGTCAACAAAATGACGAAAAAATCTTTTTTTTGGATTTTTCAGCCATATCCTTTCAAGAAACTATATGATGTTTCCATATGAGAAGAACGATTTTTTAATGCCTATCCAACGGTGGCATAATCCTGTAAAAATTTGCATGTGTTAAATATTTTTTTCTGAAAATATGTAAATTTTGTGGGGTATTTATGTGAAGACAGAGACCTACAACATCCAAGTGAATACGAAACAATCTTTATTAAATTTAAATCGACACGTATTTTTGGTCTAGACGATATTTCTGTTAGTTCGGGAGTTATCGAAATTTTCCCGAAGGTCTATATTGTTTTACAAGGGGACAAAGAGAATTTTAAACGCTGATATGGCCGATAAGTCGAGACACCTCAACCTTAAAATCGTCTCTTTTATATATATTTTAAGTTTCAGGCAAATCGGTTTAGAATGGTTGAGATATATACTTCTCTTGTTAGACACAAGTTTTTTTTTTCGTTTTTGAATTAAGAATTTAACTTTTTAGAAAAAAAAAATCACAAATTTGTAAAAATTTTCTAAATCCCGAAATAATTGCTAAATACTTTCTAAGTTCCTGGCACAAAAATTGTTGGCATATTTTTTTGGCTTTTAAAAAAAAAAAAATTTCCCGGACAGAATTTATTTTTGCGAGTTAAATTTTGAAGTCCAAGTGATGGATGACATGTCAAGTCAAGATGATCGATAAATACACATTTGACTCATTTCTAACAATTTAATACAACTTCTGGTTTTAGAGAAAACTTGGGATGCCGAATGTGCCCACTGGCGAATCTGCCCCTCTCTTTTCCCAAAATCTACACTGAAAAAAATAGCTTCGTGAAATTAATGAAAATTGACTTAACCTTAATGAAAAATGACTCAAGTTTTCAACCGAAGACAGGTTTCATTTGATTAATGAAACTGGTGTCATTAAAGTTCCTTTCAATGAAAACTTGCATATAAATAATGAAAATATTCGTAGAACTTGTTTGAAACGTTTTATGAAGTTTTTCATAAAATGTATGAAAATATCCATTGATTAAATGTGGAATAGTAGTTGGTAATTAGCGTATGATAATTGCTTTTTACAAGTAACTAGTTGCTAACTTTATTAAGGTTTTGATATGGGAATTACGATAAATTCATGTTGGTTAAAGTTATCAAAATTTCCATAGAAAGCCCCTAATCAAGTTAGGAACTAGTTACCTAAAAACAGCACGTATCATACACCCATAAGTGAAAATTTGCATTATTTAACAATTTTGGTAAGTCACATGTAACCATCACTGTAACCGTCACTGAAATTTTATTTAGGGGCATGTCACAGACTCAATTCCGATCGGATTTGAAAAAAAGTTGTTACTCGTAAAACGCAAAACTATTTTTTTTCGGAATGAAATCACTTTCAAAAATCAAAGTGGAATTGAATTTCTAAAAGTGGTTTCATTCACTGAAAAAAATAACCTTCCTGATATTAATGAAACGGATTCATTATTTTGTTTTCATTACTTAAATGAAGGAATACATAAGCTGATTGAAATTTCATGCATGTTATGAACAAATTTTATGAAACTTGTTTCATTAGATTTCATAATTTCATTAAAAAATATCATAAGATTTTTTAGAACTAAATACAACTCTGCGTTGCGAATAAGAGAAAGAAAACAGAACAAAAACATGCGACGTTTTATTACATCACGCGTGTTTATTCTAATTGTAATTTTTACATGTGTGTTAACTTTTTTCTAATAAAATAAAATAATTTTATATTTTTTTGCTTTATTATTGAAACTTGTGTGTGTGTTATGCTGGTTATATATAATTGAAATTACAAGTGAAAAGTTCCGTATAAGTGTTTCTTTTGACTGTTTCTTATAAAATATAATATAATTTGCAACAGAAAAATAGTTTTTTAAGTTAAAATTAAAATTTTGTGATGACATGTAGGATAATTTGTGTTGTTCCATTGCTACGTTGTTGCTACGTTTTGGCAGCAAGTGTTTTTAAAGTCATCGCGTTTTTAGTCTTTTATAGTTTACCTTATATGGCAATTCAGACCAATTTAAGTTTGGAGTAAAATTTTGTTGTGTGTAAAAACTAGGTGAAAACCATAAAAAGTGTGCAATTAAGGGTCATGTCACAGACTCAATTCCGTTCGGAAGTGGAATAAGTGGTTCACTCGTAAAACGCAAAGCAAATACTTTTTTCGGAATGAAACAACTTTTAGCAATTCAATTCCACTTTGATTTTTGAAAGTGATTTCATTCCGAAAAAAAAAATTGTTTTGCGTTTTACAAGTAACAACTTTTTTCAAATCCGATCGGAATTGAGTCTGTGACGTGCACCTTAATAAAATTTTTGTGACGGTTACAGTGATGGTTACATGTGACTTACCAAAATTGTTATTAATGTAAATTTTCACTTATGGGTGTATGATACGTGCTGTTTTTAGGTAACTTGTTCCTAACTTTATTAGGGGCTTTCTATGGAAATTTTGATAACTATAACCAACATGAATTTATCGTAATTCCCATATCAAAACCTTAATAAAGTTAGCAACTAGTAACTTGTACAAAGCAATTATCATACGCTCATTACCAACTACTATTCCACATTTAATCAATGCAAGTTTTCATTGAAAGGAACTTTAATGACACCAGTTTCATTAATCAAATGAAGCCTGTCTTCGGTTGAAAACGTGAGTCATTTTTCATTAGGGTTAAGTCAATTTTCATTAATTTCACGAAGCTATTTTTTTCAGTGTTCCGAAAAAAAGTATTTGCTTTGCGTTTTACGAGTGAACCACTTATTCCACTTCCGAACGGAATTGAGTCTGTGACATGACCCTTAATTGCACACTTTTTATGGTTTTCACCTAGTTTTTACACACAACAAAATTTTACTCCAAACTTAAATTAGTCTGAATTGCCATATAAAAGACAAAAATGCGATGACAAAAACACGCGCTGCCAAAACGTAGCAATGGAACAACACAAATTCCCCTACATTTCATCACAAAATTTTAATGACTTAAAAAACTATTTTTCTCTTGCAAATTATATTATATTTTATAAGAAACAGTCAAAAGAAACACTTATACAGAACTTTTCACTTGTAATTTCAATTAGATATAACCAGCATAACACACACACAAGTTTCAATAACAAAGCAAAAAAATATAAAATTATTTTATTTTATTAGAAAAAAGTTAACACACATGTAAAAATTGCAATTAGACTAAACACGCGTGGTGTAATAAAACGTCGTATGTTTTTGTTCTGTTTTCTTTCTCTTATTCGCAACGCAGAGTTGTATTTAGTTCTAAAAAATCTTATGATATTTTTTAATGAAATTATGAAATCTAATGAAACAAGTTTCATAAAATTTGTTCATAACATGCATGAAATTTCAATCAGCTTATGAATTCCTTCATTTAAGTAATGAAAACAAAATAATGAATCCGTTTCATTAATATCAGGAAGGTTATTTTTTTCAGTGTACACTAAACAAAAATAACTAAAATAACAAGAAAAACTTGTAAATTTTTTTTTTGCTACCTCCGATTTGACAAGAATCCTTGTAAGTTTACAAGCTTTTTACCAAAAAGTTTGTAATTTTACAAGACTTTTACAACAGACAATTTTGGCAGTAAAAACTTTCTTCTACAGTTTTAATGTTTTTCAATACAAAATAAGTGACTATTCATTAGCTTTTTAATGCTTTAGTTAGTCATTTAATTAACATTAAAAATTGATTGTAATATGATTTTATTTAAAATGAAAAAACAGTGGAATGGTTTTTAAATAAAATTTCATTTATTGTATGTAAATATTTACTGGAATTTACCTACATAATTTTTTGAGTGTAGTAAAAATTACGAGCTTTTTTGTAATTTTATAAGTTTTTTAACAATAAAATTGTAAATTTACTACTTTTTTGGGAAAATAAAACATACAATTTACTATATTTTTTTTTTTGTAAAAAAAAACCATTGAGATTTGTGAAATTATAAAAAATTTGTAAAATTACAAAAAAAATTGTAAAATTACAAAAAAATTTGTAAAATTACAAAAAAATGTAAATTTCGATAAAAAAATGTTTGTTAAAAAACAACGAAAGCTGTCAAATATTAGTAAAATGGGATTATGAAACTTTTCCTAGTAATTTGACAAGTTTTTTTTTTGTGTGTACAAAAACATATTTTTTTGTGTATTAAATTTAATATTTCTTGTCGTGTACAGCCTTTTAAAGCCATATAAACATAATCATTAAATAAAACTTTTGAAACTCCTGACAGAAAGTCCTTTTGGTGTACAAAAAAAGTCCTTTAGAATCAAAAACGATGGGAGGTTGTATAAATGCAGCATTTTTATTTGTTGTTGATACAAGTGGATCTTGAAATTCAAATGGAACATCCTGATGTGTGAATGTGTATGTGTTAGTGCCTGTGGTAGCCTACACACATTGATATGAGTATAAGCATATATTTAAAGAAGGATATAAGCAAAGAAAGTAGGTGTATGAATTCATATGGTCGTTTAAAAACACTCGTTGATTTTTCACAACCGCTTCCGTAATAAAATTGTTCGTTGAAATCGTTTTCTTCGTTCGTTTTAATATTAAACTTGGAATTTTACTTTATTTTTGTCTAATGGAAGCTACAAATACATACAGCAGCATATAGAAATGATGCGCGCGCGTTAAAAATGGGCGGAGTTGTAAAATATACAAAAAATAAATTTTGTTGTTGTTTTCAAATGTGGTTCTATTTATAAATACAATAACAAATAAATGAAATAGTAAAAAAAAAAGTTAAATAAAACAAGTAAAAAAAGTTAAATTCGGAATTGACGAATGTATTGATACCCTCCACAATGTAAAAAAAGATTATTGAAACAAACAAACTGTATTTGAAAAACAAAAATTGTTAAAAAAATTGAGAAAAAAATTTAAAAAAAATAATTCAAAAACAAATAACGATTTTTTTTTTTCGTAAAAAAAAATTACGCAAAAAAAAAATATGTTGTAAAAACATATGTTTTTATACCCTACACCACACTGTGGTACAGGGTATAATGATTTGTGCTGATGTTTGTAACTACCCGAAATATTGGTCCTAGATCCACCTTTAAGTATACCGATCGACTCAGAATCACTTTTTGAGTCGATTTAGCGATGTCCGAATGTCCGTCCGTCTGTCCGTCCGTCTGTCTGTCTGGTCATGTAAACACGATACAGGTCACAATTTTTAATCAATTGACATGAAATTTGAAATTCGGTCCATATTTAGACCTAGCTCCAATATAAAGGTCCTTTTTAGTTTTTGCTTAAATGACTCTAATAACCGTATTATAATAGGTATCTATTCGAAATTTGGCAGGTAAACGTCTTTTGTCTTCAAAAAACACCATTCCGAGTTTTAAAGAAATCGGACAAGTTCCTCTTGTAGCCCCCATACAAACCACAGATTTTCACATAAATCTCTCAGATATCATGAAAATAGAAAATATTTAATTAAAATTTTGTTTGGGTATATTAAACGCGTACTTAAATAACCTTATCAAATCTGATAATTATCGGACTAGTTTGGGACTTGGGCCCATTGTGAAATTTGGCCCGATATTCAGTTAAAGCGGTTTATTGTCAACAAATAGAAGCCTGTTTCACTCAAATTTGGTTTGTGAGTGTTTTTTACACTTATTAAAAGTTTGACAAAATATAGATATAATCGGTCCATGGGACCCATTTTCCGGTTCCCATTTTCCGGGAAACTCTAGTGTAGAGTATTATATGGTCGGTCTTGACCGACTATAATTTTCTACTTGTTTTTATAATTTTTTTTTGAAAAAAAAAAAAAAAAATCCATTAAATTTTTTTTTCCAATCTGAATTTTTTCTACAAAAAATTTTATTCATTTGTCATTGTTTGCAAAATGATTTAAAATGTAGGTCAAGGTTAAATTTATATGAGCAAAATCGGATCCGTCAGTGTGTAAAAAGTAAAATGCATTCCATTCTAGGGATATTCGTCTGTCGATCTGCCTGTGAGGAGCATACTGCAGTCTAGATCAAAAGAGATACCTTTCCGATATTTCTTAAAAGGATGAAATCGATTTAGGAAGAAGAAGTTTTCCCTTGAAAAACTAAAACAACTTCTGAAAAACGCCAACTTGTACTCGGAGTACTTAAAATTTTTACTTTTTTGCCCCTTTTGTGGGATATTACAAAATTATAACATTGTATTACTTCAGTACAAAATGTTTTTTACATTTTAGAGGGTATGAACAATTGGCAGACCCATTTGTTTTTTGTAATATTGTTAGACAAATGGAACATTTTTATGTCAGAAGAAGTTTATGAGAAAACAATGTTGGTAAAATAAAAGAAAATTAAAGGAAAATAATATTTTTTGTTAAAAAAAAGTTTTTGATGAAAAAATAAATTGTTTTCACCCAATAAGCAATTTTAAAATTCAAGTGCAAATCAAGTATAAAACAAGTGTAAATCAAGCCCTAAATTCCAGCCCCTGCTTGATTTATACTTGAATTACACTTGAATTCAATAGCATACTCCAGCAAAACGGACACTGGAATTCAAGCCCTGTTTTTACAGCCTTTTCCCTGGTTTTCAAGAGTAAAAACAGCGCTTGAATTCAAGTATCCGTTTTGCTGGAGAATGCTATTGAATTCAAGTTTAATTCAAGTATAAATCAAGCATAGACTGGAAATAAGGGCTTGATTTACACTTGATTTATACTTGATTTGCACTTGAATTTTAAATGTGCTTATTGGGCATAATGTTTTTATTTTGATCAACATTTTTTTTTTATCTTTTTTCATCAATCTTATTAGCCTGAACTTTTACAAAGATAACAAAGTCCCTTTGATAACAATCTATGGGTTATCACCGAAGTTATGACTAATTATATAAAAAAACACGAAAAAACCACTAACAAGGGAAGTATCTCAACCCTTATGAACCGATTTGCATGAAACGTAAAATATATATAAAACAGACCATTCAAAGGTTGGGGTGCCTCAGCTTATCAAACATATCAGTGTTTAAAAATTTCGTTGTCCCCTTATAAGGGGATTATGAAACAATATGGACCTTCGGCAAAATGTCGATTACACCCGAACTTACAGGAACATCGTCTAGGGCAAAAATACGTGTCGATTTAAATTTTTTTAAATTATTTATTTTTTTTTAATTAATAAGTACCCCCCAAAATTTACACATTTTCATAAAAAACAAGTGAGAGTGTTAAATTCGGCTATGCCGAATCTATGATACCCTCCAACATGTTAAAACATATAAAAAATCCAGGGTCGTTTTTGTTGGGGGGGAAGGGGCTCGGTGGTGGTGGATACTTTCCCCATTGCGATAAATGTTAACTAATTTCTTTATTATGCTTTATGCAATATAGTAATACCATTTTCTCATTATTTTAATGATTTTTTAAAACCACGCCCACAAAAGGGGGCGGGCAGAAAAAAACTAAATTTTCCAGCCCCCTGGGTCTAAGCGCAGGAGTTTAAACCCCTTCTGACATAAAAAGGTTTCATTTGTTTAACAAAAATGGCAAAAAAAAATGTAAAAAGGTCGTTTTTTAAGAGGTTTTTTTAGTTCGTTAAGGGGGAACTTTTTCCCCCCTGGCCCGATTTCGCCCGTTTCCGAACTTAACCGGCCTATGAACATAAGACATATTCTTGCCAATTTTCAGGGGGTAGCTCTTTTATTTTGGACTGAATCGTGTTTTATACAGACGGACGGACGTACGGACGTACGGACATTCATAGAATGACTTAGAATCGATCATAGATCAATAATATATATGGGGCATTCCATGTGAAATCGGACACTTTGAAAAACTTTTTTTTTAGATTTTTTCAATTTGTTTACAGTTTTTAGTACCCTTCGAAAACTCCTTCGTGGTAAATTTTCAGATTTTTTTGATGACCCGTTCAAAAGATATCGAATTTTTAAAAATTGGTAGTTTGTTCCTTTACTCAAACTTCTATTAATCATAACTTCTTCAATAATGGTCCGAATTTCAAATTTTTTTTTTTCAAAATTTTTGTTTTTTTACGTACTTTCTAAAAAAAAATCCCAAAAAATTCTTAAAAGCGCTCTAGTATGCGATTTTTAAGTTTAAAAATTTAAATCTCAATTTTGAAAATGTTTGTACTCTTCGATTTTTTTGAAATTTTTTTGTGTAAAACTTCTATCAATTCTACAAATTTTTTGCCCAGGAAGATCGTGGGATAACGATTATTACTATTTTTTAAAATTTTTTGAAAAAATTTTATTCTAATTTTTCAATCTTAAAATCATTTCTACTGCTCCAATGGTGCGTCATAGAGGGGTCCTTTATAAGACCGACCCCCATTAATTTTTACGTCTTAACATTTCTTTGGAACAAACTAATACCCTATCTCCAATTTCTAAGGGGGCTCCCACACAAAACGACATTTTTTAAAATTTGTTCCAACCGCTCTAACTGCCCTAATAGTGCCCTTAGAGCAACAAAATGTATGACCGACCCACAATATTTTTTTAGTTCAAACATTTTCTCTGAACACACCTACCCTCTATCTTTAACTGTTAAGGCGGTCCCCATACAATTTTTTTTATTTTTTGTAATTTTGATTTATTTAATCAGCTTCTACCGGTCCAATGGTGCGTCCGAGAGGGGTCATTAGTGAGACCGACCCCCATTTATTTTTACCCTACAACATTTTTTCAAAACACACCTAAGCCCTATCTTCACTCCCTAAGTAGGCTCCCATACAAATAACAGTTGGAGCAAATTTTATAAAAATGTAATTTTGTGTGGGAGCCTACTTAGGAAGTGGAGATAGGGCGTAGGTATGTTTTGTAAAAATGTTGCAGGGTAAAAATAAATGGGGGTCGGTCTCACTAATGACCCCTCTCGGACGCACCATTGAACCGGTAGAAGCTGATTAAATAAAACAAATTTACAAAAAATAAAAAAAATTCTACGGGGACTGCCTTAACAGTTAAAGATAGAGGGTAGGTGTGTTCAGAGAAAATGTTTGGACTAAAAAAATATTGTGGGTCGGTCATACATTTTGTTGCTTTAAGGGCACTATTAGGGCAGTTAGAGCGGTTGGAACAAATTTTAAAAAATGTCGTTTTGTGTGGGAGCCCCCTTAGAAATTGGAGATAGAGTATTAGTTTGTTCCAAAGAAATGTTAAGACGTAAAAATTAATGGGGGTCGGTCTTATAAAGGACCCCTCTATGACGCACCATTGGAGTAGTAGAAATGATTTTAAGATTGAAAAATTACAATAAAATTTTTTCAAAAAATTTTAAAAAATAGTAATAATCGTTATCCCACGATCTTCCTGGGCAAAAAACTTGTAGAATTGATAGAAGTTTTACACAAAAAAATTTCAAAAAAATCGAAGAGTACAAACATTTTCAAAATTGAGATTTAAATTTTAAAACTTAAAAATTGCATACTAGAGCGCTTTTAAGAATTTTTTGGGATTTTTTTTTAGAAAGTACGTAAAAAAACAAAAATTTTGAAAAAAAAAAATTTGAAATTCGGACCATTATTGAAGAAGTTATGATTAAAAGAAGTTTGAGCAAAGGAACAAACTGCCAATTTTTAAAAATTCGATATCTTTTGAACGGGTCATCAAAAAAATCTGAAAATTTACCACGAAGGAGTTTTCGAAGGGTACTAAAAACTGTAAATAAATTGAAAAAATCTAAAAAAAAAGTTTTTCAAAGTGTCCGATTTCACATGGAATGCCCCATATACTTTATGGGGTCCCCGACCGATATTTTTATGCGTTACAAACGGAATGACAAAGTGAGTATACCCCCATACTGTGGTTGGAGGGTATAAAAATATTTGACGAAGCCGAATTTTTACAACATTTTTCAATTAATCTCATAACAGTTATGGTCTCTGGTTTAAAATACAAAAAAAAAAAAATAAAAATACAGTTGAATTTTTTTGCGCAGTTTCATAAAATTTTTAATAACTTTGGTGTTTGCCCATAGATTTTTATGAAACCCATTTTGTTATCTTTATAAAGGTTCAGGCTTATTTAAAAACAAGTAGAAAAGTTAAATTCGACTTGGCCGAATCTATGAATACCCTCCACAATGACCTTTTTAAGTGATAGTAAATTTTCTAACTTGAAATAAATAACATATTTGATTAGAAACATTTTATTTTGTGTAAAAAAAACTTTTTTTAAAGTAATTAAAAAAAAAAATAATTTACAAAATTTTTTTTGAATGTAAAATTTTTTTGAGTGTAAAAATTTTTTCGCGTGTATTCTTTTTTTTTGTTTTGGTATAAAAATATTTTTGAGTGACAAAACTACGTTGTAAAATATTTTTGTGACTTACCAATGTTTTTAAAACAGGTTTAACGGGTTTTCAACACATGAATTTGAGGTGAAGCTAATCTGAAATTCACGGTTTTGCTAATAACTTTTGAACCACTGGACCGATTTGGGTGAAATTTAATACGAACTAGGCTGGAGGAACGAAAAATATATATGCCAAGCTTCAGCATCCTCAGAAATGCTTTTCGAAAGTTATAGTGCTTTTTATCTCATAAATTCACGAAAAACCCTTGCCGATTTTCAGTCTTTTGCTCATAACTTTTGAACCACTAGACCGATTTCGCTGGATTGCAATACCAACCTGACCAGGTAAATGCCCAACATATATGCCAAACTTCAGGAGCCTCCGTAAAGTCTTTCAAAAGTTAGCGTGTTTTCAACAGACAGACGGACAGACGGACGGACGGACATTGCTAGATCGTCTTAAAATCGATCGAGGATCATGAATATATGTACTTTATGGAATCCTAGACCAATATTTCGAGGTGTTACAAACGGAATGACAAACTTATATATACCCTCTATCACTAGAGTGAAGGGTATAAAAAAAATACAAGGGAATCTTTTGGCGAAGTTTTATAAAATTTTTAATAACTTTGGTGTTTGCCCATAGATTTTTATGACATTCACTTTGTAATGGTTCAGGCTTTTAAGATTGGTAAAAAAATAAATTTTTGATGAAAAAAAGAAATGTTTGATGAAAAAATTTTTTGATATAAAAACAATTTTTGAATTTCTGAATGGGTCTACATTTTTTTTAAAGCTGGGCGTGGCTAAATATTGAAAAAAAAATGGTAAAATTTGTATCGAGTTGCCTTGATTAAATATTTATCAAATTAAAACGGAATGCACAATAATCTCAAAAATGTACATTCTTGTATATCTTTTTTGGGCTATCGATTAAAAATTTTTTATTTTGAAAAATTTTTAGAACTTGTTCAGAAAGTTCCCATTTTTTAAAAAAGTCAATTTATCAAAAATCCGGACACTTTTTTTCTTTTTTAATATTTTTTTTTGTAAAGTTTAGATGTTTATCTATCCACACAAAGAATTCAAACGCCTGTTTTTTTGTTTTTTCGAGGAAATCGCATTTGAATATAGAATTTCATAAGAATGTTTGATTTGCTGGTATATTCTTGTTTCAACATAGCGTATGAGTATTATTTATGCAAATATTTGTTACTCATCCGCTATGCTGAAACAACAAAATACAAGCAAATTACAAAATTCTTAAGAAATTTAATATTCAATGGGATTTAAAAAACGTAAAAAATTAAAAAGGAAAAAAAAATCCGGATTTTTGATAAATTGACTTTTTAAAAAAACGGAAAATTTCAGAGCGGGTTCTAAAAAATTTTCAAAATACAAATTTTTAATCAATAGCCCGTAAAAAAGTATACAACAGTGATAGTGTTTGAGATTATGGTGCATTTCGTTTTAATTTAATAAATATTTAGTCAAGGCAACTCGACACAAATTTGAAATTTTTTTTCAATATTAGCCACGCCTCTTAAGTCCAGGTTTTTAAAAATTGAAAAATCAAAAACGCAATTTTCTTAGTTCTATACAGGGCTATCAATACAATCTATTCAGAAATTCATGAGACACATTTTTTTTTTTTTTTGCTGAACATTTGGTGTGGAATGCCTCATATTTAGATAGACAAGCATATTATAAAAATGTGGTTTTTGATCATATTCATATTAATTAATTTCGATGTGCTTAACACGAATATCAAATAATTTTTAAAATCGGTCAAACAGTTTCCGAGATATCGATATTTGAAACTTGCAAAAAACGGGTTTTTCCTACTGTCAAGAAATTACAAAAAAAAAAATTAAAATTTTTCCTTGGCCATTTCATATAGCTTGAGACAAACTTTAATTTAAAACTTATTTAAGCCAAATACGATTATTTTAGCCCGAGGCGCCCTTCGATCAAAGTTTTGGTTTTGTGGAAAGTTTTTACCAAAAAGTCTTAACTTTGATGAAAAAAACTTAAATATTGTAAGAAACCGCCAATTTTGGAAATTTTTTTGACAAATTTCAAATGGAAACATCTCAAAAACCGCTCAAATGAGTTCAGAATGTGTTTGATATTCGTATTCAGCCTGCCAAAATGAAAATAAATAATGTAAAGAAAGATTTTTTTAAATTTTCAAAAATTTAAAATTTTGGTGGAAATGTACAAAAATCCAAAAACTTTGATCGAAGGGCGCCAAGGGTTAAAATGATCGGATTTGGCTTAAATTAAGTTTAAATAAAAGATTGTCTTAAACTTTATGACAGAGTGAAGGACAAGACATTTTGAGATTTTTTTTTTAAAATTCTTGAACGAAAAAACCTTTGTTCTATTTTGTCACTGTTTAATATAAATTTTTAAAGTTGTTTCCTTTTGATTTTATTTTTCGAGGTGTTGCAAATGTTATGATAATCTAATCTATACCCTATATCACTAGAGTGTAGGGTACAACAAATAATACTATAAAAACTTTTTACAATATTCTCTATATGTATAAAAAAATCATGATGATGCCGCTGAGTTTCATCTCTGTTTTTTTTTTCAATAAAAAATTTCTGTTTGGAGTAAAAATCTTTATGTATCTTGTGTATTACGATTGGAAATCATACTATTATTATTTTTTTTTATTTAGTGTGAATGAGGGGCGGAGCATACAAGTATGTATTTTGTATATTTGTTAATGGCTGCATGTATATTGAAAACCTACATTTTTACCAACAAAGAATCTTCAACATTTGATAACATGTACAAAAAAAAAACACTATAATAACAATTTAAATAAAGAAGTTATTTTATTTTTTAAATTATCTAAAAATCTATATAGTAGTTTTGATATTAGTTTAATAGGATATTTTTTTTACATTTATTTAAATTGCATTTATTTTAGGTCACCATAGCGTATGATTAATATATTTTGGAATTTATAATATTAATTATACTTCAAGAACAACTAAGCGTATAAGTACACAGAAAAAAAACGTCGAGGTAATGTTATCTAAGCTGGCATAGGTGAATTATTTTTGTATGAAATTTAAAAGCCACGACTTATTACCTATGCCACCAGTATAATTTTAATTTGCATTTTCACCTAATGGCCATGTAAGATTTACTAATGAATATAGGTAAAATTTCGAATTTAATTTTTTTTATTTTTTATTGACATTTTCAATTTTAATATTTTAAAAAGGTATGTCCAAAATTTAAATTAATTAATAAATAATAAAATTATGTAGATAATAATAATTTGCAAATTCAATTTTTAGAAACTAAATACATATTTAATCCGAATTAATTTGAAACTGGCAGCGATTTTGAAGAACGGGTAAAGCGAAAAATGTACCTTGAAACTGCGACACAAGACGAAAAAACAAAATTAAATATGGAGACTGGAAAAAAGGAATCTGTTATAAATATTTGATGCTACTTAAAGGTAAAAAAAAATATAACGATTATTTCTATATGCTGTCTTTTAATATAGATCATATTTTGCTACCAGTTTCAGCTTACAAGAACATTCCACGCCCAAAAATGTGCCAATTGAATGGTGACATTGTTAAAATGCAAATTGATTGTAAGGCTATCAAAACAATCGAATTGAAAAATGAATCCCATTTGATCCCCGAAAAGTTAACACCAACATGTATAAAATGGACCAGTTTCAGCTTCTGATACAGAAATGTCGAATTAATACCCTTGAGGAGAGAGAAACTGAAAGAAATGCCACTGCTCCTCGCACTTGCTTTGTAATGAGCGATTTTCTATAGAAAAAATTTATCAGAAATTGAGAATTTTTCTGCAAAAAGAATTTCTGAGAATCTGAGAATTTTTCTATAGAAATGATATTTCAGAATCTGAGAATTTTTCTATAGAAAAAATGTCTCAGAATCTGAGAATTTTTCTGTAGAAAAAATGTCTCAGAATCTGAGAATTTTTCTATAGAAAAAATGTCTCAGAATCTGAGAATTTCTCTATAGCAAAAATGTCTCAGAATCTGAGAATTTTTCTATAGAAAAAATGTCTCAGAATCTGAGAGTTTTTCTTTAGAAAAAATTTCTCAGAATCTGAGAATTTTTCTATATTTTCTCAGATTCTGAGAAATTTTTTCTATATAAAAATTCTCAGATTCTGCGACATTTGTTCCATAGAAAAATTCTCAAATTCTGAGACATTTTTTCTATGAAAAAATTCTCAGATTCTGAGACATTTTTTTATGAAAAAATTCTCAAATTCTGATACATTTGGCAATAGAAACATTCTCACATTCTGAGACATTTTTTCTATACAAAAATTCTCAGATTCTGAGACATTTTTTCTTTAGAAAAAGTCTCTGATTCTGAGACATTTTTTCTATAGAAAAATTCTCTGATTCGGAGACATTTGTTCTATAGAAAAATTCTCAGATTCTTAGACATTTTTTCTATAGAAAAATTCTCAGATTCTGAGGCATTTTTTCTTTAGAAAAATTCTCAGTTCTGAGACATTTTTTCTATAGAAAAATTCTCTGATTTTTTCTATAAAAAAATTCTCAGACTCTGAGACTTTTTTCTATAGAAAAATTCTCAGATTCTGAGACATATTTTCTATTGAAAAATTCTCAGATTCTGAGACATTTTTTCTCTAGAAAAATTCTCAGATTCTGAGACATTTTTTCTATAGAAAAATTCTCAGATTCTGAGACATTTTTTCTATAGAAAAATTCTCAGATGCTGAGACATTTTTTCTATAGAAAAATTCTCAGATTCTGAGACATTTTTTCTATAGAAAAATTCTCAGATTCTGAGACATTTTTTCTATAAAAAAATTCTCAGATTCTCAGACATTTTTTCTATAGAAAAATTCTCAGATTCTGAGACATTTTTTCTATAGAAAAATTCTCAGATTCTGAGACATTTTTTCTATAGAAAAATTCTCAGATTCTGAGACATTTTTTCTATAGAAAAATTCTCAGATTCTGAGACATTTTTTCTATAGAAAAATTCTCAGATTCTGAGACATTTTTTCTATAGAAAAATTCTCAGATTCTGAGACATTTTTTCTATAGAAAAATTCTCAGATTCTGAGACATTTTTTCTATAGAAAAATTCTCAGATTCTGAGACATTTTTTCTATAGAAAAATTCTCAGATTCTGAGACATTTTTTCTATAGAAAAATTCTCAGATTCTGAGACATTTTTTCTATAGAAAAATTCTCAGATTCTGAGACATTTTTTCTATAGAAAAATTCTCAGATTCTGAGACATTTTTTCAATAGAAAAATTCTCAGATTCTGAGACATTTTTTCCATAGAAAAATTCTCAGATTCTGAGACATTTTTTCTATAGAAAAATTCTCAGATTCTGAGACATTTTTTTCTATAGAAAAATTCTCAGATTCTGAGACATTTTTTCTATAGAAAAATTCTAAGATTCTGAGACATTTTTTCTATAGTAAAATTCTCAGATTCTGAGACATTTTTTCTATAGAAATTCGCAAATTCTGAGACATTTTTTCTATATAAAAATTCTCAGATGTCTCAGAATCCGATTCTGAGAATTTTTCTATAGAAAAAATTTTAGAATCTGAGAAAAAATGTGTCAGAATCTGAGAAATTTCTATAGAAAATATGTCTCTAAATCAACAACTGTAATTTTTAATAAAAAAAAAATAAAAAATTATAAAGCATAATAAATTCTACTAATTTTTTAATTTATTAGTGGGGGAAAGTATTTAAAGGTTGCATATCAACAAAATAATTTAGATAAATTACCTAAGTTTATATATAAATTCTTACTCTGCTGAACTTTGTAAAGTTTACAAAGTTTGTTTGGAATATTTCCTAAAAACATAGTTAATTTTTCGAACATATCATTTTTTAAAAATTACCTTGGCTTTTAAGTAATATTGTCTAAAAACTTTGTAGGCTCTATGTTATCTTGGCACTTCGATAAAGTTATACTATGATTTTAGGTAATATTACCTCGATTTTTTTTTTGTGTGTAATTAAAAATTGCTCATACGCTAGTTTTAATTAAAAGCACAATTTCTTTGATAAAATTGGAGAATTTTATGCAATCGGAAAAAGAGAAAGAAAGGTTAAAGATGTACTTAAATTATTTTAATTATTTTCTCAAAGTTAAGTTGAAGTCTTTAAAAATTGGTTAACTGAGATTAACTAAATAAATTGGGTAAATTAAGGCAAACTATGTAATTTTGACCAAAATTAGTAAAAATTTACCCAATTTATGATATTTGGAATTTGTTAAAATTTACCAATTTGTGGTACACTGAAAAAAAGATACTAAGTTTTAAGAAATTCAGTCTCAATAAAAAGAAATTCGAAAAATCGAGTTCTGAAAAAATAATATTTCTTTTTCTAATTGTAAGTAAATTATTGCCTAAAAAATAGCCATTAGGGCTATTTTTCAAGGGCCCGGGACACGTGCTCTGGGCCCATATATACATATCATATTTACTTTTTTTTGCTTTTTTTAAGCGCATACAACTTTTTTTAAAAATTTAATTTGTTTAAAAATTTAGATTTTAACATATTTTTTTTACAGAAAAAGTCCAAATATGGACTTTTTCTACATAAAAAGTTCCAAATTATTAAAAATAGCCCACAGATACACAAACAAATGTCCTCACATTTTATGACATTTTTCATATAGAAAAAGTTTGAGATTCGAATACATACAAAGTCTCAAATGAGAAATTTTTCATAAATAAAATGGTGTCAGATTTTAAGAAATTTTTCGTAAAGAAAAAGTTTCAGATAAGAAAATTTATTGTATGAAAAAATTCTTAGATTCTACGATATTTTTCGCATAGAAAAAGTATACACTCAAAAATTATGTTATTAACTGTTTGTAGTTTATTTTAAAAGTATTACGTTTTGTCGTTTTTAAAAGAAAAAACATTTGTTCAATGTTCAGTTTTTTTAAATGACTATTTCTGTTCTTTGTTTCAAAAATAACAATATAAAAAATAAAGACTTTCATTAGTATTCAATTTTTAAAGTCATTTATTTTTGTTCGGTAAGTAAAAATAAGTGATTCTTCTTTAATTTTTAATGATTTGTGTACGTAATTTTAATTGTTGGCATTTTTTAAAGAAAAGTCATTAGTTTTTACCTGCTTGTGTTGGTTATTTTTTTGTAGACAAAAAATTAAAAACATTATTTATGGCCAGAATGTAGTTGATTGCGGTAACGACTCCCCAAAACTTTTATTAAAAATTTTTTAAAATAAAATTCAATAGAAGAATTGAGAAAATAACCTACGAAATCATTAATTTCTAATGTTTTCGTAGGTAATTTCTTTTTGAATTTGTTGGTAAAAGTAACACAACAATCATTAATTTTGAATTTTTTCGTAGGTTATTTTTTTTGTTGGAAAAAAATG
The DNA here is from genome assembly GCA_963921195.1 of Pegoplata infirma. Classification (NCBI taxonomy): domain Eukaryota; kingdom Metazoa; phylum Arthropoda; class Insecta; order Diptera; family Anthomyiidae; genus Pegoplata; species Pegoplata infirma. The sequence goes on along the minus strand of OY992539.1, from coordinate 13,117,650 downwards.
AAAGTGTCGTTATTTTTTAATGTTCAATGTTATTTATTTTAGAAAATTTTATTAACAGTAAAAAATAAATGTTGATGTTTGTTAAAATAAATGAATAATTACTGGGATGGTTTTCAAATGTTTTATCACTTGTTTTAAATATGTTTTTCATTTGGTATTGTCTACAAAATATTATGAGTGTAAGACTCATAAGGGAATTATCTCAACCCATATGCAATGATTTGCCTGAAATTTAAAATATATATAAAGGAGACGAGTGCTTAAAAATTTCGTTGGGCCCTTACGATACAATTTTGACCTTCGGAGAATTTCGATAACTCTCGAACTTACAGAAATATCGTCTAGATTAGTTCGTATTCATATGGATACACCCGATATAAATACACCCCAAAATTTTTCACATTTTCATGAAAAAAGTATTTAACGGAGCCGAATTTTTACAAGGTTAGGCCACCATCGGAGAGGCTTTTAAAAAAACCTTTCTCCTCACATGTAAACGTCAAATAGTTTCCTAGAAAGAAATGGCTGAAAAATCCAAAAAACGATTTTTTCGCTATTTTTTGACCCATGTTTTGAACCCCGATATGGCTGATAAGCCAAGACACCCCAACCTTACAATTGTCTCTTTTATATTTATTTTAAGTTTCATACAAATCGGTTCAGAAGGGGTAAGATTCGTAGAAAAAGTCTCAGATTCTGAGACTTTTTCTTTACGAAAAACGAGTTTGTAATTGAGACTTTTTCTACACACAAAAAGAAAACCTTGTCAAATTACAAGAAAAAGTCTCGTAGTCCCATTTTACCAATATTTGACAATTTTCATTGTTTTTGAACAAAACATTTTCGATCGAAATTTACATTTTTTTTTGTAATTTTAAATTTTTTTTCCATAACTTTACAAATTTCCGAGTTTTTTTACAAAAAAAAATAATCTAGTAAATTCACTAGAATTTTTTGTAAGTTTTATTTTGCCAAAAAAGTTGTAAACTTACAATTTTATTGGTAAAAAGTTTGTAAAATTACAAAAAAGCTTGTTATTTTTACTAGGAATTCTCGCAAAATAGGAGGTAGAAAAAAAATAAGTAAAATCACGAACACTCCTTGCAAGTTTTATCGCCTCAAAAATTCTAAATTTATAGTATTATTGGTAAAAAGCTTGTAAAATTACAAAATTATTGGTAAAAATCTTGTAAAATTACAACACTCAAAATATTTTGTAGGCAAAAACAAATGGAAACACATTTAAAACAAGTGCTAAAACAATTGAAAATCATCCCAGTAAATATTCACTTGTTTCAACAAACAATAACACTTATTTTTTACTGTTAATAAAATTTTCTAAAATAATTAAAAAATAACGTCACTTTAATTTTTTTTACCAACAAATTCGAAAAAAATTACCTTTGAAAAAATTACAAATTAATGATTGTTGTGTTATTTTTACCAACAAATAAAAAAAAAATATACCTACGAAAACATTAAAAATTAATGATTTCGTAGGTTATTTTTAAAATTTTTCTATTGAATTATATTTTAAAAAACGTTTTATACAAATTTGGGTAATCGCAATCAATCTACCCATCGTGCCAAAGTCACTTGATACAAACATGTTTTTATATTTCTATAAATATTTTTTTTGAATTTTTGTGTAGGTAAAAACTAATGATTACTCATTAAAAAAATACCAACAATTTAAAAAAAAAAAAACAAGTAAGAAAATTACAGTCGGTCAAGACCGCCATATAATACCCTACACCAGTGTTTCCCGGAAAATGGGTCCCCAGTTCAAACATGGACCGATTGGATCTATCTTTAGTCAAATCTTTAATAAGCGTAAAAAACAATCGAAAGCCTAATTTGAGTGAAATAAGCTTCTATTTGTTGCCAATAAGCCGCTTTAACTAAATATCGGGCGAAATTTTTTATGGGGCCTAAGTCCAAAAATGGTCCGATTATAATCATTAGGTTATTAAATTACAAGTTAAAAACATACAAACAAAATTTTAATAAAATATTTTCTATTTTCATGAAATTTGAGAGATATATGTGAATATCGGGAAGGTGGTTTGTATGGGGGATACAAGAAGAACTGGTCCGATTCCTCTGAAATTCGGAATGTTAATTATTAAATACAAAACACGTTTACCTGCCAAATTTCGAAAGGATACCTATTATAATACGGCCATTAGAGCCAATTGAGCCAAATTAAAGCGGACCTTTGTAAGGGGGCTAGGTCTAATCATGGACCGATTTATTCCAATTTCAATAGGCTTCGTCATGGGCCAAATGAAGCTTAAGTTTCAAATTTCAACCAAATCGATTGATAATTGCGACCTGTATCGTGTTTACAACGTTTACATGGACGGACGGACATACAGACGGATGGACGGACATAGCTAGAATGACTTAAAAAGTTTTTCTGAGTCGATCGGTATACATAAAAGTGGGTCTAGGACTAATATTTTGGGTAGTTACAAACATCAGCACAAAGTCATTATACCCTGTACCACAGAGTGGTGTAGGGTATAATTACTAACACACATCATTAAAAATTTAAAAATAATCGGTAGTTTTTACTTACAGAACAAAAATAAATGACTTTAAAAATTCAATGTTAATGAAAGTCTTTATTTTTTAGTGTGTTATTTTTGAAACAAAGGACAGAAGTAGTCATTAATAAAAACCGAACATCAAACAAATGTTTTTTCTTTTAAAAACGACTAACGTAAAACTTTTTAAACTAACTACAACCAGTTAATATAATTTTTTGAGTTTTTTTTTCCTAACCAGCTCACAGATAGAAGAACATCACAGAATATCTAAGAATCGATCATGAATCAATCGTTAATATACTTTATGGGATCTTTGACCGATATTTCCATTTGATACACATGGAATGATAAAGTGAGTAAACCCCCACACAGAAAAATATATGGAGAAAAAAATTTTGAGTAATCACTTGCAAAAAAATTTTGAGTAATTTTTTAATTGATGCAATTAAAAATTTACACAAAAGCTTAAAAAAAATTAAGTAAATAATTTAATTTAATTTAAAGTTTTCTTAATTTTTTTTTGCTCTCCAAGTTTTTAGAATTCTCGTTGAGTTCATATTTTTTTTGTATATATATAATAGTTTGAAATCATCTTTATGAAATTTTTCTATGTCTTTAAGACATAAATATATTTGTTAAAAGTTTGAAAAAAAGTTTTTTTTTTTTGTAAAAAGAAAATGTGAAACTTTTTAAAGCTTTTTAAAAAAATAAATTTTGAGTAAATTTTTACTTGACACAATTAAAAAAACAAACGAAAAATTTTGATTAAAGTTTTAGTTGTGTCAATTAAAAATTTACTTAAATTTTTTGGCATAGGTACATTTAAAAATTTTTTATTAAAAGTTTACTCAATACTATCAAATCGTTTACCGGTGCAAAATTGAGTAATTTTTTACTCAATATCAATAGTATTAAATATTTTGTCAAATTTTATTATTTTTTTTTTGCATAATGTGGTTGAGGTGTATAAAAATTTAAATAAAATTTTTTCGTTCATAGATTTGCCATCCCAAAATAATAACAATAATACTCTCATTACATTGTTGCTTAATAGCAAATCACTCAACCATTACAATTATCATTTATTATACTTACAAATAACTGTGTTTTTGAAATTCTAGCGAGAGAAATTTTCAAAATAAATTAAGAAAAAAAACAATGTCATCATGATATAAAACCATAAATTTTTATAATTGTTGTATTTTTTTTTTTGTTTGGTAGTTGAAGAATACATGCAATTTATATGAATTTTCACAACATGTCCAGTAAATCATTTATGCCATGTTGTAATTAACTCTTCAAATAATACGTACAAACATTAGAAATAACAGAAAACTGAAAATCTAATGGATGTAACAACTTATGATAGCTAAAATAATATAATTAAAAATCTTTTAAAACATTTTTCGCAAATATTAAAAAAAAAAAATAAAAAATGCGCGTGAAGAATAATAACGCAAACACGCATATTTAAAAAGATATTCACACAACACTAAGCAATGCCAACTTATTTTCAATGTAAGTAATGCTAACAACACCATCTTACGTACAACAAATCATTGTGATCTAATTAAATCATTAATTAATTAAAGAAAAATAAAAACAGTATTTGTAGGCCTACATGTATTGGATTATACCGAAATAATATTAAACTTCCCCCCATCATAAAAATCCTCTTATAAACTAATACACCCAAAACATTGTTAAATATTTAACAAGTTTTTAGTAAAGTTGTTTTTTATTGAACAAACTTTTTTTTTCAAACGATTTTTAATGTTGAAAATTCCTGTGGCGTAATAAAAAAGAGATGCTAACCCAAAAGGGGAGTTATTACGTATTCAATTTTTGAGATCCATTTAAATCATTTGATATTCGTGTTTATATGGTTGTATCAATTAGATAAATTATTACTTAAATAATGGATGAAAAAAAGTGATTAATTTTCTGTGTGAAAATTAAATATTTTTTTAAATTTATTTTTCATTAAAATTTAACATTTTTTTTTTGAGTGTAGTTCCTTCTATGCGTGTGTATGGCGGTTTTATAGCAGAGCCTGCGGTCAGAACCGGGAAGCTCGAGTACCCGGGAACTCGTCTACCCGGGAAGCTCAACTACCCGGGATTGCTACCCGGGTAGTTGAGCTACCCGGGTAGTTGAAATTAACTTTTTTTACGTTTAAAACCGTGTAAAATCTAAACTATTATTAGAAAGTATAGCAAAGTTATATAAATTTGAATGGCGAGATTGCAAGGAATAACCTCACAAAATTTTGTGCAAATCTAACTTCAACTGTGGCTTCGGCACACAACTACCCGTCTCGGCTCGTCCACTTTCCATACAAATATGTGAAAAAGTGTACAATTTTCAAGTTTAAAGTCATTTTATGAAAAATTTTTCAAAAAGACTTGGTAAAAAAATTACATGGCTGTAATCGGCTCATAATTTTTATCACTTGTTTAAAATTTCAGAACAATCCGATGAAAATTGTGTCCTGGCTAAACAACTACCCGTCTCGGCTCGTCCACTTTCCATACAAATGTGTGAAAAAGTGTACAATTTTCAAGTTTGAATTTATTTTATGAAAAATTTTTCAAAGAGACTTGTTAAAAAAATTACATGGCTAGAATGGGTATATAGTATTGATTATTTGTTTAAAATTTGAAAAGAATCCGATGAAAATTGTGGCATGGCCAAACTACTACCCGACTACCCGTCTAGGCTAGTCTACTTAAAAAAAAAATAAATTTAAAATCCAAAAAAAAATAAATATTTTTTTTTTACTAATTAGTATTGACCATATTCAAGGACACCAAATTTAAAATTTTAGTACAATCCGATGAATTTTGTGGCATTGGCGAACTACTACCCGTCCCAGCTCGTCCAATTTCCATACAAATGTGTGAAAATGTGTACAATTTGCCTGTTTGAAGTCATTTTATGACAAAAATTGTCAGAGACTTGTTAAAAAAATTATATAGCTGGAATCGGAATATAATTGTGATTACTTGTTTTAAATTTCAAAAGAATCCGATGAAAATTGTGGCCTGTCCAAACTACTACCCGACTATCCGTCTCGGCTAGTCCACTTAAAAAAAAATGAAAAAGATCAAAAAAAAAAATAATTCTTTTTTACTAATTCGAATTGACTATATTCAAATACACCAAATTTCAAATTTTAGTGCAATCCGATGAATTTTGTGGCCTGGACATACTACTACCCGTCCCGGCTCATCCACTCTCCATACAAATGTGTGAAAAACTGTACAATTTTCAAGTTTGAAGTCATTTTATGAAAAATTTTTAAAAAAGACTTGTTAAAAAAATTACATGGCTGGCATCGGCTGATTATTGTTATTACTTGTTTAAAATTTCAAAAGAAGCCGATGAAAATTGTGGCCTTTACATACTACTACCCGTCCCGGCTCGTTCACTTTCCATACAAATGTGTGAAAAAGTGTACAATTTTCAAGTTTGAAGTCATTTTATGAAAATTTTTTAAAAAAGACTAGTTAAAAAAATTGCATGGCTGGAATCGGCTTATAATTGTTATTACTTGTTTTAAATTTCATAAGAATCCGATGAAAATTGTGGCCTGGCCATACTACTACCCGTCCCGGCTCGTCCACTTTCCATACAAATGTGTGAAAAAGTGTACAATTTTCAAGTTTGATGTCATTTTATGACAAAAATTTCAAAGAGACTTGTTAAAAAAAATTACATGGCTGGAATCGGCTTATAATTGTAATTACTTGTTTAAAATTTCAAAAGAATCCGATGAAAATTGTGGCCTCGCCATACTACTACCCGTCCCGGCTCGTCCACTTTCCATACAAATGTGTGAAAAAGTGTAAAATTTTCAAGTTTGATGTCATTTTATGACAAAAATTTCAAAGAGACTTGTTAAAAAAATTACATGGCTGGAATCGGCTTATAATTGTAATTACTTGTTTAAAATTTCAAAAGAATCCGACGAAAATTGTGGCCTGGCCATACTACTACCCGTCCCGGCTCGTCCACTTGCCATACAAATGTGTGAAAAAGTGTACAATTTTCAAGTTTGAAGTCATTTGATGAAAAATTTTTCAAAGAGACTTGTTAAAAAAATTACTAGGCTGGAATCGGCTTATAATTGTTATTACTGGTTTAAAATTTCAAAAGAATCCGATGAAAATTGTGGCCTGTCCATACTACTACCCGTGCCGGCTCGTCCACTTTCCATACAAATGTGTGAAAAAGTGTACAATTTTCAAGTTTGATGTCATTTTATGACAAAAATTTCAAAGAGACTTGTTAAAAAAAATTACATGGCTGGAATCGGCTTATAATTGTAATTACTTGTTTAAAATTTCAAAAGAATCCGATGAAAATTGTGGCCTCGCCATACTACTACCCGTCCCGGCTCGTCCACTTTCCATACAAATGTGTGAAAAAGTGTACAATTTTCAAGTTTGATGTCATTTTATGACAAAAATTTCAAAGAGACTTGTTAAAAAATATTACATCGCTGGAATCGGCTTATAATTGTAATTACTTGTTTAAAATTTCAAAAGAATCCGATGAAAATTGTGGCCTGGCCATACTACTACCCGTCCCGGCTCGTCCACTTTCCATACAAATGTGTGAAAAAGTGTACAATTTTCAAGTTTGATGTCATTTTATGACAAAAATTTCAAAGAGACTTGTTAAAAAAAATTACATGGCTGGAATCGGCTTATAATTGTTATTACTTGTTTAAAATTTCAAAAGAATCCGACGAAAATTGTGGCCTGGCCATACTACTACCCGTCCCGGCTCGTCCACTTTCCATACAAATGTGTGAAAAAGTGTACAATTTTCAAGTTTGAAGTCATTTTATGAACAATTTTTCAAAGAGACTTGTTAAAAAAATTACATGGCTGGAATCGGCTTATAATTGTTATTACTTGTTTAAAATTTCAAAAGAATCCGATGAAAATTGTGGCCTGTCCATACTACTACCAGTGCCGGCTCGTCCACTTTCCATACAAATGTGTGAAAAAGTGTACAATTTTCAAGTTTGATGTCATTTTATGACAAAAATTTCAATGAGACTTGTTAAAAAATATTACATGGCTGGAATCGGCTTATAATTGTAATTACTTGTTTAAAATTTCAAAAGAATCCGATGAAAGTTGTGGCCTCGCCATACTACTACCCGTCCCGGCTCGTCCACTTTCCATACAAATGTGTGAAAAAGTGTACAATTTTCAATTTTGATGTCATTTTATGACAAAAATTTCAAAGAGACTTGTTAAAAAAATTACATGGCTGGAATCGGCTTATAATTGTTATTACTTGTTTAAAATTTCAAAAGAATCCGACAAAAATTGTGGCCTGGCCATACTACTACCCGTCCCGGCTCGTCCACTTTCCATACAAATGTGTGAAAAAGTGTACAATTTTCAAGTTTGAAGTCATTTTATGAACAATTTTTCAAAGAGACTTGTTAAAAAAATTACATGGCTGGAATCGGCTTATAATTGTTATTACTTGTTTAAAATTTCAAAAGAATCCGATGAAAATTGTGGCCTGTCCATACTACTACCCGTGCCGGCTCGTCCACTTTCCATACAAATGTGTGAAAAAGTGTACAATTTTCAAGTTTGATGTCATTTTATGACAAAAATTTCAATGAGACTTGTTAAAAAATATTACATGGCTGGAATCGGCTTATAATTGTAATTACTTGTTTAAAATTTCAAAAGAATCCGATGAAAGTTGTGGCCTCGCCATACTACTACCCGTCCCGGCTCGTCCACTTTCCATACAAATGTGTGAAAAAGTGTACAATTTTCAATTTTGATGTCATTTTATGACAAAAATTTCAAAGAGACTTGTTAAAAAAATTACATGGCTGGAATCGGCTTATAATTGTAATTACTTGTTTAAAATTTCAAATGAATCCGATGGAAATTGTGGCCTCGCTATACTACTACCCGTCCCGGCTCGTCCACTTTCCATACAAATGTGTGAAAAAGTGTACAATTTTCAAGTTTGAAGTCATTTTATGAAAAATTTTTAAAAAAGACTTGTTAAAAAAATTACATGGCTGGCATCGGCTGATTATTGTTATTACTTGTTTAAATTTTCAAAAGAAGCCGATGAAAATTGTGGCCTGGACATACTACTACCTGTCCCGGCTCGTTCACTTTCCATACAAATGTGTGAAAAACTGTACAATTTTCAAATTTGAAGTCATTTTATGAAAAAACTTTTAAAGAGACTTGTTAAAAAAAAATTACATGGCTGGGATCGGCATGCTAAAAGTTTCAAAAGAATCGGATGAAAATTGTGGCCTGGCTAAACTACTACCTGTCTCGAGTTTTTCACTTTTCGTAAAAAAAACACTCTTGTATCCCAAAATGTGTACTACACTGTGTGTGTGGCAATTTCTATTAAGTTCTAAAACGTAATTTCACTTTAACAAGTCTCTTTGAAATTTTTGTCATAAAATGACATCAAACTTGAAAATTGTACACTTTTTCACACATTTGTATGGAAAGTGGACGAGCCGGGACGGGTAGTAGTATAGCGAGGCCACAATTTCCATCGGATTCTTTTGAAATTTTAAACAAGTAATTACAATTATAAGCCGATTCCAGCCATGTAATATTTTTTAACAAGTCTCTTTGAAATTTTTGTCATAAAATGACTTCAAACTTGAAAATTGTACACTTTTTCACACATTTGTATGGAAAGTGGACGAGCCACTAAAATTTAAAATTTGGTGTCCTTGAATATAGTCAATACTAATTAGTAAAAAAAAATATATTTTTTTTTTTTGGATTTTTTAATTTTTTTTTTTTTAAAGTAGACTAGCCTAGACGGGTAGTCGGGTAGTAGTTTGGCCAGGCCACAATTTTCATCGGATTCTTTTGGAATTTTTAACAAGTAATCACTATTATATACCGATTCCAGGCATGTATTTTTTTTAACAAGTCTCTTTGAAAAATTTTTCATAAAATGACTTCAAACTTGAAAATTGTACACTTTTTCACACATTTGTATGGAAAGTGGACGAGCCGGGACGGGTAGTAGTATGGCCAGGCCACAATTTTCATCGGATTCTTTTGAAATTTTAAACAAGTAATTACAATTATAAAGTGAGTCCAGCCATGTAATTTTTTTAACAAGTCTCTTTGAAAAATTTTTCATAAAATGACTTCAAACTTGAAAATTGTACACTTTTTCACACATTTGTATGGAAAGTGGACGAGCCGGGACGGGTAGTACTATGGCCAGGCCACAATTTTTGTCGGATTCTTTTGAAATTTGAAACAAGTAATTACAATTGTAAGCCGGTTCCAGCCATGTAATTTTTTTAACAAGTCTCTTTGAAATTTTTGTCATAAAATGACATCAAACTTGAAAATTGTACACTTTTTCACACATTTGTATGGAAAGTGGACGAGCCGGGACGGGTAGTAGCATGGCGTGGCCACAATTTTCATAGGATTCTTTTGAAATTTTAAACAAGTAATAACAATTATAAGCCGATGCCAGATATGTAATTTTTTAAACAAGTCTTTGTTAAAAATTTTTCATTAAATGACTTTAAACTTGAAAATTGTACACTTTTTCACACATTTGTATGGAAATTGGACGAGCTGGGACGGGTAGTAGTTCGCCAATGCCACAAAATTTATCGGATTACACTAAAATTTTAAATTTGGTGTCCTTGAATATGGTCAATACTAATTAGTAAAAAAAAAATATTTTTTTTTTGGATTTTTTTATTTTATTTTTTTTTAAGTAGACTAGCCTAGACGGGTAGTCGGGTAGTAGTTTGGCCAGGCCACAATTTTCATTGGATTCTTTTCAAATTTTAAACAGATAATCACTACTATATACCCATTCCAGCCATGTAATTTTTTTAACAAGTCTCTTTGAAAAATTTTTCATAAAATAACATCAAACTTGAAAATTGTTCACTTTTTCACACATTTGTATGGAAAGTGGACGAGCCGAGACGGGTAGTTGTTTAGCCAGGACACAATTTTCATCGGATTGTTCTGAAATTTTAAACAAGTGATAACAATTATAAGCTGATTACAGCCATGTAATTTTTTTACCAAGTCTTTTTAAAAATTTTTTCATAAAATGACTTTAAACTTGAAAATTGTACACTTTTTCACATATTTGTATGGAAAGTGGACGAGCCGAGACGGGTAGTTGTGTGCCGAAGCCACAGTTGTAGTTAGATTTACACAAAATTTTGTGAGGTTATTCCTTGCAATCTCGCCATTCAAATTTATATAACTTTGCTATACTTTCTAATAATAGTTTAGATTTTACACGGTTTTAAACGTAAAAAAAGTTAATTTCAACTACCCGGGTAGCTCAACTACCCGGGTAGTAATCCCGGGTAGTTGAGCTTCCCGGGTAGCTCGGGTACTCGTCTACCCGGGAAACGGGGGGCTCTGTTTTATAGTGCAGTGATACTAAACAAATAATAACTACAGCATTTACAGATGTAATTCGTAAAAGATCAATTGTTATTCGAAGATTCTACTTGTAATTCGAAGATTCCATTTGTAATTTAAAAATTCCATTTATAATTTCTACTTGTAATTTGAAGATTCATTTTGAAATTCGAAGATTCTTTTTGAAATTCGAAGATTCTATTTGTAATTCGAAGAAGACCAATGAAAATTCAGTTAATATTTTTCCAATTAAAAATGGACCCTTCAAATTACAAATAGAATTGAATCTTCGGATTACAAGTAGAAACTTCGAATTTCAAGTAGAATCTTCGAATTACATCTGTAAATGTATGTGTAGTATGTTGTTAAATTCTTAATGTACTATTGTTAAGACTCACTCATTCACAAGATTTTTTTTTCTACTCACGCTCACTCACAATCACGTAAGTAAATTTAAGACAACTCTCACACACACACGCAATCATAAAAGCTTTACTCACACGTCGAGTCACACTCACGAAACTCTTAAGGGCCATTTAGATTGGCAGACTTGTAAAACGACCTGTCAAAAATTCATGCGGAGAGAATTTTTTTCATCGTCTAAACACACAACATACAAATACGGACAGACTTTTTGTCAATACGGAGAGGAAAATGTTGACATACGGATGTAATTTTTGTGTTTTGAAAAATTTCAAAAAATTACAATTTTCATTAGATCAGGGATGTTTTTTATGTAAACAAAAATACAAATAATAACAACAGCTGTTGTGAAGTGGTGGTAAAAATAAATAAAATTTTATATGGGCTAAATTTTCGGAACAAGTCTAATTGGCAGACATTGGTCCGATTTATTTTTTTCTATTTTTTGAAATAGGGATGATTTAGGTGAGTTCAACAAAGAAACAAAATTGTCGGCGGCCCGTGGTTCCAGAGTTATGGGTCTCCAAAGTTCGGATATCGAATTTAATATATCTTCATCAATAATGGTGCAATCAGACCAAGATTGGTTTCATTCGAAAGCTTATTCAAATACCTTTAATTTGACATTTTAAAAAATTTGGATTCATTAACCCATTGTGAAACAACTCTAAATTTTAGATTTTTCACCCCAAGTTTTTGAAGAAATGGGGTAAAATTTTAAAATTATGCCCTATTAAGGTATTTATTTTTATAACTAGGCTTATAGCTTAGATATTAAGCTTTGATTTGAGCTTTCATTTGACCTTTTAACCCTTATAGAACCGGAGTTATTTACGTTTAAACATTAGAAAACATATTTGAATATATATACCAGACCTCTGTGTAGTTTATTTTTTTTTTTGCCTTAAAAGGTTTTCTGGGTTGCCGGCCTTCGGACGGGCTTAGGGATTTTAATTTTCATATATTAATTAAGCGGCTTCGCTAAATAAAGTTTTTTTTTATTAATATATAAGCGGGGTCAATGGTTACGAGTCAATAACTCCGGTTCTATAAGGATTAAAAGGTCCATTAAAAGCTCAAATGAAAGCTTAATATCTAAGCTTTAAATCTCGTTGTATAAATACATGCCTTAATAACACACAATTTTGAAATATAACGCATTTTCTCTAAAAACTTTGGTTTAAAAATCTAAAATTTGGTTTTGTGCCACAATGGGTTAATGGAACCAAATTTTTTTTAAATTTCAAAATAAAGGTATTTGATTAAGCTTTCGAATGAAACCAATCTTGGTCTGATCGGACCAATTTTGATGAAGATATATCAAATTCGATATCCGAACTTTGGAGGCCCATAACTCGGAAACCATGGGCCGCCGACAATTTTTTTTTTTTTTTGAACACAGCACTAAAAGTTCTACCTGTGATATTTTTTTTTTTTTGGATCAGAGAAATGTCTGCCAACTAGACTTTAACCAAACTTCCTGCCAAACAAGGAATATGGAGTCGGTGGAGATGTTGGAATCAGAGATGTCGGAATCAGTGTAGATTTAGATTTATGCATCTTTTGGTTAAGGAACGCAAATTGAAGAAAATATTTTACCACAATTGTATGGTTGATTTGTAAATTTTACAATTGCAAAATGTTGTTTGGGTGTGTGTTTGTAATGAACAGCTGTTTTTTTTCTACAATTTAATTTACGCGTATACGTCTAAACACACAAAAGACATTCAAGAGAGTTTTTTTATACTTTTTGACAAGCGGTTTAAAATGAAAAGACTTTTTCATCTTGATAATCTTTTCAAAAAGTGTGCTAATCTAAATGGGCCTTTATTAAACAAAAAATATTTAAGATTAAAATTAAAACTTAAAATTAAAGGTAGGAACAGAACAAGCCCGGCACGACTTTTTCCATACGATTTGACAGTTAAAAACCGTGACCGGCACGGCAAAAAATTAAAACTTATTTTATTTGTTCTCCGGATTCTCTCAATCTCCCTCCCTCTCACACTCCAGGGTTGCCGCATTTTCACAACAATTTTTAATTTTTTCATTCACAATGGTGTAACAAACGTACAGTAGTGCCAACTTAATCACATTGACTATGTGATAAGCGATTTTTTTCCGTAAAATTACTCTAATTTTATTAAAAGTTGGCACCACTGAACACACAAATGTCATTTTTTGCCGTCGCCGTCCCCCGTCATTGTTTTGGGCCTATATTCTCCGGCAACGGCAACCGTCCCCCGTGCCGTGCTTGTTCTGTTTCTACCTTAAAACTTCAAAAATTTAACAGAATTTTAATCAAAATTTCAACTTTTGCCAAATTTTCCAAAAATTTAACCTTTTTTAATGTTAATTTTTTTTTTGCTTTCTTCGGGACAAAAGAAAATATAAAGAAAAAACAAATTACGCAAACTCACGCAAAAAAATCGTACTCCCGCACACTCACTCTCAATTTTTTTTTAAAAACTCACACTCCCAATCCCTTGAGTAAAATTGAGTTCAATGACACTTAAGAGCCGAGTCACAATTGGCACCACATTCGGTAACCACAAAATGTTTTCATACATTTTGTATGAAAAGCAAAAAATCGCTTTGTGGTCGACCACCACTGTTGCCAAGTTGGAGGTTTTCCCGCTAAATCTAGCGCTTTTTGTTTGGTTTTAGCGGGGGAAAATTGGTTTTAGCGGGAATGGTGCTTTAGCGGGAAAATCTAGCGCTTTTTGTTTGGATTTAGTGCGAAAAATTTAGAGGTTTTTCCAATTTTTTTTTTTTTTTCAATCGAAATCGCCAAGTTTGTCGAATTTTAGCGCCTTTTTTGAAACTTAGCGGGAAAATTTTATATTTTCCCGCTAAATTTTTTTCGGCGGTTTCTTGCGTGTTTTTAGTGAAAAGTCAATTTTTGTAGAAAAAAATAATTTGGAGGTTTTTTTTTTTAAATTTTTCTTTTTTGTCAATCAAAAATGCCAAGTTTTTCAGTTTTCAGCGCTTTTTTTTTCTTAATTTAGCGGGAGAATTTTAAATTTTTCCCGCTAAATTTATTTTTGGCGGTTTCTAGCGCTTTTTTAGTGAAATTTAGAGGTTTTTGGTTAAAAATAGTTGGCAACAGTGTCGACCACACTGCCGCCAGAATAGATTCTATTCTATTTTTGTAGTGCTCTCTCACCACCCTCTCATTTTTCTCAAATTTGTATCAAGTAGCGTTGCCATATGTTCAACAAAATATGCTAATTTTTCCAATTGGAATTAATATATTGTGTGTGTGTTGCACACAAGAAGCATTGTATACCTGCTTTTATAGGATAACAAAAGAAAAAAAAATAGATGTGTGACTGATATGAGCGTCGTCTTCTTTATAAAATGTGTCCGGTCGTCTGTCGCTTAATTTTAATGTGTCGCTCTCTCTTTTCCAGTGGTTCGTCGTCGGTGGTGCCAATTGTGACTGGGCTCTAAATCACGTGAATCACGCACTAATCTGCTCATGTGCCCATCTATAGTTAAGACTAACAACTAATACTCCCAGATTAAACCATTTTATTACAATTTTTTCGATTTTTTGAAAATTTTTTATTGCAATTTTCTAATCTTCAAATCAATTCTACTGCTCTAATGGTTCGTCCGAGAGAGGTCAATACCAAGACCTACCTCCATTAGTTTTTACCTCTAATTTTTTTTTTCCGAACATACTAACACCCTATCTCGAATACATAGGGGGGCTCCAATACAAAATGACTTTACTTAAAATTTGCTCTTGCCGCTCTAACTGCAAAAAGGGTGCCCGACCCATAATTTTTATACCCTCCATATAAGTTTGTCATTCCGTTTGTAACACCTCGAAATATTGGTCTAGGACCCCATAAGGTACATATATTCATGATTCTCGATTGATTTTAAGACGATCTAGCGATGTCCGTCCGTCCGTCTGTTGAAAACACGCTAACTTTTGAAAGACTTTACGGAGGCTCCTGAAGTTTATCATATATGTTGGGCATTTACCTGGTTTGGTTGGTATTGCAATCCAGCGAAATCAATCAAGTGGTTCAAAAGTTATGAGCAAGGAGAGGACTTTCATGCAAATACATGTTTTTTCCCTTTGGTCAAAGAGCATCATAAACAAAATATCTTAGCGAATCAAAGAATTTACTTTAAAATGGCATCGATTCGTTAGTTCATATTTTTGCATATTTTGCTTAAAATGCATACTTTGCATATTTTGCTATTATTTCGCTATAAATGCATATTTTTAGGTCATATTTTGTACAAATTTCAGTTTTTTAGCTATTTTTTTTTAGTATTTTTAGCTATTTTTAAAATTTTATGATATTTTTTTTGCATTAAAGCAATTATTAAATTTTTTAAGATAGTTTTTATGTTTTAATAACATTTTATATACACTGTATTTAAGAATATCAAAGCTTACAATGCCAGACTGAATTTAAACGTTATGTTTTTTTTTAATAAAAGTGAAAAACAAGTGGATATTTATAATTTTTAGAGCATATTTTATGATTTTTAGTGCATATTTCAAAACTTTTTAGTGCATATTTTAGGCGCCTAAAACATAGTTTTTTAGTGCATGAACGTCCTGTCCCTGGTTATAAGCAAAAGACTGAATTTCTGCAAGGGTTTTTAGTGAATTTACGAAATAAAAAACACGCTAACTTTTGAAAAGCAATTCTGCGGATGCTGATGCTTGGCATATATATTTGTCGTTCCCCTGGCCAGATTCGTATTGAATTTCATCCAAATCGGTTCAGTGGTTCAAAAGTTATTAGCAATAATGTGAATTTCAGATTAGTTTCACCTTAAATTCACGTGTTGAAAATCCGTTAAACATGTTTTAAAACATTGGTAAGTCACAAAAATATTTTACAACGTATTTTTGTCACTCAGAAATATTTTTACACTAAAAAAAATACACTCGAAAAAAATTTTACACTCAAAAAAAATTTTAAACTCAAAGAAAAATTTGGTAAATTATTTTTTCTTTTTCAAAAATTACTAAAAAATAGTTGTTTTACACAAAATAAAATATTTCTAATAAAAAATTTTGTTTTTTTTCACGTTAGAAATTTTACTATCACTTAAAAAGGGCATTGTGAAGGGTATTCCTAGATTCGGCCAGGTCGAATTTAACTTTTCTACTTGTTTATAATGTGTAGGGTACTAATACATTCGACAAGGCCAAATTTACCTATCTTATTGTTTTTTTTTCATTTTTTAAAGAAATAATGTTAAGAATGCGTGTCTAAATGCAATCCGCATGAAATAATTCTCATGTTCATTCTATTGGTATTTATGAATTCAAGTACCTATTCACAGTAGGGTGTTCGTAAATGCTTTTTATTTAAAAGTTCTCAGATTTAAGTATTCCAATACTGTTTTATTTGGGTACAAATGTTAAGGTTTGACAACGTTAAGTTGTAACGTTTTTAAAGTCAAAAACATGAGCTGAATTTAAAAGAGACATTTTGAAAAAACCCTAAATGCAGCAATATCGGAGGTTATGGGTTTGCTAATTCCAACTTCATAAAGCTAAGTGTGCCCTAACACTTGCTTCACGAACTCAGTTTATATGGATAACTTTCCTTTTAGTTCGTCTTACCTGCATTTGCCTGTTTTATGATCTTTACTATCATGATAATTGCTGTTGTTTAAGAGCCTTCATTATAAACTGTGTAAAATATAAATAAAATATGCACAAAAATGTAAGTGTTCAACTTTTTATATGCGTTAAAATTTTCTTGTTAAGATTTATTACATTTTTGATAATTTATATAATTAAATTAACTTATATGATTTTTTCTTATAATTAATCATATCAAACATCAATCAAAATTAAAAGATGAATACTTAATTAAAGATAAAAGTTATATATAAGCAACATATTTATTAAAGTAAATCACTCGTGTATGATAATAAAACATGTAAAAAAAGTTAAATTTAACTTGGCCGAATCTATGAGTAATATCCACAATGTCCAAAAACATTGTAATAAAAAATAAGTTGAAGCAAACATTTTTCTTAGTTATGGAAATTTTTTTTGAAAAAGAAAATTGTGATTTTTATTTTGACTAACAAAAAAATTTTTTTTGAGTAATTTATTTTTTTTATTTTTGGAATTTTTGTTGAAAAATAAAAATGAATTTGCAAAAAATATAATTTTTATATAACACTTTTTTGAGAGATTTTTTTTGTTGACCGCCTCCTATTCCAACATGGAAATTTTATACAGTACTTTAATACAGTACTTGTATACACTCAAAAAATTATGTCATTAACTGTTTGTAGTTTATTTTAAAAGTTTTCCATTTAGTCGTTTTTAAAAGAAAAAACATTTGTTTGATGTTCAGTTTTTATTAATAACTACTTCAGTCCTTTGTTTCAAAAATAACACACTAAAAAATAAAGACTTTCATTAACATTTAATTTTTAAACTCATTTATTTTTGTTCTGTAAGTAAAAACTACTGATTATTCTTTTGATTTTTAATGATTTGTGTAAGTATTTTTTTTTAAATTGTTGGTATTTTTTAATGAAATATCATTAGTTTTTACCTACACAAGTCAGTTATTTTTTTGTAGACAAAATAAAATCAAAAAATTATTTATAGAAATATAAAAACATGTTTGTATCAAGTGACTTTGGCACGATGGGTAGAGTGTCTGGCCAGAATGTAGTTGATTGCGGGATCGATTCCACAAAAATTTTATTAAAAATTTTTAAAAAAATATTTCAATAAAAAATTGTAAAAAATTACCTACGAAATCATTAATTTTTATTGTTTTCGTAGGTTATTTTTTTGAAATTTGTTGGTAAAAATAACAGAACTATCATTAATTTTTAATGTTTTCGTTGGTTATTTTTTTCGAATTTGTTGGTAAATAAGAGTGAAAACAAGTGAGAGCGGTACATTCGGCTGTGCCGAATCTTTTATACCCTCCAAAATGTAAAAAATTATATTAAAAAAATCCAGGGGCGTCTTTTTTTTTTTTTTGGGGGGGGGGGGGGGGGGTTGGGTTTGGGGAGACGTTAGGGGGCACCTTCCCCCTGCGATTTTTAGCTTCTTCTGAGATAAGAATGTTGCATTTGCTTAGCAAAAGTACAAAAAACCCTGCAAAAAATGCGATTTTTCTTGGGTTGGTTTAGTTCTCCAAGGGGGAACTTTTTTCCCCTTGGTCCGATTTTGCCCATTTTCGAACTTAACCTGCCTAGAAATATAAGACATATTTGTGCCAAACTTCGGGAGTCTAGCTCGTTTAGTTTGGACTGTATCGTGTCTTCTACAGACGGACAGACTGTTGAGTTTACTGTTTGATAGCTAACATTACTTGTTAATTGTTAAATGTTTTTATAATCGAGTATTATTATTAAATAGAGTCGAAAACACTTTTATGTTTTCTATTCAGTTAAAATAAAATATAAAACTCAATAGGTTATGGGCTACGCACCTCAGAAAAATATTTCAAAATAAATAAACAATTTTGTCAATTTGTGAAAATTTTTAAAATAAACAATAGAATCGTGTGATTATTGAATAGATTGGCAAATTGATTTAGAATCGTTAAATTTTAGCAAAAACCATTGAAAACTGTAAAAAGGATAATTCGAATTTATAATTTAGTGATCTGTAATCGTCAAATAAGCTATTGATATGGAATTCTGTAAGAACATAAAACCGCTCTCAGGTGAGAATGAGTGGCCAATATGGAAGCGGAAAATCCGAGATGTTTTGGACTTCTACGAAGGAGCTCTCGACGTAATTGATAGGAAAATTACTAAACCTGCACCTCTAGGACAGAATGCTACAGCTCACAGTGGACGGTTTGTATGGAAAACGCGCGCATCGAAGTTTTTTGACTATATCTTCTAAACGGTTAGGAGTTGTAAAACAAAATTAGGCATTCTAAAAACTAGGGACCTTAAGCAATTAAAGCTGTGATCAAAGTTTGTTGTCCTCCTTGCACCCTACATATAAATTGAATGCAAAGTTGGTTAATTTATTTATATGAACAAATGCTAAAAAAATGTTAAGATCATTGACTTTTTTGATATATTATTACTGAATGTCGTTCGGATAGAGTAAATATACATCATTAAACATTATTAGTTAAAATACATATAAAAAATTGAGTTAAATTATGACCAAATGTATCGACTTTTTTAGTTAACAAATCTGACAATATAAATATATATATGGGGAATTGCTTGTATCGGAACTATTTAAAATTGCACAAAAAAGATAAATTTAATATTTGCAAACAGAACCTTTCACCCTACACTAAAATATCCGGCACGTATGACTTTTTTATCAATTTTATTTTATTGATTTATAATAAATAAATACCCGAGTAAAAATAAACATATATTACAATATATAACTTGATACAAACATAATAAATTATATATGATTATACATCCGTGAGATATTTTCTAAATTTTTTTAATGCAGTCATATGTAGTAATATATAATTGAATCATGATTCGGATTAAAAGGTGTACGGTTGATATAATTATATAAAATTACATGATGGTCAATACAAAATTTTTTTTCTGTATAATTTAATATATAATTATATATATCCAATTCTGTTCCATATATAACACTATATGTTTCCATTTAACGAACAATTTTCTAATTTTTTAAGGCAAAGTATAAGAAACTTTTTAAAATGTTCCTAAACATTTCCTTGTTAGGGTTATGTATATCACCTATCTGGTTCGAAGCGTACCCGAACATTTTTTTGTTTAAGAAAATTATATGTTTGGTGAATGTATCGTTGACCTGTGGTGTAACTCAACCCAAACCAAAAAACACCAGGATTTTACATGTTTTTATGCAATTAGATCTAATTAGATCCACTAATATATGGCAATGTCTGGTCAAAACTCGGATGAAATCAAATCATATTTTTTACAAATTGATCTTTTTTAATGCAAAAACATCCACCATTTTTCGGATCAAATGGCGTTTAATTATATATTGTATTATATATCAATATATATTGCATCATATACAAATTTTTACTCGGGTAGTAGTAATAAACCAAAAAAGAATAATAACAGGATTAAAACATTAAAAATCAAATTAACATAGACACGATAATGCAATATCGTAATAAATAAATTAAAATAAAAATTAGTCCTTTTGTATTAGTTGCAATAGTTCCTTTGGACAAGGAACCTTTTTTACGAAGTTCGATGTTTCTTCACGTAAAATGGAAATTTTTGGATCTGATTCTACCATAAATTTTTGAAAAATATCTTTTAGATTGTTTATTCTTGAATTTTTTCTCCTAAAATTGCTTTTGTAAATCTTAAATATTTATGCGACCTTTCTAACGATTCTTCTGATAACTGACCTAATATTTAAATTGTATAAGTTAGTTAATGAATTGCTTATATAGTTCAAAATATTTTTATTACCAACTGGTAACACCGAATTTTAAATAATCTCACTTCCGTGTATCAGGACCTTATGTAGAGTAGGACTCATTGTCCACCATCCATACATTGAGATTATAAGTTTTGCTGTGTCGAATGACTTAACTCATTAAAAATTTTACAATTTTTAACTTTTTTTATTTTTAACACTTAAATGTGTTTATTACTCCCATTTGAATTTATCTGCAAGTTACTGCAGACGAAATAAAGTTCCTCGTTTAGATAAATACCTCTAGTTTCACACCGTATTGAATTTGTCTGTATCCACAAGGTTCCACAAAAGATGCAGTCTATAATTAAGAGTCTTTTTTACACATTTCTTAAAAAATGACAACATTTGGCAGTCAATTAACGAATAACGCGGTTTAAAATTTAAGCTTATAAGGGCAGTTTTAATTAGTTACATATATTGTCAAAGCTGTGTTAAAATTTCAGGATGTTAGCTTACTTAGAAATAGTTTTACTCAACCATTTAACAAAGGTTTCCAAAAAATTTTCATTTTTTAAAAAAACCTGAAAATGTTCGGACTTTGGAGAGACGCCCTGGTCAAAGTAAATGACATATAAATATTTTATGAATTGTTTTCTATCCCCTAGGATATCTTTTATCAAACTCATGTTCAACCGATCAAATCGCTGACAATTTTGATTTTGTTACGATGCGCGTCCATCTTCCACTGTGCAGCTGAGCAAATAATAGAGAACAAGAAAGATACCGAATTCTACAGGAAAGCTAATTCTTATGCCAAAACAATCATTACCAGTTGCATTACTGATCAAGTTTATCAAAAGGTAATGGACAAAGATGGAGCATATGAAACATGGATATCGTTAAAGGATATGTTTGAAGCAACATCGAAGGATCAATTGTTTAAAAAATGTTCTGATCTTTTCGCATTTTCATGGCAAGAGGAAGAAGATGTTTCAACACATATTTCTAAAATACGAACTATTTGGGATGAATTAAATAACGGTTTGAAGGTGAAAGGCGAAAACAAGCTCCCAGATATGTTATTGGTTTGTAAAATTCTACATATCCTTCCAAAAAGCTATGAAATGTTTCGATCTAATTGGATGATGATGGCAGGCGAAAAAGATAAGTCCATCGAAGAACTTTCCACACAGCTCTGTATGTATGAAAGGAATTTTAAGATAAGTGAAAAAGTCTGTGAAAAAGAAAATCAACATGCTTTGAAGGTAAACGTAGGAAAAGAGCTGAATTCGAAGTTTAACAAAAAAGAAGATGTTTGCAATTATTGCAAGAAAAAGGGCCACTGGCTGAAAGAATGTAGAAAGTGGATATCCGATGGGCGCCCTAATAGAAATCAAAATTATAATACTGGTAATGTAAATAATACAACCGTTGCACTTCCTTCTATTTGTAGCGAAATTAATATGGCAAACAAGGTTATGGACTGGTGGATTGATAACGGTGCTACGAGGCATGTAACAAGCTGTTATGAATTTTTTACTGATTTTCAAAAGTTTAAAGAACCACATTCAATTCAGGCTGCGGGAAAAGAATTTTTAAGGGCTGTTGGTAAAGGTGTTATAGAAATCTATTCCAAAGTAGATGGAACACAGCTCAAACTGAAACTGGAGGATGTGTGGTACGTTCCTGAAATATCCAAAAATTTATTTTCTGTATTGGCAGCACAAGACAAAAATCAAAATAGCATTTTTAAGTCAACAACTACTCAATGCTGGTTGACGGTTGATGATAATATAGTAGTATGTGGTCACAGGTTAAGAAATGGTTCGTTGTATAAGGCAAAAATAACTCCAATACTTCCAACACAAAACGTAAACTACTCAGTTGACAATAGTTCAACATTACAACTTTTTCACGAACGATGGGGTCACCAGGATAAACATCACGTAAAAGAAAAGCTTAGAACAGATCTTGGTATGCAAATAAAATACAACAATGACATCTGCGAACCGTGTATTTATGGAAAATCAACTCGATTATCATTTGGAAGGCGCCAAACAGCAACCGCTCCAGGGGAGCTAATATCTAGTGATGTATGTGGACCCTTTCCTCAATCTTTTCAAGGATTCAAGTACTTAATTGTTTTTAAAGATGACTACACAAAGTACAGGTATGGGTATATCGTTAAAAACAAATCAGATGTCAAAGATGCATTGTTGAATATGTTAGCACATGCAAAGCAACAGGGTCATACAGTCAAAACATTATTAAGTGATAATGGTGGAGAGTTTAACAACTCTATCGTAAAGAGTATACTACAAAATAATGGTATTAATCAGAAGTTTACCGCTCCCTACACTCCTCAGCAAAATGGAGGTGCAGAGCGAGAGAACCGTACTATAGTAGAAATGGCAAGGACCTTTAAATATTCAAATCCAGAAGTTGTTTTTCCAGAAACAATGTGGGCTGAATTCGTTAAATCAGCTATTTATATTTTAAATAGAACTGGGAAATCATCAGTACCCGAAGTAAGTCCTTTTGAAGTTTGGTGTGGCAAGAAGCCTAGAATAAGCCACCTTCGTATTATTGGTTCAACCTGTTTTGTTCATGTACCAAGTCAAAAACGTAAAAAAATGGATAAAAAAGCTGTTAAAGGGTTCCTAGTCGGTTATGATGGAGATGAAAGATACAGAGTATATATAAAACAACAAAACAAAGTTGAAGTATCTAGAGATGTGAAATTTCAAGAAAAAGTAAAAGGCTGTAATAATGATAAACAAGATGATGTCGTAAATAATCCAGAAGATGATACCCAAATCGATAACAATCAAGATGGTGTAGCAGTTATTAAATTGAAATTAACAAATAATGATGATTCCGTGCCAGATTTTCTGCAAAATGAAGATTTTCAGCAAAATGAAGATTTTCAACAAAATGAAGATTTTCAGCAAAATGAAGATTCCGTGCAAGATGTTCAACAAAGTGATGATGCCGTATCAGATTTTCAACGAAATGACGTTGCCAAGCTAGATTTTCAACAAAGAGATGATGTCGTATCAGATTGTCAACAAAATAATGAGGACGCATCAGATGTTCAAGCTGGTGAATATTCAGAACTTATAAATAATAATTATAGTAATACACAATCTAGTAATGCTGATGAAAATAATGGACATGAAACTGAAAATGAAGACTTTGAGGGATTTGAAGATGATTATCAAAATGCCGAAGAAGATATACAAACTGGAAAACGTAATCGATCTGATAGTTCTGAAGAAGATGAACCTATAAGTAAAAGACTTCGTGATCGAACTCTTATTTCAAATTCCAGGTATAATGATTTTGTTATGATGAGCCAAGATATTTTATCTCAAATTCCTACTCCAACAACATATAAAGAAGCTATACAAAGCAATCAAAAGGATGAGTGGAAGAAAGCCATGTTGTGTGAAATAAAGTCATTATCAGAAAATAACACATGGATTCTTACAAATTTACCAAAAGGATCTAAAGCATTACCAGGTAAATGGGTTTTCAAAATTAAAATGAATCCAGATGGGAGTATTGATAAATATAAAGCAAGACTGGTCATAAAAGGTTTTACGCAAAGAAAAGGTATTGATTATGATCAAACATATAGTCCAGTTGCAAAGATGACTACCATACGTTCGCTTTTAAGCATTGCTGCTAGTGAAGAACTTCACTTAGCTCAATTTGATGTCTCAACTGCTTTTCTCTATGGTGAATTAGATGAAATTATATATATGAAGCAACCTGAAGGTTTCGATGATGGATCTGGTAGAGTTTGTCAACTTAAGAGAAGTCTGTACGGACTCAAGCAAGCACCTAGATGCTGGAATAAAAGAATGGGAGATTTTTTAGTGAAAAATCTATGTTTAAAAATTAGTACTGCAGATCCATGTCTTTTTATTAGAGAGAAAAACGGAAAGAAACTAGTGCTTGGGCTCTATGTGGATGATGGTTTAGTTGCCGCTTCTGATCGTAATGAACTTGATGTATTTTTAAATGAACTGAAATCCGAATTCAAAATAGTTGTAAAAGATGTAAGTTATTTTCTTGGTTTGGAGATAGAAAGGAAAGAAACTGCTATAAAAATAAGCCAAAAAGCATACGCTAAGAAAATTCTTCAAAAGTTTAATTTTTCCGAATGTAAATCGGTATCAACTCCAATGGATAAAGTTACAGGAACATCAAAAGCAGGGAAAGTTGAAGTTGAATTTCCGTATAGGCAAGCAGTTGGTGCCCTGATGTATTTAATGTTGGGTTCCAGACCAGACTTGGCTTATACCATAGGTTTTTTATCAAGATCTTTAGAAAATCCGACTCAAGAAGATGTTCAAAGAATAAAGAGAGTGTTTAGATACATCGCAGGCACACTTGATTTTGGTATTACGTATGATAAAAATGGACCAAAATCTTTAGAATGCTTTAGCGATGCAGATTTTGGTGGATGTTTAACAACTGGTAGATCCACTTCTGGTGTTGTAGTGACTTATGCTGGAGGAGCCATATCTTGGCTAAGTCAAAGACAACAAATGGTTTCCACATCTACAACTGAAGCAGAAATTGTAGCCGCAAACGAAGCTGCAAAAGAAGCTATTTGGCTTAAAAGGCTTTACAAGGATGTGATTAATTTGAAGCAAGTTCCAGTTATCAATATTGATAATACAGCAGCTATACGCCTTGCACAAAATCCCGAATTCCATAGAAGAACTAAGCACATAGCAATTAAACATTTCTTCATACGAGAAAAAGTAACCGAGGGTCAACTACAAGTGTCTCAAGTGTCAACTGAAGAGCAAGTGGCAGATATGATGACAAAACCATTAGCTAAAATTCGTTTGAAATATTTATGTAATCGTTTAAATCTTTGTTAACTATCAAACAAGGGAAAGTGTTGAGTTTACTGTTTGATAGCTAACATTACTTGTTAATTGTTAAATGTTTTTATAATCGAGTATTATTATTAAATAGAGTCGAAAACACTTTTATGTTTTCTATTCAGTTAAAATAAAATATAAAACTCAATACAGACGGACGGACGGACGGACATCGCTAGAATGTCTTAGAATCGATCACTGATCAATAATATATATACTTTATGGGGTCCTAGACCGATATTTCGATGCGTTACACACGGAATGACAAAGTGAGTATACCCCCAGTTGGAGGGTATAAAAACATAATTTTTTAATGTTTAATGTTATTTATTTTAAAAAATTTTGTCAACAGTAACAAATAAATGTTGATGTTTGTTAAAACAAATGAATAATTACTGGGATAGTTTTCAATTGTTTATTCACTGGTTTTAAGTGTGGTTTTCTTTTGTTTTTGCCTACAAAATATTTTGAGTGTACATTACATTTAAACAGTACTTTTATACAGTAATACCAACATTTCCCAAATAAAATTCAACATATTAAAAGTTGTGTATTAAATAAATTCCAATTTCAACTTTAAATTATTATACAGTACTTGTATACAGTTTTTCTATAAATTTATTTTTTAAAGTAATTCAAACACTCAAAAAATTATGTCATTAACTGTTTGTAGTTTATTTAAAAAGTTTTCCGTTTAGTCGTTTTTAAAAGAAAAAACATTTGTTTGATGTTCACTTTTTATTAATGACTACTTCAGTCTTTTATTTCAAAAATAACACACTAAAAAATAAAGACTTTCATTAACATTTAATTTTTAAAGTCATTTATTTTTGTTCTGTAAGTAAAAACTACTGATTATTCTTTAAATTTTTAATGATTTGTGTAAGTAATTTTTTTTTTTAAATTGTTGGTATTTTTTAATGAAATATCATTAGTTTTTACCTACACAAGTCAGTTATTTTTTTGTAGAAAAAAAAATCAAAAAATTATTTATAAAAATATAAAAACATGTTGGTATCAAGTGACTTTGGCACGATGGATAGAATGTCTGGCCAGAATGTAGTTGATTGCGGGATCGATTCCCCAAAAATTTTATTAAAAATTTTTAAAAAAACATTTCAATAAAAAATTGTAAAAAATTACCTACAAAATCATTAATTTTTATTGTTTTCGTAGGCTATTTTTTTTTAATTTGTTGGTGAAAATAACAGAACTATCATTAATTTTTAATGTTTTCGTAGGTTATTTTTTTCAAATTTGTTGGTAAAAAATAGTGAAAAAAACGTAATTTTTTAATGTTTAATGTTATTTATTTTAGAAAATTTTGTCAACAGAAAATAAATGTTGATGTTTTTTAAAACAAATGAATAATTACTGGGATAGTTTTCAATTGTTTATTCACTGGTTTTAAGTGTGTTTTTCATTTGTTTTTGCCTAAAAAATATTTTCAGTGAACATTTCCCAACTAAAATTTAACAATTAAAAGGGTGTGTGTTAAATTTAAATAAATTCTTTTTTACAATACTTTTATACAGTACTTGTAGACAGTAATTCAAACATTTTTCAAATAAAATTCCACAATTTAAAAGTTGTGTATTAAATAAAAAATAATTTCAATTTCAACTTTGAAATATTATACAGTACTTTTATACAGTTCTTCTATAAATTTCTTGTATTCAGTATTTTAAACATTTCCCAACTAAAATTTAATAATTTTAAAGTTGTTTGTTAAATTTAAATAAATTCCTTCAAAAGTTTTGTCAAATACAACATCTACCATTCTTCCTTTAACTTTTTCTCTCATATCTTTCTTTTAACAACAATAAAATTCCTTAACATATAACAAAAATATCGTTACAACACCGGCGAGTAATTAAAACAGCTTATTTGATTAGAACACTAATTGCCACAAAGTCTCGTTATAGGCCTGTGATACTTTTACGATATTTTTTCTTCTATCTACATAACTACACTAATAAATTTTGCTTTAGTTAAGAAAAATCCCTGCTTATCAGTATTTTCTTAAGAACAACACTAAACATCCCCAAGGATTAAAGTTAAGAGGAGAAAAAAAAAACTGAAAAAAAGTATTTGGTAAAAAAAAAAAATTATAAAAAACTTTTTCTTAAAGGTAAAAAAAAAAACTTAAACCACGTAATGAAATTCATTAGGGGAAGGAGTGGTATGGAAATTTTTTAAATTATGAATGGAGGAGTAGGAACGTAAATATTGCAACAAGTTTAAGATAAAAAAGGGTGGGGGGAGAATCGTTTTATTTAAAGTAAATATTTAAATTCTGAGTAATTTTTATTAAACAATAAAAAATGTTTTATTTGACCTTTAAAATATTACATTTTGAGGATGTTTATTCTGGCTCGAGGTCAATTATTTTCTTTATAATTAAAACCGTGATATTCCTCGAGCCAGAATAAACATCCTCAAAACTTAAATATTTAAATTTTTTCAACTTAAATTCAAATCCACAAAAAGCAGGCTGAGGTAAAAGTTTGATTGTGACAATCATAGTTTAAGAGCAGTCATAGTATGATTGACTATCACTACCGCCCGGAACTTATAATCAGGAGTTGAATACTAGTGTGGCTCGTTTTTGGGCTTTTCTCTCTGATCACATTCTAATACCCGCCAAAAGTGTCGGTCCCCTAAGGGTAATTCACATGCAAAATATCACTCCGATCGGAGTTTATCTTCTGTCTCCACTTTGAGCCTCAAAATTGGGGTTTTTGCAAAAAAGGACTTAAAAAAAAAAATTAAGTTTTGTTTATTAAAATAATTAAAAAAATATTTTTGTATAATATTTATGATTGTAAATATGAAATTTAAAGATTTTACGATATCATTAACCCGTTATAACTTGATACCAAAAAAATTGCATAATTTTGGGGGCGTTCTCAAACACCTTTCTTTCAAAATTTGTAAATTTTATGAAAAAAAATTTAAAATATATAATTTTTTCTTTCTGAATTCATTAAGAACACCTTACAGAAGAAAAATGCGAAATATGGCGGATATCCGTCGGACCACTTTTCGGGAATCGCTGGGGAAGTTCGCGGATTTCAAGGAAATGTTGGTTTTATCAATAATTTGGATTAATAAAATCTTATAAATTTAATTTTTGGGCTGGGGGTTAAAAATGACACCCGCAGAAAATTTGAAGCTTAGAGCTTAAATTTTGTGGTATAAACAAGTATAAAACGGCTTTTGTGTTTTGTACCTTTTCAAATTTCTAGAAAAAGTCTTGTAATCCGTTTTTACCAATAGTTGACAGTTTTCCTTGTTTTTTTACAAAAAAAAATCGATAGCAATTTAAATTTTTTTTTTTTTGTAATTTTACAATTTTTTTAGTAAATTCCAATTTTTTTTACAAAAAAATCAAGTAAATTCACGAGAATACCTTGTAAGTTTTATTTCGCCAAATTTTTAAATTTACAATTTTATTGGTAAAAAGCTTGTAAAATTACAAAAAAGCTCGTAAATGTTTACTAGGAATTCTCGTAAAAAAGGAGGTAGCAAAAAATCTAGTAAAATCACGAGATTTCGCGTCCAAAAAAATGTAAATTTACAATTTTTTTTGGTAAAAAGCTTGAAAAATTACAAAATTATTGGTAAAAAACTTGTTTTATTGCAAAAAATTCTTGTCAAATAGGAGGTAGAAAAAGTGTGTTAACAACAAATTGGCAATCATTTGAAGCTTTTGTACACTCAAAAAATTATGTCATTAACTGTTTGTAGTTTATTTAAAAAGTTTTACGTTTAGTCGTTTTTAAAAGAAAAAACATTTCTTTGATGTTCAGTTTTTATTAATGACTATTTCTGTCCTGTGTTTCAAAAATAACACACTAAAAATAAAGACTTTCATTAACATTTAATTTTTAAAGTCATTTATTTTTGTTTTGTAAGTAAAAACTACTGATTATTCTTTCAATTTTTAATGATTTGGGTAAGTAATTTTTTTTTATCATTAGTTTTTACCTACACAAGTAGGTTATTTTTTTTGCAGAAAAAAAATTCAAAAAATTATTTATAGAAATATAAAAACATGTTTGTATCAACTGACGTTGGCACGATGGGTATAGTGTCTGGCCAGAATGTAGTTGACTGCGGGATCAATTCCCCAAAATTTTATTAAAAATTTTTAAAAAAATATTTCAATATAAAATTGTAAAAAATAACCTACGAAATCATTAATTTTTAATATTTTCGTAGGTTATGTTTTTGGAATTTGTTGGTAAAAACCAGAACTATCATAATTTTTAATGTTTTCGTATGTTATTTTTTTCAAATTTGTTGGTAAAAAAAGAATGAAAAAACGCATTTTTTTAATGTTATTTATTTTAGAAAATTTTGTCAACAGTAAAAAATAAATGTTTGTTAAAACAAATGAATAATTACTGGGATGGATTTCAATTGTTTATTCACTGGTTTTAAATGTGTTTTTCATTTGTTTTTGCATACAAAATATTTTGAGTGAACATAGACTGACATTTTTCCTTCAACTCTTGATTTTCCCAAGTGTCCAGGCAAATTTGTTTTTTAGTGGACCTAAAAAATGTGTGCACTAAGAAAATTATGTCATTAACTGTTTGTAGGTTATTTTAAAAATTAATCAGTAAAGTTATTTTAAAAGCAAAATCATTAATTTTATTATGGATTTCTTGTTTTCTACTGTTTCTGTAGTTTAAAAAATTTACTGTCTTCAAATTTACTGTTTTAAAACTGAATTTTCTGTTACATTCAATTTCGGCAGTAAAAATTTCTTCTATAGTGTTACTGTTTTTCAATACAAAATAAGTGAATATTCACTAGTTTTTTAATGTTTTGGATAGTCATTAAATTAACTTTAAAAATTGACTGTAATATGCTTTTATTTTAAATGAAAAAATAGTGGAATAAATAGTTTTTAAATAAAATTTCATTTGTTTTAAGTGAATATTCACTGGAATTTACCTACATAATTTTTTGAGTGTGGTACAAATTTGAGGTCAATCGGATTTAATTAACCCGTGACGCCCGGCGATCAAAGTTTTAGATTTTTAAAAATTTTTTAAAAAAAAGAATTTAAAAAAATATATTTTGCGACACATCATAATTATTATTTTGATGCGCTGAACACGAATATCAAAGAATTTTTAAAATCGGTCAATCGGTTTTCAAGATATCATTATTTGAAATTTGCGAAAAATGGCGGTGTTTTCCTACGTTCTAGAAATAAAAAAAAAATCTAAAAATTTCTTACCCTTAACCCTTTCAAAGAGCTTGACCTAATCTTTCATTTAAAATTAATTTGAGCCAAATCCTATTATTTTGATCCGTGGCGCCCTTCGATCAAAGTTTTGCTTTTTACAAAATTTTTACCAAAAACTGTAAACTTTAATCGAAGGGCGCCATGGGTTAAAATGATCTGCTTTGGCTAAAATTAAGTTTAAATGAAAGCTTGTCTCCAGCTCTATGAAATAGTTAACGGAAACAAAATTTTTAGATTTTTTTAAAAAATTTTCTCGAACGTAGGGGAAAACCGCCATTTTGTGCAACTTTTTGACAAATTTCAAATGTCGATAACTCAAAAACCGTTCGACCGATTTACGCTATTTTTTCATATTTGTGTTTAGCATGCCAAAATAAATACAAAAAAAATCGCGAGATATTTTTTTTTTATTTTTTATTTTTCAAAAATCTAAAATTTTGGTGAAAATTTTCCAAAAATGTAAATCTTTGATTGCTGGGCGCCACGGGGTTAAATCATCTGATATTTCTCAAATTAGTTTTAAATGAAATATTGTGTCAAGTTCTTTGAAAGGGTCAAGGGTAAGAAATTGAGAGTTTTTTTTTTAAAAAATTTCTAGAACGTAGGAAAAAACCGTAATTTTTTGCAAATTTAAAATAGCGATATCTCGAAAACCGTTTGACCGATTTTAAAAATTCTTTGATATTCGTGTTCAGCGCATCAAAATTAATAAGTTGATGTGTCGCAAGATATAATTTTTTTAATTTTTTTTTTCAAAAATTTTTTAAAAATCTAAAACTTTGACCGCTGTGCGCGGAAATGTCTATAATATTTTGAAATTGAATTTTTTTAAATAGAGTTACAGCCCGCGCTCGATCTGCACTAACGAAAAAAAAAAAATCTTTTTTTCACAAGTGTTTTTTACATTATCGAGGATGCCAATATGTTCGGCATGGCTGAATTTAACTTTTTTTATTTAGTTTTTGTTCATTAAGGATTAACTAAAAAATTTAGGTGAATTACCACAGTTTACCTTGTAGATTTTTTTTTCAAATAATGAAACATAAACCACGTTTTTGTGTAAATAAACGGAAGTTACTAAACCGAACATTAAAAAAACGAAAAAATTGCCATATCCATAAACTGCATGTAAAATGTTTGTATATTCTAAAAATTGGGTTGATTTTGTCATTAAACCATTTCCAAGTATATTTGAGATCGTTGTAACCTGAATAGTGGATTAGAGCTGAGCGCGTGACACGAATTTTTTTTAATTTACGCTTGACTGAAATTCAGTTTAACACACGTGATCAAAAATAATAGTTTCGTGCGTAAGCGTTAGTGAGTAATTTTTGTTTCGTGAGTATACGTGATTGCTCTCTGCTGTCTGAAATAGTAAGCACGTAAGAAACTCTTTATCATATTGAACTTAGAGGTCAATCAATACAATATTGTGTTTTAAATATATTTTTTTTAAATACTTTTAATACTTTTAAAAACTTGTTGGTCAAGAAATCGAAAAAAAATGTTTATTTAAATTTCGTGTGTCTTTGTGAGTGTGATTATTTCGTAGGAAAAATTTATGGTACTCACATGAGTCTAAACGTGAGCAGAAATATAAATTTCGTGCGTGATTAATATATTTAATTCATGAGCGTGAGAAAATATTCACTCACGTGCCCATATTT
Organism: Pegoplata infirma; assembly: GCA_963921195.1. Lineage (NCBI taxonomy): Eukaryota > Metazoa > Arthropoda > Insecta > Diptera > Anthomyiidae > Pegoplata > Pegoplata infirma. Next base: position 13,085,027 of record OY992539.1, on the reverse strand, counting down.
AATATGGATAGTATTACAACGTGAGCAGAAATATAAATTTCGTGTGTGATCAATATATTTAATTCGTGAGCATGAGAAAATACTCACTCACGCGCCCATTTCTAATATGGATACTAACAATAAGTAGTACAATCGAATTTAACTCCACTTTGGCTGTGAAAACAAAATGGTATGAAAAGACATCCTCTAAAATGAGTTTGAAATATATTCGATTGTGACAACTTCTTTTGAAATTACTTTTTTCAGAAACAGTGTAAACGAAGAAGTAGAAGAAAAAAAAAAAACGTGCAGAATAATACTTGTCACTGGCCTTAAATTTTAGCATTTAATTAGTTTGTAACGACAATTGTAGCGCTGTAAATAGTTTTAAGACATGTATGTTTCATTTCCCTCCCATTCAGTTAAAGGAAGGATGTTGCATGTCAACGTCAAGTTCAATTTGCTCTAAAGTTAATGTTTAAATTTATGGTTCCTTAAAATTATTACATAGCCACGATAGAAGGAATATACACCAAAAATGAAAAAAAGACAAAAAACTAGCAAATGCTTGCTGTCCAAACTTACAACTTATAATCTTAGGGTCATAGCATAGATTTAAAATGTCCAAACGGGATATTTAGATATTTTTTTGTTGTGGAGAGTTGTTCTTTTTATTTTTTTGTTAACAATGACTTTTGCAGGGATTTGAAAAAAAATCTACAATTCCTGTTAAATTTTTTTTCTTAATAAGGTTACCAAATGAAGTAACAAAACTTTGTGTTTTAAGCAAATCTTTTTTTATATTATTTGTGGAGCACGCAGATATAGAATCCTGATCCTCCGATTAACTTTAAGTCGATCTACGCGCAGAAAAGAGTAATGATTGTGGCAACCATAATTTAAGAGCGTCAAATTATAATTAAAAATAACTCATAACTTGTTTGCAGCAATCACTTTATGATCCTAAATATATAAAAAAAAAATTATGACCATAATATGATTGCAAAAGTAACCTGTTTTTTTTAGCTGCCCAATCTTAAATTTTAAAATGGGTTGCCAACTTATGCAAAATATGGGCTCGCGGGAAAATCCGAATAAAATCCGAACCAGAAGGAATTTCAGCTTAATTTTAATACACTCAAAAAAGTATGTCGGTAAAATCTACTACAAAAGACAGTTGTTGTGACTACATTTTGTTGTCCACTACATATTACGGTAAATCAACTGAACATGTTGTTGTTTTTAACTATTGATTTTCAACTACAAAGTGTAGTAAAACTACTACAAAAGACGGTAAAACAACCTTTGCCAAAACTACTACTAAAACAATAAAAACAACAAATTTTTTCCTTTTACCGATTTGGGTGAAACTCAATACCAACAAGACCAGGGGAAAGACAAACTTATATGCCAGGGTTTAGCATCCTCAGAATTGTCTTCCGAAATTAAGTTTGTTTTTTATTTCATAAATTCGCGAAAAATCCTTGCCGATATCGGTGAATTACAATTCCTGCCTGGTAAGGTAAATGACCAATATTTACGCCATACTTCAGAAGCCTCCGTAAAGTATTTCAAAAGTTAGCGTATTTCCAACAGACAGACGGACGGACACCTCAAAATATTTTGTAGGCAAAAACAAATGAAAAACATATATAAAACAAGAGATAAAACATTTGAAAACTATCCCAGTAATTATTCATTTGTTTTAACAAACATCAACATTTATTTTTTTACTGTTAATAAAATTTTCTAAAATAAATAACATTGAACATTAAAAAATAACGTCACTTTCATTTTTTTACCAACAAATTCGAAAAAAAAAATAATTTACAAAAACATAAAAAATTATGATTGTGTTATTTTACCAACAAATTCAAAAAAAAAATATCTACGAAAACATTAAAAACTTATGATTTTTACAATTTTTCTATTGAATTATATTTTAAAAAATGTTTAATAAAATTTTGGGGAATCGATCCCACCCATCGTGCCAAAGTCACTTAATACAAACATATTTTTATATTTCTATAAATAATTTTTTAAATTTTTTGTCTACAAAAAAATAACCAACACAAGTAGGTAAAAACTAATGATTCCTCTTTAAAAAATGCCAACAATTAAAAAAAATAACGTACACAACTTATTAAAAATTAAAGAAGAATTACTTTTTTTACTCACAGAACAAAAATAAATGACATTAAAAATTGAATGCTAATGAAAGTTATAATTTTTGTGTTGTTATTTTTGAAACAAAGAACAGAAATAGTCATTTAATAAAACTGAAAATTGAACAAAAGTTTTTGCTTTTATAAACGACAAAACCTAAAACTTTTTAAATAAACTACAAACAGTTAATGACATAATTTTTTGAGTTTATAACCGTAAATGAAGTACCGAGAGGATATGCTACACTAAAAAAATTATGTAGATAATTTCCAGTGAACAACAAATGAAATTTCATTTAAAAACCATTCCAGGTCGAATAAAATAATAAATTAAATTTAACCATTCCAATGTTTTTTCGTTTAAAATAAAATCATACACTTTAAAAATTATGTTATTAACTGTTTGTAGTTTATTTTAAAAATTTTACGTTTAGTCTTTTTTAAGAGAAAAAACATTTGTTTGATGTTCAGTTTTTATTAATGACTACTTCTGTCCTTTGTTTCAAAAATAACATACTAAAAAATAAAGATTTTCATTAACTTTTTTTTTTTTTTTTTTGTGAGGATGTTTATTCTGGCTCGAGGTCATTATTTTCTTTACTAATTAAAACCATGATATTCTCATAGTATAATTTTCAAGAAAAATATTTTTTGTTTTAAATTTATTTATGTTGGTCATTTTTGCAAGACTTAATCGACACGTGTTTCGGAATTTGTCAAGATTCCATTGTCAAGATTATTTAGCAAAAATAGAAACGATATACTACAATGTAGCAAACGAGTCTAATGACAAATCGTTTGTGCACAAACTAAAACATTAATACATATTCGACTCTATCCACAATGTGAATTAGAAAGACGAAGAAATTGTACTATGTTAGTAAGTAACGATTGTCAATAACCAACAAAAATATTTAAAACATTTTACATACGATAGTCCATTGGACTACAACAATATGTTTTTTGTTGTTGTGAATGAAATTATACCATTATTAGGGCTATTCATCACTATGGCGTGCCAACCATTATGTTCAAATTCTGATTAATTTTTATTAATAAATAAAAATTGTTTTATTCGACCTTTAAAATATTATATTTTGTGAGGATGTTTATTCTGGCTCGAGGTCATTATTTTCTTTACTAATTAAAACCATGATATTCTCATAGTATAATTTTCACGAAAATTATTTTTTGTTTTAAATTTATTTATGTTGGTCATTTTTGCAAGACTTAATCGACACGTGTTTCGGAATTTGTCAAGATTCCATTGTCAAGATTATTTAGCAAAAATAGAAACGATATACTACAAAGTAGCAAACGATTTTCATTAACATTTAATTTTTAAAGTCATTTATTTTTGTTCTGTAAGTAAAAACTACTGATTATTTTTAATTTAATTTAAATTTTTTAATGATTTGTGTAAGTAATTTTTTTTTTAATTGTTGGTATTTTTGAATGACATATCATACACAAGTAGGTTATTTTTTTGTAGAAAATAAAATTCAAAAAATTATTTATAGAAATATTAAAACATGTTTGCATCTAGTGACTTTGGCACGATGGGTAGAGTGTCTGGCCAGAATGTAGTTGATTGCGGGATCGGTTCCCCAAAATTTTATTAAAAATTTTTTAAAAAAATTTCAGTAGAAAATGTAAAAAATAGCCTACGAGATCATTAATTTTTAATGTTTTCATAGGTTTTTTTTTTTGGAATTTGTTGGTAAAAATAACAGAACTATCATTAATTTTTAATGTTTTCGTAGGTAATTTTTTTCGAATTTGTTGGTAAAAATGAAAGAAAAAAACGTAATTTTTTAATGTTTAATGTTATTTATTTTAGAAAATTTTGTCAACAGTAAAAAATAAATGTTTATGTTAGTTAAAACAAATGAATAATTAGTGGTATGGTTTTCAATTGTTTATTCATTGGTTTTAAATGTGTTTTTCATTTGTTTTTGCCTACAAAATATTTTGAGTGTATTACAGTCAATTTTAAATGTTAAACTAATGACTACTAAAACCATTAAAAACCTAATGAATATTCACTTATTTTGTATTGAAAAACATTAAAACTGTAGAAAAAAATTTTTACTGCCAAAATTGAATGTAACGAAAAACTGTAGAAAAAATGTTTTACTGCCAAAATTGAATGTAACGAAAAATTAATTTTTAAGACAGTAAATTATTTTTTTTAAACTACAGAAATAGTAGAAAAGAAGAAATCCTTTATAAAGTAAGTGATTTTTCTTTTAAAATAAAATTTTAGTAAAAATTTGTATACAAATTTTTTTTTTAATTAAAATCTCTAAAAAAAGTGCTTACACTCAAAATATTTTGTAGGCAAAAACAAATGAAAAACACATTTAAAACCAGTGAATAAACAATTGAAATCCATCCCAGTAATTATTCATTTGTTTTAACAAACATCATCATTTATTTTTTACTGTTGACAAAACTTTCTTAAATAAATAACGTTAAAAAATTAAGTTTTTTTTCATTCTCTTTTACCAACAAATTCGAAAAAAATAACCTACGAAAACATTAAGAAATAATGATAGTTCTGTTATTTTTACCAACAAATTCCAAAAAAAAACCTACGAAAACATTAAAAATTAATGATGTCGTAGGTTATTTTTTTACAATTTTTTATTGAAATATTTTTTTAAAAATGTTTAATAAAACTTTAGGGAATCGATCCCGAAATCAACTACATTCTGGCCAGACACTCTACCCATCGTGCCAAAGTCACTTGATACAACCATATTTTTATATTTCTATAAATAATTTTTTGAATTTTCTTTCTACATAAAAATAACCTACTTGTGTAGGTAAAAACTAATGATATCTCAATTTAAAGAATAACACTGCGTGACAAAGCTAACCACTATTTTAGAAAACAAGGGGTACGACCATCATTTCAATATATTTCGGACATGCTGAATCGAATGGCGAATTCCTTTTTTCGATGTATGGTACAGTTTTCTTCTAAAATGTCATTAAAGATTGGCTGATTTTCAGCTGCTTTTTTAACAAAAACAAGTAAAAAAGTTAAATTCGGCCGTGCCGAATTTTAAATACCCTCCACCTGTATCCCAGTATTTATAAATTACTTTAAATAACTGTTATTACATTACAGTACTTTTTTGTTAGTTGTTAAAAAAACGACTCAAAATAACTAACAGAAATAGTTGTTTAATATTTTTCATACAAAAACAACTGACTTTGCAGTTGAAAACAACTTACTACTGTAAAATATACAAACAACTAACATGTAGTTACTTACATAATTTTCTGAGTGAACTTAATTCAATTTCATTTTATGAGGACAATTGCGAAAAAACGCTTTCCGCTCCAATTTGTTAACATTCAGCAAAACAAAAAAAAAACGAAACGTTAACTTCCATAAATTTCTCAATTTAATTTAGCATCGTTTGGAATAGTTTTGTAAAATATTACACATTTTCGATAAAATATTGATAAAATTAGCTTATTAAGGTACCTACAGACGACGCAATATTATGCACAATATTTTTGACGTTTCCAACAATTGGCATACATAAAAATACTGAAATCGATTTGATTTGTAAAAATAATATTTATAAAATTTATTCTTAATGAATAAAACTTAATTAAAAAAAAATTAATTAACTTATTTTATTTAAAATTTTTAAATTAAAAAAATTAATGGTGTTTTCTTTTCTGAACAAAAAAATGTCCATTGTTTAGATGTGTACTTTAAATGTTGACATGGCCCTGAAACGATGTAGCATTTTTTAAACTCAGAAAAGAACACAAAAATGCAGTTTTGTACACAAATTGCCTTGATTTGCTGTTTCAATTGATGTGTTTTATGCTTATATTGCTAGCAGCTCAGGTTCGAATCCTGGTGATGGCCATCACATATTTTTTTAATTTTTTTTTTGCTTTTAAATTATTTTTTTAATTATTTAAACTTAAAAAAAAAAAACAAATTTAGTAGATTTTATATGAAAATTTACTTATTTTTTTAAAAAAAAATTATTAAATTATTTAAAAAAAAACATTATTAAATAAAAAATAATACGTAATTGAATGAAAAAAAAAATACCAGAATAAAAAAAAAAAAAAATGTTGGCCACACCGGGATTTGAACCCAGGACCTTCAGTGTCACATGCAACGACACATCCTCTGCACCACAACAGCACCAGTTGATTATAACACAGCAATGCTTAACATAGCTGATATACCCAGTGGAGGTTTAAAAAAATATTCCTAGTTTTTTATAGGGATCATACTAACAAAATTAACCGTTACTAACAGGGTTGCCAGAAATCGTCAATAGGCAGAAATCGTCTGTCCGTTTGTAAGAATTGGACGCAAAATAGAAATATATTGAATGTGTTTGATATTGATCTTATCCAAGAAATTATCAAAAAAAAAAAAAAAAAACAATCAAAACACAAATAAAGAGTGGATGGTATAAAAAAAAATTTTGAAAATACAATTTTTTTCCAAAAATTATTTCATTTACCCAATGACAAAGAATACAAAAGATTGTTAGACCGAATATAAATTATTAAGGTGATTTTGATGAATTGTAATTTTTTAAACAATATTAAGCTAAATAAAAAAAAAAAAAAAAATTTGATCCCGACCATGACTCGAACCTGTGACCATATGAATGATAAGCCAACAGTGCTTCCATCATACCACAGACTGTTTCTGAATGTGTTAGAAATTTAACGAGTATCTTAAAAGAGATAAACAAAACCGAGCAAATTACAACAAACCCCTTTGCTGCTGTGTGTAAAATAAGTTTTGTTGAATATACCATAGGGTTGCCAGACGTCCCGCATTTGGCGGGATTGTCCGCTTTTCATAACCGATTCCCGCGTCACGCGCGGGATTCCATATTCCCGATTTTTTTTGCATTTTTTTTAACAACAACTATTTTTTATTTTAAAAGCCAACGTTTTTGAAAGGCTTATTTGTAAGCTTTTGTAAAATTGTCTTTACCTTACCGCCCAAATGATGTGGATTTAGAACATTTTTAAGGAAAAAATAAAGGCCTATTCACACCTGAGGTAAAATCTCGGTCGAATAAGATTTCGATAATATGGTCTGCATCATTTTATACACAACCATATGATCGAAATCTTGTTCGAACGAGATTTCACCTCATGTGTTGGGTATAACAAAAAGTTTGCAATCTTAGTGTTTGATAAAAAAACTATTTTTCAAAAAATGTTCGCCGAAAGTTGTACAATATAGAGTTCAATCCGGGAAAAATATTTAAAAAATTTCCATGGAGTAATTCTGGTCTAGTGTTATATCTTCAAAATGGAAATGTGTGTACTAAAATTTACTTTAGCTAAATTAGTCTCTAAAGCATCGCGAAAAAAAATGTTTTTGAAAAACGAAAACATTTTTTATATTTCAAAATACACTAGAGGCTAGTAGTCTCTATTTAAAACAATAAAACTCGACAATATGCTGCTAAATTTTTCGGTTTTGTTCATAAAAATATTTTTGTCCCGCGAAAATTTTTAAAATCCCGCCATTTTTGTAATTTTTGGAAGTCTGTCCCGCATTTTCGAAATAAAATTCTGGCAACCCTAATATACCATATTTTTTCCACCAAAATTCAATTTCGCTTTAAAAGAACAACTAAACGACATTTAATTAATAATTAACAGCACATTTGTATATTTGCAAAAACTGAGAAAAATCAATGACTCCATAAATATAATGAAGGGTATAGATTTAGGTGATTTAAATAAAATTATAATGATAAACAATATTAACAAACAAAAAAAAAAAAAAAAAGATCTTGAGTCCTAACATGACTCGAACCCGGGACTCCATGTATGAAAAACTAACACTCTAGCCATCATACCACAGACTGATTTAATGTTTTACAATTTAGCGGGTATGTTAAAAGAACGAGAACCAAAACAGATAAATAAAAAAAAACATTTAAGTAAACTAGAGCAATAACTCTTAAAACATAAAATATTAACAACATTTTTCAAATGTATTTAAATATGTTTATTAAAGGCCAAGATAAATCATCTTCTAAATCTGCCAATTTTGATCCAAATTTGCTCATATTTTCTATATAGGCCACAAAGACCATATTTACACTCCATGTTAAAATTTGTTAACATACGTTAATCAGAAGCCGAGTTATAGTATTTTACATGCTAGGTTTGTATGGGGGTGTCACACCCCTTTTTTCTATTCCGCCCAAATTTTACATAGAGATCAGACATCCTAAAATATAATTTTATACCAAATTTCATATGAATCTGTTTAACAGAAGCCGAGTTATAGCATTTTGCATGCTAGGCTAATGTGGGAGGTGCCACACCCCTTTGTCCAATTCTTCCAAAATTTTACACAGACATTGTACATGGTATAATATTATTCTGTACCAAATTTCATTTGAATCTGTAAAGCAGAAGCTGTGTAAACGCATTTTGTATTTTCAAAGTTTTAGAGGTGTCGTTAAACTTTCACTCATAACTTTTGATCGGTTGGGCCGATTTCGCTCAAATGCAATACCAAACTTCTCGGGAGAACTTCCAATAAATATGTTAAGTTTCAGTCATCTCTGTGCAATATTCTGTCCGCTACAGCATTTTCCACAGACAGACAGACAGACGGACAGACGGACAGACGGACAGACGGACAGACGGACAGACGGACATCGCTAGAATGTCTTAAAATCGATCGGGCATCATGAATATATATACTTTATGGGGTCCCAGACCGATATTTCGATGAGTTACAAACGGAATGACAAACTTATATATACCCTCTATCACTAAGTGGAGGGTATAAAAAATCCAAAGCTAATGATTTTTAAATTTTATGGCATGGAAAACAAAGATATATCTTGTAGCAATATTTCTAATATAAATTTGGTTTAAAGCTTTTCATCTTAACCCCTTTAATTCGCGGATTTCTTAATTTTTTTAAGTTTTCGCGAAATTAACCGCTAAATTGGTCTCTTATAAAAAACTTGCATTTTGTGGATCATAAAGGCGTCCATGACACTACGAATAGTGGACAAAAAACATCTATGTTATATGGACTATCATGAAGAAAATCGCGAAAAACCGTTTTTTTGTATATGGCAGCATCACTTTAGGAGATGATTTGAGGCTTCATCTTTTAGTATATAATGTGGGAACATTAAACAATGAACGGACCCAAAATTTGTCCAAAAAAGTTTTCATTTGCAAAAGTTATCTTAACAAAAACTGTTATTTCAGTGTTTGCGATACAATAATTATAGTTTTTGTTCTTCGATTCAGCATGTCCGAAATATATAGAAATGATGGTCGTAACTCTTGTTTATTTTTTAGTGTTCCGCAGTGTAATCAGTAGTTTTTACTTACAGAACAAAAATAAATGACTTTAAAAAGTAAATGTTAATGAAAGACTTTATTTTTTAGTGTGTTATTTTTGAAACAAAAAACAGAAGTATTCATTTATAAAAACTGAACATTAAACAAATGATTTTTCTTTTAAAAACGACTAAACGTAAAACTTTTTAAATAAACTACAAACAGTTAATGACATAATTTTTTGAGTGTAGCACACTGATTCAGTTCTATTGAAAATGTTTTAGACATTTTGGAGGCTTTTAGTGGATTCTGCCAAGTCGAATATAACTTTTTTTATTTGTTTTTATTGAATTTACTATTTTTTTTGGGTTTAAAGAGTACAGTTTTTATTTGGGAAAATGTCTCCATTAATATCCTCCAATTTTTTGAATTTGTTAATGTTCATACGGTCTTCCTAAATCTTAAACATACCATATACATATGTTTGGTCATACCTTTAGTTTAGTGATTGTTGACACATTTCAAACTCCAAAAAAAAAACAAGGCAAGGAAAAGAAAACCTCCGGTCTTAGAAACTTTTCTCGTTTTGTGGTAAATTTCTTTTTTTTTTGGTATATTTTATTTTTTTATGATGTTTATTAGGCTTAAAAACACATTCTTTTTATCAACTGCCAAAAAAGTACTTAAATGGTTTACAACAGTTCCTCTGTAAAGTTGTTTTTTGCTTCTTAGTCTAAGACTTTTTCATTTCCTTACTGCAAGTAACAGTGTTTTTTTTTTCTTTCATTGAAGGGCCATCTTTTAGACCACTAAATTTTATTTTTTTTTTAAAGGATTTTTTATTTTGGTATTTGCGGGCTTAATACATGAGTTGTTCATACATTCATACATATTGTTCATATATTTTTTTTTGTTTCATAACATTTCATCTCACTCACCATGTGTCATTCACAGCGGGTGTTGTATTTATGTAGGGTTTTATATTTCGACTACTTTTTTTTTCTATTACAAAAATAATGTTTTATTTTTTTATTTTTGCAACAAAAAAAAATTGTTTTTTATTATTTCCTTTATATTTTTGACAGGATTAGTATTGTCACAAGTCCGGAGAAAATAAACATCATAAAAGGACACTTATTATGTAATCAGATTCAAAAATATTGTATGTGAAAAAAAAAGTTTTGTAAAGTTATAATGTCGTCTAAACAAACATGGTACCATAAATATAAATATTATTTTTTTTTGTTCATCCTGTATAAAGGTGTCTTTTTTATGAAGTTTCTCTTTAGAAGTATAAAACCATATTATGTACATTAAAGAAATTATTTTATTTTTGTTAGTGGGGGCTCAGTTTATGGCAGTTTTAGTTTAAACACTTATGAAGTAACAAAATTTACTTATGGCTTTTTTTCAATTTTAGAATCTTATGGCTGTTTTTTAAAAAATTAAAAAAAAAAATTAAAATTTTCAGTTTGTTTTTTCTAAAAAAACAGGAAAAAGTCCCCCTTGATAAACTAAACCAATATGTACTGATAGAAATTCGTACATGACAAGTGGGGTTATGAAAATTAAAGTTAATGACGAAAATTTGTCGGGTTTTATTCACTAAAAAAAACCTTTAAAAATAACAAGCAAAGCTTGTTATTTTTATTTTTTGATACCTTCTATTTGACGAGAATTCCTACACTCAAAAAATTATGTAGGTAAATTCCAGTGAATATTCACTTAAAACAAATGAAATTTTATTTAAAAACCATTCCACTGTTTTTTTCATTTAAAATAAAAACACATTACAGTCAATTTTAAATGTTAATTTAATGACTTACCAAAACATTAAAAAACTACTGAATATTCACTTATTTTGTATTGGAAAACAGTAAAACTATAGAAGAAATTTTTTACTGCCGAAAATAAATGTAACAGAAAATTCATTTTTAAGACAGTAAATTATATATTTTAAACTACAGAAATAGTAAAAAAATTAAATCCTTTATAAAATAAGTGATTTTTCTTTTAAAATAACTTTACTGATTACTTTTTAAAATAACCTACAAACAGTTAATGACATAATTTTCTTAGTGTAGTAATTTTACAAGCTTTTTACCAATTATTTTGTAATTTTACAAGCTTTTTACCAATAAATAAAAAATATTAAATAATAACGTCACTTTCATTATTTTTACCAAGAAATTCGAAAAAAGTAACCTACGAGAACATTAAAAATTAATGATTGTTGTGTTATTTTTACAAACAAATTCCAAAAAAATTACTTTCGAAAACATTAAAAATTAATGATTTCGTAGGTTATTTTTTCAATTTTTCTATTGAATATTATTTAAAAAAATTTTTAATAACATTTTTGAGGAATCGATCTGGCAATCAACTACTTTTTGGCCAGACACTCTACCCATCGTGCCAAAGTCACATGATACAGACATGTTTTTATATTTATATAAATATTTTTTTTTAATTTTTTTGTCTGCAAAAAAATAACCAACACAAGTAGGTAAAAACTAATGACTTTTCTTTAAAAAATGCCAACAATTTAACAAAAAAATAACGTGCACAAATCATTAAAAATTAAAAAAGAATCACTTATTTTTACTTACAGAACAAAAATAAATGACTTTAAAAATAAATGACTAATGAAAGTCGTTATTTTTTATGTTGTTATTTTTGAAACAATGAACAGAAATAGTAGTTTAAAAAAACTGAACATTGAACAAATGTTTTTTCTTTAAAAACCGACAAAACGTAGAACTTTATAAATAAACTACAAACAGTAAATTAAATAATTTTTTGAGTTAAATTTTACAAGATTCTTACCAATAAAATTGTAAATTTACTTTTAAACTTTTTTGAAGCGATAAAACTTAAAAGGACTTCTTGTGACTTTACTAGTTTTTTTTTTGTAAAATTACCGAGGAAAAGGTGTTTCTAATGACCCTTGCCGACCATCTTCCAAACGCCCCTGCAGCTTAATTGGTTATTTTTTTTTTGGATGTTGGAAGATATATAAGATTCGGCATAACCGAATTTAACACTCTCATTTTTTTAAAATTTCGATTTTAAGGGAATAAAATGTAATAAAAAGGGAGAAATTGGTAATTTTTTTGGGTAAAAAATTGTTACCTTTTTTTAAAAACCAAAGATTCTTTAAACCTTGGAAAATGTCAAGAAAACCACGTAACTTTAATTTTTTAATACCTCCTATTTAATGAGAATTTCTAATAAAAATTACAAGGTTTTTTGTAATTTAACAAGCTTTTTACCAAAAAAATTGTAAATTTACATCTTTTGTGATGAGATAAAACTTATAAGGAATTCTCGTGCCTTAACTAGATTTTTTGCTGCCTTCTATTTTACTAGAATTCCTAGTAAAAGTTACGAGCTTTTTTGTAATTTTACAAGCTTTTCACCAATTTTTTTTGACTTGATAAAACTTAAAGGAAATTCTCCTGATTTTACTAGATTTTTTTGTTAAATTATCTTCGAAATTGGTAGATTTACAAAAAAATTGTTAAATTACAAAAAAAAAAAAAAAAACAAAAATGTAAATTTTTATCAAAATTTTTTTATTAAAAAACAAGGAAACTGTCAAATAATGGTAAAATGAGATTACAATACTTTTTATAGTAATTTAAAAAGCTTCTTAGCAATAATTTTGTAAATTAACAAGCTTTTTACGGGGGGGTGAAATAAAGCCATAGGCAATAAGGCCATATGGCCTTATTTCCCAAAGAGTTGAGAACTAAGGCCATATGGCGTTATTACCAACCACTGCACAGTGGGAAAAATTGCCAATCTAGCGGGAAATAAATCAAAATATAACTAACAGATTTTAACAAAGTTATAATGCAATTTTAAAGTAGGATAGTGACTGCGTTTTAAACCGTTAAGAACTTAAAGTTTTGTTAACCCATTAGGGAATTACACACTATCAAATGTTGACAATTTATTGGGCTCTCACAGTAAGTTGTTTATAATAGTAAACTTGTCATCGCCGTGTATCGGAAGGGGTAAGCCGTTACCTACCAAGTGTTTGATTTCTTTTAAAGGGTGCTATTAGGTATATTATGTATAAATTTCCATACGTTATCTGTTTTGCGAAGGCTCCCCCGTAACGAATTACATAAACAACGCTTTTTTTTAACTTGTTTAAATTCTTATGGAGCTACAAAAAAAACGCTGTCAGATGCTGCTTAATCTTTAATTATAGATTATTCTACATATAATGAAGTATTACTAATCAAAAAATTAGCTGCGTAGGCCTGCGTAGCGATTTTTTAAAATTATTTTTGTAATTTTGGTCTTCAATAAGTATAATTCTAAACCTAGGCAGCGACGAACGCGACTCACGTATATGTTGAGAATAGCGAAGGATTGTTAGTAATTTGTTTTTAACATAATAGAGCGTCGAAATCTTGAAAAAAGTTCGTGCTGAATTAAAATTATTGTTGATTTTATGATTTTTAAATAACCGATTTAAATCGCATTCAGTTGGTGAAAAAATTCGTAATAAAAATATTGTTATAAATAATAATAAATTTAATACTATCATTTTAATTGGTTAATAAACTCTTTGGTTTTTTTAAATTTGTTTGACATGTCATTTCAACGGAGAGAGATATTTGAAGTTTGTGTAAACGCGACAGTGCTTCTGATCGGAACTCAACAGTTATCAATTATATCTTGTCCAAACTTGGAAATAACATCTGCAGCGAGAATGATAGCTTTAAAAAACTAACTGTTAGTGTGCAAGATTTATGTAGTAAATTCAAATATAGATGGGCCAGTATTTCTCGCAATGTATATAGTTTTGAAAATCATTACAATATATGGTTGAATGAAAATATAGATTTTCTAGTAGAAGACGAAGTAGAACCTCGAGGGCGTCCTTTGAAGACTTTTTTGGAAACGACAAAAAAATCCAAGAGGAGTCGTGTTTCGGATCTTGTACAAAATAACATCAAGGAATAATTATTGGTCGCTACGAAAGTAAGTCTGTACAAATCTGGAAAGAGAGATGCAGCCCAATTATTAGATGAAATTTAAAAAAAAAACACCAAAAAGGGCTACAATGATGAAAAAAGCCGTATTTTACCCCTCTGAAGCACCGACATAATACACACCAGAAGAGGCAATGGCACTATACATTGACAAAAGGTTAACTAAAAATTCGTATATGCTTATGCAATCAGGTGCTAAGACTCCTATTTTAGTTATATGCTGGATGTAGGGTATATGTCCAAATGTTATCAGATTTCACTTACAATATTTGATAACCCCATTTACTTTTTAAAAAGTATAAAATTCTTATTTTAAACATAATTTTCCACAGCTAACAGGTACAAAAAAAAATACTCCTGAGGTAGTTGTATATAACACCTTTTGGGGCACCCTGTATTGAAAAACAGTTTCTTATTATTCATTATACAAAAAGCTCATATCCTTAGCTATAAAATCTCCAAGTATTGTTATCGGATCAGACCAATAGTTTAGAAGATATGATTTTTTTCCTGCCAGATTTGTGTTTTTTCCCACTGTGCACTGTTGGAAATAAAGCCATATATGGCTTTGTTACTCATTTGAATATTTTTTAAAAATGTTCATCATTATTTTGCGGAGATAAGGAAATATATTTCCACGTAAATCCTGCTCCCAAAAAAAAAATTATTTAGCGAAGCCGCTAAATTAATTTATGGAGTTTGAAATGGCGTATGGGCATAGCGCCCAAGGTCTTATCGCCCAAAACCGTAAATGTTTTGATAAAGGTTTTCTGCGTAGCCGGCCTTTCGTCGGGCTTAGGGATTACATACTCCATGCATTAAACCCACCCTCTCTGCAAACCAAAGCTATTTTGGTTGGGGGGGTGAAATAAAGCCATAGGCAATAAGGCCATATGGCCTTATTTCTCAATTCAATGGGAAATAAGGCCATATGGCTTTATTACCAACACGATTGAGCAATAAAGTCATATTGATTTTGCAACCAAAGTGAAAATAAAG
Organism: Pegoplata infirma; assembly: GCA_963921195.1. NCBI lineage: Eukaryota > Metazoa > Arthropoda > Insecta > Diptera > Anthomyiidae > Pegoplata > Pegoplata infirma. The sequence continues at coordinate 13,069,543 of OY992539.1, read as the reverse complement.
CCATATCAGTTGAAAATGTGGAAATATATTTCCCCGTTAATCCTGCTACCCAAAAAATTTTATTTAGCGAAGCCGCTAAATAAATTTATGGAGTTTGTAATCCCTAAGCCCGGCCGAAGGCCGTCTACACAGAAAAAAAAAATTTTTTTTACTATCTTTAAATTAAAAAACCACATATACCAGGAACCTCGGAACTAGGCACCAATTTTTTATTGGCAGGGTTTTTAATTTAAAGACTGTTTAACAAAAAAAGTTTTTCTGTGTAGCCGGCCTTCGGCCGGGCTTAGGGATTACAAAATCCATGCATTAGACCCACCCTCTCCGCAAAGTAAAGTTTTCTAGGGTAGCAGGCCTTTGCGCTATCAAATTTGTTATGACTCAAAAAGGCCTGATAACCAAAATAGCTTTGGTTTGCAGAGAGGGTGGGTTTAATGCATGGAGTATGTAATCCCTAAGCACGGCCGAAGGCCGGCTACGCAGAAAGCCTTTATTACAAAAACACAAATCATAGAAGTCGTAATTTCGACATTTCGCCCAAAAAAAAAATATTTTGGATTTTTTGACAATTTTTTTTTTGCGAGAAATAACATTTTTAGACCTATCATTTTGGGCTATATGTCGCAGCTTGGGCGATATGACATTTACGGTTTTGGGCGATAAGACCTTGGGCACTATGTCCGTACTCCATTTCAATATTTTTTTTTTGGGTAGCAGAATTTACGTGAAAATATATTTCCACACTCTTCGCAAAATAATGATGAACATTTTTTAAAAAAAATATTCAAATGAGTAACAAAGCCATATATGGCTTTATTTCCAACAGTGGTTGGTAATAACGCCATATGGCCTTATTTCTCAACTCTTTGGGAAATAGGGCCATATGGCCTTATTGCCTATGGCTTTATTTCACCCCCCCATTTTGGTTATCAGGCCTTTTTGAGGCAAATTTGATAGCGCAAAGGCCTGCTACCCTAGAAAACTTTACTTTGCGGAGAGGGTGGGTATAATGCATGGAGTTTGTAATCCCTAAGCCCGGCCGAAGGCCGGCTACACAGAATAACATTTTTTTGGTAAACAATCTTTAAATTAAAAACCCTGTCAATAAAAAATTGGTGCCTCTAGACCCCTCTAAGTTCCGAGGTTCCTGGTATATGTGGTTTTTTAATTTAAAGATAATCAAAAAAAAATTTTTTTCTGCGTAGACGGCCTTCGGCCGTGCTTAGGGATTACAAACTCCATAAATTAATTTAGCGGTTTCGCTAAAAATTTTTTTTTGGGTAGCAGGATTTACGGGGAAATATATTTCCACATTTTCAACTGGTATGGCTTTATTTCCACTTTGGTTGCAAAATCAATTTGACGTTATTTCTCAATCGTGTTGGTAATAAAGTCATATGACCTTATTTCCCATTGAATTGAGAAATAAGGCCATATGGCCTTATTGCCTATGGCTTTATTTCACCCCCCCCCCCCCCGCTTTTTACTAATAAAATTGTAAATTTATAACTTTCTTCTCTCAAATAGGAGGTATCAAAAAAAAAAAGCAACAAGCTTTTCTTCTCACTTTACAAGTTTTTTTGGGTATAGTTTGCAAAAACAAAGTAATTCCTTTAAATCTGTGCTTCGACAGATTGCGAGTTTTCCGAGTTTCTGTCTTTGAGCTTACTACAATTTCACAGAGTAATTTACGGTTTTATTATTTTTAATTAATAGTCGCGAAACAGATCTGTTTTCGCCTGAATCAAAAGTGCATAGACAAGATTCTTTTTCTGACTTTGTTCAGAGTTTTTCAATCAGGGTTACATATCACCGGGATTCTTGACAACGTATGAGGTTTGCGTGCCAGATGTTACGTGATTATTGAAAATTGACGAAAATCCAAAAATAGTTTAGTGACTTTTCCTTCTGTATAAATCCAAATGCAATGTCCCATATGAGAATTCTTTATGATATTTTAAGGTCTTTGATTTTCTGATTGATGTTCTAATCTTTAAAAGACACCATTGTGTACTCTCAAATACTTTTTCTAACGTTAACAATAGAAAAGATAAATAAATACACATACATACAATTGGCTTTAAATTATTTAGCCATAACCAGCAAAATACTGTAAGTGCAACAAATTTAAGAAATAGTTTTTTTTAAGGGAAATCGTTAATTTAAGAGATGAAGCGAATATCTATTAAAAGTTCATAACGAGAAAGACTTCCCTTACGAACTGAAGTTCACATTCCTAAATTGTTATGACCACGAAATCAATATTATAAAAAAAATTTATATGGGACATTGCATTTATATTTATATATACTTAAAAAAAAAACTCACTAAAATATTTTTTGATTTTCGTCAACTTTAAATATTCACATAACAACTGGCACGCAAACTACACCCAAAAGAAAAACTCTGTCATAAAATCGGTAAAATTAATAAATCCTGTAATACTTGCAATATTTTGGCAGTAATGGCTCAATATAGTTTATTGAATTATTCATAAAAATAAAAATAGAAAAAAAGTTAGCTCTTTGCTATTGTTGTTAAACTAGGCTTACAAAATAGACAAACACTAACTACGACGACACTAATGTTAAGATAACAAATGCGTTAAAAGCGTGAGGCCTACTCCAAATGGCCACCAAGATTGTTTAAAGTTGTCGTTTGTTGTTATTGTTCAGACAGAGAGTAAGTATTAGTTGGTTGACATACAAGAAGAAGGTATGAATTATTATGAACTGGCTTGTCTGACTGACATGATGCCAAAGATATTTGTCAAGATTATGATAATTTCATATTTTTTAAAATATTTTTTTTTTCATTTTTACATGAATTTATTATGAACTTTTATAATAAATGTACATTTTTTTAGAAATGAAAAAAAAGTACACACTGGTTCACAATTTTTTGCAGTCTATAAAACCATACATTAGATGTACTTAAGTTTATAAACTAAAAAAAAAAATAATATTAAATTTAACAAAAAAACATGTGCATTTTTAACAAAATTTTCACATGTACAAATTTTATGATTGAATGACTTGTTAGTACATACACTGTGGAATATATTGCACATGTTGGTTGGTTGGCTGGTTGGTTTGCCTTAATTTTTTTTTTATTTCATAAAAATATAAAATATTGAAAATGATACGGTTTCATAGAATTGAAAACAAGAGAAAAAAAAAATCTGAAAAATAACAGAAAAAAATAAGTCAGTTGTGAATAACATTGGTTTTACAAAACAATAACATGGAATTTACGCTTTAACTGGTAATGATAACAACAAAAAAAAAACGCTTCATTTAACAAATAATAACTGCGAGCGACAAAAATATCGTTTGGCTTAATAATTATGTATAAAATATTGTATGCTGACATTTAATGCGTTAACCCTAAAAAGATCCGGAGACATTTTGCATATAGAAAAGTTTCAAATTCATAGGAATTTTTTCTATAGAAAAAGTCTCATATTTTTTTACAAGCTTTTCACCAATAGTTTTGTAATTTTGCAAGGTTTTTACTAATAAAATTGTTAATTTACAACTTTTTTGGCGCGCAAAAATTTACAAGGAGTTCTCGTGACTTTACTAGATTTTTTGGTAACTCCTATTTTACGAGAAAGTTTCGAGCTTTTTTTTAATTTTACAAGATTTTTACCAATAAACGTTTTTGTAAAATTATCTTGGAAATTTGTAAAATTACAAAAAAAATTTTGTCAAATTACAAAAAAGTGTAAATTTCGATCGAAATTTTTTTGTTAAAAAACAAGGAAAACTGTCAAATATTGGTAAAATGGGATTACGAGACTTTTTATAGTAATTTGACAAGGTTTTTTTTTTTAGTGTAGAGTCTAAACATTTTTCTAAGGGAAAAACGTCTCGGAATGTAAGATTTTTTCTGTATTAAAGATGTCTCGGACTATTAACAATTTTCTATAGGAAAAATATGAACATTTTTCTGTGTAAAAAATTTGCGATTTTTTTTTGTACACTCAAAATACCTTGTAAAATGACAAGAAAAGCTTGTTCTGTTTTTTTTTTTGCTACCTTTTATTTGACAAGAATTCCTAGTAATTTTACAAGCTTTTCACCAACAATTTTGTAATTTTACAAGGTTTTTACTAATAAAATTGTAAATTTACAACTCTTTTGACGCGAAAAAATTTACAAGTAGTTCACATTTGTGTAATTTTACAAGATTTTTACCAATAAAATTATAAATTTACAACATTTTTGTGAATTTACTAGACTTTTTTGTAAAATTACCTTGGAAATTTGTAAAATTACAAAAAAAAAATTGTAAATTTACAACAAAATGTAAATTTCGAACGAAATTTTTATGTTAAAAAACAAGAAAAACTGTGAAATATTGGTAAAATGGGAGACTATTTTTTTGTCTAAAAATTTTTCTAAGGGAAAAACATCTCGGAATGTAAGATTTTTTCTATACTAAAAATGTCTCGGATTATTAACATGAAAATTTTTCTATGTAAAAAATTTGCGATTTTTTTTTGTACACTCAAAAAACATTGTAAAATTACAAGAAAAGCTTGTTATTTTTATTTTTTGCTACCTTTTATTTAACAAGAGTTCCTAGTAATTTTACAAGCTTTTCACCAACAATTTTGTAATTTTACAAGGTTTTTACCAATAAAATTGTAAATTTACAATTTTTTACGCGAAAAAAATTACAAGTAGTTCTCTTTTTTTGTAATTTTACAAGATTTTTACCAATAAAATTTTTAAATTTTTAAAAATTACAAGGAATTCTCGTGAATTTACTAGACTTTTTTGTAAGATTATCTTGGAAATTTGTAAAATTACAAAAATTTTTTTGTCAAATTACAAAAAAGTGTAAATTTCGTTCGAAATTTTTTTGTTAAAAAACATAGAAAATTGTTAAATATTGGTAAAATGGGATTACGAGACTTTTTATAGTAATTTGACAAAGATTTTTTTTGAGTGTAGAGTCTAAAAATTTTTCTAAGAGAAAAACGTCTAAGACTTTTTGGTAAAATTACCTTGGAAATTTGTAAAATTACAAAAAAAAATTGTAACAGTACAAAAAAAAAAAAAATTGTAAATTTCGATCAAATTTTATTTTTTGTTAAAAAAACAAGAAAAACTGTCAAATATTAGTAAAATGGGCTTACGAGACTTTTTATAGTAATTTGACAAGGTTTTTGCGAATTTTTCAATAGGAAACATCTGATAAATTTTCTATAGGAAAATATGGGAGTTTTTCTATAGAAACAATTTGCGAATTTTTTTATAGGAAAAATTTGAGAATTTTTCTATACACTCATAAAAAACTGGTAAAACGCCTGGTAAAATACCTTGTAATCCCGTTCTACCAATATTTAACAATTTCCTTCTCTTTTAATAAAAAATCTTGTACTTTGTTCAAATGAGAACTACAGTTTTATTGGTAATTTTACAAATTTATTTTCGTAATTTTATTCTACCATTTTGAAAGGTTATTTTACAAAAAACAAAAAAAAAAAAAAAACCCAACAAAGTTTTTATTACGAGGATTCTAGTTGATTTACAAAAAAAATGTTATTTTATAAAAATTATGTTACACGAGGATTTATGTTGTGTAACCAAAAAAAAAAACATTTTTTTTGTAAATTTTATATTTTTTTAAAAAATTTTGCAAGTCCCGGACAAAAATTTTTTTTTTTAATTGAGAAATTTTTAAAAAAAAAGTTGTCAAAATTTTGAAAAATTTATAACTTGGATTCTAGTTAATTTACAAAAAAAAAAACAGTTATTTTACAAAAACGATTTTATTACGAGGATTTATGTTGATTAACAAATTTTTTTTTTTTTGTAAATTTACCATTTTGGTTTGCAAATTTAACATTTTTTTTAACATATTTACCATTTTTTCTTGTAATTTTACCATTTTTTTAAATTTTTCCGGTTTTAAAACAATATTTTTACCAATAAAATTGGTTATTTTACCAATTTTTGGCGCATTCAAAATTTCGATTAAATCCTCGTAATTTTACGAGAATTTTACCTACCTCCTATTTTACGAGAAAAGCCTCGTAAAATCACGAGGTTTTTTGGTAACTTTACAAGGTTTTTTTTGAGTGTATAGTTTTTTTTGTTTTTTGAGATCCGGTGCCAGGATCAGAACAGGGAATACCGGTATTCCAGGGAATATAACTAGAACCGGGAAACCGGTACCAGAACCGGGAATACCGGTATTCCCGGGAACACAGAGAACCGGGAAGTGGGAGGCGCTAATACAAACATGTTTTTTATTTCCATAAATAATTTTTTGAATTTTATATCTACAAAAGAATAACCAACATAAGTAGGTAAAAACTAATGATATTTTCTTAAAAAATGCCAACAATTTAAAAAAAATTACGTACACAAATCATTAAAAATAAAAAAGAATCACTTATTTTTACTGACAGATCAAAAATAAATGACTTTTAAAATTTAATGCTAATGAAGGTCTTTATTTTTTATGTTGTTATTTTTGAAACAAAGAACAGAAATAGTCATTTAAAAAAACTGAACATTAAACAAATGTTTTTTCTTTAAAAAACGATAAAACGTAAAACTTTTTAAATAAACTACAAATAGTTAATGAAATAATTTTTTGAGAGTAATTTTTCGATCTCCTTAAACAATGTTCATAAAAACTCGATTTTTAATATGTGGAGGTAGTATCCGGAACCAAAAATTCCGAAAAAAGACATATGGGAATTTCTAACTTTAAGAGGATAAACTGGGATAAAAAATTGTACTTTAGTACTTTTTTGATTTCCTAAAATAATAGTCTTAGCAAAAAAAAAAACTTTCAGAAAAAACGAATTTTTAGAAATTTCGATTCTAAAGCGACAAAAAGGCACTCAAAAAATTATGTCATTAACTGTTTGTAGTTTATTTAAAAAGTTTTACGTTTAGTCGTTTTTAAAAGAAAAAACATTTGTTTGATGTTCCATTTTTATTAATGACTACTTCTGTCATTTGTTCCAAAAATAACACACTACAAAATAAAGACTTTTATTAACATTTAATTTTTAAAGTCATTTATTTTTGTTCTGTAAGTAAAAACTACTGATTACTCTTTAATTTTTTAATGATTTGTGTCAGTATTTTTTTTTTTAATTGTGGGTTTTTTTTAAAGAGATATCAATAGTTTTTACCTACACAAGTAGGTTATTTTTTGGTAGAAAAAAAAAAGATCAAAAAATTATTTATAGAAATATATAAACTTGTTTGTATCAAGTGACTTTGACACAATGGGTAGAGTGTCTGGCCAGAATGTAGTTGATTGCGGGATCGATTCCCCAAAAGTTTATTTAAAAATAACCTACGAAATCGTTTATATTTTGTGTTTTCGTAGGATATTTTTTTGGAATTTGTTGGTAAAAATTACAGAACTATCATTAATTTTTAATGTTTTCGTAGGTTATTTTTTTCGAATTTGTTGGTAAAAAATAATGAAAAAAACTTAATTTTTTAATGTTTAATGTTATTTATTTTAGAAAATTTTGTCAACAGTAAAAAATAAATGTTGATGTTTGTTAAAACAAATGAATAATTACTGGGATGGTTTTCAATTGTTTATTCACTGGTTTTAAATGTGTTTTTCATTTGTTTTTGCCTAAAAAATATTTTGAGTGCATGTATCTAATGATTCGACATGTAGTATCCGCCAGCGGAGTTATCAGAGAAGAACATATTTTAAAATGAAAAATTTTTAGGGTAATATTGAACATATATTTTGAAGATCTTGATAGTGATATTCGTCCACCTCTGTGGGTGATAAAAACTTCATAAATTAAAGTTGTTATTATTCAACCTTTCCAATTTAAATAAATAAAAATTCTTCGAGCTCGAGGCCAGTTTTCTCTTGTAAATAAATATTCTTTTATTCCATTTTAACCCTCGAATGTTTAAAGTATTTATGAAGTTAAATAAAAATTCTTCGAGCTCGAGGCCAGTTTTTTCTTGTAAATAAATATTCTTTTATTCCATTCCAATATTTCGCTTCTCTTTGAGAATCATCATCAGGGGATTTAGTAAATTTTTATGCATATAAAAACTTAAAAAATATGTTGTGATCGTTTCGACATCTAAAACTGCACTGTTTTTTAGATGCAGTGCAGTTTTAGTTGTGGAAACGATCACAACATATTTTTTAAGTTTTTAGGTGCATAAAAATTCACTAAATTCCCTGATGATGATTCTCAAAGAGAATTGAAATATTGGAATGGAATAAAAGAATATTTATTTACAAGAAAAAACTGGCCTCGAGCTCGAAGAATTTTTATTTAACTTCATAAATACTTTAAACATTCGAGGGTTAAATTTAGTAATGAGGGTGGTTGTTGGTTAATATACCTTATAAAACATACTCGACATTGTTGTTAGGAAATTGTATAAGTAGAATAAAAATATTTTTAAAAAATATGTATAAAAACATAATTAGCAAATTGTGTGTTGACTGCCTGTTGCTGTTTTATTTTCTCGTTCCAGAGCTTGTTAACACAGGCTGTATGACAATAAAGGATACGTACGCACTACTTCCATAGTCAGTCTTTGCTAAATGCGGCTGGGAATGAATGAATGAATGAATGAATGAATGAATGAATGAATGAATGAACGAACGAATGTTTATTTTCTTTTTTTGATGAGCAATTGTTATTTTTTAGTGGAAACAATTTTTTATATGTTGCTTTAAAGCAAAAAAACATGATATTAAACAAACAAAAACATTTCAACTTTTTTTTATTTTTTTAAATTGAAAAGTGTGTAAAATTTAAAATTAAGACAAATTTATATTTAACAGCACCCTTAAGCTAAAAAAAATGTTAAAACTCTTAAATTTCAACATTAGTCTTAAATCCGATTTATAAACATTAGTGTTTGTATTTGGAAATATTTTTTTTTTTTAGTTTTAAAAATTTTCAAGCACCTGTTTTATTTTTTTTTGTTTTGGAAATTTTGCATAAAACCCAGTAAAACTTTGCAGACAGAAAAAAATATTTTAATTTTTTTTATTTTTTGTATAGATATTTTTTTTGGAAAAAGATTTGCAAAATTTATTTAGCATTTTACATATTTTTATAGGATTTTTTTCTTAAACTCTATATAGAAAAACATAAAAAAACATGTTCATCTTTTTCATCATCTTTTAAGTAAAATATTACAGTGGATAGAAAATAAATTTCTCAACCATGGACTAATTCCAGAACTTCTTCTAATTCTCGTATACTGCTTACCAACTAAACTAAATCAAATAGTTCCCAACCAAACTTTACTTGAGTAAAATTTGCTTATTATTAAAAATGTAAAAAATTTCAATTACTTTATTAATTGAGACAATTAAATTACACTATTTTGCATAAAAATACTCTTTGTTAGATAATTAACTGATCTTTAAAGACTTGTCAAAATTATTTCAGATCGATCCATTTTCAAGATTGGCTCGAGAACGGAACAAACTTTTTATAACCAAGTTGAAAGCACAATGTCTTTTATTTTATTAAATTTCGATCAACTTCCCAAAAATAATCAAATTTTGCCCATTTTTTTAAATACAGTGAGCGTCAAAAGAAAGTGTACAGGTCTAAAATAGATGTAATTCCTAAACGAAAAAGTTGACAATAAAACCCCTTATTATTATTAATCGACTGCCATTTAAAAACACGCTATAAAGGAAATTTTCCAAGCTTTAATTTAAGCTTGATAGCGTCCAGATTGAGCAAATATTAATTGAGATACGAGGGTCGAGCTGAAAAATGAAATTATCTGTAGACATTTTTTAGAAAAATTTTAAAAAATATTTTTAGGTTGATTTTTTTCAAGTTCAAACATTAAAAATTTAAAAAATAGTACAATGGTTTAAATTCAGCTATCAACTCATTTTTCCAATGACCCAAACAAAAGCCAAAATTTTTTTAATGCAGTAAAAAAATATGCATTTTTTTGACCTCAAATTCTTTTGACCACCAATTTTTTGTAAACAAAGAGAATTATTAATTATTTTCATATCTCTTTACTATGCACTTAGGTGTTCTTAAATTAGTAAACAATATAATATTTTCTTTGTTTACAAAAAATTGGTGGTCAAAACAATTGGAGGTCAAAAAAATGCATATTTTTTTACTGCATTTAAAAAATTTTGATTTTTGTTTGGGTCGTTGGAAAAATGAGTTGATAACTGAATTTAAGCTAATGTACTATTTTTTAAATTTTTAATGTTCGAACTTGAAAAAAATCAAATGAGAAATATTTTTTAAAAATTTTCTAAAAACCGTCCACAAAAATTTTCAATTTCCAGCGCGACCGCCGTATCTCATTTAATATTTGCTTAATCTGGACGATTTCAAGCTTAAATTAAAGCTTGGAAAATTTCCTTTATAGCGTGTTTTTAAATGGAAGTCCATTGATAATAATAAGGGGTTTTATTGTCAACTTTCTCGTTAACGAATTACATCCATTTAATACCTGTACACTTTCTTTCGACGTTCACAGTATATAATATCAGACTTTTGCACGAATGCATTTAAAAGTCGTTTAGAGACATTTTTCGAAATTTAGAATGAAACAAATCATTCTATTCTGTCCGTTCGAAACGAATTAAAAATTTACTTAATGCTATCAATAAAAAAAAAAAGAATGAAGGAATCTTAGAAATAAAAATATTCTAAAATACTGTACTCCAAAGCTACAGACAAAAAAAACTTTGTCAAATTACTAGGAAAAGTCTCGTAATCCCATGTTACCAATATTTGACAGTTTTCTTTGTTTTTTAACAAACAAATTTGGATCGAAATTTAAATTTTTTTTTTTGGAATTTTACAATTTTTTTTGTAAGATTACAAATTTTCAAGATAATTTTACAAAAAAAAATCTAGTAATTTCACGAGAATTCCTTGTAATTTCAATTGCTCCAAAAAACTGTAAATCTAAAATTTTATTGGTAAAAAGCTTGTAAAATTACAAAATTATTGGTAAAAAGCTTGTAAAATTACTAGGAATTCTCGTAAAATAGGAGGTAGCAAAAAATCTAGTAAAATTATGAAACCTTTTAAATTTTATCGTGTCAAAAAATTTGTAAATTTACAATTTTATTGGTGAATACCTTGTAAAATTACAAAATTATTGGTAAAAAGCTAGTAAAATTACTAGGAATTTTTGTCAAATAGGAGGCAGCAAACAAAAACAAGTAAGAAAGTTATAGTCGGTCAAGCCCGATCATATGATACCCTACACCAGTGTTTTCCGGAAAATGGGTCCCAAGTCCAAACATGGACCGATTGGATCTGTCTTATGTTAGATCGTTATGTATCGTGCTTAAACCGATAGATGGACAGACGGACGGACGGACATCGCTAATTCGACTCTAAAAGTAATTCTGAGTCAATCGGTATACTTGAAGGTATGTCTAGTACCAATATTTCGGGTAGTTACAAACATCAGCACAAACTCAATACACCCTGTACCACATAGTGGTGTATGGTATAAAAAATTACAAGTTTTTCTTGTTATTTTACAAGGTTTTTTTTATTGAGAGTAATAAATGATTTTTTACAAAATTTAAAATTTTAACAAAATTATTTTTTTTTATTTTGACCAATATTTTTTGACAATTTTTTATTTTTAATTTTTTTTTTTTTTGACAAATTTTTTTTTTTTATATTTTTTTCAACACAGATTTTTCGTATGTCTCAAAAAATATTTGTAGCAAAAAAAAAAATTGTCCACAAAAAAAAAAAAAAATTGGTCAAATAATGCAAAAATTTTGATCAATATAAAAAATTTTTGTAAAAAAAAAAAAAAAAAATTTTTTTTTTTTCAAATAAAAATTTGGTAAAAAATATTTTTTTTAATTTAGCTTTTTTTAAAAAATGTTTGCTTTTGAGGCTGCTGAAGTTCGGCAGATATATTGACCATTTACCTGTTCAGGTTGGTATTACATTTCAGCAAAATCGGTCAAGTGGTTCAAAACTTTAAAGCAAACTCAAAAAATTATGTCATTAACTGTTTGTTGTTTATTTAAAAAGTTTTACGTTTTGTCGTTTTAAAAAGAAAAACCATTTGTTTAACGTTCAGTTTTTTCAAATGACTATTTCTGTTATTTGTTTCAAAAATAACAACATAAAAAATAAAGACTCTCATTAGCATTCAATGTTTAAAGTCATTTATTTTTGTTCTATAAATAAAAATAAGTGATTCTTTTTCTTTTATTTTTAATGATTTGTGTACGTTTTTTTTTTTTAATTTTTCGCATTTTTTAAAGAGAAGTCATTAGTTTTTACCTACTTGTGTTGGTTATTTTTCGCCTGATATTTAGTTCACTTAAAAATTTATGTCATTAACTGTTTGTAGTTTATTTAAATAGTTTAACGTTTTGTCGTTTTTAAAAGAAAATACATTTGTTCAATTTTCAGTTTTCTTAAATGACTATTTCTGTTCTTTGTTTCAAAAATAACAACATAAAAAATAGAGACTTTCATTAGCATTCAATGTTTAAAGTCATTTATTTTTGTGCTGTAAGTAAAAATAAGTGATTCTTCTTTAATTTTTAATGATTTAAGTTCGTTTTTTTTTTTTAATTGTTGGCATTTTGAAAAGAAAAATCATTGGTTTTTACTCACTTCTGTTGGTTATTTTTTTGTAAAAAAAAAAAAATCCAAAAAAATTATTTATATTAATATAAAAACATGTTTGTATCAAGTGACTTTGGCACGATGGGTAGAGTGTCTGGCCAGAATGTAGTTGATTGCAGCATCGATTCCCCAAAATTTTATTGAAAATTTTTTAAAATATTAATTCAATAGAAAAATTGTAAAAATAACCTACGAAATCATTCATTTTTAATATTTTCGTAGGTTATTTTTTTGAATTTGTCGGTAAAAATAACACACTAATCATTAATTTTTGATGTTATCGTAGGTTATATTTTTTCGAATTTGTTGGTAAAAAAAATGAAAGTGACGTTATTTTTGTATGTTTGTATTATTTATTTTAGAAAATTTTGTCAACAGTAAAAAATAAATATTGATGTTTGTTAAAACAAATGAATAATTACTGGGATGGTTTTTAATTGTTTATTCACTTGTTTTAAGTGTGTTTTTCATTTGTTTTTGCCTACAAAATATTTTGAGTTTTAAAGCTGTCTGTTGGAAACAAAAATTTTTAAATTTCAATTGGCGTTTTAAAAATTTTAATTGGGGATATTGGGTTCATAAGAACCAGCTTCAGTTTTCTAGAAAAAACAAGTAGTTTAATTTGTTAAATTTAAAAAATTTTCACTCAACTCTAACAAATATGTTCAAGTATTCATGTACAACAATCAAATGTTAAATTTTTCACTCATTCATGATGACAAAAGAATATTGTCCTTCTTCAACTCAAACAATATATAAAAAAAAACATATTTTGAAAAAAAAAAAATGTGATTTGCCCGCGTTGACATGACAAAAGCGGATCTGCATATATTTGCATATAATTTTTTATTCTTGTGATTTATTTTTGGATTTTTTTTTATAAAAAAAAAATTCATCAAGGTACATCTTGTTGTAATTTTTTTTTGTTTTCTTCAATAGTACGTCATCATCGTTAACATTTATTCGTCAACAAAGGCATTAAAAATCCTTTAAGTTTTTTTCTTCTTCCTTTTTTTAAAAAAGAAAATCTTCTTCGATTTTCTTAATGTTTTGGGTATTTTTACCCCTTTTTGGGAACACAAGTTGCAAAAAAAAAACGATAAAAAGTAAAATCTTTCAAAAGCTTTGCATGCATTATTAAGTTACAAATGAAAAATTACTGTATTAAAATGTGTCATTCAAACAAATCATTTATCAGATTCTTTTTTACAGGACTATAATCCGGTTGTTAAAGAATAAAAATATAAATATTAACACATTTTATGATTATTATTTGCATCATTAGAAGAAGAAAAATACTTAAATCGAATGAACATTAACGCCTCAACTGTAAGAGCTATTTGAAAGAAATTCAACTCATAATCTTTTCATTGGCTTTACATGCACTCAAAATATTTTGTAGGCAAAAACAAATGAAAAACACATTCAAAACCAGTGAATAAACAATTGAAAACCATCCCAGTAATAATTCATTTGTTTTAACAAACATCAACATTTATTTTTTACTGTTGACAAAATTTTCTAAAATAAATAACATTAAACATCAAACTGATCAGTACAGACATACTATGAGATAGTAACTTTTTTAAAGCAATAAATTAAAAATACTCTATTATGACAATATCATAAATAGAAATATTTTTGGGCCTCGAACTAGAATAAAACTCTAATCGAATATATATACATATATAAAGGCCGAATAAATACATTTTATTTTTATGTACCTTTTGGTACTAAAAATAAAAAAACAACATTAAACATCAAAAAAATTACGTTTTTTTCATTCTTTTTTACCAACAAATTCGAAAAAATAGCCTACGAAAACATTAAAAATTAATGATAGTTCTCTTATTTTTACCAACAAATTCCAAAAAAATAATCTACGAAAACATTAAAAATTAATGATTTCGTAGGTTATTTTTTACAATTTTCTATTGAAATATTTTTTAAAAATTTTTAATAAAATTTTGCGGAATCGATCCCGCAATCAACTACATTCTGGCCGGACACTCTATAAATAATTTTTTGAATTTTCTATAAATAATTTTTTGAATTTTTTGTTTTTTTACAAAAAAAATAACCTACTTGTGTAGGTAAAAACTAATGATATCTCATTAAAAAATACCAACAATTAAAAAAAAAAAAAATACTTACACAAATCCTTAAAAATTTAAAGAATACTCAGTAGTTTTTACTTACAGAACAAAAGTTAATGACTTTAAAAATTAAATGTTAATGAAAGTCTTTATTTTTAGTGTGTTATTTTTGAAACAAGGGCCAGAAGTAGTCATTAATAAAAACTGAACATCAAACAAATGTTTTTTCTTTTAAAAACGACTAAACGTAAAACTTTTTAAATCCCTATTATAAATCTGAGTGTTGGTCTGTCTGTCTGTTCCATAATCAGGGGAGAACGGCTGAACCGATTTTCATAAAATTTTCACCACAGATAGTACTAACCGAGGTGGGAACTATAGGCCATAAGCGACCGCGATCAGTCAAAGGGGCGTAAAATGCCACGCCCCTTTTTTTTATGGGACTTTATTTTGCCTTTTCCGTAATAACGCATTAACGGCTAAACCGATTTTAATGAAATTTTTACCACAAATAGTACTGAGTGAGGCTGAAACTATGGCCCCAATAGAGGGAGATAAAAAAGGGGCGTAAAATGCCACGCCCCTTTGTATTACATTGAAAGTTATTTCTGCCTTTTCCTCAATCACGCCTAAACGGCTAAACCGATTTTCATGAAATTTTCACCACAGATAGTACTAACCGAGGCGAAAACTATGAGCTAGCATAGAGGGGTATTGAAAAATGGGGCGTAAAATGCCACGCCCCTTTGTATTACATTAAACTTTATTTCTTCCCGTTTCGTATTCACGCATAAGCGGCTGATACAATTTTAATAAAAGGCGCCCCAGTAGGCTAGTTGGTAGCGTGCTAGCCTATGAGTCTGGGGGTCGTGGGATCGATTCCCACCAGAGGCCTTGGTCTGTTTCGCTACAACGAGACGAAGGTCATTGTTACCAGTTCTCGGTTAGGTAAAATTAGTATATGATTTGTAATTATATGTTAATTCTTAATAAAATAAAAAAAAAAATTTTAATGAAATTTTTACCACAGATAGTACTGACCGAAGCGGAAACTATGAACCACAATTGAGCGCGTTTGGACAAAGGGGCGGAAAATGTAACGCCCCTTTGTATTTTATTGAACGTTATTTCTGCCTTTTCCGAAATCACACTTAAACGGCTGAACGGTTTTTCATTAAATTTTTATAACATATAGTATTAACCTAGGCGAATACTATGAGCCCCAGTAGATCGCGTTTGGACAAAGGGGCATATCAATATCCCATACCCCATTTGTAGTATACTGAAAGTTTTTTCTTCATGTTCCGTAATCATGCTCAAACAACTAAACCGATTTTAATAAAACTTTCACCACATACACATGTCTGTTCCGCAATCAGGGGAAAACGGCTGAACCGATTTTCATGAAATTTTCACCACAGATAGTAACAACCGAGGCGATCGTGCAAAGGGGCTTAAAAGGCCACAACTCTTTGTATTAAATTAATAAAAGTTGTTCCTGTTTTCCAACTATATGCTATACAAAATGTTAAACTACTGCCAATGTTTTTTCTGCCTTTTCCGTAATCACTCTTAAACGACTACACCGATTTTAACAAAACTTTATCCACAGATAGTACTAACCGAGGAGGAAACTTAAGTCTGTATCAACGGGCGATCGGACAACAGGTGTAAACTGCCACGCCTTTTGCAATGTACTGAAAGTTTTTTCTACCTGTTCGGTTATAACGCTTATTTTTGGTTTGCTGATGCGTGAAACATAACCAAACTTATGACTGTCAAATTTTCGCTAAAAATCAATTGATGTTTCGAAACATTTTTTTTACAGATGAACAACTTACAACTTATATCTTCAGTAAAAAATAAAACGTTTTTTAGCTTTGTTCGGAGCTTTCCGCCTTTCAAGTCAAAAAAGGAACCCAAAAAAAAAAGTCTAATATTTGGTCGTGCAAATATTAACGCTAAATGGTAACTGATTTAAACCCCGACGCTAAGCGAAATCGAAAAAAATCGCTCAACCCTTAAACCCAGTGAAAAGTCATTAAGCAGTACGCTAATAAAAAAACTCATTCATTATATAAAATTTTTTCAACCCGGGCAATGCTGGGTGCAAATCAGCTAGTAAATAATAAACAGTTAATGACAAAATTTGAGTGCAGTAATACCTTCCGAATAGGAGCCGGGAAAACCGGTATTCCCGGGAGTTCCGAGAATTAATCAAGAACCGGGAAACCAGTAACATTTCCTGGTAATACGGAGAACCAAGAATACCGAGACTACCGGTACTACAATACTGACCGTAGGCAGTATCGTAGTACTAGTTTTGACTGCCACATTCTTTTTACAGACAGACGAATGAATGTATATAGCTAGAATGTCTTAGAAACCATCATGGGGAATAGGGCCTTTAGCCGATATTTCGATTCGTTTTGCATAGAATGACAAATGAAAATATTTTCAGCAAAACATAATGATTTAATGTTTTGGACAAAAGTACAAAATTCCCTGCACTTTTATATATAGATTGATAAAATATCTCAGAATTGGAAAACTTATCACTTTTTTTGGAATCTAAAAAAATCACTTTTAGAAAAATGTCTCAGAATCTCATTTCAATAGGGCAAATAAGTATGTTAAAGGTTTAATTAGACGGAACTATAACTAAAACTTACATTACTGATTTATTCGAAATTATTTTTAAATTTTGATAAAATTCAAAAACTAAATTTTGTCTATAAAAAATATTAATAACTAGGAACTGATAACCAATTTATTGTGTACTTTAATTTCAAAGGGATGATAACAGCATACTGCAGACCTCCCTTTCATTCCTTTGGGAATTTTGCTTTATAAAAGACACTAATAACATTTTATTGCTTAAAATTTTTTGGACAATATATTTTTTTTTTTTAAACAATTTTAAACATTTCCTTTACATAACAAACTACAGCAATGACCATTAACAAATTTACAAATATAACACCGAAAACAATTTGTTCTTTTGAAACATAAATATTTCTATTTAGATACTTTGTAACAAATAAATGTCGGTTGTCGGGTGTTGTGTTTGTTCTGGAACAACAAATGACCATTAGCCAGTTTAAGCTTAAAGTAATAAATTTGAAAAGTACCCTTGAGGCAAATATTTACTGTAAAACTTAAACAGGAGTGTGAGTGATATGTAATGAAATGAATATGGTTACTTAATATAAATAAAGACGAAAAAAATCTACACACATGGTTTTAAAGCAGAGTTTTAAAAGAATTTAGGAATTTTTTTGAAAAAAAAAATCAAAAGAAAAACAAGTAGAAAAACAAGTAGAAAAGTTAAATTCGACTTGGCCGAATCTATGAATACCCTTCACAATGTCGTCTTTAAGTGATAGTAAATTTTATAACGTGAAAAAAATAACATTTTTGATTAGAAATACTTTCTTTAGTGTAAAAAAACTTTTTTTTAGCAATTTTTGAAAAAAAAAAAAAATAATTTACTAATTTTTTTTTTGAGTGTAAAATTTTTTGCGAGTTTACTTTTTTTTGTTTTGGTATAAAAATATATTTTTGAGTGACAAAAATACGTTGCAAAATATTTTTGTCACTTACCAATGTTTTTAAAACAGGTTTAACGGGTTTTCAACACGTGAATTTAAGGTGAAGCTAATCTGAAATTCACGGTTTTGCTAATAACTTTTGAACCACTGGACCGATTTGGCTGAAATTCAATGCAAATTAGGTTAGGGGAACGACAAATATAAATGCCCAGCTTTAGCATCCTCAGAATCGCCTTTCGAAAGTTATAGTGTATTTTATCTCATAAATTCACTAAAAAACTTTGCCGAAATTCAGTCTTTTGCTCATAACTTTTGATCCACTGGACCGATTTCGCTGGATTGCAATACCAACCTGACCAGGTAAATGTCCAACATATATGCCAAACTTTAGGAGCCTCCGTAAAGTCTTTCAAAAGTTAGCGTGTTTTCAACAGACAGACAGACAGACAGACGGACAGACGGACGGACACCACTAGATCGTCTTAAAATCGATCGAGGATCATGAATATATATACTTTATGGGGTCCTAGACCAATATTTCGAGGTGTTACAAACGGAATGACAAACTTATATATACCCTCTTTCACTAGAGTGGAGGGTATAATACTCTGAAATTTCAAAGAGGTTGAGATATGTGAGATATCTTTAGATAAGTTAAGTTCACACTCCCGGAATTTTTTGTAGTTCTTAACTTGTAGAATATGACTGCCGAAAACTTAAAGGCCGCAGGAGTTATATTTTTTGAGTTATTTTATTATCAAATTTCTAAAGACATCTTTCCCATATCTTAACAAGTTAAAGCGAATCTTACAAAAAATTCGAATCAAAAGCGGTTGTGACCCCATAAGAATTTAAATACCTACTCGTGTAAGGACCACATAGGTTGGCCTCCGTAGGGTCCTTACATATGAATCAAAAGCGGTTGTGACCCCATAAGAGTTTAAATACCTACTCGTGTAAGGACCTCATACATTGGCCTCCGTAGGGTCCTTACATATGGTCCTCAGACATTTTTAATTATTTCAAAAAATATTTCTAAATAATTTTTTGCAACCCTCGAAAGCCCATATTTCTTTAAATTAAGGTTAACTTGCTTAAAGTCTATACCTTGTCTTGACTGATAAAATATTTTTTACTTATAAAATATTGTACATTTTTACCTTATTACTTATTATTATTATTATTTCCATGCAAATGCATGTTTTTTGTCGATAGTCTAAAAACGATATAGACCAATTATCTTTCCGAATCAAGAAATTTGCTTTAAAATGGCGTCGATTTGTTTTTGCATATTTTTGCATATTTTGGTTTTAAATGCATATTTTGTGCATATTTCCAACTTTTAAGTGCATATTTTTGCATATTTTGGCATAAATTAGCAAAACCACAAATTTAAATTTATTTGTTTCAAAAACTATTTTAAGTTTTAAAAATTTATTTTGGAAATAAGAAAAATTATTTTTTTTTCTTTAAAATTTGTTTTACAGATTGTCTTAATTTTTAAAAAAAATCTTGCTTATATAAAGTTTTAAATGTTACTATTTAAACCCGGCGTTATTTTTTGCTATTTAAGAAGTTTTTTCTATGAAAACAAAATTTTTATTGCACACATTTTATTTTTTAGTGCATATTTTTAGGTTTTTTAGTGCATATTTGGAATTTTTTATCGCATATTTTAAGCGCATATTTTCGATTTTTTAGTGCATGAAAATCTCATCCCTACTTATTACACACAAAAAAAATGTTTTCTAATGAACGATTTTCATACGATTTTCAATATTTATGAACAAATTCATACAATTTATTAACTTTTTCATAATACTTATGAACTTTTTCATTGTATTTATGAAAAATGTTAAATAGTTGTTAAATTTCACATATTATTATTTATTCATAAATGCTATGAACCAGTTTTAAATATTAAGAAAAAGTTAATAAATTGTATGAATTTGATCATAAATACTATGAAGTCGTTCATTGGAAAATTTTTTTTTTGTGTGTAGTTTTTTTAAATATAATGCTTTTATAAAATCGATCTTATTCTTTTAGTAAAAATTTTAATTTTTTTTTACCCAAGATTTCATTCATTTAAGCATCTGCCATATTACTATATTTGTATGTTTCTCGATCATGTATGTGAATTTTAGTCCTTTTTATTTTTTTGTAAATCATTATAATAAATACCGAAAAGAAAAGGGTTTTAAATAACCACATTATTTTTGTACCAGTTGAAAGGAACTGAAAAAATAAGTAATAAAATATAAAGGGTTGTGTATTTTCTCTTGTTTTTTTTTCAAAGAGGGCGTTCAATGACGTTTAATGTAACTCTTTTTTATGTTAAGACTTTGAAGTTTTTTTTTTTATTATTATTTTATTTTAAGAATAAGTTATTTATTTATTTTTTATGGCTTTAGCTAAATTGTTTTTATAGGCCCATTTCAGCCAGCTTATTAACATTATCGATAATGTGTTGAATTATGTTTTAAAGAAAAAAAGGAAAAGTGGAAAAAAACGTTAACACTTTTAAAGCTATAAAAATATATGTTTAAATTTAAGAAAATATCACAGGTAGAAATTGTCAATGATGCGAAAAATAAAACTAAGGCGATGAAAAATTAGCAAACATATAGTAAGAACGGTTTGTCAAAGGTGGCAATAAATGAAAGACTAGAATAAGATACTATCAAATTATTGCATGTGACTGACTGATGAACGATCAGTCAGTCATCAGTCAGTCATCAGTCAGTCATCAGTCAGTCATCAGTCAGTCATCAGTCAGTCATCAGTCAGTCATCAGTCAGTCATCAGTCAGTCATCAGTCAGTCATCAGTCAGTCATCAGTCAGTCATCAGTCAGTCATCAGTCAGTCATCAGTCAGTCATCAGTCAGTCATCAGTCAGTCATCAGTCAGTCATCAGTCAGTCATCAGTCAGTCATCAGTCAGTCATCAGTCAGTCATCAGTCAGTCATCAGTCAGTCATCAGTCAGTCATCAGTCAGTCATCAGTCAGTCATCAGTCAGTCATCAGTCAGTCATCAGTCAGTCATCAGTCAGTCATCAGTCAGTCATCAGTCAGTCATCAGTCAGTCAGTCAGTCAGTCATCAGTCAGTCAGTCATCAGTCAGTCATCAGTCAGGCATCTGTCAGTCATCAGGACTGTATAGGAACTGTCAAATTATTTTATGTGACTGACTTATGACTGGCTGTCTAAAAATTAATCATTTCCCGCCCAAATCACTAAAGCAAGAGACTTGAAATTTGCAATGTAGGTTCGTTTATATCACAAAATTTAAGCTCTAAACCAAGAACAATATATATAAGAGGATATTCAATGTTCTGACGCCAAAATAAGTTTGGCGTCTTGGCGTCTTGGCGTTTCTTACATAGGCCAAAATGAAAGGGTGTCAGGTGTTTTTTGCGGGAAAAAACGGGAGTTGGTTGTATCCAACAGTTGCGCATCTCATAAAATTGAGATTTTACAGCGAAAAAATTATATTAAAACTTTAAAAAATTAAAAAAAAAAATGAGAACAAATTAACAAATAACTCATCCATAAAAAAAATAAAAATTGAAAATAAAATATTTTGGGAATTTTTTTTTTCTTAATTTTCTTATTTTTTTTTTATTGGTAAAATTTTTTGTTAATTCTTTCATAATTTTTTTTAATTTTTTAAAGTTTTAATATAATTTTTTCGCTGTAAAATCTCAATTTTATGAGATGCGCAACTGTTGGATACAACCAACTCCCGTTTTTTTCCGCAAAAAACACCTGACACCCTTTCATTTTGGCCTATGTAAGAAACGCCAAAACGCCAAGACGCCAAACTTATTTTGGCGTCAGAACATTGAATATCCTCTTCTATATATTGTTCTTGCTCTAAACTTCAAATTTTCTGCGAGGGTAATTTTTGTTGTAAGATTTCATGACACACTTAAAGTTATCTAACAGAATGCTACGACACCAAAAAACAGTTAATTTGCCCAAAAATTAAATTTATAAGATTTTATTAATTTAAATTATTTATAAAACCAACAAATTTCTTGAAATCCGCTAACTTCCCCCCGCGATTCCCAAAAAGTGGCCCCACGGATATTCGCCATATTTCACATTTTTCTTCTCCAAGGTGTTCTTAATGAATTTAGAAAGAAAAAATTATAGATATTAAATGTTTTTTTAATAAAATTTTCAAATATTTTGAGTAGGGTTTTTTCTTTTTCTGTAGGGTTTTTTCTAGCTCGAGGTCATTATATCCTTTACTAATTAAAGCTATGATATTCTCATAGAATAATTTTAAAGAAAATTTTCAAATTTTGAAAAAGGTGTTTTGAGAACGCCCCCAAAATCATGCCATTTTTTTGGTATCAAGTTTGAACGGGTTAATGATACCGTAAAATCTTTAAATTACATATTTAAGTATTTACAATCAAATATGGCCCAAAAATATTTTTTTTAATTATTTTAATAAAAAACTTTTTTTTTTTTTTCAAAGTCCTTTTTTGCAAAAATCCAAATTTTGAGGCTCAAAGTGAAGACAAAAGATAAACTCCGATCGGAGTGATATTTTGCATGTGAGTTACCCTTAGGGGGGGCGACACTTTGATCATAGAGAAAAACCCAAAAACGAGCCACCCTACTAAGCACCCATCATCCCCCGGCCCACACCACTACAAACAAGAAATTGTGAATGTAGGATCCTCTAGCAGTAAAAACATTCTAAAAAAGTGCTTTGAATTATCGGTTAAGGAGGGACCACATAAAGTACACATTAGCCTGTTCCGAAAAATAAAATTTAAGGTAATAGCTAAAAACGATGCTCTTTCGAGAGCTGATGATGCGAAAAGTAACCCCCAAAAATGCCTCCCTACAACCTGTTAAAGTGCGCAATTGTAGTGTATTTTCTCAAAAAAGCAGTAGGTTTTATGATCGCAACAGAATTTTTAATTTTAAAAAGTCGACTTTTTCCACATTTCGACATTGTTCGAATTTTCTACTTGTGCGACTTTCTTCGACTTTTTGACTTTTTACAACTTTTAAAAAGTCGAAGTTTTTGTATGTAAAAGTTTGTTTTTGACTTGTTGTAAGCATTTAAGGGCTATTTTTGGTTGTATTTTATTTATCAATGTTTGGTACCGTAGTAATAAAGGTTAAAAAAGTCGAAGAAATTTGTTTAGGGACAAACCTTTAAAGTTCTTTTTGGGTCCAATAAAATTAAAACACTTTACATTTTTAGTTTTGGATTTGGTTTTATTTAAATGTATTTTGTAATGTAAATGTTTTGTAGTTAATTGTAATTTTATTTAATGTAAGTACAATGGTTTATGTTTTATTTGTTTCACTGTATATAATTTGTTGTTAGTAAATGTAGATTTGTAAATGTTCAATATTGTAAGTTTTGTTCTTTTGCTGTTCACGTCACAAACTTGAGTGTTCGTTGTTAATTTTGAGTTGAGTATTGATGCTTATATCAATTTGCATGTTCAATAAGCAACAATAACAATAGCACATTCCAATGTGAGAGTCATTATGCTGTACCGTTGTTTATACAGTCGGTGTCAATTGCATAGGGGCACAGTGCGGGTCATAAGTTTAGAGCCATCTCTAAACAAAATTAAAAAAGTGAAAAAGATTGAAAAAATCTAAAGCAAAAGTCGACTTTCGATTTTTAGTTTAATTTTTACAATAATTAGAAATATTGGTAAATATTGCACTTCGCATTTTCTAACTCATGAATTTGGCATTTTTGCTTCACATTAGAGATGGGCGCGTGAGTGGATTTTGACTCACACTCAATCACGCAAATCACGTGACCAGCGCCCATCTCTACTTCACATACAAAAAACATGGTAACAACGAAATCGCAATAGCTTCAGTTGTTATTAACTCGGCTCTCATTTGAATTTTTTTTTCAGAAGAAAGAAGTTATTTCCATCTGGAAAAGTAAAAAAAAATACCTTTTAAGGGCAAAAAAGTCGATTTCGACTTTTCGACTTTTTCATACAAAAAGTCGATTAATCGACTTTTTGACTATAAAACCCTAGCCAATAGTCCACTGGTCTTTTGTTTGTTAATTCACGTGTTAAAAATAAAAAGCCCGATAAACACTTTGAAAGATTCAAAATGAGACATGACCATTAGGGCGACCCGTCAAATCTAAACTTTTGAATAACGGAATAACTGATTTTGTGAAAATTTATGAATAAACTTTGCAAGGTCATCTTGAGTCGGCAACAAGCTGTCAAAGTTTGAAAAAATTACGTTTTTCGTAAGTTTATGTCGAAATTTTTTTTTAGGAACTTTTGCGTACTTAATAGGAAAATGTTAAAAAGGTTCGAAAAAAAACGATTTTGGTTAACAGATGCTGATTTTTAAACTTAATCATTATTATTTATCCAAATTAATCTCAAAAGTTGAACAAGTAAAAAAATTATAGTCGGTCAAGACCGACCATATAATACCCTACACCAGTGATTCCCGGAAAATGGGTCCGAAGTCCAAACATGGACCGATTGGGTCTATCTTTTGTCAAATCTTTAATAAGTGTATAAAACACTCACAAAACAAATTTGAGTGAAATATTCTTCTATTTGTTGCCAATAAATCGATTTAAGTGAATATCGGGCGAAATTTTCATATGGGACCTAAGTTCAAAAATGGTGTCATTATAATCAGATTTTTTTGGGTTATTAAGGTACGTGTTAAAAACAAACAAACAAAATTTTAATAAAATATTTTCTATGTTCATGAAATTTTAGCGATTTATGTGAATATCGGGAGGGTGGTTTGTATGGGGGCTACAAGAATAACTGGTCCGATTCCGATTAAAATTTGAAATGGTGATTTGTGAATACAAAACACGTTTACCTGCCAAATTTCGAAAGAATACCTATTAAAATACGGTTGTTAGGGTCATTTGACACATATTTTAAGGGGACGTTTGTATGGGGGCTAGGTCAAAACATGGACCGATTTTTTCCAATTTCAATAGCTTAAGTTTCACATTTCAGACAAATCGGTTAAAAATTGCGACTTGTATCGTGCGCACAACGTTTACATGGACGGACGGACGGACAGACAGACGAACGGACATCGCTAAATCGACTGAAAATGTGATTCTGAGTCGATCGGTATACTTGTAGGTGGGTCCCGGATCAATATTTCGGGAAGTAACAAACATCAGCACAAACTCATTATACCCTGTACCACAGAGTGGTGTAGGGTATAAAAATGTTCAGTATGTTATTTGAAAAATACTTAAAATATAAAAACACGATTTTGGTCCAGAAATGCAGCATCCGTGGACCAAAATCCCTGATCATTTTTTGACCAAAATCGCGTTTTTATATATTTTTTAATATTTTCTAGATAACATACTTAATGTTTTATGACTTTTGTCACCAATTTGGATAAAAAATATTTTTTATGTTTAAAAATCAGCATATGTCGGCCAAAATCACTGTTCTGGAATTTTCTACGGTACGCAAAAATTCCTAAATTTTTAGCCCGATTCGGTTAAAAAAATGAAAATTCGGTTAACATGAGTTTTGGTCGAAAAACTTAATTTTTTCCAACTTTGATCCATGGTTGCCGACTGAAAATGCCCTTGCAAAAATTTTTCATAAATTTTCCAACAATCAGCTATTCTGGCCATGGTTCGGTAGGTATTACGGCACGAAATTCTAAATTTAGATGCATGTCACAGACTCAATTCCGTTCGGATTTGGAAAAAGTGGTTTGCTCGGAAAACACAAAACGAATATTATAATTTTCGGAATGAAATCACTTTCAATAATCAAAGTGGAATTGAATTGCATAAAAGTGGTTTCATTCTGAAAAAAAATATTCGCTTTGCGTTTTACGAGTAAACCTCTTTTTCCAAATCCAAACGGAATTGAGTCTGTGACATGCCTGTCAATATTGTACGGGACGCCCTATTGACCATTTGTGCCCATTCACCGATGTAAATTGTCTTAAAATCTCGATAGTAGATTCGAAGGAGATTTTTGAGTCACTTTTATTTGAAAACCACGTTGCGTAAAATCAAACAAATATCTGACTTGACAGATACTTTATTTTTTTCTGATTATTGCCGTGTGGTTCTATCATTAGGAAATTATTTTTAAACTGATCACAGGTTCCTTTTATCATTAGTAGGTTCAATACGCGAATACATTTTATTTAGATTTTTCTTATTACATTTAATAACTCGCCCATTTTAACAAC